>CM040245.1:27133532-27822153 GCA_022545495.1 Chrysanthemum lavandulifolium | reverse complement strand
AACCAAATTAAAATTGTAAATTTGTTTTTATTAAAAACATTTGTATTTTCTTTTTCCATGCACTTGAGTTTTTTTAATGAAAACAAACATCTCAAATAGTGATTAAAAAAAAAAAAAATGTATGCAAAGTTCGGTTGTTTAATCGATCGAACCACATAAAACAAGGGGTCGCGTTCGCTTGGACTTCGTCATGTGTGGGGTGGGGGACGTGTCACCAAGGGTGATCGATCCATCATTTGATTGGCTATAATGACCAAATTTAATTAAAAGGCTTTGAAGGTGTGGTGTGATGGTTGGGTGTGTAGGGTGATGGCGAGGATATGTAGTGATGGTGTGTGCGTATAAGGTGGTGGGTGTGTGTAGGGTGGTGGCGGGCGATAAAGGTTGAATAAGGGGTGTTTAGAACGGTGCATATGAGTAACTAGGTAGTTTGAATTTGAGTTTAGTTGATGCGGGGCCCAAAATCAAAATACAAACTGTAAAATTTTGTCGGTTTAACCACTAGCCGGTAAAAAAATCAGTCATATTAGAACAAAACTGAAAGTTCACGTATCAAATTAGTCGTTCTTTTGATACAAAAACCATAGTAGGACGTTTGAAAAAATACGTATCTATTATACGACTTAGACCCTTTATTTATTAGGTATCATAGTTATAGTTTAAGGTGTATGTTACCCGTATAACTTATTTGAGCAACTTGCCTATTTATAGTATATTTGATAAGCTCGCAGAAACTTAACTTTTTTGTCTTACTAGCTTATTAGCTTCTTTTTTTTCGAAAAAATAAGTTTTATCAAACGAAGGAATTACGAGAAGCTTCCCAAGATGGAAGCACGAACAATCACGAGACACCTTTACATTATAAATACATTTAAAAAAAATGTGACCGAGCAAAAGACACAATACTTAGAGTAGGTTGGTTTGGTGTCGGGTAGTGTCTAAAAAAATAGTATAACTCAAGACTTTTTGCCTATAACATCGGCTACTTCACGACACCAAAAATCCTCTACTGATGCACCAGTTTTCATGTACATCGCGATTTTTCTATTTTATTTTTTCATTTGTTTAAGTAACACAAAACATTACATTTAAACCAAATTTTATATACTTTAGTAAATAATGTAACAAGTTAAGCAAAAGGACTAACAATATAAAGCCACTAAACACAAAGACTAAACATGTAAAAACCAAATTATTAAAGACTAGTTATTAAGGGCTAAACTTATAAAGATGAACTATTAGGACTAGTTAAAGTGAATATATATATATATATATATATATATATATATATATATATATATATATATATATATATATATATATATATATATATATATATATATATATATATATATATATATATATACACAAAAGATAATGGTCTCTTCTTCTTTCTTTGGTACCGCAAAACAAAAAACAAAAAAAACACAAACAAACCACAAACAACCCAAAAAAGGAAAAGAAATAACGTTTCGTGAATGGTGACTATGACGCCACAGCCCACTAGCCGAGCTCCGGGGTGGTTCCTCGCGCCATCGCTGATGGCTTGAGCCATCGCTGATGGCTTGAGCCATCAGCCACCATACCCTGTTATACTAAAAAAAGCCCAAGTCGAAAGTAATGAAAACCTTTAGAAGAGCGGAAATTCCAATTAAGTTGAAGGTTCTTGCAACAATAAGACAACCAAGTAGGCGAAGTTGTTGGATCCGAGGAAATGAAACAAAACATTACATTTACGCTTATTTAGGCTCTACGGTTCATTTGGCTCATGTAGGCTCGATTAAGCTAGTTATAATAAATATTCATTTAGGCTCGGCTGGTTCGACTTTTATACCAATCAAATCTCGAAACTTTTTTCGAATCAATCATTTATTTACACCCTTACTTAAGTGTTTGGTATGTCAGAATCAATGGAAAGATTATTACAATGTAAATATGTAATGAATAAACGTTGTTTGCTTACATTTATAGAATGTAATGATTCATTCTGAATTACCCATTACAACAAAACCATTCCTTGGGGTCCTCTTTTTTTCATTACATCTCAGAATAAAATTAAAATTACATAAACTCCATCATTAATTAACCACATTAAATAAATTTTCTATAATTAATGGGTATTTTTGTCTTTTTATTATCGATTCCATTACGTCTTATCATACAAACCAAACATGATTAATAACTACGATGAATCATTACATTAAATTCTTCATTCTATTACATCGTTTATTCCATTCAGTTGACATTTCATTCCGTTTTACCAAACGAACCTTTAGTTATAGTAACAAATCAAATAATTTAAGGTAGAAGGTTTAATATTTTTTGGTTGTTAGTATAATGATTTTGTTAAAGTTTTGATGTTATTTAGTTGGGTGTTTTGGCTAAATATGAATTAATAGAAAATATTTTTTTCTATAAGATGAAGTGATTTGTTTCCAATGCGTATGATTTTCTATTTTGGTTTGTAATTTTGATTGAGATGTTTACTTTCTTTAATGAGATTTGAGACCAAATTTAGTTATTTATTTACATGTTTTTATTATGGGATGTAAAATTAAAGATCAAATAGTTTTATTAAATTAAGTATGAATGATGTATGTTAATTTAAAGATTTGATGCATAATTCGCCCATTTGATGATGCCATTATTTTATTTTACTATTTTGCATTTTCAAATATTTTAGTCCATGTAGATGACTAGTTTGGAGTTATTTCACATTTCAAAAACACGTTATTTACACGAATTGAATGTTAAGTGAATCGTGTATATGCTGAAAGCTTGTTTTTGTTTTTATGATAATAAAGTTTTGTAGAATCAATCTTTCACTTATTAAAGCTAGAGTTGATTAAAATAATTCGGGTCGACATTTGGAGCTAATGCCTCAAGTGTGTTGATCAATCTTCATCGGCTCATCATGAGCCTAAGACCAAAACACTAATCTCAAACCATAATTTTATATTTCTACTTTACATGAAAGAAGTGATTAATTACTTTGAGACTCAACATTCAAGCCTCCAAAACAGGAATCTAATACTATGAATTATACATTGAACCAACCAAGATTCTACTATTAAGCATGTTTAAACGAGAAGAAACATTAAACTAAGTGATCTTCTATAAAATGCACATGTTATAAGAGAGTTGACCATTTGATAAGTATGACTTTTTATGGTTTATTGGAGCAATAAAACAATACTACTTTCTATCTAATTTGTAACAAGAAATAGAGTTATTCGATGCCAAATGCTTAGATTTGGATGTTCCTTGCACAGCGGAACCGACCCAATACTTTCTCCCACATGCATTTCATTTCATTCATTCACTTAAGGATTTGATCTTTACTCCTTGCAAAAGGTGGATGCCTTCGAAAGTAGTTTTTACCTTCTTAAGGTAAAATTTCTACATCTCACCTCTATACTTCATGAAAGATGCGGATTGAATATCGTTGATTTGTTAATTTATTTATTTTTTCTTTTTGAGGTTCATCACAACTTTATTCAAACTCACTTAATCTTTGGTTGTATACTTTCTTAAGCAGGTGTGACTTGAACAGAGATACGTGCATGCTTTTGAATCATGGGCAAGATATATTTGCAACATAAATTTGTCTGTGTCAATTATTCCCTCCGTCCCATATTAAATGTTCAGGTTTGACTTTTCAAGTATTTCTTTTAAAACTTTGATATTAAATATTTTTGTTTGTGTTATATAGTATTAGATAAAAATAATACGTAGTGGAAAACATTGAAAACTTAATATATTCATATATTTTGCATCAAATATTATATAACACAACCAAAAAATAATGTTCAAAGTTAAGAAAAAAATACTTTAAAAGTTCAAATTGGACATTTAACATGGGACGGAGGGGTAAAAAATTTGATATGTTAATTATTAAATGTATACGTTATTAAATGGTGTTTTCATGAAGTATTATTGTTTGGGCCACATTTTTTTCTTATTGCGAGGAAAAGACAATTGTCACTCGTGTGTTAAAAACCAAATAACTTCCAAGATTGACGCATTTGACACTTAAGTGAGGTCAAGTTATTTTATTGGATATAAAAACATTTAATTGTGCAATCATAGGATCCAAACAAAAAACGTTGTACGTATGTGCATATATAACTACATAAAAGAAAATGAGTTTGGTGCAATTATAGATGGTAGTTTGTGATCAGTTGGCATAATCAAACTACAAAATTCGAAGTTTAGGTTGCGTTTGTTTTTCAGATGTTTTACATTTTATTTGTAAAATCATGTTTGTGAGAGAACATGTGGATTTAAAGTCTTTTGAGACATGAGTGATAATCGACGTAAAATAATCTACAAATTAAAGATAAAAAAATAAATAAAAAATATATTTTTGCATCTTATGCCTAAAAATAAACGAACACATTTATTTCACTTCCTCTTCTTATTTGAAGACATAAGAGAAAAATACAAACGCGCTTCTTTCATTCCTCTTCCGCGTCATACATAATTGAAAAACAAACGTCATTTCTTTCATTCGCAGACAAAAAATGAAAAGTAGTGATTTTCGAATATTTTTCTTTCGTAAACAACACACGATGCCTTAGTTGCTCCTTAAATATATATGTTTTAGGCATTCTATATTCCAAAACACAGGATGTATACATTCATACATACATAATCATCGCTACATTTATTTTATGAAGATTCAATTTGATAATAAGAATCAATAAACACATTATTGAATTGAAACTCATAACATCAATAAAAATTAAAAATATGGAAATGATGTCTTCTTTATAAAGTAGGAAATCGACTACTTTCTTTCAGTAAAAATTAAAAATATTTACAATTAAACCTTTCATTATATCATAAATACATGTTTTCCTCTTTATTTACAAGAGAAAGAGAATTTTCCTACATTATAAAGTAGCCATCATTTTCCTTAAAATATTCCTGAAACTCATAATGTCATGATACAATAAATTTTAACTTATTTTCATTATTAATACATAACTTTCAACTTACAATCTTTTAAAGGATGAATGACTCCACTAGGTTCATTTCTTGAAATGACAATCAATAATGCTAAAAGAATATGTCCACAATGCTTAAGCATGTCAATTATTGTCACATAACAAACTTAACCACTCTAAAATATAAACTAATTCATCTTTTTACTATAGATTTCAAATCAAATTAGTACGAAAAATATTAGTTACTTATTGTTAAGTATTTGATGCTTATAATTGACCTATTGGAATTGTCATAAATTCAAACTTTAGATGACATAACTTTAATACTTTGTCACTTTATTTATGACAAAACTATTAAAGGAGATAAGATCAGGTTTTGAAGGTGTCAAAAGTTGAGACATTAAAGAGGAATATGACATAAGAAAGTAAGAAACCTCGTTTTGTTTTCCACTCTTTCAAATCTTACCTAACGCTTCCTTTTTCCTTAAACACCTTCTATTTTTCTAACCCATTTCAAGAAAAAACAACACACACATAAATGTATATCAGATGAATATACGCGTAAACCGATATTATATAGCAGTAAATAATTATACTTTTAAATTTGTGATTTTAGTGTGATCCTAACGAGTTTAATTTGTAGTCATTGCAAGAAAAAATATTTATGGGTTAAAAACAAAAAATAGAAAAAATTTGAGTATTAAACAATATTTAAAACTAGTAAATTAGTAGTAGATATTATTACCAAGGTTGTCAGGATCGGGATCCTACGTAGGATCGTTTTCGGCTTTGCAAGATCGTAATCGTAAGATCGGATCGGGATCGTAAGATCCTATGAAAATGTATATATTTTTGTATAGGGGTTGTAGTTTTATATTTCTATATAATATTTCATATGATAAACGAATCTAAATGGATGATAAAAGAAAAGTTATATATTCAAGTCTAGTAGTAGTAGAATATTAGATATATTGCATTACATACTGAACAAAGTTACTACATACGCCAGCACAAGACCTACTTGTTTTAATGTTTTTTATTATAGTTTTTCATGATAACATTTATGCAGAAAGATAATATTAATTTATTAAGACGTGATTCAGAACTTTTTGTTACAATATATAGATTAACGAAAAGATAAAAGGATCAGATTTGAAATGAAACGACATAATTTATAATAGAGGCAACACAATTTTTTTTTTTCTTGATGACCAAATAAATTAAATTAGAATATTCTCGATAATATTATCGAATTTTTTTTCTTGATGACCAAATAAATTAAATTAGAATATTCATTCTTTTATATGTAACATAAAATAAAATATGAACAAAATTGGGTCAAATATGTAGATAGTTTACTTAAAAAACAAGCTTCTGACATTTTACAAAGCACGAGATCGTTTTTCATAATGAACCCAAAAAGACACATCTAAACTATTTCTAAATAGTCCATAAAAATATAATGATTTTACACTCATTAATCTTGCAAGAGACAATTAATTAACAACACCAAAATAATAATTTTTTTGAAAAATTCTTAGTCATTAGGCTTTAAGACATGAGCTTATAATTAATAAATTAATATACCCAAAAAAAGAAAAATAGAAAACACACAAAACTAATAACCGCGATCCTATACGATCCGATCCGATCCTACGCGCGATCCCACGATCCTGCGCGATCCTACCGGATTACGATCTTGTTAAGATCCCGATCGCTTTTGTTAGTGCAAATATTACGATATTTAATCTATATGGTCCCGCTTGTTTTGATTGATGACAAACATGTAACTTGTAATACATAACGAAATGTACAAGTTACTTGTAATCACACGTTGTCTCAACATACATTCAACACCTCTCGATGTCTCAAGTCCTCAGATGTTACAACACGAGTTCGTACATGTTTGTTATGTGGCATTATGATCAAACCCATTAACAAATCATTTAGAATGTTTAAAATACGCTTAGAGTCACTAAGTATTTTAATAGGTTAACCATTCTATTTTGAACCTCATTTTACATTTTGCATTCACAAGTATTTCATACAAATACTAAAGTTTACTTACACTTGACAAAATATATTTTATTTTGACAAGCACTCTTTACAAAAGGTAACTAGACATTTTATTAACTAGTTACATAATACATTTTACAAGTTTACCTTGATAAACTTTTAATCTAAAAATAGAAATACATGTTACATCATGTCATGCATCATCTTTGAAATCCTTGGAAGATCACTTGAATATTTTGGTTAGATTGACACACATATATCAAATGTGATCTTAGTAAGATTTGGTAATATCTTGTAAAGATTTGAAGAAAGATTTTTAGCTTTTCCGTCAGCACCCACGGAACCCTTTTCTATAAAGGCGGAACCCTTTAAAGGGCTCCTTGGTCCGGGACGCCCTGTCCACTTTCGCTATAAATAGAAGCCCATTGTTTTCCCATTTCTTCACCACTTCAAAGCACATCTTCTCCACCTTCTTGCATACATTTAGATCAATCATTAACAATGTAGTAACACACATTAAACACCCTAATGATCATGATCATAATGCTTCTAACATTCATCTTTGTTGTAAGTATACTCTTTGATCAACCAATGAAATCTTGGAGATCTAGCCATCCCCACTCACCACAAGTCAAGATCTATCACAAGAAGTTTAGGGAACTTGTGATCTTCATCATGAAGGCTTCCTATCAATGGAAGTTCATTTAGAAGTAGTTATTCATATCCATTAGACATTTGTGTCATGGATCATTAGTGTAAACATCATTGCATCATAACAACACTTTCACCAAACTAGATTAGATGGTTTATGTGTTTGTGCCATAAAACACAAGGTTTATTATGTTGGGCCATAAAACATATTGGGAGTGGTTGTACCTTGTAAAAGAACTCGACATCTAGCTTAGTGTCGAAAATATTGTATAAGCGACGTTAGGTTGGTTCTACCTCGAACTAGAACCCAGATTTAGCTTTGTACCTAAAAAGTGTAAGCGATTGTAAGGTTTTCTCCCGAGAAGGGAGCTTGTTGATTTAGTGAAGTAACTCTCGAGTTGGGTACTCGGGAGTGGAGTAAGTGAAAGGAGATCCGTGACCAACCACTATAAATCCTCGTGTTCGGCCTTGCACTTTCCTTTCCTTATCTCTTTACTTTTATACTTGCACTATACTATTGTTTGTGATGTGGTTTGATGTTCATGATTTTGTGACAACTTGGTTTACCATGCTTTATATTAGTCACAAACAATAATTGGTACTTTCATATTATAACAAGCTTCATGCGATTTGATACTAAAGATCTAAAGTTTTTAAGCGAACGATTCACCCCCCCTACGCTTTCACAATTGGTATCAGAGCCTCGTAGCTCTTATTTTCAAAACAAATGGTTTTTAAAATGGAGCACGATCCATGTATCAAATTACCATTGAAGCGAAATATAATATGAAAATGTTTTGCTAATTATACTTAGAAATTTTGTTGTTAAATGTTTAGATAAGTCACATTAGTAAAAATAATAAACAAAATGTGTGTATTATATTTTTCTATCAAATCTAGTAAGTCCTACACTTTTCGCCATGAGTAAGTACATTTTTCAACTTTCGTGAAGACCACGGATCAAGGAACCAAAAAGGGCTCCTTGCTTGTAAACTTTGGTTCCTTGGTCCACACAAGATGCAATTTTTTCGCCAACTTAAAAATTCATAACTTATTAACCGTAAGTCCGTAGGAGTCGAACCACCTATCATTTTAAAGGGAATTGAGTCTACTTTCATTTAAAAATACTCTCATGGCATGAGTCAAATTTTAAATAGGTGAAATAGACCAAATACTACCGTATATCTAAGATATTAAGTTTCGCTTTAACATAAAAACTCAAATTTTTTGAATCAAGTAATTTAAAAGTTTCGCTTTAACATCCTACGAGCAGTATCGCGATTTTGACAACCTTGATTATTACTATTTTTACTTAACGGTTTGAAATTTAAAAGGTATAACACATCATTTTAAGTTCTTTAACTTTTAAGAGCACAACTTGAGGGAAGAAGCGGATAACACGTTATTTGTATGTCACGCCAACACCTCATTACTTCTCCAATAACACACCAATGACTAAAACACCTCTTTAATAACACATCGCTAACATGTTATTTGGTCCCACAAAATACCCCACTAAATGACATACCACCAAAAAATAAAAAATCACAAATGGCGTGAGCTATTCAAATGGCTTTGGGATCTTTGGCACACCAATGCACATAGACAAGATAGTAATAACATGTTATTGGTTCATAGTTGGGATGAATGACCTGTTATCAGTATTCCATATCAAATGCTTTAAGGAAAAGTTATTCGTGCTAGTATAGATACGCTATATATGCATCAACCGGTTGAAAACGATTTGACCATGCACGTTCTATGCAGATGGATCTTTTGTGAAATGTAGCAGTGAGAATGAAATGAAATTTCAGCAATTATATTTGCGTGAGGGATATAAAAAAACGGTATCCAATTTCGCTAGAGCGAAGGTGATATGTAAATATTCACACTCTTACATGAGGGTAAATGGATTGCTTTCAAAAAGACTTCCGGCAAGTGCATGTGTGCAAACGAATAGACAAAATGCAAGGTGTGAGAAAGAGATACAATAACATAAATGAAGCATACAAAAGAAAAATATACAAGCGAAAGAAAGGCGATAAACGCAAACTAGTAAAGAAACATGGGAGCAAGCGACCTAAAATAGGGAAAAAGATGTACATAAGATCAAATATCACAGAGGCAACGTATAAGAAGAAAAACAAAACACACAAAACAAACAAAGTAAATACATTAAAAACGCAATAGCATACAAGAGATAACATATAATAAAAATAAAAACATGCATAAAAGTCAAAAAGCCATCTAAGGAAAACAAACATACTAGCATAAAAAGAAAAAGGCAGAACAAATATACAAAAGCCGAAAACTCATAAAGCAACCTACGAGCAAGAGCTCTAAATGGCAAAATTTCCTTCACGCAAGCTACCTTGCAACTCTACACCCATGCTTCTTCATCTATCTTAATCCTAGTTTTTCACGCGTTCTTATCAGAGGTCATGTTCACAAATAATAAGAGTTCCTTCAACTATATGTGAACGATTATTATTCAACCATATATGCATGAATCGTTAATGGCGATTGATGCGTTAAAAAACATGTGACTATCACAACCAGCTAGATTACCAGAAGTTTAAAGTCTGAATCATGCTTGGTGCAAATAAATCTGAAACACAAGGCGAAAAGCTTTGCCTAATTTGATTTTGTGTGACGACAATTCGACCTTTGTAAATTAGTTGGTTAGTCTTGCATCATGCCTTAAGAAATAGACATATGTATGAATTGTGACGCTATATTTCAGCTTCCAAAATTAGTTGGTTAATTAGCCATTGCATCATGCCTTAAGAAAGTTACATATGTATGAATCTTGCTTGTTCGAACTTTTACAAAACTACATCCGAGCAGCCACGTACGACTAATTAAGGTCTAGATGAACTAAGATAATTTAAAACATGTTTTTTTGTTTCTTCTAGTTTTTAAAAAATCAAACACCTATCACTATCTTTGAATAAAAGTATTTCAAACATTTGTAGGTGAATGCATGCATTGATGAATCCACATGGCAATAAAAGAGCCGCCGCTTAAGGCCGGGTGGTTAGCCATGCAGTTAGACCAGTCAAGAGTCAACATGTACCACACAAACCCTAAACATATCTTTTTCTTATTTTTCCAATAGTGATGGTAGTATTTTGTACATTTTGTGTTTTGTTTGTGTAACACGTATATGCATGGTTGATTACTTGATTGATAACAACCAAATGATCAAATCTTCTTGATTGTTATAGGTTATGATTTGTGTAAACCATCTATGGTTTAATTGGTCACGTCTTTAAACTTTTGATAATGAACGACGTTGATTAGATTACATGCAGCATCTAGAAAGCAAAAAAAAAAAAAGTGAAAGATAATATTGAGAGTGACTCAACGTCTTGCTTTGAACTGTGTTCGTTCATTTGTAAATAACGTGATTATTTTCTTGCTAAGTACTCTCGCCTCGTGATAAACTAAATTGCACATCTGGAGGCGGGTTACACAATTGCTATATGTACTTTGTTCCTGAGTTTGATTTTGGAGAGTTGAGAAACAAAGCGAGGAAGGAAATAGAAAAGCTTGTGTTCTTAAATTTTACTAAAGAGAATAAAAGGAAAGTAATTAAAATGCTGTCAAATTTTCTTTTCTAATATTTTATTATTATATTTTACTATTTTATAATTGAGGAAGAACTTTTCCTTCATTAAATGCACTAAAATACTAAGTTTAAGCAATACAAATCAATAAACTTCTTGTACAAACAAATTAAACCCAAATTATTTTCTTCCAAACTATAGTCAACCTCCATTAAATGCTATTAAAACATTTTTTAAGCTAAATTAACTAATACAAATACTAATGCATATTTTACAAACTATTCAAACACAAAAATAACAAATTAAATAAATACAAATAATAGAGCCAACAGGTACAACATATTTTCTCATGCATATTTTATTCTCTAGTCTATATTTTTCTACAACATGTTTCTCAAACAGAATTTTCATCATCGAAACAAAAGGAAGACGACACACCATTTATACCACTTTATGTTTACACGTTATATCTATACTACTATACAAAAGGTTTAGGACTTTCAAAGTAAAAAAGTCTTAAAATTTGTAAGACCAAAACATTTATTTAATAAGAAATTAACAAGCCATAGTTATATATATAATTCAATCAACTCAGAATCGCTAACATTCATACAACTTATCAATTCATCAACTCAGAACCACTACCATTTATACAAATTTATTATAACAAACGTTGGTTATAAAATCAAAATAAAATAAAATAACATACGACTCATATTTAGACACACAAAAAACTCATATTGTTGTCTTTTCTCTCTCAAATAAGAAACCATATTCTCAGATACACCACCATCAGATCCTCTTCGGCTGTCACCACCTCATCTTCCGTTGTCACAGTACGCCGGAATCACTACTTTTTATGGTTTGATTATATGTGGTATTGGTGGTAGATTTGGTGATTTCGGTGGTATATCGGGATATAAAACCTCGAAACACAACAAAAAAAACATCCGCAAACCATTTAACCATGCCTTTTCTAAACAAAGAACACACAAACTCCTAGAAACACATAAGCCGCCGCCACCGTGATCGTAAAAAATAGTCATCGAATCGCCGATCGCGTGAAGACCCTTCTATAATATTATAACGAATATTACACAACATCTATTAGTTAGCAACTATCTTTCATTGTCAAGTCAAGACTTATAACTGTTGCATCAAGATGCACGGATATTTTACCATATTTATATGAAACAATGCTGAAAAAGTTGTTACCTAAAAATTTCTCCATATATAAAGTTATAATCACAAAATTATATAATCAAATAATATTGTTGCAAAAGTTTTAATTACAGAAGATCCGACATCGCAATGCGTGATATTCGATAATATATACATGATAGTTGATAGTTGATAGTTGATACATCGATACACACATACGAATGTAAAACAAAGTTTTAAGGTAATCAAGTCAAATTTTAATACACAATGTCAGTTCCAATAGAAGGTCAAACATGCAATATGTCGAAGACTATTGAAGTTTTGAGATTCAAAAGTCAAACTTAAAAATCTTGACAAGTAAGTTGGAGCTAGGAAAATGAAAGTCACATGCTGCAAGTGTTGAAGAGGTACTAGCCAGGTTTTGCATGGTTTCTAGATGAAACCATATTTTGGAACTGACTTTATTTATACTTTCGTTAACATGTGAACATGAAACACAATGCTCGATATACGTAAAGCTAAAAAGATGCATTGAAAAATCGTTAGTTTCTACTTTCTAAACTTCTTGAAAATTACAAAGCTTTTTATTTATAGAAGTGATATGTCCAATTTTTTTTTTGAAAGGTATATTTCATTAGAAACTTGCCAAACCCACGAACCGGGGCGGCCCAAGACAGCAAAACAAACTACATGATAATAAATTTACACCAATTGTCCCAAGTCAAAGAAGCCAATTTAGCTCTATTCTTGGCCCGAAGGAATCCCAACACTTTCACTTCACCGAAGATGTATTCCATTTTAGCCTTCTTCTGTTGGAACTTGAGGTTATTCCTCGCTTTCCAAATGCTCCAACACCCAATGATAATGATGCCATAGAAAATGTCCTTGGCTTTCCTTGATAACCCGACATAGTTGTGAGCTTCCAAGAGATCTCTCGAGAAAGCGAACAAGTTTTGAATATTGCACCACGACGAGATGTGTTGCCAAAGAACCGTGGAGACAATACAACCCGAGAAGAGGTGATCCACAGTTTCATCAACATCTCCACAAAGCGGACACGAAACATCCGAGACATGAATGTTCCTATGACTTAGAGCAATGGCCGTTGGAATCCTTCCCAACACAGCCCTCCACCCGAAGATGTTGCATTTTTTCGGGATCCATTTACACCACTCGAAGACATTAGAGTAACTACAATCCGGATCAGCTTGCATAACCTTCCTAACACTGTTGTAACCGAAAACTACTGCTGCAATCCCAATCCAAGTCCATTTGTCCATGGAGTCCGAGAGAAACATTAAAACGCAATAGCATACAGAGATAACACATAATAAAAATAAAAACATGCATAAAAGCCAAAAAGCCATCTAAGGGAAACAAACATACCAGCATAAAAAAGGAAAAGGCAGAGCAAATATAAAAAAGCCGAAAACTCATAAAAACAACCTACCAGCAAGAGCTTTAAAAGGCAAAAATTGACTTCACGCAAGCTAACTTGCAACTCTACACCTATGGGCGCTACTCATCTACTTTAATCCTAGTTCTTCACGCGTTCTTATCAGAAATAATATCCACGAATAACATGAACTCCTTCAATTATATGTTAACGTTTATTATTCAACCATATATGCATGAATCGTTAATGGCGATTGATACGTTAAGAAACATGTGACTATCACAACCAGCAAGATTACCAGAAGTTTAAAGTCTGAATCATACTTGGTGCAAATAAATTTGAAACACAAGGCGAAAAGCTTTGCCTGATTTGATTTTGTGTGACGACAATTCGACCTTTGTAAATTAGTTGGTTAGTCTTGCATCATGCCTTAAGAAATAGACAGATGTATGAATTGTGACGCTAAATTTCAGCTTCCAAAATTAGTTGGTTAATTAGTCATTGCATCATGCCTTAAGAAAGTTACATATGTATGAATCTTGCTTGTTCGAACTTTTACAAAACTACATCCGAGCAGCCACGTACGACTAAGGTCGATCTAGATGAACTAAAATAATTAAAAACACGTTTGTTTTTGTTTCTTCTAGTTTTTATAAAATGAAACACCTATCGCTATCTTTGAATAAAAGTATTTCATACATTTTTAGGTGAATGCATGCATTGATGAATCCACATGGCAATAAAAGAGCCGCCGCCTAAGGCCGGGTGGTTAGCCATGCAGTTAGACCAGTCAAGAGTCAACATGTACCACACAACCCTAAACATATCTCTTTCTTATTTTTCCTAAGCGTGTTTCTAACATGTGCTCTGGGGACACATATTAAGCACACCAAAAGGACGACGGGATCTACGAAAAAGGACGTCCGAACCTACATATTTTATTTGAAAAGTGTATTTTTGTGAGTGTCTGACGTCTGCTGTTTCGTGGTCATGTCCTTTGGTGTCTTGCGTGCTTTGCACGACATGTTAGAAAAACCTTTTTTCCAATAGTATGATGATAGTATTTTTGTACATTTTGTGTTTTGTTTGTGTAACACGTATATGCATGGTTGATTACTTGATTGATAACAATCAAATGTTCAAATCTTCTTGATTGTTATAGATTATGATTTGTGTACACCATCTATGGTTTAATTGGTCACGTCGATAAAGTTTTGATAATGAACGACGTTGATTAGATTACATGCAGTATCTAGAAAAAAAATGTGAAAGATAATATTGAGAGTGACTCAACGCCTTGCTTTGAACTGTGTTCGCTCGCTGTAAATAACGTGATTATTTTATTGCAAAGTACTCTCGTCCGCGATATACTAAACTGCGTATCTGGAGGCGGGCTCCACAATTGTTACATGTACTTTGTTCCCGAGTTTTGATTTTGGAGAGTTGAGAAACAAAGCGAAGAGAGAAAGATAATAACTTGTGTTCTCAAATTTGTACTAGAGAGAATAAAAGGAAAGTAATTAAAAATGCTGTCAAATTTTCTTTTCTAACATTTTATGATTATTATATCTTACTATCTTATAATCGAGGAAGACATTTTCCTCCACTAAATGCAATATATTAAGTTTAAGCAATACAAATCAATAAACTCCTTGTACAAACAAATTAAACACAAAGTATTTTCTTCCAAACTATAATCAACCTCTATTAAATGCTATTAAAACATCTAAGTTAGCTAATACAAATACTAATGCATATTTTACAAACTTTTCTAACACAAAAATAACAAATTAAATAAATACAAATAATAGAGCTAAAAGGTACAATATATTTTCTCATGCATATTTTATTCTTTATTCTTTAGTCTAAAGTTTTTCTACGACATGTTTCTCAAGCAGAATTTCATTATCGAAACAAAGGAAAGACGACACAACATTTATACTACTTTATGTTTACATGTTACATAATATATGATGAATATTACACAACATCTATTAATTAGCAACTATCTTTCACTGTCAAACGTCACAATTTCATATTATTACTAACTACCGTTTTCTTATAACTGTTGCATCAAGATGCACGGATACTTTACCATATTTATATGAAACATTGTGCGAAAAAGTTGTTACCTAAAATTTTTTTTATATATAAAGTTATTATAATCACAAAAATTATATAATCAAATAATATTGTTGCAAAAAGTTTTGATTACAGAGTCTCCGGCACTGCAAGAGTGTATATTCTGCTATTATATACGTGATACATCGATACGCACATACGAATGTAAAACAAAGTTTTAAGGTAATCAAGTCAAATTTTAATACAAAATGTCAGTTCCAATTATAGAAGGTCAAACATGCAATATGTCGAAGACTATTGAAGTTTTGAGATTCAAAAGTCAAACTTAAAAATCTTGACAAGTAAGCTGGAGCTAGGAGAATCAAAGTCACATGCTGCAAGTGTTGAAGAGGTACTAGCCATGTTTTGCATGGTTTCTAGATGAAACCATATTTTGGAACTGACTTTATTTATACTTTCGTTAACATGTGAACATGAAACACAAGTTGGATATACGTAAAGCTAAAAAGATGCATTGAAAAATCGTTAGTTTCTACTTTCTAGACTTCTTGAAAATTTCAAAGCTTTTTATTTATAGCAGTGATACGTCCAATTACGGTCCAAGTTAAACTTGATTATTGAACAAAACCAATAATTAAGTATGTACAAATGTACAATACTTTCTCAAGAAAATAACATAACCTTTTTTTGTTTCCGATCAAAACACAAAATTACGTGATTTACAGAATTCAACTTGTATAAATAGCCATTTTTGTTTTGGGCATTAACTTTAAAACATGAAATATCTTTGTCGACAGATGATATATTATTGTACTAAGTCCTCATAACAATTTTCTAAAGTTTTTTGTTAGACATTAAAAGGGTAAGTGGTTTAGGTTTGGGTTTTGAAATTAATATCAAGAAAAAACATAAATATTTTGGCCCTTGTGTAATGGTATGAAGTTTCGTGAGGGTTTATTCCCTGTTGATATTCAAGACCTTCATTGAGTGTGAAGCTTCTTGATGGAGCTGTTAGCAGAGACGCGGATTTTATTAGTGGTTGGCTATGAGAAGAGCTGCGAATGTTGTTAATTTGATAAGTCTTCTTCCACAGTTATGTGACCTGCTTAGTGAGCTCCTTTTGCTTTGATCATGTAGAGGTATTGCAAAACTTTTTTTGGTTTAAGGACTTGTCAATCTGTACACATGGAGGAAGCGACTTTGTTTTTTTGACAAAGGGTTGTGTGGGTCAATTAAGAATATAGTGGTTGTGGAGTGCCTTTCTTTGGAGACTTAAGGTGGCAACTCACTTCTTTACCCATTCGATTTGGTGGTTTGGGTTTTTATTCGGCAAAAGTGATTTCCTCTTATGCTTTTGTGGCCTGATGGGCTCAATCTTTGGTGCTACAAGACCACATCTTACGGGACAGTGACATATGTGGTATGGATGATGACTATATTTGTGCTCTAGCTTCTCTTTGTGATATGATTCCAATATTTGATTTTAGTGGTTTCACTAATAAGGACACCGCCTCCTCAAAACCCCAACAAATATTCGCGAGTGCACTTTTTAGTGAAATGGTCAAGGATATGGAAGTTCACTTTGACATAACTATGAAACATAAAGCATTTTTTTGAGTGTCTACGGGCTCCATATGACCAGGATTTTCTACTATCTATCCTCATAGACGGGTTAGGTCAACATATGTCACCGGTGGAATGTCATATTTTCAGTAAGTATCACCTAATAATTCATTTATTTCGAGTTGATGAATATGTCTAGTTTATCGCAAGGCATGTTTGGATTCCTTTGGGGAACATGCGGTTCATTACAAAGAGCTCTCGAGCTGATCTGACACGATATGGTTAGGGATGTCTTTTTGATGTTTGTAGGCGTGGTGGGACCTCTGTCGAGAAAAGCACGTGTAAACTTTTGGCCGACCGTTGGATGGAAGATCCACACCCGAGGCCGTGACGTTTGGTATTTTGATGGGTTGGAGGAAACATGTGTGTGGATCTAACGGGGTTTCTCTATCGTGAGTTTGATTTGCGGGGGTTTAAAGTAGGACATCTTTGCTTTGAAAGCCGCGTCGTCCATACAAAGTGGCAAAACACGAAAACATGCATTGAAAATCAACATGTTTTTCCTTTCACGTTTGAAACTTTGGTTTCCTTACACATGAGTGATGGAGTTCTCAGCGAGTCCAACGATTTATGCATAGTAATGTTATGACACCTAGATCCATAGATTTAGCTTTCAAAAGACTTAGTTTTGCAATTCAAAAAATTTAGCGACGAAACTTATTGTTCGTTTACCTTCCACCTCTATGTAAATTCAGAATTTAAATATATTGAAAGCATACCTTATTAAATAAAAAATGCATGTCTTACTTGTACATTAAAAAAATGGCTCACTTCTCACAATCTGATGATTTTATTACACGTGTTGTGGTGAAGATTGAAAGAAAGATTTATATTTAGGTAAATCATCTTTCATCTCTAAATTTTAATTTGCAAGAAAAATTTGATTGGAGGAGAGCATGAGATAACTATATCAACCAAATCGATAAAAGAAAGTATGCATACAACCACACAAGTAGTGGCAGAGACAAAGAGGGGCACAAGGGTCACATGCCCTCTAGCGAAAAAATTATGGTGTAAATTATTTAAAATAGTTAGCTTTATCCGTAATTTGACTCCCATAAAAATCACTTTTTAGTATAGTTTCTAAATTTTTTAAAATGCGCCCCTCGAACAAAATCTTATATCTCCGCCCCTTCATACAAAATAACCTAAAACCACAATAACAAAACAAGTGAATTATTTAGGATGGATACCAAGTGAGCCTTCAATTTTGGTTGCCATATGTCAAGCGCCACCCATTGTGCCATTCCATCCTCACGCGCGTGTAGCAGAAAAAGGGACGAAGGTGAGGCTGGCGATCCTCCAGTCATTGTGTAATTTGTGGGCCCCCATAATGTTTTTATTAAGGTTGCGTTTGGTATGCATCCATGAATCCCAATGGGTATGAGTTTGATACTAGTGGTGGGTTCCTCACCTATGAAAGATCGATACTTAGCTCTCTTGATGTATATGGAGTATGAATTATATCCATAATTCATTTCTCATATTGGTGGGCCCTTCATCTTAAACAAACACCTTGATTAGAATGGAAATTCATTATGTGATTCCCGAGAATGGATACCAAACGCACATTGATATTATTTATTTGATTTGTGTGTGTGTAACGTATTTTGTATAAATTGGTTATTCTTAACGGAATGTGCAGGGACTAATGATTATTGTGGGTAAAAGATGAGAGGAGTGGTGATGTGCTGAATGATGATGTTACAACGAGTGAAAGATGAAAGGAAGTTGACCATTGTGTCTAGTCTTATATCTCGCCCTCTTGTTATCTATATACTACTTATAATGGAGGAAGACACTTCCCTCATATTTATTATTTTAAGACCATCATAAATAAAATTTTAAGCAAATACTACCTTATAAGCATTATTTACAAGTATCTAAAACACACATAAAACTAAAACACACAGACTATATAATATAATCTAATGTCTGTTAAAAACACCCCTATCCAAAAATACAATTTTTAACCACAAAGTACAATATAATTAAGCTTTCACACATGAATAAACTAAAAATAGATTTTTAAGCAAATACAAGTAAATAAGCATAATTTACAAATATTTAAAGCACAAATAAAACTAAAAAAACACTATTCAATATATACAATTAATACACTATTAAAAACACTCATTTATCAAAATATACAACTATTTAACCACAATGTACAATCTAATTAAGCATTCAAACCATAAATATGAAATCCATCAGTCTAAAACGAGATAATATTTGTTTGTCAAAATTTAGTCATGAAAGTCCGTCGGTAGCGTCGCGTAGTCTCGCTAATAATTATACAACTTAGAAAACCACTTCTTCCATCTTATGCCAAAAACTATAAACTATTCACGTTATGGGATTTATTTAGAACTCGAAATGATTGAACAACCATATTTCCAATTCGGTATATCTGCAGTATAAGATAATGTAACATATTTATTATTTCTGGTGAAGTGATTATTGAAAGTTTAAAAAGAGAACACGGATTATACACACAAAGAATGGCGTAAGCGTGGGCCCGAATCTAGAAGACAAGAGTGTGGGCCATAATAAAATCTTTATGATCCATGGGCTGATTCATACCCGTATGGCGCATCCATGACAATGACTCGTTCTTCGGTGAGTCTAAAGTTAATCGATAACATATATCATGTCGAGGCGGGTTATATCGTTATTTTGTTAAGAAGTTAACCTTTATTATTCGGACACGCATTAACTGCTTGTAGAAGTGGGTCAAAAGTTATAGTTAAAAGATAAACTTTGATAATTTAAAAGATTCTGGCTATGAATTGGTTCGTTAAGAGGCGAGATTCTGATAATAATGCGCATATTTTTCAACTGTAAGTCATGCTGCCACCATACCCTTTTCTATTTCCATAATGACTCCTTGTACATTCAATAATAAGTTTTAGCTTCCTGAATTTAGCTCTTCTTAACCGACTCTATGTCTCTATGTACCACAAATTATGCATGTTAAGCCAAACTTTTTTTATTAACCAAAAGTAAGTTGTACTATAAACTTATGTGTTGGATGGGAAAATATCGAGAGTTTTAACCCATCCGTCTAATTTTAAACTCAATTGTTTAACTTTAAATGTTAAGTATATAGCATATAGCATATAGCATATAGCATATAGCATATGAATATGAAATTCATTTTCTCAAACATCGTATTTATCTTAACATCGATTTGAAGATAAATTTTGAAATGAATATGGTTTTGAAGATAATACTGTCTTTTCTTTGGTCTTCTATTTTAATTATCTCAACTATTTTTATAAGATAGTTTTGATTAGCGATATATAATTAAGGTTACAAGCATAGAGTAGTGGGTGCAGTAACTTAAGTAAAATCGTTATTTCAGATTTTTTTTCTTTTTACTTACTTTTACCCATACACCCAAAAACGCCTTCTCTGATAACTTAAGTCAAAACCCAACTTTTAAGACCCGTCATAACCAACTAAAACACAAAAGACCAGTTAAAAAAAAACACAAACTACTCACATGGCGAACACCAAATGAGTGGCAAAATGCTTAGCGAAGGCACTATCGGTGCAATGGCTTGCTAACTTAGCGAGTGTCTTGAGGCGGGTTTGGCGAGGGTGCCTCACCACTGCACCATGTGCTCTTAGAGATTATATAAGTTTTTATAACTGACATTGATGAAGTTATTTTAATTTTTTCGTAGGTCAACAAATTTAAACGTCAAAACTTGCTTATCCGTCGCAATGCTCGAGCAAATAAGTTATAACATCGTTTGATATTGACTAGTGTCATGACTTTCATGTTAGACATAAGATTATACATGTTTACTGGTATACAAATCACTTTCATAAGGGTTAAAACCATAATGTTAAAATTGAGAGAACATGAACTTTTACTGGTATACAAATCACTTTTATGAATAAACGACTTTGATACTTCATATTTCCATAGTCTACATTCCCAAGTGATAAGCCTATATATAGCTTTTTGTTAGCATGGGCTGGGCCGTTATAAAAATTCTAAATAGATACAAAGATCTTTTTGGTGTCAAAATTTTGAATTCAGCCCAATACATTTACTCAACTTATACTTGGACATCATCACAACAAAATATGTTATGAACATTCTCATAATCTCATATTTAGTTAGACATCATAAATTGAGATAAAATAATTACAATACATAGTTGGAAAATAATACACAACTATAACAAATTAGTCGCCAGCTTAATAAACGTGTTGGGTTGGACATGGGAGGATCATCTTTTAACTCGTAAGGTTTTTTTATATGATTTATGTAATCGTTGTTCGGTACATGGTTGTTGTTACGAGTTGCTTGTATTTCATATGGCTATCGTAGAGGTCGTTTGGATGAGTTAAAGTTGTACTTGTCCGTTTGTTTTGGACAAAATTAGCATATTTATATATTTATTAAAGTAACTATGGTGTAATTTTTGGATAGTTCCGGTGTTGAAGTAACTAATTCCTTTAAAAAAAACACTTTTATTCATTAACATTTTCATCAAAATTCTAAAAAATTGGAGTAAAATACTAGGAAAACAAATACACGTATTTTTTACATTTTATATCATCTATCTCATAAATGTTTCTAACAAAGATTGAACTCACAACCTCTAAGTTTGTGGGCAACTCATATGTCACTGGACCAAAGCGGCATCAAGTAATACTCGTAGGGTATGTTTGGCAGCGAGCGTTAAGAAGCCTTTTGAAGCAATTAGCAACCGCATTTAGCATTTTGTACATGATGCTTTTTTTACAAATAACAACGGGTTGGGTTATTTTGACCCCCCTATTTTTAATTTTTTTTTTTGTTTTTTATTTATTTTTATAATTTTGTTTATATCAAAAATTATAAACGCGAAAATCTGGAATATTAAATATAAAGTTTAATAAATTGAAAACGCTTAAAACTGCGAAATCTGAACGATAAAAGCGCATGTTGTCTTGAAAAAGTGAGGACAAGGAATATTCCCCATGATGTGACATCATAGGGGTTCCAATAATCTGACCCATAACAACTCTCTCCCTCCGTCTCGAATTAATTGTCATATTTCCTTTTGGGTTGTCTCAAAATAATTGTTCACTTCTTATTTTTAGTAATAAATAGAGCGTTTAGTAAGGAATATTCTACATGTGGTTGAAAAATGTTGTGGCCCCACTTTTATTAAACTTGGTGATTTTTGTCAATTTAATGATAATTTTGAGACGGAGGGAGTAGTAATCAAAATGCTACTTGAAAGAGCATTGACTAGTGAACAGACTAGTAACCAACATTTACATTTAATAATTACAAATATCGACTATGTTATCAAACATTTACCAAAACAAAACTAATGATAACTAAAATCGCTCCTTGCTAGTGTATTTTCGCCAATCTAATATAGTAGTATTATCTTTGGTAGTCGTGGTAGTCTAAGCCGTCGGTGAAATTTTTGAACCATATACGAAATATATAATGAGGCGTTTCGTTAAGCGATATTATATATAAAGTGTGGATTTTATAAGATATAATCACGATTTATTATCTAAATGTTCAACATATTCTTCGTTTAAGATATTTTTAATCTAAATCTTTTTCTTCATGAAAAATATGTCACACATACATATAATTATTAACAAAACAAATTTTGAGGCTCTAAAAATTACGAAGTCTGGCGATCATTTCATGCCTCGAAAGGCAATGATGCTGTATAAGTTTGTTTAGACGTGGAGCAAAATTATCCATGGAGAAAAAATTAAATTTCCAACTCAAATACCTATTCCCCGAAAAAGACTGCAAACAAACAAAACAAAAACAAAAAAAAGAAATGGTGGTTAGCCGATCTATATTTGGCGCTAAATCTAAAATAGCATTTGCAGTCACCGCCTTAACCGCCGGAGCAGGTGCCGCCACCATCGCAAACTCCGAAGATCCTGCCACGTCACTCAAACTCTGCACCACTGTCCCTCTCCGCCTCTCCCGCGTCTCCCTCACAGCTGCCACTATTGCCTTCGGTATCAATATTTAACCCTAAATTTATATAATTATTTCATTTTATAAATTATTTGTTAGTTTTTGGATATACAATTAGAGTTTGGTAACATTGTTAGGTTTCTAGCAATTAGAGTTTGTAGTAGTAGGTGTGATATCGGAAGATTGAAATGTGTATATAGTTTAGTTTGATGATACATTGTGATTCGATATCCTTTTGATTAGGTTGCTTTAGTTATTCGCTTTACATGAGCGGGATGTAATGTGATTATTTTTCAATTTGTTGTTATTTCTTAGGTGAAATGTAGGGATATGTGAATCACTCGATGTTATAACATGAGAGTGTCTTCGCTTTTTAGTAAGTAAGTTGATGCTGCTGTTTGATTGTATGGATTTATAAATTTATTATTCCAGTGTACCAAGTGTTGTCAGTTGTAAATTTGTGATAGGAGTTAGGTTCAAATCCTGCTAGCCCCAAAGGTGGCTCGGGTGGGGTCACCTTGTACCCCCCAGAAGTCCAAAACAAAATATTTGATGAGAAGCTATTCGAATTGAAGATTCAGATGTTGTAATTGATCATTATGTAGATTGTAATTGAGCTATGGTAGGTTTGATGCCAAATGATCAAAATGTAACTCAAACTCGGTGTGATGCTATAGGTTACTTTAGCTCTTGGCCTAAGAAGATCAGGGACACAATATGGTATTATGTTAGGGTTCGTTTGCATATTTAGGGATTATATTATGCTCCAAAATACCGATACCGAACTGATCCCATACCGGTCCTTTACCGACCAAGTCACTATCAGTACCGGTGTCCTCGTTTTGCCTTACAAAAATCAGTACATCCTGTACCAAATACCTTGAAAACCAAAACTAACGAATTAATACCAGAATACCGGAATATCATTTTCAAGCTGTATTTGTTCAATGTCGGTGTGTAGTGTTTACTTATCTTTGTTTATCTACAGCACTTTTATCGTTTTCAAGTTGTATTTGCTCAATTTCGCCCCCCTCCATTTTCTCTCCTTTATCGGCTTTCTTCAACAGATTCTTTTTCTGCCACAGCCAATTATGGCTTCTTCTTCCAATCCTTCTGATGGCACTCTCCCCATGGCAACTATCTTGCATATGATTTCTATCAAGCTTCATTCAAGCAACTATCTTTTATGGAGGAATCAAATGATCCCTCTCCTCACATATCAGTAACTTATGTGGCATGTGGACGGTTCTGCAGCCCCTCCGTCTGCCACGATTATTGCTGACAACAAAGACTTGCCGAACCCAGCTTATACAACCTGGTTCGAAACAGACCAACGGGTGTCATCCTTTTGAACTCTTCTCTTTTTGAGGAGGCTGCCGCTGAAGTTATTGGACTTTCTTCTTTTGCACAGATCTCGAATGCTGTCAAAAACGCGTATAGCCACTCTTCAGTTGAACGTATACACAGTCTACGTGATCAACTTCGCCTCTTGGTCAAAGGAACCTCTTCATTTTTGAATTGACCGCAAATATAAGGCCTTATTTGATCATTTATCAGCCATTGGACAACCTGTTGATAAATTGGACAAGCTTCATTGGTTTCTTTGGTCTTGGTGCCTCATTTGAGACTTTTCCTACAGCCATTAGAGCCTCTATTCCGCATCCATTCTTCCGTGATCTTCTTTCTCAGTGAAAGTCACAAACTTTTTCGACATCATGGTTCGAGGTCCACACCCCTCTTACCTTTATTCTGATCATTCTTGGCTTCCATACACTTCCATGGCGGTCGGTCATCGCATGGGGTGGTCGCGGCCTGGCCGTCGAACCCTCATTGCCGGCTATAGCTATGTCGGATGATGGTCATTATGTTTCTCATTGCCCGAACCTTGCCTCATATGCGACCAGGGCTTGCTTTAGATGCAAATCTTGCTCGCGCCCCTTCATGCTCGATGTGATCTGCTCGATGCTACTTGATTGATATGTTGCGGTTAAGACATCTACTCACATGACATCTTCTCGACAATCTTCCTCCTCGGTCTTTGTCTTCCGATGCTTCTCCTCATACTGACGTAATCTGTTGCTACCTTGTAATGGTCGAACTCTTAATGTTTCCCACGGGTTTCGAATAATATTAAGTTGAATGATGTTTTAGTTGTTCCAACCAAGCTTGATTGGCGGATGTCATTACAAAGCGTCTCCTGTTCCGGTTTGAATACTTTGAGCCATGTTGACTCTTGGACCACCACTTTTTCGCTTGAAGGGGTGTTAGCGTGAAATAGTGATATTACATAATTGTAATGGAAATGATTGGGCTTTAGCGTGTGCCTACTTTCATGCCTAAAGTGATGTGGAAGTGTTTAATTTGTTTGTGACGAGTGTGATATACCGTTGAAGTTGTATCGAGATAGGGCACCACTTTAAGCGCGAGCTCTTAAGAATATTTAGAAGAGAACATAATTATTTGTTTGACATAACTATGCTTTCATTCATTATAATGGCTCGGTATTTATAACCTTACAATGATAAAATTTAACCTCACAATGACAATGACAATGGGCAGCCCACGACAAACACGACACAACAATTAAGATAAATAAAGATAACTTAGCTCATTATCATGGGTGTAACATTCTCCACTCCTTGAAAATCACCTTGTCCTCGAGGTGTTGTCTTAAAAAAATCTTGATTCCGGGATCCCATATTCTTCTTTGAATAAGCATGGACTCTTCTTTGAACCATATAATGGTTATGATATGGGACTCAAAGGACTCTTTCCAAACCCGTCCATAAGAGATTCAACTCTTTTTGTAACTTATGTTTTCTTATAGTCCTATGTCTTTGATCTAAAACATGCCTAATATGAGGCCCGTATTCCATGAAATTAGGTAACAACATCATTTGTTTCATCTTGTAACCAAACCTCGCAACCAAATTCCTTGAAACACACCGTAGCCTTAATCCTTCTTGTCTGCTTTGCCACGAGTCGAATTTGATAATAAATAAACTTGTTCTTTGTGTAACCTTCTTTTGCTCGCCTTCTTCAAACTTTTACGCCTTGTCATTGGTATTGTCATCAACATCATCCACCGGCCAGAGTTTTTATTTGATTATCCCCCACTAACTTCTGGTAAATGCGGCGTCGCCGCAGGTCGGTGTTGTCATCCTCGTCATCCTCGATGTTGCTACTACCGCTTTATTCTTTGGAAGAAGGCGACTAATGATCCTCAAACGTGTTTTCATTAAGCGAGCAAATGAAAAAGCTTCGTCTAAAGTTGTAGGGTTTGACCCAAGAGTGCACATCGTAGAGCCTAAGTCCAGAGATATAAAACGATTTAAGTAAGTTTTGAGAGATCCCCGTTACTCGATTTATAAGTATCTCATATTCGGCCATCGTACCCATTTGCAAGAGCTTAGATAGTGCATTCCGATCGTTGTTGCCCGATGCCATGAACAGTAACTCGAAGAGCAATACTTTGTGAACATTAATTTCACGATAAATAGTACTTTTCGGTGATGAAGCGATTACACGTGAATAGTGGTTGATGAACAGATAACATTTAAAAATAAAATAAAATAATTGGAACCTAATTTGGTAGCCTACCAACGAGGACTCTCAATGAAAGCACCAATTGATCGACCCGTTGAGGTTGTATCGAGATAGGGCACCACATCGTTGGCGCGAGCTCCTTAAGAATATTTAGAAGAGAGCGAATTATTTGTTTGACATAACTATGCTTTCATTTATTATAATGGCTCGGTATTTATAACCTTACAATGATAACATTTAACCTAACAATGACAATGACAATGGGCGTATCCCACATGACCTAACAAATAAGATAAATAAAGATGGTGAAGATGTAGACAAAAATCATTTTCGTTGTGGTTTTCGTGTTTGGGACTGTTTTGTCTATTGTTATGACTGAATTGACTTAAGAAAAGGAAATCTTACTTGATTTTACCAGGAAGATACCACATTCTTGTATGATTGACTGGAGCATGGATTTATCGGCTTGAACTAACTGGACTGGGGTAGCATTTGATCATAACCGGTTATCGCTTATTGCTATTCATTTGCCCATTACTTTGGTTTTGCTCGCGCTATACCTTTAGATACGCTGGTCGTCATCGAATCTTACGATTGGGAGTTTGAGATCGAACAACTTATCGGGTACATTTCCCGATTTTTATAATCGAGGAACTTGGCATGTCTGCATCTCGAATGCAATAGCTTCTCGGTCCATTACCGTGAACTTGTCTATTTGGAATAATCTTTCGGTTCTTAATATGTTGAATAATAGTTTTAGTGGATGTATTTCCCTTACATATCGAGTTTGATTCACCTCATCGAGTTTGATTCACCTCAACGCTTGAGTCTATCAAACAACATGCTTTCCGGTGAAACACAAGAAAGTGTGGGATCACGGAATTACATGAGGCAAGATTTGGAAGCAACACCTTGAGGACAAGGTGATTTGAAGGAGTGGGGAATGATCGCCTCGTAGTTGGATAACTATCTTGTTACTAAGTCGTATTCGAGTCATGTTAGGATATATGTCTTTGTCTCGTATTAGGAAAGTGTCAATTGTTTTGGGAGTTTATCTTGTATTCGACTTGTGATACAAGTTAGGGTTATTTGGTATTTATACCGCGTCATTCATTAATGAAAGTCACGATTTGTCAAATAACTTTCTAGTCTTCTCTACTCAAATATTCTTAAGGAGCTTGCGCCCGCTTGAAGTGGTGCATACTATCTATAAAACCGTAACGGGTCGTATCAATTGGTGCTTTCAATTGACCCGTTAAGGTTGTATCGAGATAGGGCACCACTTCAAGCGAGCTCCCTAAGAATATTTAGAAAACGGTGTTGTTTGACATAACTATGCTTTCATTCAATATAATGGCTCGGTATTTATAACCTTACAATGATAACATTTAACCTAACAATGACAATGACAATGGGCTTAGCCCGCGACAAACCGCGACCTAACAATTAAGATAAATAAAGATAACTTAGCCCACTATCCATGGGTGTTACAAAGTGGGTCCATCTACTTGCACCAATAGAATGAAGCCACATAAGATTAGGCATGTAATTAGGCACACGAGTTAGGCATGCCAATCAATGCGCAATTGTAATTAGGTAATAGTTGGGTATGATTCTTGTAATTCATTCCTTATACATATCCATCATTCCATCTAATCCCACCTAATTTGGTGTGGATTATCTCATTTACATTCCCCAAGGATAGCAAAATTTATCTACGTATTTTGTAATCGATTTATTATTTAGTTATTTAATATACATATATAGGGGCATAATAAGTTCATGTTAGAAAGCGCATTGCGCATTTTTATATGTTAAAAGTTAAAAACTTGGGTGGCCTCCGTATACATTATCCCTTGTTTTTTCTTATACACAATGGAACACAAAAGCAGCAATATGACAATGAAAATGAGACAATCCGAATTGGATGCCCAAATAGGTTACAGAATATAGTTGCTGCAACCGAACGTTGTAATTCATTAGTTAATGATTAAGTTTTTGGATGCTCATAAATTTCTAGTAAAAGGTGCATTTTGGTCGGAAATAGCTGGTTGTAGCAGTAGCTAATTGTGGCAGTTTAGTTTTTTCAAAGTTTTGGTATTTGGCGGGAAATACCCAATAAATCAAAACTGGTAACGAACCGATACTGAACAAGTGTTTTCGGGGAGTGTTTTAGTGGTTGTTTTGTTCCTCGTTTTTGATCGGTAGACTCGGTATCGGTGCTAATTTATGTCGTACGCATCCATATGACCATATATATTGTACTGTATTGAAAGTTGGAACCATGCGCCAGGGGTGCTCTGAAACCACACACACAAAAATAGTCTTATGTTTTAGTTAGGTTAAAATGTTTATGCCATGCCGGTTAAACAGTGGCTTTGATATCTATCTATAGGACTATATTTAGTTGGTTTAGGTGCATTACGAATTTATAACCAGTTTCTATTTCCAAAGGGTGATATTAAGCCTTATATAAAGAGTTAGATTGGCAACGATGGTTATGGGACCACTCAAGATTCGGCTACAGTAAGGTCTGGAAAATGGTTGTTCAAGTTACAGTATATGCTGCAATTAATGATTTAATTCAATGAGGACAGTTTAGTTGTGTTTCAGTTAATCTCATGTCATCAGAGGGTCTGACGTGTATAATTTGTGAGTTAGAGTCATAGTACCAACATATGTGTGTCAGTTTGATTTTGGCCCATTATGTTTTTCCACCTGGTTTTGTTTTATCAAATAGAGGGTGGGACGTCAGTCAGTGAGTTAGGATCCTTTTTTGTGTCGGTTATTGTGTGGTAGTTGGCCCAATGATTGGGTTCTTGTACTTTAGTCTTTTGTTTCTCAATTAATGGTTCGGCTGTACACACCGTATGTGGTGTTTTTTTCTTTCTTGGGTCCTTTTCTCTTCAATGGTCTTGTTGAGGAGGTGGTTCGCCATTTCTTTTGTATTGTGTTCTTTGGTTCCTTAAAAATATGTTGCCTTTATAAAAAAAAGCCTTATATCGTGTAATATATGCTTAAATGTGCAATAAAATCTGGTAATTTGTTCTTGCACTATATTTTTCTGTTGATGTTCTGTGTGCAGTCTTTATATTCATTTTGAGTTTTACAAGTTGATTAAAAAATAGATGAATGTTGGTGTGATTTTAGATTACGAGTATTCACTATTGGGACTACCAGAAGATAGTATTGAGAGGGAAAGAGTTAAACATGAAGTCCACACCAGGAGTGCACGTAGGCTTGAAGAACTTTGTTTCAAAAACGGTGGAATATACATCAAGCTTGGTCAACATATTGGTCAACTGGTAGGACCTGCCAACCTTTTTAATGGTGTTGGAATTTAAGTTTCGTATGTGATGATTGGATTCATAGTATATGTAGTGTATACGGTCAGCTAAATGGAATGTTCTCATTTAGGAATATTTGGTACCTCAAGAGTACATTAAAACATTAAGGGAGTCCATGTTGAACAGATGTCCGACCTCTTCTTATGATCAAGTGTGCCAAGTTGTCAAGAAAGAGCTTGGAGGGGCACCTGAAGAGGTATGTTTACCTAATCTCACTTTGCTCTTACTTTTGTTTTAGTTATTTTGAGTCATAGAATTTATAAAAAAACCTATTTACTTTTACAGATATTTGATGAGTTTGACCCAGTCCCCATTGCAAGTGCTTCCCTTGCTCAAGTTCATGTTGCTCGAACTCATCAGGGCCAAAAAGTTGCTGTGAAGGTTTCAAGTTCTTACTATGATCTAATCTTGTTTTTGGGTTCCTTTCAACTTGTTTTGTTAATGGCTTAACTCATTTGATATTGTACTCATGTTTCAGGTACAACATATGCACATGACAGATACTGCAGCTGCAGATTATGCAACAGTCGAATTTATTGTCAACACTTTACATCGGCTCTTTCCTTCATTTGATTACAGGTTTATTTGTTAGAGCTTACCGCCTATCTCATTTTTGTTATTCGACTGATATTTCTTTATGCATGTGTTTATTGATGGGGATATATGGTAATAACCATAGTTGTGCATGGGTTATAATATAGGTGGTTGGTAGATGAAGTACACGATAGTCTACCTAAGGTCAGACATATTTTCAACCTGTTATCTTCTCGTATTTTTATGATGTCCTGCTACATGTGTGTATTTATGCAAAATCTTCTGATATGGTAGGCTGTATATCCTTTGAAATAGTATTGTTGATAAGTTACAATGATGATCAGGAACTTGATTTCTTAAATGAGGCCAAGAACAGCATTAAATGTATGGATAACTTTCGGAAGTTATCTCCTCATATTGCAGACTATGTGTATGCGCCCAAGGTATATTGGAACCTAAGTACCACAAAATTGTTGACCATGGAGTTTGTAGAAGGCGCAGAAGTCAATGACTTGCAGAGCATCCAAAAACTTGGAATCAACCCACATGACATTGCAAGACTAGTAAGTATCTTTTCTCTGTACTACCAATTGGCTAGTTGCAGCAGTTTTCCTGCTTGGAGCTATTATCCAATTCATGTCCCATGTTGTTTGTTGGTTAATACAGGTGAGTAGAACATTTGCTGAAATGATGTTTAAACATGGATTTGTGCACTGTGATCCACACGCTGCTAACTTGCTAGTTCGCACACTGCCTTATTCAAAAAGGGGCATTTTTGGTAAGGCATCTAATTGTTAAATAAGACACTTGGTTTTACTAGAGAGCTTTTAGTCAACATGGTTTAAGTTTTTTGTTGTTTTAATGTACTGCTTCCTATTTATAAGCTTGTAAAGGGGTACTACCTTGTTGCAGAACATTTGATCACATTTGTTAATTGGGTTTCTTAAGGACCTCATATGGATCACAGCGTACATATACATCTGAGTACATTAAGCGCAACAGGCAAATCAAAACAAAATATGAATTATATGAGATGACATAATAATGGATCTGTTTTTACTTTAAATAGTTATGTTAGAAAGTACTGTATTGTTTTGCTAAATAAAAGGCATAGACTTCTTCAATTGATCATTTGGCATTTAACTAAGCCTTTTTTCCCTTCATATATGCATTTTTTCCATACTTTATTTTCATGACGCGATGTTTTCCTTATTGATGCTGTTTAGTTGTTTACAGGAAGAAGAAAACCGCAACTAGTACTGTTGGATCATGGTCTATACAAAGTACTTGACAATTCTATTAGGACCAACTATGCTGCACTTTGGAAGGTGCACCATACAATTTCTTGAATATAAATGACTTTTTATGCCATCTATTATTACCTTTTTTCCGTCCATTTTGCATGCTTCTGCTTTGAGCATCATTAACCTCTGACCTGTATGACTTGCTTACAGGCTTTAGTACTGGCTGATGCAAATGGAATAAAGGAAAATTGCTTGAAATTGGGTGCTGGTGAGGATTTGTATGCATTGTTTGCAGGGATTCTTACAATGAGGCCTTGGAATAGGGTTATTGATCCTGCCGTTGATCATCTTGCCATTCAAGGCAATGCCAGCGACCACTCAGAACTTCAGGTTAGCTTACATTATATAAGGCAATGCCAATGACCCTGCTGTTAATCATCTTCCCCATTTCAAAGTTTTTGGTGTATCGAATATTTTGACTCCCAATTGGTCATGTCCTTCAATTTAAATAATCATCAACATGAAAATTTAACATACAAACTGCTCCTTATGTCGCGTGAAAAGGTACATGAACATATTTAGGGTAATATGTTTAAGGTTAACTCACTTAAGTGGGAAGTTTTTATGTGGTTTAGGTATTGTCTTATCTTGTTTATGAAAATTTAGCATTTGCATCTTGAAACCCAAGTGTTATGGCTCTATTGATTAATAGAACCTTTTTTATGTTTTGCAGATGTATGCTTCCCTATATTTTCCTCAAATCACAGAACTTCTGCATAAACTGCCACGTGTCATCCTTCTAATGTTAAAGACTAATGATTGCTTGCGATCAGTCAATAACGCTTTGGTATGCTATTGCCAATCTAATTTTATTATTGTCTTTCCAGGATCCACATAATATCTATAATAATGGTGAGAATTTGATGTTTGGGTATTACTTTTCGACAGATAAAAAGACCCTCTGTGGAGTCTTTCATTATTATAGGAAGAGTTTCTTCTGAGGCACTGATTGAGGAAAAGTTGTCACGTGCAAAGTCTCTCTTTAGCTTGCTACATGTTTGGTTGGAGGAGATTTCACTCGAAGCCCGTTTTCTCATTATGCAAGTAGCGTTGTGGATACTCCAGTTCCATTACAGCTTTGGCTCGGTGAACACAATATCATTTTATTAGCTTATATATAGAAGACATTAATCATGCCGAAAGAAATCGTTGGGTGTTCAGTCCTTGTTGATTTTTGATTCAAAAGTAGTGCATTCTTTGGCTTCAAGCCCCTTTCCTAACCGGTAATACTATGGGAAATCCAATAAGCTGGCCAAGCAACAGGTACACACATACATGAATGATGTATTATATAGGCTACATTTTTATTCTTTCTGGACAGAGTAAAGATGATGATTAGTGTAGTTTTGTGCCTCGTATCCTCAGAATATGAGATGTGGATCTATGGTATTATTTTTAGAAATTGTCACAGATATATTAGTGAGTTAAATTCATGAAGCAATGCATGTTTATGAACCAATAGCTTATGTTACATGACATTTGCATAAGACTAGGCGCACCAAGGTCGGATGACCAAGGTCGCCAGTCGGCCGGGGTTGGTCGGCCGTGGTGTGGTTGTGTTGGTCGGAAGAGGGATTTGGTTGAGAGGACGATCGATTGAGGCTTGTATATGTGTTTCAAAAATCCACCTGTTCGGTTGGTAACTTTTAAAAATTTAAACCCTTTTACCCTAATTTATACACTTTATATACTTTCATCAATTTTTTTAAATGGCTGGTTCGCTTCCTAACCAGCGGCATCATCTTCATCATAAAAAATGTTATCATTTGTGTGTTGAGAGATTGAAAATAGTGTGTATTGAAATTAAAAATGTAGCGGATATATACAGGAAAAAAGATGGGTGAAAAAAAGAAAAAGAAGATGAATGTCGCTTTGTTGTGGTAAAAAGTCGTTCGAAATCGTTTGGGAGAGAGAGCGCTTTAATGTGGCGTGAGAGTCAATTGCAGTACATGCCCAAGACATAAGTTGAGCCACTAGATGAAAGGAGTGACTAATGAATAGTAGGCTAAGATGATTTTACTTTAAAAGTCTGACTAAGTAGACAAAAACATTAAATATAAATCCCTACCTCTAATTTGAAGTCTTCTTAAAAGTAAAAGAGTTGGTCATAAGCACTTGTCCCCCATAGACATTTCTTCCATCATTTTTACATCTTTAGTGCATTGACAATGACAGTATGATTTATTTGTTCCCTATGAAACTTCTTTCAATTATTCAACCTTTAATAAAATGCAAGCATAGCATTTAAAAGTTTTTGAGCTGAACGTAAATTGTATTGTCATAAGTTATCACTAGATTTCAGTTTCTCTGGGTAGATCTAAGTCCACCTTGCGTTATATGACCTAACCCATTAGTTAAGTGGCTGTGAGTATAAGTTGGATCAAGAATGAACGGTGTTCAAGTCTATAAGTATAAAATGTTTGCGACCAGTTCACGTGAGGTGTAGGAGAGAGCAAAGTTAACCTTAACTTCATGAAAAGAAATCCGGTCAATATATTACTTCGTTTTGTTGAAGTTTCGAGACAATGGACATGTAAAATCGATGTCGAACAGGTTTGGATATATGTAAGTTCATTACCAGGTTTGCTTAAAAAGTCTCCATAGAAACAAAGAAAGAATATTATATCTGAGTTAAAGTCATAGATACAATAATATATTGTAAGATTGTGAGTAAGTTAATTTGCAAAAGTCTTTGCACGCGTAGAAAGAAAAATAAACATTGACCCACCAACCCAAATCATAGCTTATAAATGAAACTACAACCTGTTCATACTTTGTAGCAAATGTGAATGTTACGTCTTTAGTAGTATCGTTTTTCTTATCTTTATTTTCGCCAGTTTTGCTCCTACCGCTTCTTTGAACACGAGTCATAAATGCTCTTATAAACAAAGTGAAGTTTTGCTTCTGTTTAAACATAACCTTTCATCCATTTACGACACATTATGAAAGTTGATAATTTTACAATTAAGCCCATAAAAATGGATTTAAGATTAACCTATTTTCAAAAGTGTAGGCTCTAATCTTAAATTGTAAAAAAACAATCAAAATGTAACGTTATTTATACTTAATTCCAAAATTTGAAAACACGAGCTCCAAAAGTCATATATATATTTTTTTATTTAATAAGATTTAAATTATTCAATTGCATTTTTGACCACAATTAATTGAAGGTTGAATTTATAAACCAATAGACATGCTCAAGTTTTACAAATAGGCTAAATTAAGTTCTTCGATTGGTTCGATTAAGTCTTCGTTTTAATGAATTATCCAAAAATCGTTTCCTTTAGTGTTTAAAGATTATTTTGGACCACATAATTTTCAATGAATGATTCTTTTTTGTTGCAATCAAAAGTTAGAATTGTGCATAACTCGACAAGAAATTAAAATTTAGAGTCTATCAGTTTTGATAGACTTGTATAACCCTAGTGATACTTTTATAAATATAACTAGACCACAAACATATTATTGATTATTTATCTTCAAGAATATTATTGTAATACCAGTGACAATATACTTATTTGGTTTACGGCCTTTTTGGCCAACTAACGGGAAATGAAGTTGAAAATTTTGCACAATAAAAAATGAAATGAAGTTTAACGGCCTATTGAGTTAAGTGATTTGTACAACCAGACTTTTTGTATTATAAGCGTAAATTGATTATCAATTGTGCTAATAACATTGATTTAAGATCATTTGAGACAAAAGATTATTTACATGAGATTAATCTTCACCTTCATTTTATTAGATCTAATTGATGAGATTAATCACAACAATTTAAAAGCTCACTTTCATCATTATTTTTTTCAAATATTAATATCTTTCTAGTTAATCGTTAAGCGAAAAAATATCATTCATGACGAAGCATTTAATCATCTTTCATAGATAGGAACTTTGATACACTTTTGACAATTTTTTTCCTGTTTTTTTTTTTTTATTATTTTTTAAGTTTTTGTTTTTCGTTACTAAAATTTGCACTAAAAATCGTATATGATTAAACACTATTTGAATATCACATGTGATATTAGTGTTAATCATATATGATATGTAATATCACATGTAATATTAGTGTAAAATCAAATAAGATATACATATCATACACATGTGATATTACATATCATATATGATTTAACACTAATATCACATGTGATAATCAAATTAGTGTTTAATCATATATGATTTTTTCATGCAATTTCGATGCACGTAAAAAAAGAAAAAAAAAGAAAAAGCGTGAAAAAATGGTTTTTTTCTTCGTGAAAAATAATTAAATCTTTCTTGTGACGGTATAAATATTTTCGTAATGATTAGCAGTTTAAGATATTTATTTAAATTATAAAAATAGATGAAATAATAAAATCTTCAATCTTGGCGTTGATTTCTTTTTAGATGTATGGTGAAGATGAGTCGCTGGTATGTGAGAAAAGTTTAGACGTAAAATAAGCATAATCATAACATTAAAACCAAGAAGTATGTTTAGTCAATATATTTAGAGAACCAAAATCTCGATGCAGGGTTTGGTAGAAAAGCATTATTGTGAATGACAAAATTTTCACCGACACATTCTTTTAATCGCAATCAAAAATTGAAATTTTTGCATAATCAAACAAAAAGTAAGTCTAAATTCTACCACTTAAATAAATTTCCACAACCCAAATGTTGACCACAAACATATTTTCCATCATATAATTATGAAAGCAACTAATATTCTCGATCATATTATTATGAAAGCAACTAGCACACTATATATATTTGTAGCAATTGTGAATTTTTTATAGCAATCAAAATTGAAAACACAATGAGTAGTTCAATATCCGGCGTCTTTTTTCTTTTCCTAACTTTCACCACGTTTTCCTATTCCACTTCTTCTTTGAATAAAAAAATTCATAGATGCCCTAAAAAACAGAGTGAAACTTTGCTTCTCTTTAAACATAACCTTTCCTCCATCAATTACACAAACGATTTCTGTTCTGATTTAAAGGGTTCTAATTATCATCCAAAAATGATGAGCTGGAATACAAGTAGTGATTGTTGCAAGTGGGATGGAGTTTATTGCGACAACTCCACCGGTGACGTCATCCGTATCGATCTCCATTGCGGAATGCTACAAGGTACACTTCATCCTGACATCTCCCTCTTCAATCTCACACACCTTACTTCTCTTGATTTGGGATATAACAATCTTAATGGGACATTGCCATCTTGGCTGTTTACTTCCCCCACTTTATCTCAGTCTAAATGATAACATGTTCAGTGGAAATGTTCCTTTTGAATCATTTTCTCTTCCATCATTAAAAAAGTTAGACCTCAGTAACAACAATCAGTTAGGTGGCCAATTTGATGTGCAAACATTTCGACAATTCACCAACCTCACTGCTCTAGACCTTTCATATAATAATTTTAGTGGTGAATGGGAGTTGGATACCTTGTTATCAAGCCTCACAAACCTTGAATCTCTCAGTCTCTCTTACAGTGGTTTCTCTGTTACAACAAAGAATGCCAATCACTATGTCAACCCTGGTTTTACGCAATTATATTTGGCCTCTTGCAAGCTAAAGGTGTTTCCGAATTCAATTCGAGCCATGAAGCAGCTTGAATTTTTAGATCTTTCTAGCAACGAAATCCATGGCCAAATTCCTCATTGGGCAGCGGAGATTGGAGGTAACAATGGGTTTTCTTATTTAAACCTCTCACATAACTTCATAATAGACTTGCCACAATTTCAATGGTATGGATTAGAATATCTGTGTCTGCAGTCCAACTTGATTGAGGGACCGTTCCCTACATCAATTTGCAATATGAGCAAGCTACGGTATTTGGATATGTCTAATAATCGCTTTGGTGGCGATACTGATATGCAAACATTTCAACAACTCACCAACCTCACTTACCTCAGCCTTTCTAATAATAATTTTGGTGGTGAATGGGAGTTGGATACATTGTTATCTTGGCTCACAAACCTTGAAGTTCTCGATCTCTCATACAGTGGTTTCTCTGTTACAACAAAGAATGCCAATCATTATGTCAACCCTGGGTTTCGCCACTTAGGATTGGCCTCTTGCAAGCTGAAGCTGTTTCCAAAGTCATTTCTAGCCATGAAACAGCTTGAATTTTTAGAACTTTCTGGCAATGAATTGCATGGCCAAATTGATGTGCAAACATTTCAAAAATTCACCAACCTCACTAGACTAGGCCTTTCATTTAATAATTTTAGTGGTGAATGGGAGTTGGATACATTGTTATCAAGCCTCACAAACCTTAAATATCTCCATCTCTCATACAGCGGTTTATCTCTTACAACAAACAATGCCAATCATTATGTCAACCCTCAGTTTAGTTACTTAGGATTGGCCTCTTGCAAGCTGAAGGTGTTTCCGAATTCATTTCGAGACATGAAACAACTTGAATGGTTAGATCTCTCTAGAAACGAATTCCGTGGCCAAATTCCTCATTGGGCAGGGGAGATAGGAGGAAATGAGTTTTATCATCTGAATCTCTCACATAACTTCATAACAGGCTTGCCACAATTTCAATGGTATGGACTATATGAACTGTATCTGCAGTCCAACTTGTTTGAGGGGCCATTCCCTCCATCAATTTGCAATTTGAGCAATCTAGAATCATTGGATATATCCAATAATAGCTTTGGGGGAGTGATTCCAGAATGTGTAGGAAATATGATGAGCAGCACACTTTACATGATAAACCTGGGGACCAACAATTTTCATGGTACCATTCCATATGTATATGAATGGGGAAATTTAGAGGGGCTTATATTGAATGGAAACCAGCTAGAAGGGAAGGTGCCACATTCCTTGTCCAAATGTCAACGGTTGACTGTACTTGATCTTGGAAACAACAAATTAAATGGCACATTCCCTGAATGGTTAAGAGGTCTTTCAGAGCTGCGGGTTCTTGTACTCAAGTCAAACAATTTCCATGGTCCCATTGAAACCTACACCTCAATGGATCATGCATTTTCTAGTTTACAATACCTCGACTTATCCCATAATTTGTTTTCTGGCAAAATACCTGGAACTTTTTTTCGAAATTTTAAGGCCATGCAGAACATGGTAAGCACTAGCAGTGAACCAGAATATTTGTCAATGAGTGGCAACTATTACTCTATGACTGTCGTGGTGAAACATGTGCAACTGACATTCACCAAACTTTTGGTCGACTACACAATTGTTGATCTATCCAACAACAGATTTGAAGGGGAAATTCCAAACGCTATTGGTAGTCTCAACTCATTGAAAGTGCTCAACTTATCCCACAACAACCTCAATGGTGAGATCCCAAATGCTCTAGGAAAATTATTGGGGACTGAATCGTTAGACCTATCTTGGAATCAACTCATCGGAGAGATCCCTCAAAGTCTTTCAGAAATCAAGGGTCTTGAGGTCTTAAATCTGTCACAAAATCATCTCGAGGGACGTATTCCACAAGGAAAGCAATTCAACACATTTGATGAGAGCTCATATGGAGGGAATTTGGGACTTTGTGGGTTTCCACTGTCCAACAAGTGTGAGCATTTGAGTCCCCCAGATGTTTATGGTGACGGAGATGAGGAGGAGGTGGATGAGAGTGGATTTATGTGGAAAGTGGTGACGTTGGGATATGGTTGTGGAACATTAGTCGGATTGGTGATGGGATATCTCATGTTGTCAACAAGAAAAGTGAAGTGGTTCAATGCAATTGCTGATGCATCCGAGAGTTTGGTCTTGAAGAAGATGAAGAAGAAGAGAAGACACATATATATCGGGAAATGACGTTAGATGATGAAAGGTATGATTTTTCACATGTTTTCGTATTTCATCTGATTATGCAAATGCCTTACTATATAATTTATGATGCAGGCAGAGGAGTTTGGGGTGGAGCTGGAATCTTATGAATTTTGTAGTCGTCGTATTTCTGAACTATGCTGCTTACGTTTTGTCTCTTTGAATTATGTTGTATGTAATATTAGTGTGTTGTTTTAGGATTGTAAAATAAAATTACTCATTCACTAGCGAGGGTGTATAATTAAAAGTATCAACTTGTAGGTTTTCAAGTAACATTGTTTGCCATACTGCATTTCTTTAATCTGCCCACCTCTGCTTGATGAATTGATAGATACTGAGACCAAATTGCCTTGGATACTCCAGTTCGGTACAGCTTTGGTTCTATGAAATCATACCAAATAGAAATCACTGAGTGCTCAGTTATTTTTCCATTTTTATTCAAAAGTAGTATGTATTCTATCGCATTCTGTAGTCCCATTTTTTCTAACAAATACCAGTCAGAGATATTTACTGTAACAAATTAACCAACTATTTAGAGGGCCACATACACATGGTTGATGTCCAAAAACTCATTTATTTTGTTTATGAAGGGCCACCAGCTGATGGAAGGAATGTGTTGAACTTGTTCTCTTATCTCATCAAGTTGTGCAAAATGGCTAACTGTAATCTCTTATATACTATTCAAAAATTTATGATTCAGGTAAAGAAGTTTGGGGTGGAGTGAGACCTTTTGAATTATACAGTCATATAACAGTTTTGAATGTCTCTTTGAATAGTTTTGGGGGTGAGATCGAATAAAGATCGCATAAAATTAAAGATCGAATGGATCATTGTCAATAATTCGTTTTGATCAAATTTATTAAATTCACTTTACCCTTATATTTAAAAATTAAATATCTTACAAACCATTAGTAGTTAGATAAAACTAATTATCACAATTCACACAAGAATAAAATTATCTTTCTATAGATCCGATATTGTATACTTTCGACGAACTTATTTTTATCGGTTTTTGGGTTTCGATATATTACACTATAAATGAAATTTTTAAAAATACTCTTTTAATTAACACAACCCCTAAACCCTAAAACCCTAACCCCTAAACCCTAAAAAACCCTACCCCTAAACCCTAAAACCCTAACCCTAAACCTAAAAACCCCAACCCTAAACCCTAAAACCCTAAACCCTAAAACCCAACCGCTAAACCAAAACCTAAACCCTATCCGCTAAACCGTAGAAACCTAAACACTTAACCCTAAAAACTTAACCCAAAAAGTCAAACCCTAAACCCTAAACACCTAAACCCTAACTAGTAAGCCTAAACCCACAAAAAGTCGGAAAAAATTTCGCCGAAAGTATATGATGTGGGATATCAAATTAAAAGTAATTTTATGCTTATCGTGATGGTATGATTAGTTTAAATCTAACGATTAATGGTTTGTGAGATATTTAGTTTTTAAAATGAAGGTGAAAGTTTATTTTATTGTTTTGATGAAAAAATGAGTGGTTGAGAATGGTTTATTTGATTTTTAGTTTTTCTTTGATCTTTATTGAACCAAACTCTAGTTTGGGGTGGAGTACTAAATTTACTTGGTCACTGGGTGTTAATGTGTTAATGGTGTTTGACTCCTAGTGGAAGTTCAGTAATGCTTAGTTATTTTGATGATCATACAACAATTGTAGTCACTGATACCCAGAATGCCCTTCTCAAAAACTAGAGCGTATTAATTCAATAAATTTATATTTAATTGAAAGTTGAGAAGCATTTTTGTGTACCACAAATTTTTTATTCTTTAATATCGCAATCCAAAGTTGAAATTTTGCATAATCAGATAAAAATTGAAGTTTAGAATCCATCAATTAATAGACTTGTACAACCTAAACGATATGTTAATGTTAAAATATAACTCAAATCTGAAATATTATATTGTTAGGGACTAATGTTGGACACTTTGTATTTTCAGTTATTAGTGCTTTTGAGGTTTGGTGATAAAATGAAAGTGGTCGATAGTTGAAGGGGGCTTTGTGCTATTTCTGGAAAGAAGAAGTCAAGGCTGGAGTCAAAGATATATAATGTCTCTTTCTGCTTAGGGTTTGAGTATTATTCATTCTCTCTCAAAAGAAAAGATCAAGTCTGTTTTCTCTCAACCAAAACTGCTTCTGATAGTTACTAATATTGCTTAAGAGTGATTGTGAGGTTTCTTGTATTGTAAAGACTATTGATAAGTAATCAATAGCCTTCCACCTGAGTAGCAGTGGGAAGGATAGTGTGATGTTCAGTTGTTTGTGATTCATGTGATGTTTCTGGGTTATTCTGATTAAGATCAGTTGCTTATTGATCTGGATAGTTTTGGTTGAATAAAAGAAGTTGATCTTGAATTAAGATTCAAGATCTGTTGTTGATATAATTTGTGTTTTTCTACATGGTATCAGAGCCAGGTTACTCGCCTTGCTCTGATTAAAATTGATTTCGGGAAAAATTAGGGTTTCAAAAATTTGGGGGTTTTTCAAATTAGTTTGTTTAAACCTAATTGGTTGTGATTAATTAGTGTTTTTTGACTCTAATTGATCGATTCTAAAAGATTTTACAAAATCGCCTAATTTTTGAGAAAATTAGGGTTTGGGTGGTTTTTTGATCTCTAGCTCGATTGGTGGTTGTTCTTGGTAGTTCGGGTTGATTGAGATCGTGTGGGTTGTGATTCTTGTTTCAAGAATTATAATCGTGGTTCTTGTTCATTGCTTTACGGATTTGCGTGCAACCGTAACACCTCTCGCACCCTTTATATTTCTTTTTATTTCTGCTTAGATTGACGGGAGTAGGAGTTGAGTATTGTTGGAGGTTTGTGATTGTTGTTGGAGTGTGGTTTATCCGCTTTTAGTTGTAGATCTTGATATAGTGTGATCGCCTCGACCTACCACCTTGAGTGGCAAGGAAGCCCGGAACTTCTTTCTTGATCTTTCTTGTGTGTTTGTCTATATTTGTTCAATTATGTCATTCATGGTTATACCGATGATGAATTTGAGGTCGATGATGAGCCGCCACTTTAATTAGTAAGTTGGATCTTAGTCATCCTCTTCACTTGCATCCTAATGATTCTCGCTACCTTGACCGTTGTTTCTATTAAACTAAAAGGACCAAAATTATAATGTGTGGTCATGTGCTATGCTATCGCTCTTGAAGGCGTAAATAAAACTGGATTTATAGATGGTACTTGCACTAGATCACATGTTGATGATGTTTAGGAGACAATGGGACGGGGTTAATGTTTGTTGTATTGGGATGGATCTTGAATTCCATATCGTAAGAGTTGTTCTTGGGTCAAATTTTTTCAAAAGGGCTTCGATGTGTGGAATGAATTAAAAGAAACTTTGATAGAGTTGATGGTTCGATTACTTTTAATTTGCATCATAAAATCAACTCTTTATCTCAAAATGGTTGTTCTATTGTCAATATTTTAATAAACCGAGCACTTTGTGGAAACAATTTGATGCTTTAGTTCGCTTGCCTAGGTGCACTTGTCATGTCATTGATGATTTTAAAAACACAATCCGCTAATGAAACTTATGCAATTCTTAATGGGCTTGGATGATTCTTATATGCAAATAAGAAGTAATGTGTTATCTAGAGATCCTCACCGATGTGAAAGGGCTTTTCCATTATCTCTAGTGAGGAGTCTCATAGGTCAGTGGTTACTCGTTCGGTTGGTGGGACTTCTAACAAGTCTCACCAACCGTGTTTAACTCCGCAGCCCAATAGAGTTAATTCTCGAGGCCCCATCCTCCGGTGGTTACTCTAGGCCAAATAATACCACTAGGTCTAGTGATAATAGGAGGACTGCTGGTGGTCCTATGTTTGTTTGTGAACATTGTGGTTTTAATGGACATACTGCTGATAGATGCTTTAAACTCATTGGGTACCCTGCTGATTTTGGAAAGAATAAAAGGAATAGTACTGGTTATAATAGTCAGGGTGCTCAGAACTTTAATAAGAGGTTTATAAATAATAATAATTCTGTTGGCTCTAGTTCCACTTCTATTTTTTCAGATGACCAGATTTCTAAACTGATTTCATTGATTAAAGAAAACTCTAAAATTGTTGATGGAAATGGAAAAGGAGTACATGCCAATATGGCAGGTATTGTTTTAAACAATAGCAAGTTCTTTAATCAAAACTTTAAAAGATTTTTCTGTAATAACAGTAAGTTTAGACCTGCACTTGTTGCAGCTGGGCTTATTGTTGATTCTGGTGCTAATCAGCATCTTACATATACTGATAAATGTTTAGTTAATGTGATTGATATTTCCAAACTTGGAATTAAGGTTACTCATCCCAATGGGACTGAGGCCTTAATCACTAAGGTTGGAAATATGATTCTAACTAACCATTTAACTTTATATGATGTGCTTGTTGTTCCAGAATATTGTGTTAGTCTAATGTCTGTTCATAAAGTGGCTAGAGACAGCAAGTTTGTTATTGCTTTTGATGAGTTACAGTGTTATGTTTTACCCCAGGATTTGAGGGGGATGAGTGTTCTAGGGATTGGTAAACAAAAGGATGGATTGTATTACTTTGATGGAAATCAAGGTCTTGACCTAGAATTTAAGAATTCTATTCCTATCTGTAATTTGACAAAAAATTTGTGGCATGGTAGGCTTGGTCATCCTTCTGATCAGGTCTTGTCTGTTTTAAAAGGTGAAATCTTTTTTGAAAAAGAAACTGAAACTGAGCCTTGTGATATTTGTCAAAAGGCTAAACAAACTAGAGAACCTTTTCCTTTAAGTGACCATAAAACCATAAGTCTTGGTGATATTGTTCATCTTGATTTGTGGGGTCCTTATAGAGTTAAAAGTAAAGAAGGATATAGATTTTTTCTAACTATTGTTGATGATTTCACCAGGGCTGTTTGGGTTTATCTGCTTAAGTATAAGCATGAAGTGTTTGATTGCATTCAAATCTTTTATAATCTAATTAAGACACAATTTGAAAAAAGTGTTAAAGTTTTTAGAAGTGATAATGGTACTGAGTTTGTTAATAATCAGTTTAACAAATTTTGTGAAAGTAATGGTATTGTGCATCAAACTTCTTGTGCTTATACTCCTCAACAAAATGGAGTTGTAGAGAGGAAACATAGGCATCTTTTAAATGTTGCTAGATCCCTTATGTTTCGTGGGGATTGCCTCTTTTTGTGGTCCAATGCATTCTAACCGCCACTTATTTGATTAATGATTGCCTTCCTCGGTGCTAAATGGAAAGTCTCCCTTTAATCTTATCTTTAAAAGAAAACCCGATTTAAAACACTTAAGAATGTTTGGTTGCTTATGTTTTGCTACCGTTTTACCAAATCATGATAAGTTTAGTAGTAGAGCGTAAAATGTGTTTTGGTTGGGTATTCTAATTTTCAAAAGGTTACAAGCTTTATAGTCTTGAAAGGAATCGCTTTATCTTTTCTAGAGATGTAAAGTTTTTGAAAAAGTATTTCCTTTCAAGATTAAAATTCTTCTGCTTCCTCGACCTCTCCTACTTAATCTAAACCATGTTAATTTCTTTGATGAAATTACTAGTGAAGATTCGACACACCCAATGATGATAATAAGCTAAATGGTACCCCTATGGGTAATATAAATCAAAATGATCATCAGTTGGGTGATAGCAGCAACTCTCAACACTTGGATGGCCCAACAATTGACCAAAGAGAGGATGATTTGGGGCATTCTCCTGGTTCCAATGAGGCAGCCAGTGTTGATGAGATGGCTGCAACACCAGCTGATGTGAGTGCTTCTGAGGGTGATCACAGTCTCTTTCCTGAACAAGTAGCAGATGATGGTTTACATAATAATGGTCAAAATGTGTTAAGAAGATCGTAGAACTTCAAATTTTCCAAATAAATACAATGACTATATTGTTGATTCAAAAGTTAAATTTGGTCTTGAAAAGTTTGTGACTTATGCTAAACTCAAAAAGATACTTTATGCTTTGTTATTGAATTGAATAAAAGTTTTGAGCCTAAAAATTATTGGGAGGCTTGTATGTATCAAAGACCGGGTAGATGCAATGAATAATGAGATGGAAGCTTTGTATAGAAATGACACTTTTGAAATTGTTAAATTACCCAAGGCGAAAAAGGCTATAGGTTGTAAGTGGGTTTTTAAGATTAAATATAAATCTAATGGTGAAGTAGATAGATATAAAGCTAGACTTGTAGCTAAGGGCTATAGTCAAAAAGAAGGGGTTGACTTTGATGAAACTTTCTCACCAGCCAGTGAAGATTGTTACTTGTTAGATGTCTTATTAATTTAGCTGCTCAACAAAGTTGGCCTATTTTTCACTTGATATCAATAATGCCTTTCTTTATGGTGATCTACATGAAACTGTCTATATGTCTTTGCCTGATGGTTTTTTTGATATTAATGATAAAAGAGTTTGTAGACTTAAAAAGTCTTTGTATGGGTTGAAACAAGCACCCAGGCAGTGGAATGCTAAGCTAACCAGTGCTTTGCTTGAAAATGGGTTCATACAGAGTAAGAGTGACTATTCCTTGTTTGTCAAAAATGATTCAGGTAATATTGTTGCTTTACTTGTGTATGTTGATGACATTATTGTTACTGGTAATAACTTGACTGAGATTGAAAGTTTTAAAGAATTTCTTAAGTCTAAATTTCAAATTAAAGATTTAGGAAAACTTAAGTATTTTTTGGGTATTGAAGTAATTGAAACTGATAAGGGTTTATGTTTAACTCAAAGAAAATATTGCTTAGATCTTCTTTCTGAGTTTGGTTTATCGGCTTGTAAGCCTTCCTTTTCCTTTAGAACAGTGTTTCTATTACTAATGAACCTACTACTACCGATCCTGCTTTTGGATAATATAATCGAGTATCAAAACTTATTGGAAAATTGATTTACTTAACACATACTAGGCCCGATATATCATATGTTGTACATTGTTTGAGTTAGTTCATGCATAAACCACTTAAGTCTCATCTTAAAATTGCACTTAAGGTTTTAAGATACTTAAAGGGTCTCCGCACAGAATTCATATTGTCAAAAACTCTTTGTAAATCTTGAGACTTATGTGGATGCGACCGGGCCAAGTGTGTAGTTACTAGAAAATCGCCATGGATTTTGTTTGTTTCTTAATGGTTCACCGGTTTCATGGAAAAGTAAAAACAAAACACCCTTTCTAAGTCTAGTGCGCAGAGGTCGAGTATGAGCAATGGCCTCTGCTACTTCGTAAATTGTTTGGGTCTTAAAAGTTTTAAAAGATCTAAACTAGAACATTTTTTGCACTGTTAGACTGCTTTTGTGATAGTCAGTCGCAATTAAAATTGCGCCTAATCCTGTTTTTCATGAGAGAACAAAACACTTGGAAAATGATCTACATTTTGTGAGAGAAAAATTTTTGGTGGAGTTATTAAACCGAAAAGGTTCACTTATTAATCGATATAGTGATATTTTTACCAAAGGTCTTGATAAACTACAACATGAGAAACTGGTTTCTAAACTTGGTCTTTATGATATGTTTCAGGTTTGAGTTAAGAGGGGATGTTAAAATATAACTCAAATCTAAAATATTATATTGTTAGGGACTAATGTTGGACACTTTGTATTTTCGCTATTAGTGCTTTGAGGTTTGGTGATAAAATGAAAGTGGTCGATAGTTGAAGGGGGCTTTGTGCTATTTCGGAAAGAAGAAGTCAAGGCCGGAGTCAAAGATATATAATGTCTCTTTTCGCTAGGGTTTGAGTATTATTCATTCTCTCTCAAAAGAAAAGATCAAGTCTGCTTTCTCTCAACCAAACCGCTCGATAGTTACTAATATTGCTTAAGAGTGATTGTGAGGTTTCTTGTATTGTAAAGACTATTGATAAGTAATCAATAGCCTTCCACCTGAGTAGCAGTGGGAAGGATAGTGTGATGTTCAGTTGTTTGTGATTCATGTGATGTTTCTGGGTTATTCTGATTAAGATCAGTTGCTTATTGATCTGGATAGTTTTGGTTGAATAAAAGAAGTTGATCTTGAATTAAGATTCAAGATCTGTTGTTGATATAATTTGTGTTTTTCTACAGTTAATCAATGGAACAAGACCATAAACGTATTATCAATCATATTATTGTGAAAGCAACTACAAGAATATTCTTGTACTACCAGTCTTTTGTATATACATTTGTAGAAAACGTTAATGTTGATAACAATAAAAACACCACAAATATATATACACCACAAAGAAGTAGCGACCTATACTAAACTACGATGGTTTCCATAACATGATATGCACAGATGTTTCCAAAACCTTAGAATGAATACAAGATGACTCGGGGAATGAGAATAAATCTAACGGTGGCAAAATGGTAGGTTGGCTCGGGTAATGGGTCGAAATAGTGCTGGCCAGTTTCAAGATCACGGGTCGACCTGTTACTTCTTACCAACTTTCCCCCTTTTTTATTTGTGTTTACTATACAATTTCAGGATATGATATTTGTTGATGTTGCTATTTCTAAAACTAAAGGTGACAAATAGGCATGAAAATAAAAGTAATGGCGGAGTATATTTACAACCTGAAAAGTCTAAAGTTTTATACTTTGGTATTTGTGTGTATACAAGCAAACTATTGCCTAATGCTTATGATGTTGAAGAGACACATATTGCCTAATGCTTATGCCGTATGGACAAATTGGGTGGTTATGAAGTTTTAATGTTTCTTTTGTGTTCCCACATGCATATGAAGTAAGGACAATGCAGTAAACGAACTTTTCAACCTTTTAAACGAATGACAGAATCACAGGAATAGGCTCTGGATTATGTTTCATATCTTTCTTTCCAAGTGTAATTTTCTAAACTTTAAAGTGATTAACCACACACAGGTACATGTTAATGGATATGCTCAAAGTGCGTAAATGAAACCAATTGATGATAACATAAATAAGCTTTCTGAACAAGAGACTTTGAAATTCCAAAAATGAAATGTCAACCTGCCATGCTTCAAACGTTAAACTTCTTAGAAGTACATTCCATTTTCTCATTTCACTTTATTTTCATTAGTGGAAAAAATCTTGATACATAATACATAAATTCTAATCTAAAAAACATTCAAAGACATACTGAGAGAACTTCAAGTCTTTTGGTCAACTATTCCATTCAATTGAAAGATGATTCGATAAGATATGAATGAAAAAATTCTGCATGAGAAATCAAAACCCACCCACAAATCTTAAGTGGGTCAAAATTGCTACCACACAAATGGCTAAGCATGGGATTGCATCCCTATTTGATTATGTCCTTAAACTTCTTTGAAGGCTGTGATCAAGTTTGTTAACCAATGCTGAATTTATATATAGTTACTAAATTGAAAATGGAATTTATAGTGAAAGTGCGTTACATCGAGCACCATCATCTGATTTCCTCCGGCATGTTATGAACAAAAACGACAAACAGTAACAACATATAAAGTAAGACTTTATTGAAAAACTGAGAGGAAGGGAAAAGTTGTAATATTCTTGTTAAAGTGAAATGAGCCAGTACATGAAGTTTATATACAAACAATACTTTGACTATAAAAGTCAACTTAACCAAACTAACTATAACTACATCTATAAGAAACTACATCTATAAGAAACTACAATCACATAAACTCTTGTGGTGATGAAGATAGTTTGTTGAGAGAATAGTATTGATCACTTTTGACTTGTGTAGAGCATATCTCCATTACCCCCTCGCAAGTTGGCGGTGTGTATGGATCACACAAGCCATACTTGGATATGCAATGATGAAAGTGAGATCTGCTTAAACCTTTAGTGAGAGCATCAAGAACTCGGTGATGGGATGGAACAAAGGTAGGCGCAATAGTACCATTCTTGATCTTTTCTAACAAAATGACAATCTATCTCTATGTGTTTTGTCCTTGCATCTTTGAATGGGATCGAAGCTAGAGCAATAGAAGACCCGTTGTCACAATAAATGGGAACCGAGTTTGTTGTGGCGCTTGTAAATCTTTGAGGAGACGAGAAGCCGTTATCTCACATGTACACCGCTAATGCTCTATACTCTTCATGGAAGACCTTGAAACCACCGATTGCTTTTAGATTGCCAAGAAATAAGGTTTGAACCAAGAAAGATGCGAAATCCAAGAATCGATCTCCTTGTGAGTGAACAATTGGCCCGACCACTATCACAATAAGCTTTAAGTTGAAGATTGGAAGTAGAGGAGATGAAAAGACCTCGCCCGACAAAGCTTGATATACCCGAGAACCTTGAGTAAAGCCCGCCAATGAGGTGTTCCGGGATTGTGGCTGAATTGACTTAGAGCATGTACGATAGGATAACCGGTCTTGTAATGGTGAGATACAAGAGTTTGCCTGATGGCTCTATAAAGTGAGGATCGTGAGAGGTTCTCCATCCATATCATTTAACTTGATGATGGGATCAATAGGAATATGAGAGGTTTCGTGTCAAGAACATTAGCACTATGAAGAAGTTCCAAAGCATATTTCCTTTGAGACATTGTGATCCCTGTTTATTCCTCAAGAACTCAATCCCAAGTAATAGTTAAGTTGTCCCAAATCCTTGATAATCAAGGTGAGGTCTAGTTGATGCTTAAAATGATTGATAAGAGTAAGATTGTTGCACATCAAAAGGATGTCATCAACATAGATCACCAAAGCTAGAAAATCGAGTCCTTTTATATGTGGGCAGAGAAGTGTCTCGATAACTTTGTGTGAAACCATGACCGAGGAGGAAAGAGGTGAGCTTGGAGAACCATTGCCTATTTGCCTGCTTCAATCCATAGAGATTTTTGTAATTTACGACCGGATTGGAATGGATGAGGTGGTTTGTAGCCTGGGGTAGCACCATATAGACTTCCTCATGAAGGTCCCCATGTAGAAAAGCATTGTTGACATCTAGTTGAGCAATATGCCAATTATGATGAATAGCGAAGAACTAACAAGGTCCCGATGGTTACCATCTTTGCAACCGTGCAAAAGTTTCGTATAATCGCCCCTCCCGTGGGTGTATCCTTTGCTACCAACCTAGCTTTGTGTTTCTCAACAGTGCCATCGTGAGTGGTATTTGACCTTGAAAACCCATTTGTTGCCTATGGCCCTCTTCCGGGTGGTAAGGTGGTAACTTCCATGTGTTGTTGATGTGTAGAGCATGAAGTTCCTTGTTCATTGCATCTCTCCATCTAGGATCCTTAAGCCCGAGTATATGAATGTGGTTCACCGATCTATTGATTGCACTTGATGAAATGTCTGTATTTTGGATTTGATGTTTTGGTAGTTAATGTATTTGGAATGATGAAACTTGATAAATGATTGAGTGGTGTGTTTAAGTTTTGGAAAATGAACTTGAAAATCATGAAATTTGTTTGGAAGGTGAGAAGTTCGTGGACTTTCCGAGGGGTGGAGGTGGTGGTGGTGGAGGTGATGTATGATCGTAAGAGGATGTAGGAGTATCTTGTGGTGTGGAAGTAGTGATGTGATCGCAAGTGAGAGATGGAGTCGGTGCAGGAGTGGTGAAGGTGTTGGATTAGGTGATGATGGTTCACCGGTGGTGGGGAATTGTTTGAAGTAGAGGTAAATCGATGATGTAGGTGTTGATGAAGAATTGATTGGGTCGTGGTTCAGTGGTCGTGGAAGGAGTGGTGATGGGAACAAATTGTGGTGGAAAATAGGAAGGTGTGGGTAAACCGAGATGTGTGAAGGTGAAGTTGTGGATGGTTTGTTGTGAAATGGGAAAATTGATTCATTGAATCTTACATGTCTACTAACAAAGGTTTTGTGAGTAAAGGTGTCATAGAGTAAGTAACCTTTCGTGTGGTTGGATATCCAATGAATACACATGGTTTGGCTCTGTTCAAATTTATCATGTGGTGTTGATGTGCAAGTGCTTGGCATCCAAAAACTTTCAAGTGGTTAAGTGGAGGTGGTGTGTTATACAGTAGTTCATAGGGACTTTTATGATTCAAAGGTTTACAAGGTAGTCTATTAATGAGGTAGGTTGCTGTGAGTAGACAATAGCCCCAAAAGTGAATGGGTAGATTAGCTTGGAATCTCAATGCTCTGGCCATTTCTAAAAGGTGTTTGTGTTTTCTTTCAACTCTAGAATTTTGTTGTGGAGTATAGGGGCATGAAGTTTGGTGAATAATGCCATGGGTGTGAAAAAATGTTGTTAGTGATTGATTAATGAATTCTGAGCCATTGTCACTTCGATTGTTTTAAGGTTGTGTTGAAATGATTCTTAACAAAGGTGAAAATATTTTGATGTTAGATGTGGTGTGATCTTTGGATGGTAAAAGATAAATCCATGTGGCTCTTGAGTAATCATCAACTATGGTTAAAAATACTTGCATTTATTCACATTGGGTATTTGTAAGGACCCCAAAGGTCAACATGAATTAGTTCAAACAGAGTAGTTGCATGAGATGTACTAGAAGGAAAAGATAAAGCATGTTGTTTAGCTAAAGGACAGATATCACAAGTATGTGGATTACAAAGTTTAGAAATGGAAACATGTTTGATTTGTTGAATAACAGTTGGTGAGGGATGACCAAGTCTTGAGTGCCAAAGAGCAAAGTTGTTGTTATTGATGGAAAGGATGGTGGATGTAGTGGTTGAAGGTTCCTGCTTGATGATGTAGAGACCATTATAGAAATCCGCCATGAGCAATCCTCTTGTGATTGTCCCGGAAATAACATGAAAATGGAGTAAAAGTATGGAAAGTGGTATGTGGGTGCCTAGTTTGCTCACCGACAATAGATTGTAGGAGAAGGTAGGTATGTAAAGAACTTCATGTGGTGATGGTGAGTTTATGTGCACCGATCCCATCCGTGTTACTTGTGTGTTGACCATTAGGTAATGTGACAAATATGGGTTGGGTACAAATGTGGACATTATGCATAAGAGTGAGGAAATACAAACATGATCAAGAGTCCCACTATCAACTACCCGAGTCTTATGATGAAGTAGGACGATGCAATAATCTTGTACCTTCTAGCGTTATGTGGGATGCAACAAGCTTATATGTTCGATAGTAAACTAGCCACAAGTTTAGGTTTACCTTCGAATTAGCTTGTGGAAAATCTGGATTATCCTTGTTGTTCTGCATCATAAGCATCATCTGATTCAGCTGATTTTGTAGTTGATCCATCCGGCATTCATTGTCAGACGTTTGTCGGGTTAGCACCACTTGTTGTCCCAACATTTGTCCCATGAGCCATAGTCGATTGATGTTCTAAAAGCCCGATTGCCTGTCTTTGTGGTATAGGTGGTGGCTTGTATTTTCCATGAAGAGGATGACCGGATGGATATCCCACCAACCGATAACATTCTTCTTTGTATGACCTTCTTTTCCACAATTTCCACGAAAATTCCTTCTTAAAAGTACTCCTTCATCAAGATTCATTGTTGTTTGTGGTCTTAATCGATGACTCCCTTGTGAATAGTTTCTACCGGACTGGATGTGGTTGTTGTTGTTAATGAAGTTCAAACGGTTTGATTGAGTTGAAAGTGTTGTGGCAATGGGAATCACGCCAGTGTATTTCTCTTTGTTTTCCTCTTGTCTTATCATGCTATAAGCCTTAGCAACACTAGGCATAGGATTCATGAGTAGGATAGCAGCGGAGTTATGGTGGTTTTGATGGCGGAATTGTGGTGGATTATCGGTTATTGTCACCGGAGTTTGTTGAAAAAGTTGTTGGATTGTGGGAAAGTTTGTTATGAACGGTTATGAGCCACCAGAGATGGTGGTGGCTCTGATACCATATTGAAAAACTGAGAGGAAGGGAAAAGTTGTAATATTCTTGTTAAAGTGAAATGAGCCAGTACATGAAGTTTATATACAAACAATACTTTGACTATAAAAGTCAACTTAACCAAACTAACTATAACTACATCTATAAGAAACTACATCTATAAGAAACTACAATCACATAAACTCTTGTGGTGATGAAGATAGTTTGTTGAGAGAATAGTATTGATCACTTTTGACTTGTGTAGAGCTGTATCTCCATTAGACTTACATCTCGGACATTAATCGAACACTTAATATGCAACAACAGCACCTTACCTATAAAAAATCTCAGTCAAGACTTTCGTCAAATACCTGGTATGCAATATTATATTAAGCCAACAAAAATATGCAGCTCTGGCTCTGTGAACACAATAGCATATTTATAGAAGACAGAAGTCATTCTTTAATTCTTTCTGGACAGAGTATATTTGCCCACATCCTGAAAAGATTTTGGAAACCTTGTTGTTTCTTTCCACCAAAACTGATCGAAAGGGGGTTTAAAGCATGCATGTTTTATAACTTTGGTGATTGGTAAATTATGCAAGAACATGTGGTCATTTTTTAAGTCACCACTCATTACTTATATGATGATAAATATGATGAAGTTGTTAAGAATTTGGTATAAGTTTTCTAAATATGCAGATATATTGATATGAAAATAATTTATATGTATGTCATATTACTGAAACAAATAATGTTTAACCCATTTGTGGTTATACTTTTGGAAATTGTAACAGATATACTTGTGAGTTTTATTTATGAAGAAATTCATATTTAATAGTTTATGCTACATGGCATTTGCATATACATGCCCAAGACATTAAAAGGACCACCAGATGAAAGGAAAAGGACTGACAAATGACTAGTAGACCAAGCTATTTTACTTTGAATTCATGTTAAACCCTCTTATACTTCAATGTTTTTGGTCCACAAAGTCACAAATAGTTACATCTTAATTAATATTTCTTAGACATTTCTTCACGGCATTGAGATTGAGAAACAATTATATATTCCAACCAGCCTTTCCTAGACGTTTCTTCCATCATCCAAGCTCTTTCACTGCATTGACAATGATATATATGATCTATCTATTTAACTCAGATGTACTTCTGAGTTAAATTTATGAAGCAATTCATGTTTTTGAACCAATAGCTTATGTTATACCTTGTTCACATGTATATGCCCAAAATATAGAAGGGCCACTAGATGTCTAAATTTTTTTTTTTGACTGGCTCAGTTATTTTGAGTGCCCACCGGCCATCGGCTTTGGTTCTATGAAATCATACCAAAAAGGAATCAATGAGTGCTCAGTTATTTTTCCTTTTTTTATTCAAAGTAGTAGTGCATTCTTTCGCTTCTCTAGTCCCATTGTTTCTAACAAGTACCAGTCATAGAAATTTACTATAACAAATCAGCCAACTATATAGAGGGCCACATACACATGGTTGATGTCTAAAATTTCATTTATTTTGTTTATGAAGGGCCACCAGCTGATGAAAGTTAGTGTTTCACTTGTTTTCTTATCTCATCAAGTTTTGCAAAATGGCCAACTATATTCTTCAAAAATTTATCATGCAGGTAAAGAAGTTTGGGGTGGAGTGACACCTTTTGAATTATACAGTCTTTTTTCTTTGAATAGTTGTAGTTACGATATATTACTAAATTTACTTGGTCACGGGGCCGGTGATAATGTGTTAATGGTGTTTGACTCCTACTGGTAGTTCAGTAAATTTTAGTTATTTTGATGATCATATAACAATTGTAGTCACTGATATAACACCCAGAATGCCCTTCTCTAAAACTATAGTGTGTTAATTTGATAAATTTATATATGAGAACCCACAAATCTCTATGCAAATCAAAGTTGAGAAGCGTTATCGTGTACCACAAAAATTTTATTGAGATATTCTTTATTATCGCAATCCAAAGTTGAAATTTTTGCATAATCAGACAAAAATTGAAGTTCATAACCCATCAATTAATAGACTTGTACAACCCAAGCGATACGTTAATCAATGGAACTAGCTAGACCATAAACATATTATCAATCATATTATTGTGAAAGCAACGACAAGAATACTCTTGTAATACCAGTGTTTTGTATATACATTTGTAGCAAATGTTAACGTTGATAGTAATCAAAACACCACAAATATATATATACCACAAAGAAGTAGCGACATATACTAAACTACGATGGTTTCAATAACAGGATATGCACAGATGTTTCCAAAACCTTAGAATGAACACAAGATGACTCAGGAAATGAGAATAAAACTAGCAGTGGCAAAATGGTAGGTCGGCTCAGGTAATGGGTCGAAATAGTGTGGGTCAGTTTCAAGATCACGGGTCTACCTGTTACTTCTTACCAACTTTCCCCCTTTTATCCGTGTTTACTATACAATTTCAGAATATGATATTTGTAGTTGTAACTATTTTCTAAAACTAAAAGTGACAAATAGGCGTGAAAATAAAAGTAAGGGCAGAGTATCTTTACGATCTGAAAAGTCTGAAGTTTTATCCTTTGGTAATTGTGTATATACAAGCAAACCACACTCGTGTTAATATGTTGGACTTGTGATGTTGAAGAGACACATAATGCCTAACGCTTATGCTATATGGACAAATTGGTGGTAATGAAATTTTTAAAGTTTCTTTTGTGTTCCCGCATGCAGTAAACTTTTCAAACGAATGGCAGGGGCAGGCTTTTGATTATGTTTTATATCTTTGTTTTATAAATTTGGTAATTGGTAACTTATGCAAGAACATGTGGTCATTTTTTAAGTCACCACTCATTACTTATATGATGATAAATATGACGAAGTTGTTAAGAATTTGGTATAGGTTTTCTAAATATGCAGATACATTGATATGAAAATAATTAATACGTATGTCATATTACTGAAACAAATAATGTTTAACCCATTTGTGGTTATAGTTTTGGAAATTGTAACAGATATACTTGTGAGTTTTATTTATGAAGCAATTCATATTTAATAGTTTATGTTACATGGAATTTGCATAATTGCATATACATGCCCAAGACATTAAAAGGACCACCAGATGAAAGGAAAAGGACTGACAAATGACTAGTAGACCAAGATCAGTTTACTTTGAATTCTTCTTAAACCCTCATATACTTCAAAGTTGTTGGTCCACCACTCACAAACAATTGCATAATTAGACATTTCTTCATTGCACTCAAATTGACAAACAATTATATATCCTAACCAGCCTTTCGTAGATGTTTCTTCCATAATCCAAGTTTCTTCACAGCATTGACAATGATAGATATGATCCATTAATTTAACTCGGATGTACTTCTGAGTTAAATTATGAACCAGTAGCTTATTTTATACGATGTTCACATGTATATACCTAAAGCATAGAAGGGCCACCAGATGGAGTGACTAATGAGTTATAGACCAAGACGAGTTTACTTTGAATGTCTACACTAGTAGACAACAACATCAAACTCTAAACGTTATGTGACTTATCTCCAATTAAAAGTCTTCTTAAACCCTTACATACTTCAAAATACCTTTTGAAAAGTCTATGTACGCATACAAAGAATACAAACATTAAGAGCCACACCATAAATAAACTAGTAAACCTCAAAAAACCACTACGCACGCATTCTTTTTAACGGGAACTTACAATCTCACAATATTTACTCCACAAATTATCTCACATGTTCGAAGCAAGACTTGAGCCCACAACTATTTGGTTGAGAGCTTCTCACACAACAAGATGTACCATTGGGAAACAAGCCCTTTGGTTATGCAAGTAATTGTTTGTGAAGTTTTAATAAGTTCTAAGCGCAACATTGAAACCTCAACTAAATTAACCTCAAAAAGTTCTAATGAAAGAATGTTGTTTTTTGTTATGTCAGTTTGAAGTTGATTTTTTATTTTTGGTAAACTATGGTTTCCGACCTTTTGGCCATTTAATTAACGGTATTTGAAGTTGAAAATTTTGCACAAATAAAAAATGAAATGAAGTTTCAGGGCCTATTGAGTCAAACGATTTGTACAATCAGACTCTTTGGATCATAAGCGTAAATTGGTTATCAGTTGTGCTAGTCTCAAGAGTATGTTAATTCAAGTTTTCAAGTAGTGTTCGATCGATTACGTATTAATCCATATTCGATTGATTGGTCTGAGGTTAAATTTAGAGAACCAACAAATCTCTATGCAAGTTTTGGTTGAAAAACATTATTTTGGATTTCATTGACACATTCTATGGCAATAAAAAGTGGGAAAATTTTGCATAATCAAACAAAAAATAAGTCTAGAGTCTACCACTTAAATAAATTTCCACAACCCACGTGTTACGTTTATAATGGAACATAGACCAAAAACATATTCTTGATCATATTATTATGAAAGCAACTACCATAATAACAACGACATTATATATATTTGTAGCAATTTGATTTTTTTAGAAAAAGATAAAAATAAAAATAAAAATAATGAGTAGTTCAATATCTAGTGTGTTTTTACTTTTCTTTCTTATCACCACGCTTGCTTCTTCTTCCACTTCTTTAAATAACAATATTCATAAATGCCCTAAAACACAAAGTGAAGCTTTGCTTCTCTTTAAACATAACCTTTCCTCCATCAATTACACGTACCATTACTGTGATTTGATAATCGGTTCTCATTATCATCGAATAATGAGCTGGAATACAAGTATAGATTGCTGTAAATGGGATGGAGTTAGATGCGACAACTCCACCGGTGACGTCATCGGTCTCCATCTCATGTGCGGAATGCTACAAGGTACAATTCATCCCCTCATCAACCTGACACACCTTACTTATCTTGATTTATCATTAAACAAACTTAATGGGACATTGCCATCTTGGCTGTTTACTTCCCCCTCTTTAGAATATATCGATCTAAGTAATAACATGTTCAGTGGAAATGTTCCTTTTGAGTCGTTTGCCTCTCCATCATTAACATACTTAGATCTCAGTCACAATCAGTTAGCTAGCCAAATTGATATGCAAACATTTCCACAACTCACCAACCTCACTGTTCTACGCCTTTCTTATAATAATTTTAGTGGTGAATTGGAGTTGGATACATTGTTATCAACCCTCACAAACCTTGAATCTCTCGATCTCTCTTATAGCGGTTTCTCTGTTACAACAAAGAATGCCGATCATTATGTCAACCCTGGTTTTTGGTCCTTAGGATTGGCCTCTTGCAAGCTAAAGGTGGTTCCAAATTCATTTCGTGCCATGAAACAACTTAGAGATTTAGATCTCTCTAGCAACGAAATCCATGGTGAAATTCCTCAATGGGCAGGGGAGATAGGAGGTACTTATTGGTTTTTATTCTTAGATCTCTCGCATAACTTCATAACACGCTTGCCACAATTTCAATGGTATGGACTAGAATATTTGTATCTGCAGTCCAACTTGATTGAGGGGTCATTCCCTCCATCAATTTGCAACATGAGAAATCTATTGGATTTGGATTTGTCCAATAATTGCTTTGGTGGATTGATTCCACAATGCTTTGGAAATATCACCTCATCTCTTGAAATGATAGATATGGGGAATAATAGCTTTCAAGGAACAATTCCAAGCATATACGGCTATTGTGGAAGTTTAGAAGGGCTTAGTTTGAATGGAAATCAATTAAGAGGAACGATGCCAAGTTCCTTGTCTAAATGCTCAAGATTGAGAGTGCTTGATCTTGGAAACAACCACTTGAATGGTACAATCCCTGGTTGGTTAGGAGATCTTCCAAATTTGCAGGCTCTTGTCCTCAAGTCAAACAACTTTCATGGACACATTCAACCCTCTGCAAGTGTTGATTATCCCTTTCCAAGTCTTCGAGTTCTTGACTTATCTCATAATGGGTTTGTAGGTCAACTCCCCGCAAAATATTTTCAAAATTTCAATTCCATGAAGAATGTTGTTAAAAGCAACACAAAACCAAAATATTTGGAAATGGGTGATGGACATTATTACTCATTCGTTGTTGCGGTGAAAGGGGTGAATCAAGATTTTCAGAAAATTTTGGTTGACTACACAATTATTGATATGTCCAATAACTCATTTGAAGGACAGATTCCAAACGTCATCGGTGGTCTTAATTCGCTGATAGTGCTCAACTTGTCCCACAACAGCCTCATTGGTCCAATTCCACAAGCTCTGGGGAATCTCACAGAGATTGAGTCGTTAGACCTATCTTGGAATCAACTCTCAGGAGAGATTCCTCAAAGCCTTGCAGACATCAAGACCATTGAAGTTTTAAATCTCTCGCAAAACCTTCTTGTGGGACATATACCACTAGGACCTCAGTTCGCGACATTTGATGGGAACTCTTTTGGTGGTAATCCAAGACTCTGTGGGACTCCGCTGCTAAAAAAGTGTAGTGAGTATTCACATGAACCACAACTTGAAAGTGATGAAGGATTGGATGAGGAAAGTGGGTTTACGTGGGAAGTGGTGATATTGGGATATGGGTGTGGAACATTAGTCGGATTGGTGATGGGATATCTCATGTTGTCAACAAGAAAAGTCAAATGGTTCAATGCAATTGTTGATGCAACACAGAGTTTGGTCTTGAAGAAGAGGAAGAGAAGACATGTATTTATCGGGAAATGACCGTTAGATTCTCAAAGGTACGGTGTTTCATGTATTTTCTTATATCATCAAACTGTGCAAAATGGCTTACCCTATGTCATCTCTTGCTCTTAAAACAGATTATGATGCAGGTAGAGGAGTTCAGGGTGGGGCTGGGACCTTTTGAATTATCCAGTCGTGTATTAGTTTCTGCTTCTGAATTGATGTCAGTGTGTTGTTAGTATTAATTCATTAATATTGTTATTTTGATGACTATACAACCACTAGCTCAAGGCTACTTACGATGGTAATTTTTAAGAATTCATAAAATAAGTAATAAAATGCTTGATTCAATATAATCTTAAAACGGAAAATAAGGTCGTGTTCTTAATAACCGTAAGAAAAATATAATTGGTTTATTTTAGAGAAAAGAGAAAAAAAAAGAACTTATGGATCTATGAAGAACTTTTGTAGATAACGTTGCTCGTAGATGTCTTATAATTGTCATTTTTGTTACAACATAACACTTTTAGACGTTTCTTGCTTTTTATCCTTGTAACGGCTATATAAAGTTGTTCATGTGAAAAAACAGTACCTCCATAACCATATACGAAAAACATTCGTCCTCTATTAACCATAACGATCTTGTAAGCAGCACCTTCAAAATTTGTACAAAATAAACTTGTGAGTTAACAGATTCCATATAAATTTGTTAAACAACCATGATGTGTATCATTTTTTTATGCAACATATGCAATACGACGTATAATGTACGAACTCTCTATGGAATACTTGTCGTTTAGTCACTACTTATGGCCTGTTCATGATATAAAATAATTGACAACATACAAATGTGTTAATTAAACATATCCCACTCGAAAATCATAAAGATGTACCTTTAAAAAAAAACTGACTTGATATCTTCCTATGCTTGACACCTTGCCATATGCTTCAAATCCACAGCAAGGAGCTTATTGGCAGCTGGTGCATCAAAATAAGCCTTGTACCATTTCAGTGGCTGTTGAGCATGGTTGATTAATGAAACTTGACTCCACTCAACAGAGGAGATGTGTGTAGTCTGGTGGAGCTGCATTTTGTCCATCGACATGTTCCTACACAAACCAATTTAAGAATAAAGATCTACATTATGGTGACCAAACGCAAAGTGAGGCACCTTTTTGACATCATGATAAACCAAGATTATACATCCTATCAATTTTTTTAATATTGCATTTAAATGCTGTGAAAAAAAAGTATTAGCTTAAAACTTTAAGAGAAACACTTTTCTATATAAATTCACTAATAAATTTTAAAACTCTAATAAGAACTTACGATATCAAATTTGTAAAAGAGAACTATTTTATTTAATAAAGAATATTACGATGTTGACAACCTTGTCGGAATAAACCTTACCGAACCATGTTATAATTATTATGAATCATAAGCAGAATTTCAAATTCAGAAACCTCCTAGGTACAGGTACAAGTTGTATATGTATGATGTTATATTAGAAGGTATTCGCTGCGCAATGTGTACCTTGAAATAAAAATTTACGATGAATAATGTATTTTAGTTTATTACGTTCTTTTTAACAATAAATTTACGGATATCAAGAATTTCAGATAGCCCGTGCCCGTTCGGCTCGAACCCGCTGGGTCTGCTCCGCCGGGTTCGAGCCCGCTTTGGTCCGCGTCTGCTCGGGCTCAAGCCCATTTGGCCCGTTGCCCGTTGGGCTTGAATATTTGTATAATATGCTTTATTATTTGTAGTAGTGAAATTTAATGCCGGAATTGCGTTTTATTTGGTTGTACAATATGCTTGATAATTTGTTTTCTTATGTAAGGGGTGTTTTAATAACTGTATTAATTGTATTTATTGATCAGTTAAATAATTGACTACATTAAATAACATTATTAATGTGGTGTTTTGTTGTACACTATGCTTCGTGTCTTATACGTCTGAAAATTATGTGCATTAAAGTGTTGTACACTATGTTTCTTTTTCTTCTAAGTAGTAGTAATTATAGTCATTAATAACATTGACCACTTTAATAGCATTAATGTTGTAAGTCTGAAAATAAGTCTGAAAATTACACCATGCTTATTTTGTTGTACACTATGCTTATTTTGTTGTAAATCTAAAAATTGGTTACAGCTATTGTACATTGTGCTTAAATGGTTGTAATTTTTGGTAAAAGGGTGTTTTAATAGCATTAATTTTGTTTGATAGAATTTTGGTCTTAAAATGACACCACGCTTTATTTTGTTGCACAATATGCTTACTTTGCTGTAATTCTGAAAATTGGGTGCATTAAAGTATTGTAAACCATGTTTAATTTCTTGTACGTCTTAAAATTAAGAGTGAGGTGCCTTCGTGCATTATAAGTAGTATAGATGACGCTCGCTATTAATAATGTGACCACTTAAGTGGTTCACTTTTTTTAGTCATAAATTATGTTGGATTAAGTCAATTAATTAAGTACCTTAAGTATATCAAACACCTTCTTACAATCAATGTAGGCCTTTGCCACGAAAAGGTGTCCTATGCAACATGGTATGTTAAGATTCCACGGGTTCCCAAACTTGATCCTAGGGCTTCTCCTAACATACATGTTACGGAGGTCTCGTACTAAGTGTGGGTGGCGAGAGAGTTCTTCTTCCGTAGGAAACTTATTGAAATAGTCATTGCCTACTTCATCTACTTCCTCGGTTGTTTCTGTTGGAATCACTCCTAAACTAGATTACAAGTGTTAGTAATTAATATGTAATAGTTAGCTTAATTATGGCTTTTAAATTAGTAATTAAGGCTAGGCTCATGTAGAAAGCCCATGAGCCTATGCCAAAGCCCATTATGGAAAGGAAGGGAGTAGGAGTGTTGCCCTAGCTCCCTCTCCCATAAATAGTCTTGTAAACCTTCTATTGAAGGTTGGTTGTTCATTTATCACATATTCCCACGCCTAAACATTTCATACTATTCGTGTGTTTGTGTGTGACTTGTTCAACTGATCTTTCTCTTCTCTATTTCTTATACTAAAGCTTGTGTTGTATATTTGGGAACCTAACAGTGGTATCATTCGCCATCTAGTTGGGTGAAACGGTTTGTTCTTTGAAGTTGTCTTGTCTACACGTAAGGTTTCACGTTTTTCACCTTTTTATCACGCATAAAACTTTGATTTTTTCACTTTAAAACTCAAGATTCTTATGGGTTAAGGTTTATATAGTGTTAAGGATTCTAGTTTTTACAAAAAGTTTCAAACTTTACGTGTTTTTCATTGGTTTCGAACTCGTTTTTATCTTGTGTACTCATCTTACGCATAAGCTAAAATTTCATCTTGGTTCATCAAGTTTAAAACTTTCATGTTATTTTGGTGATTTTGAAGCTATTTCTTCATTAAAAACGAGTTTTCAAAACGTTTTAGTGCATAAAAATTCATTTTGGTGTATTCTGTTGCGTTTTACGCCTAAGGAAACCCTTTTCTTACGCATAAGGAATTTTCATCAACGATCTTCAAAGCTTGTGGTAACTCAGTGTTTTTCTTGCTTGGATAAGCCTGAAAACACTTCGACTTTGGATATCTTTTACACTGGTATAAGTGTAATGGATTTTTTGGGTAAAACCCTAGTTTTACGCCTAAGCATAAAAGCTTACGAGTAAACATCTTACGCCTAAGCATTTTCTACGCATAACCAAGTCTTACGCCTAAGGAAATCTTACGCATAAGGTTCTTACTATTAAGCCTTTGGTTTACGCCTAAGCTAAGCTTTTATCTCAATTCTACGCGTAAGCTATCTCTACGCATAAGCTTTTGTCTACGCGTAAGTTGGGTATTACGCGTAAGATTCTTTCTACGCGTAAGCTTCTTTCTACACGTAAGATTCTTTCTACGCGTAAGGTACTTGTCTACGCCTAAGCATCTGTCTACGCCTAAGCTGGTTTCTACGCCTAAGTGTACTTCATCAACAAACATCTATTTTCATTCGACTACAAAGATCCATCAATAACACAAGTATATAAAAAAAAATGGTCAAAAATTCAAATTTTTACTAAGGGAGACTAAACGTTTAATTTTTACGCGAAATTCAAATTTTCACATTATACAGATGTGGGTCCAATTTGGTTATTTTAATGAAGTTTGTTTCTTTATGAAGTTTGTTTTGTTTTCCGCACAAACAGGAACAGTGCATCATTAATATACGACCATCGTGTAAGAGTGTATTTTATGTATCTTAGTATGTTGTGTCTATAACTTTCAAACACTAGATATGCTTGTATATATCAGTTTGTTCGCAATGATACACCTATTTAGGTGAATCTATTTGATATATGTATTGTACAGGGTTTAGGTGACATGGTAAATACTCCATCCCCAATTCAGGAAACTAGGCACCATCTGGACCACGTAAATTCGACCTATGCTGTTAGTTGACCCAATTAAGTATATCATTCTACCTCTATTATTAGACAAATTTATGATGCATTTCAGAGTTCTAAAAATGAGAAGTTAATTGTACAAGGTAAGTCTGTTTAGTTATTGCATCTATTTTCGTTACATTAGCATATTTACCATAAGATGGAAAATGAGTCGTGTATTATACTTTTATACTTCTTGTTCAGATATATGGAAATTACATTTTCGATATCAGCAATGTACCCAACTCATGTTTAAGCATGTGGAAGGAAAGATATTAAGCCTATAGACAGGACATGTCAAATGCTTTAAAATAAAATGATATATCAAAAAACGACGCTGCAACAGTGTGATCGAAAAGTATAAGCAGGTATGCATTGCTTAAGTATTATGTTTATTTTTACTTTGACAATTGTATCAAACCAATATAACTTATTTATCTAAACTTGACAAATAAACGCAAATTTTCATTCAGATTTTACATGGTGCGTCGGATTTCAAAGATACCACGAGAAACATCGAGCATGTGTACAATAAAGCTCTCGCCATCTACCATGTGAGTTAGGACTATGCAAAAAACCGAAATTATATTGCAAAATGTGGGCTCACATGGAAAGTTGCTGGTTCAGCACTTTGTGTATATCATTGGAAGATTCAGTTTGTGCATAACTATTTTTTTTTCAACAATTATATGTCTTAGCTAAATTTCCCATCACATCAAATTAAAATACATGTTTTTAATTACTAATATTTGCTCTTAAATACAAATTCATAATTGCCTTTCATGCTTTCGACATTTTCTTTTTTTGTTCGTATAATAGTTAATGTCTTGAATTAAATGACCAAAACATGTATTTGGTCTTTGACAGTGGCGAGAATCGTATGTGGTATAGTATTGACTGGATTTCAGCAAATGCTATAGGAATGTCTTACATCAGGGTCTTGAATGTACCTGGAGCAGCGTATACACAAGAGTCGGTTTCAGTTCTAACCATTCATATATGGTTAGTTGGATCTATTAATATAGTGCTAAACACGGTAGTTTAGTATTTCATCTTATGCGAGACAGAATATGGCTTTGAGGCCCTTACTAAAACGTTCATATTTGGTTAGTTGGCGTTTGAGTTATAAATTATCCTAACCTGTTAAAAGCTTTCATATACTATTACAATGAAAATACTTAGGTGGTATACATATAAGTTTCACTTCTTTAAGATGTTATGAATAAGTCATGCTATTCCAGAAATGAGCACTTTGGCTACCTTCTACCCCTCAGTGAATGTGTTATGGTTACTTAGAGGCTATTTTTTAATTTTACGTGTTAGAGGCACACATTAATGGGTAAAAAGTCTATTCACTAGAGAAGCACTGATTTTAGATTTTAATCTTACTTTGTTGGAAGGGAGTATCATCGAACTATCAGCTATATACCATTTTTTTCTTTCTTAATTGGAAGCAAAAGCCGAGACGTAAATCTTTGGGATGCTAAATGTGGTTGGCATATTACTAGCCAAATGCATGATAGACACCTTTATTCAAGTTAGCCCTAAAGGCTTCGAAGGAGTTGTTAGGGTATTTTATCTTTTTACGTATTTTCCATTGAAGAAAAAGTGTGACTGTATGCTCTTTCTAATTTCTGCTACTATATACATGTTTAGCAGGAACTAAAAACTATTAGCAACACTCTTATGAATTGTGGTGGTAGAGGGGGTCAATTTCAGTAGGGGTAAATAAGAGTTAAAATGACGATAGTGGAATTTATGAAGCGCCAAAATGAGGCATAGTCTTGGAATTTACTCGTAATTTTCCTGTAATTATCGTCATTGTTGAGTTAAATGCATCCAACAGTTCTAATTATATGTTGTTTGCACAGCCAATATAATGGTCGTATCATCAGTCGCGCATCATGATTGGCTAGATGAATGGCCTGACTTACTCGCGTTCTTTATAAAGTAATCAATGATTAAAGTAATACAAATGCAGATACTTCTCTCCTCAATATTGCTTATAAAGTAATTTGACTTTCTTGCACCATTCACTCATTTGAAGTAACACAAATGAATGGCTTGACTTACTACCATTATTTATATTTTAGTGAAGTTGATAATTGATTGAAGTAATACATATAATGGTACTTCTGTTCTCAACCTTTTGTTGTTCTTTCCTGTAATACTTTCACAAAAAACATAAGACTTGATGTTGCATCTTTTGCAGCTTAGACTATTAACTGGTCTTGATTTTTATTTACTTTGGGTTACTGATAGTAGATATATGACAAACTGTTGCGCACAAGGGATCTTTCAATAATCTACTCTTGTACATCTGTGTTGGGGCCATGAGTGGTGTGTACAAGGGAGTTTCTTAGCCCTTACAATCTTTGGTGATCAAATTAATTTATTGCTCAATTAATTTATTGCTCTTTTATGATTATTGTTATATATTTATGAAATATTATAATGCTTATAGAGAATACTTGTGTAGACAAAATCAAGTGCATGGATGTTACCATCAATGAAAGTTTGGATGGTTAAACTTTCCTCCGTCATTAAGAATCCTGTTTTTCGATTAGATTTGTTAAAGCTAAAAACACATATTAGCTTTGCTCACACTAAAATGTTCTTTGATGATTTGTTTTTCGATTCATTTTGCAGCATACTTTAACAACACCCAAAGGAAGGCTACCAAGGATGCTGAAGTGATTGTTGGCTTGAATGTTTCTCGAATCATCAACGAACCTACAACTGCGGCTATTGAATACGGTCTAGACAAGACATGTGTCGAGATGCATAACGACTTTTCAATCAGTTTGCGACTATTGATCTACAAAATCGATATGGATTTTTGGTATCTTTGTGTTCTCATGCACGTTTGGTATCTTTATTTACTTAACAGCCTAAGGATTGACAGTAATTTCAGAGATAAGTTTATAATTCGTCGTAACATTGCTTTTTGTAGTCAATGCTGCTACTTCACGATTACTTGACATTTAGAATTCAATATGTATTATCATGAAACTAGCCCGCCCATTCGGGCGGGCTATGAAGCTAGTTATAAATATACGACTATGTTATCAAACATTTTATCAAAACAAAAACTAATGCTAACTAATACTGCTCTCTGCTAGTGTATTTTCGCCAATCTAATCTAGAGTATTATACTAGTAGTCATGACCGTCTCATGAATTGGTGAAATTTTTGAGAGCCCTGTACGAAATTATATAATGAGGCATTTCGTTAAACAATATTATATATAAAGTGTCACCGTTTATAAGATACAATGCAATTTGTTATCTAAATGCTCTAACATATTACTCATTTAAGATATTTTCCCATCTAAATATTTTTTTTTCATGAAAAATATGTCTACACATGCATATAATTATTAACGAAACAAATTTTGGGGCCCTAAAATTCTGAAGTACTACGCGGTCGCTCATCTTACACACCCTGAAAGACGGTCGGCCCTGCTGTATAATTATGTTTAGACGTGGAGCAAAATTATCCACAGAGAAAAATTAAATTTCCAACAACTCAAATACCTGTTCCCCGAAAAAGACTCTGCGTGCAAACAAAACAAAAACAAAAACAAAACTAAAAAAAGTGGTGGTGGCCCGATCTATATTTGGCGCTAAATCAAAACTCGCATTTGCAGTCACCGCTTTAACCGCCGGAACAGGTGCCGCCGCCGTCGCAACCTCCGAAGACCCTGCCACGTCATTCAAACTCTGCACCACTGTCCCTCTCCGCCTCTTTCGCGTCTCCCTCACCGCTGCCACCATTGCCTTCGGTAACCCTAAATTTATATAATTATTTGTTATTATTTCATTTTTATAAATTATTTTTAGTTTTTGATTAATAATTAGAGTTAGGTAACAATGTTAGGTTTGTAGCAACTAGGTTCTGGACTTTGGCTATACCTGTCTGTTTTATCAATATATTTAACGCTAAAGGCTTATTTATATTAGTGTTTCATATAAGAGCGTTTAAACAAGGTCCACTTGTTGCCAAACAAACATTACATTTTAAAGGCTAAATGCTCCAAAAAGCTTGTCGCCAAACCACATTGTGATTGAGATATGGTAGTAGGTGTGATATCGGAAGATCGAAATATATCGTTTTTCAGTTTGATGATACATTGTGATTCGATATCCTTTTGATTAGGTTGCTTTAGTTATTCGCTTTACATGAGCGGGATGTAATGTGATTATTTTTCAATTTGTTGTTGTGATTGTTGTTATTTCGTAGTGTATGTGCTATTTCAGTTGTTATTTCTTAGGTGAAATGTAGGGATATGTGAATAACTCGATGTTATAACGGCGAGAGTGTCTGTGCTTTTTATTAAGTAGTGTCGTCAGTTGTAGATTTGTGATAGGAGTTAGGTTCAAATCCTGCTAGCCCCAAAGGTGGCTCGGGTGGGGTCACCTTGTACCCCCCAGAAGTCCAGAACAATGTATTTGATGAGAAGCTATTCGAATTGAAGATTCAGATGTTGTAATTGATCATTATGTAGATTGTAATGGAGCTATGGTTGGTTTGATGCCAAATGATCAAAATGTAACTCAAACTCGGTGTGATGCTATAGGTTACTTTAGCTCTTGGCCTAAGAAGATCACGGACACAATATGGTATTATGTTAGGGTTCGTTTGCATATTTAGGGATTATATTATGCTCCAAAATACCGATACCGAACTGATCCCATACCAGTCCTTTACCGACCAAGTCACTATCAGTACCGGTGTCCTCGTTTTGCCTTACAAAAATCAGTACATCCTGTACCAAATACCGAGAAAACCAAAACTAACGAATTAATACCAGAATACCGGAATTTCATTTTCAAGCTGTATTTGTTCAATGTCGGTGTGTAGTGTTTACTTATCTTTGTTTATCTACAGCACTTTTATTGTTTTCAAGTTGTATTTGTTCAATTTCGCCCCCCTCCATTTTCTCTCCTTTATTGGCTTTCTTCAACAGATTCTTTTTCTGCCACAGCCAATTATGGCTTCTTCCAATCCTTCTGATGGCACTCTCCCCATGGCAACTATCTTGCATATGATTTCTATCAAGCTTCATTCAAACAACTATCTTTTATGGAGGAATCAAATGATCCCTCTCCTCTCATGTCAGTAACTTATGTCGCATGTCGACGGTTTTGCAGCCCCTTCCGTCTGCCCCGATTATTGCTGACAACAAAGAATTGCCGAATCCAGCGTATACAACCTGGTTCGAAACAGACCAACGGGTGTCATTCTTTTGAACTCTTCTCTTTTTGAGGAGGCTGCCGCTGTAGTTATTGGACTTTCTTCTTTTGCACAGATCTCGAATGCTGTCAAAAACGCGTATAGCCACTCTTCAGTTGAACGTATACACAGTCTACGTGATCAACATCGCCTCTTGGTCAAAGGAACCTCTTCTGTTTTTGAATTCGGCCGCAAATATCAGGCCTTATTTGATCAGTTATCAGCCATTGGACAACCTGTTGATAAATTGGACAAGCTTCATTGGTTTCTTTGGTCTTGGTGCCTCATTTGAGATTTTTCCTACAGCCATTAGAGCCTCTAAACCGCATCCATTCTTCCGTGATCTTCTTTCTCAAGCTGAAAGTCACAAACTTTTTCTGACATCATGGTTCGAGGTCCACACGCCCTGTTACCTTTATTACAGATCATTCTTGGCTTCCATACACTTCTCATGGCAGAGGTCGGTCATCACATGGGGGTGGTCACGGCCTTGGCCGTCGAACCCCTCATTGCCAGCTATAGCTATGTCGGACTGATGGTCATTATGTTTCTCACTGCCCGAACCTTGCCTCATATGCGACCAAGGCTGCTTCTTTAGATGCAAATCTTGCTCACGCCCTTCATGCTCAATGTGATCTGTTCGATGCTACTTCAGATTGATATGTTGCAGATTCGGGAGCATCTACTCACATGACATCTTCTCCTGACAGTCTTCCTCCTCAGACCTGTCTTCCTGATGCTTCTTCATACTGTTAATGCAACTGCCACCTTCGGTAATGGTCAAACTCTTAATGTTCCCACACCGGGTTTCCAATAATATTAACTTGAATGATGTTTTAGTTGTTCCAACCAAGCTTCAATTCGAGGATATCATTACAAAGCGTCTCCCTCGTTCTCAGTTTGTATACTTTCGAGCCATGTTGACTCTTGGACCACCACTTTTTCGCTTGAAGGGGGTGTTAGCGTGAAATAGTGATATTACATAATTGTAATGGAAATGATTGGGGGCTAAACGTGTGCCTACTTTCATGCCTAAAGTGATGTGGAAGTGTTTAATTGGTTTGTGACGGTGTGATATACCCGTTGAGGTTGTATCGAGATAGGCACGACTTTAAGCGTCTGAGCTCCTTAAGAATATTTAGAGAAGAGAACATAATTATTTGTTTGACATAACTATGCTTTCATTCATAGTTGTCGGATCCCGATCCCGATCTTAGGATCTTACGATTTTACGACATCAAAAGAAAAGCGATCCGGATCCTACATAGGATCTTTGCAAGCTTAAGATCTTATAGGATCCCGATCTTGACCATACGATCTTACGATCTAATCCGATCCGATCTTACTTTTCTCGGATTACAAACTAAAAAACTACAAATTTATGGGTTGTTTGTTTGTAGAATTCAAAAAACAACATGTTAATCTTTTTAAACATTTTATAATTGTAACTTAGGATAACATTTATATGAAACATTCATAGTATTTTGTGGTTATAATGTATTAGAATTTGTAGATTTGTATAAAATTACATAAACTATTAAGAAATAACATTAGAGTAGGATCTTAAGATCGTGATCCGATCTTACGATCACGATCTTGCAAAGACGAAAACGATCCTGGGTAGGATCCCGATCTTGACAACCTTGCTTTCATTCATTATAATGGCTCGGTATTTATAACCTTACAATGATAAAATTTAACCTCACAATGACAATGACAATGGGCTTAGCCCACGACAAACACGACCTAACAATTAAGATAAATAAAGATAACTTAGCTCACTATCCACGGGTGTAACATTCTTCACTCCTTCAAAAATCACCTTGTCCACAAGGTGTTGTCTTAAAAAAAATCTTGATTCCGGGATCCCATATTCTTCTTTGAATAAACATGGACTCTTCTTTGAGCCATATAATGGTTATGATATGGGACTCAAAGGACTCTTTCCAAACCTGTCCATAAGAGGATTCAACTCTTCTTTGTAACTTATGTTTCTTATAGTCCTATGTCTTTGATCTAAAACATGCCTAATATGAGGCCCATATTCCATGAAATTAGGTAACAACATCATTTGTTTCATCTTGTAACCAAACCTCGCAACACAAATTCCTTCAACACACCGTAGCCTTAATCCTTCTTATCTGCTACCACGGGTCGAATTTGATAATAAATAAACTTGTTGTGTGTAACCTTCTCTTTGCCGCCCTTCTTCAAACTTTTCTGCCATGTCATTGGTATTGTCATCAACATCATCCACCGCTTCGAGTTTTTATTTGATTATCCCCACTAACTTCTCGTGTGCGGCATTCTTCGCAGGTCGGTGTTGTCATCCTCGCCATCCTTGATGTTACTACTACTCGCTTTATTGCTCGGAAGAAGACGATCACGATCCTCAAAACGTGTTTTCATTAAGCGAGCAAATGAAAAGCTTCGTCTAAAGTTGTAGGGTTTGACCTTAAGAGTGCACATCGTAGAGCCGGTTTAAGTCCAGAAATATAAAACGATTTAAGTAAGTTTTGAGAGATCCCCGTTACTCGATTTATAAGTATCTCATATTCGGCCACCGTACCCATTTGCAAGAGCTTAGCTAGTGCATCCTGATCGCTGTTGCCCGATGCCATAAACAGTAACTCGAAGAACAATACTTTGTGAACATTAATTTCATGATGAATAGAACTTTTCGGCGATGAACAATACCCCTGTGAATAGTGGTCAATGAACAGTACATTTAAAAAAAAATAAAATAATTGGAACCCTAATTTGGTAGCCCTCTCAACGAGGACTCTCAATGAAAGCACCAATTGATATGACCCGTTGAGGTTGTATCGAGATAGGGCACCACATCAAGCGGGCGCGAGCTCCTTAAGAATATTTAGAGAAGTGAGCAGAATTATTTGTTTGACATAACTATGCTTTCATTCATTATAATGGCTCGGTATTTATAACCTTACAATGATAACATTTAACCTAACAATGACAATGACAATGGGTGTAGCCCACGACAAACATGACCTAACAAGTAAGATAAATAAAGATGGTGAAGATGTAGACGAAAATCATTTTCGTTGTGGTTTTCGTGTTTGGGACTGCTTTTGTCTATTGTTAGGACCGAATCAACTTAAGAAAAGGAAATCTTACTTGATTTTACCAGAAGATACCACATTCTTGTATGATTGACCGGAGCATGGATTTATCGGCTTGTACTAACTGGACTGGGTAGCATGTGATCATAACCGCTATCGCTATTGCTACTCATTTGCCCGCTTGGTTTTGCTCGTGCTATACCTTTATCTTGTCGAATCTTCGATTGGGAGTTTGAGATCGAACAACTTATCGGGTACATTTCCTTCCGATTTTTATAATCGAGGAACTTGGCATGTCCGCATCTAGGGTGTAAACGAGCCGAGTCTAGCCGAGTATCGCCAAGCTCGAGCTCGATTCGAATACTATAACTCGAGCTCGAACGCGACTCAAGCTCCTGGACGAGCTTTATATTTCGAGCTCGAGCTCGACTCGTCATATAAAACTTGAGCTCGAAACTTGACTCGAGCTCGCTTACTTCTACATTCCATGCTCGAACTCGATTATTACTCGGTATATCAAGCTTGGCTCGACTCGATTTTTATGAAAATTAAGTAAATGTATGTATATAAAAGGGTAAAAGTGTAATTTAATCAAAGTTCGTTAAGGCTCATGAGCTTCACGAGCCAACTATTTTGGAGCTCGAGCTCGACTCGACAATATACTCGAGTAGCTCGAACTCGAGCTCGACTCGCTTAAATCGAGTCGATTTCGAGTAGTATACGAGTCGTTCTCGAATAACTCGCGAGCTGCCTCGTCTCATTTACACCCCTATCTCGCATCTCGAATGTAATAGCTTCTCCGGTCCATTACCGTGAACTTGTCTGCTTGGAATAATCTTTCGGTTCTTAATATGTTGAATAGTTTTAGTGGATGTATTTCCCTTCTATATAGAGTTTGATTCACCTCACCGCTTTGAGTCTTGCAAACAACATGCTTTCCGTGAAATGCAAGTGAAAGTGTGGGATCCGGAGTTACATGAGGCAAGATTTGGAAGCAACACCTTGAGGACAAGGTGATTTCAAGGAGTGGGAATGATACGCCACCGTGAATTGGATAACTATCTTGTTACTAAGTCGTATTCGAGTCATGTTAGGATATATGTCTTTGTCTCAGACAGGAAAGTGTCAATTGTTTTGGGAGTTTATCTTGTATTCGACTTGTGATACAAGTTAGGGTTATTTGGTATTTATACCGCGTCATTCATTAATGAAAGTCGGATTTGTCAAATAACTTTCTAGTCTTCTACTCAAATATTCTTAAGAGTTGCGGCTTGAAGTGGTGCATACTATCTATAAACAGTAGCGGTCAGATCAATTGGTGCTTTCATTGAGAGCAATTGAAAGCACCAATTGATACGACCGTTAAGGTTGTATCGAGATAGGGCACCACTTCAAGCGGGCGCGAGCTCCTTAAGCATATTTAGAGAAGAGAACAATATTATTTGTTTGACATAACTATGCTTTCATTCAATATAATGGCTCGATATTTATAACCTTACAATGATAACATTTAACCTAACAATGGCAATGACAATGGGCTTTGCCCACGACAAACACGACCTAAAAGTTAAGATAAATAAAGATAACTTAGCCCACTCTCCGCGGGTGTTACAAAGTGGGTCCATCTACTTGCACCAATAGAATGAAGCCACATAAGATTAGGCATGTAAGGCACGCGAGTTAGGCATGCCAATCAATGCGCAATTGTAATTAGGTAATAGTTGTGTATGATTCTTGTAATTCATTCCTTATACATATCCATCATTCCATCTAATCCGACCTAATTTGGTGTGGATTATCTCATTTACATTCCCCAAGGATAGCAAAATTTATCTACGTATTTTGTAATTGATTTATTATTTAGTTATTTAATATACATATATAGGAGCATAATAAGTTCATGTTAGAAAGCGCATTGCATTTCTATAGGTTAAAAGTTAAAACTTGGGTGGCCTCCGATACATTATCCCTTGTTTTTTCTTATATACAATGGAACACAAAAGCAACAATATGACAATGAAAATGAGACAATACGAATTGATGCCCAAATAGGTTACGTAATATAGTTCTTTGCAACCGAATGTTGTAATTCATTAGTTAACGATTAAGTTTTTGGATGCTCATAAATTTCTAGTAAAGGTGCATTTTGGTGGAAATAGCTGGTTGTAGCAAGAGCTAATTGTGGCGCTTAGTTTTTCAAAGTTTTGGTATTTGGCGGAAATACCCAATAAATCAAAACGGTAACGAACCGATCTTGAACAAGTGTTTTCGGGAGTGTTTTAGTGGTCGTTTGTTCCTTGTTTTTGATCGGTAGACTCGGTATCTGTGCTAATTTATGTCGCACGCATCCATATGACCATATATATTGTCTTGTATTGAAAGTTGGAACCATGCGCCTGGTGCTCAAACCACACACAAAAATAGTCTTATGTTTTAGTTAGGTTAAAATGTTTATGCCATGTTTGGTTAAACAAAGGCTTTGATATCTATCTATAGGACTATATTTAGTTGGTTTAGGTGCATTACGAGTTTATAACCGCTTCTATTTCCAAAGGGTGATATTAAGCCTTATATAAAGAGTTAGATTGGCAACGATGGTTATGGGACCACTCAAGATTCGCCATGAAGGTCTGGAAAATGGTTGTTCAAGTTACGATATATGCCGCAATTAATGATTTAATTCAATGAGGACAGCTTTAGTTGTGTTTGATTAATTTCATCTCATCGTAGGTCTCGACGTGTATAATTTGTGAGTTAGAGTCATAGTACCAACATATGTGTGTCGGTTTGATTTTGGCCCATTATGTTTTTCCACCGTTTTGTTTTATCAAATAGAGGTGGGACGCCGGTCGATGAGTTAGGATCCTTTTTGTGTCGGTTATTGTGTGGTAGTTGGCCCAATGATTGGGTTCTTGTACTTTAGTCTTTTGTTTCTCAATTAATGGTTCGGCTGTACACACCGTATGTGGTGTTTTTTATTTTCTTGGGTCCTTTTCTCTTCAATGGTCTTGTTGAGGAGGTGGTTCGCCATTTCTTTTGTATTGTGTTCTTTGGTTCCTTTAAAATATGCTGCCTTTTAAAAAAAAGCCTTATATCGTGTAATATATGCGTAAATGTTCAATAAAATCGTAATTTGTTCTTGCACTATATTTTTCTGTTGATGTTCGTATGCGATCTTTATATTCATTTTGAGTTTTACAAGTTGATTAAAAATAGTTGAATGTTGGTGTGATTTTAGATTACGAGTATTCACTATTGGGACTACCGTAAGATAGTATTGAGAGGAAAGAGTTAAACATGAAGTCCACACCAGAGTGCACGTGAGGCTTGAAGAACTTTGTTTCAAAACGGTGGAATATACATCAAGCTTGGTCAACATATTGGTCAACTGGTAGGACCTACCAACCTTTTAATGGTGTTGGAATTTAAGTTTCGTATGTGATGATTGGATTCATAGTATATGTGTTGTCCCACGATTCCTGCAGATGTATGCTTGTGTATATGGATCGAGCGTTTGTTTCTGGATTGAATAAGACTTTGCAAACTAAAAAACTAGATAACTTATATTAATAATCCAACTATTGAAATGTTACAAGTATGTACATATATATAGCCTGCGAATGGTTATGATGAACCATTGCAACTTTTCGCTAAGGGTTGTAACCCTTGATCCTAATCGAACAGTGCATGAAGCAAAGGTCATACCCTTCGAAAATCGCCAGAAATATGGCGCTTACAAACTTTGTTTTGTACTAGTTTGGTCCTTGTAGTTTCTAGAAAGTAATAATGAAGATTAAAATTCGTTCACATTCTCCTCCTTAATCTTGATCATTGCTTTCTCCAAGGTCTTGAACTCCGAGCATTTGTCTCATAGTTGTAAACTTGAGTCTTTGTAAAGCTTTCGTTAAGATGTCCGCTCTTTGTAGTTCTCCGCTAATGTGTTCAACTTTGATATGACCATTCTCTACGCATTCACGAATGAAATGATAGCGAATGTCTATATGCTTGCTCCTTCCATGAAATACTGGGTTCTTCACAAGTGCTATTGCTGATACGTTGTCAACCTTAAGCGTTATTCTTTTTTCTTCTTGTCCAATCAATTCTCCGAGTAAGCGTTTTAGCCATAATGCCTGACATGTCACGCTGCGTTTCCGCCATAAATTCGATTCACAAGATGATAGTGCCATCGTTGGTTGCTTCGAGTACTCCAAGTGATGGGTGACTCTCCAAAGTAAAATACAATTCCAAAGGTTCCTTTTCCTTGATCCGTGTTGATTCCATAATCGCTATCACCGTAACCGCTATCTTGAGCCGCCTTTCTTCCTTGTACATGATTCCATGTTCCTTTGTTCCTTTGATGTATCGAATTACTTGTTTTATTGCCTTGGTGATGTTCCTTTGGGTCTTGCATAAATCACCGAGTAATCCAATCGAGTAACTAAGATCCGGTCTTGTGCGCGATGTAGTATCGTAAACTTCCAATTAAGCTTCTAGTAAGTTGCGTCAATCGAGTTTCCTTCTTCCGCCTTGACCAACTTGGTACCGGTTCCATTGGTATCTTTGCGTCATTGCATTCATCATACTTGTTTCTTTTAAGATCTTGTTAATATATCCCGCCCGCTTGATTGTAATTGCTCCTCCCGTCTGTAACTTCTATCCCAGGTAATATGCTAGCAATCCGAGATCGCTCATTTCAAATTTTTCTTTCATCTGGGATTTGAACAAGTCTATTTCTTTCTTTGGAGTGCCTGTGATGATTAAATCGTCTACATATACTCCAACTATAAGTGTGGAATTCTTGTTCCTCTTCGTATAAACAGCTTGTTCGAGATTACACTTCTTGAAATCGAGTGACTTCAGAGTTTTATCAAGCTTCACGTTCCAAGCTCTGGGTGCTTGTCTTAAGCCATACAATGCTTTTGTTAGCTTGTATACTTTTCCTAGGTTTCCTTGTTGAATGAAACCTTCAGTTGTGCGACATAGACTTCCTCCTTTAAGTCTCCATGTAAAATGCTGATTTGACGTCCAAGTGGTGTACTTGCCATCCATGATATGTCTAGTGCTAATATTAATCGTCTCGTTTATTCTAGCAACTGTGCAAACACCTCGTCAAAGTCTATTCCTTGTTCTTGCACATATCCTTTGCTACTAATCTTGCTTTGTATCCGATGATCTTTCCTTGTGCATCTCTTTGGTTTTATAGACCCATTTGAGTCCTATTGCCTTTTGATCGGTTGGTAGAGTGGTAAGTGTCCATGTGTTGTTTTTGTTGATTGAATCTAGTTCAAGTTCCATGGCTTCAATCCACCTCCTATCTTTTGATGCTTCTTTGTAATTACGAGGTTCTTCTTACATGAAGAATAAGCTTGGTGCTTCTACTTCTGTGTTTCTTGATAGATAGCTCTTATTCCTTTTAAACCTCGTGATCGGTGTATGATCAAATCTTTGGTCCGAGCTCTCTAATGAGCTAAGAGTAGCTTCTTCTTCGAATCTGAGTTAGGGTTGTAAGTGTATGTTGGTGGTGTAATCGGTGAGTCCGGATCCGTATTGATCCGTATAGGATCCGTGTAGGATCCGTGTAGGATACGGGTTATCATCTTCAATGTTGATTACGAAGCGATTCCATTGTCAACTTCTCCTTCTATAAAACTAGCCCAAAATGTGTCTAGTGTATCTCGTATCCTTCTCGCTCATTCCAATTCCACGGTTTTGTTTCCATAAACTTCACATCCCTACTAACGTGTCTTTTCTTTTCATCGGATCATATAGCCTACAAGCTTTTGATCCTTCCTCTACTCCTAAATAAACCATCGGTATGCTTCTATCATCCAACTTCTTCGGTGGGAATTGTTATCTTAGCATAAGTCGTGCATCCGAATATTCTAAGGTTTTCTAAGTTTGGTTTCCTTTTGTAGAGTGCTTCATATGGTGTTTTATCTTCCAAAGCTCGTGTTGGTACCCTATTTAGTATGTAAATGGCGTGTCTCGACCGCTTCCGCCCAAAAAGTTAAGTGGTAACTTCATTGCTTTCATCATACCCTAGTAGTTGACAACACCGTTCTATTCTTTCTTTCAACTACTCCATTCTGCGCGTGAGTATGGTGCCGTTAATCGTCTTGCTATTCCATTCTCTTTACAGTACTTAGTGAATTCATTTGATGTGAATTCACCACCTGTTGGCGAATTCCTGAGTTTGGTTGTGGCTGAGGCGTGTACCAAATTCAGAATAATACTAGTTGGAGTGCTAGTCCAACTCGTCTAATATTTATCCTAATATGGAGTAGTCCTCATTGGTTTAGGATAGGTTTAATGTAATCCTAGTTATAGTCTAACTAGAATAGGTTAGTCTATATATACTGTGGAGGGTAGGGAATTACATTGTATCAATTGAAGTTTTAGAGTAAGATTTCTTCAATAAAAGTTTGCGTGTTCTGGCGACTTTGTTATTATTATAACCCGATCGTGTACTGCTTGTGTGCATCACATTTGACCCTCCGATCACCATCAATTGGTATCGAGATTTGAAGTGGTGATTTGTAATCGCGATTTAGGTTACACAAAACCAAAACAAGATCCCGAAACTAACCCGCGATAAGGGGTTAGTCGTGTGTTGATCCCGCGTCTTGAGGGATACCAGAACCTTGTCATCATTGGACTCTAACCTGCGTCTTGAGGTTGAGTCGTGCATCAGAGATTCAAGAAAGCTTTGGCGACCTGCAACGTTAACTGTCTGGTCATGGTTTATTGAACACATCTGGTCGTGGGTTTTTGATCTGGTCGCTAGTTATTGTTTTGATTAGACAAAGCTTCGTGTTGTTGTTGGTGATTTGGTGCTGCAATGAAGGGTTACAGGTATGGAGTGATTGTGTAGTGTATCATCAATTAGCGTTGCATACCCTTAATAATAATCGACTTAAACCTGTGAACAAAATGGTTGGACGTGGTTGAAGCCCAATAATTATTTGCAGCCCAATTTTCTTTTCTAAACTGATCAGAGCCCACTTATCCAAGTGCATACAGGAAGTTGGAAAAATACTCAAGGCTCTACAAAAGATTAAGAACGAGTGAACCCGTGGTTTTCTTTAGTCGTGTAATTAATCGCTTTAGTGAACCGATCGCAGATCCTTTAGTTTATACATAAGTTGGAAACCGTCTTTAAGAGTGTTGATTGTCTAACTGCTTTTAAACTAATTCTAGCCGAGATATAAGGGTCGGAAAGTTCACCGCTACAAACCTATTCACGATCAAGAACCGTGATGACAGAGGTGCATCAGTTCCAACAATCCACCACCGACAAAGGAATTGAGTTTGACGCTTCAAAGGTCCGATGTTAATGTCAACTAATTATACCATATGGAGTATGCGAATGGAAGTTCTTCTTGGAATTCATGGAGTATGGGATGTGGTAGATCCGGCTCGACGATGCCAAGAAAAACAATATAGTTAAAGGCTTATTGTTTCAATCGATCCTAAGATTTGATTTTGCAAATCGGGAATTTGAAAACCGGGAAGGAGATGTGGGAAGCAATAAAAACCCGTAACCTAGGGGCTGATCATGTGAAGGAAGCGAGGCTTCAAACCCTAATTACGGAGTTCGAGAATCTGAAGATGTCAGATAACGGTACCATAGACGAATATGCTGCAAAGTTATCAGGTATTGCGTCTAAATCAACCACGCTTGGAGAAGTCATGTCAGAACACAAGCTGGTAAAGAAGTTTCTCACAAGTCTTCCAAGACGGTTTGTCCATATCGTGGCAGCCCTAGAGCAGGTTTTAGATCTTAAAGAAACGGGGTTTGAGGATGTGGTTGGACGATTGAAAGCGTATGAAGAAAGAGTCAAGGAAGAAGATAAAGCAAATGATGCTCAAGAGAACTTGCTTTATGCTAGGACCGATAATTCTTACAGAATAATGACTCAAGTGGAGGAAGAGGACGTGGTTCATACTCGAGGTCGTGGCCGTGGTCGTGGTCAAGGTAGCGGATGTGGCAACAATCAAAACCAAAGTCAACGTGACTCCTGAAAATCGTGAAGATAATGAAGAAAAGGGTAAACAACATGAGAAACGTGACCTCTCACATATAAAGTGTTACCGCTAGTGATGAGTACGGACACTTTGTTTCAAGATGCCCTGAACGAAACCGAAACCATGAAGTTAACCTTAATGAGACGCAAGAGAAAGATGTGTATCATGAGGAAGGTACGTTCTTGATGATGAACCATATTCAAGAAATGATTTTCATGAATGAAGAAAAGTACACTCCACCAAAGTGCGAGCCAAATGCCGATGAAGATGATGTATGGTATTTTGACAATGGTGCAAGTAATCACATGACAAGTAATTACTCTTACTTTTCTGAATTAAATGAAAATATTACTGGACGTGTTAGGTTCGGAGATGGTTCATGTGTGAGCATAAAGGAAAAGGCTCGCTTTGTTCAAGGTAAAATGGAGAACAAAATTGTTGAAAGATGTCTATTATATTCCCGCCTTCATAGTAATGTGATAAGTCTTGGACAAGCTACAATATTTGGTTATGATATTAGTATGCGAGGTGATTTCTTAACCATGCGAGATAGTTGTGAAATTTACTTATAATGATCCCACGAGTGCAAATCGCTTTATAAAGCTCAACTAAAAGTTGGTAAAGAAGATACAAACGAAGTGGAACGAGAATCAGTTGAACAACAACCTGTTATTGAAGTTGATGAAGTATTTGCGCCGGTAGCTCGACTCGAGACCATACGACTCTTGATTGCTCTCGCAGCCGGGAAAGGATGGAAGATTCATCACTTGGATATGAGAACGGCTCTTCTAAATGGTTATCGAAAGGAGCTCGATAGTAATTTAAAAGAGATGGGTTTTCTACAATGCGTGCATGAAAATGTGATCTATAGAAAGGTGCCCAATGGAGAATTTATCATTGTTGCGGTTAATGTGGATGATTTATTCGTGACTGGGACAAGCTTAGACCTCATAAATAAGTTCAAAAGGAGAATGGTGTCTCAATTTGAAATGTCGGATCTTGGTGAGTTAACTTATTACTTAGGTATCGAAGTCTCACAAGAAAAGGATTACGTGGAGATCAAGCAAGAGAGATATGCAGGGAAGATCTTGAAAGAAGCTGGTATGAAAGATTGCAATGCAACTTTATGTCCAATGGAACCGGGACTCAAGTTGACAAAAGCAAAAGATGAACCAGAGGTTGAAGCTACTCAATATCGAAATGTTGTGAGTTGCTTGCGTTATCTCTTACACACTCGTCCAGATTTGACTTACTCGGTTGGAGTAGTTAGTCGATATATGCAAAGTCCAAGAGAATCACATGCTCGTGCAATCAAGCAAATCCTACGCTATCTTAAAGGTACGACTTGGTTGGAATTAAATACAATCGTTGTAATGACATAAGACTTGTGGGATTTAGCATCATAATATTGATATTGATGATGGACGGAGTACTCACCGACATGTTTTTATCTCGGTACATCACCTATTACATGGTGCTCACAAAAGCAAACTACCGTGGCGTTATCTTCGTGTGAAGCTAAGTTCATGGCGGCTACTACGGCTGTGTGTCAAGCAATTTGGCTAAGGGAGTTATTGGCGGAAGTGACTCGGAATGAGCAGGTAATTATTGAGCATGTATCCGATGAAGAACAAAGAGCAGACCCATTGACGAAGGCCTTGGCGCGTATAAGGTTCAAGGAGATGAGATCGTTACTTGGTGTACAAGAGTTACCCTCTTCGACTCAGAAATTCAGGGGGTGATTGTTGGCGAATTCCTGAGTTTGGTTGTGGCTGAGGCGTGTACCAAATTCAGAATAATACTAGTTGGAGTGCTAGTCCAACTCGTCTAATATTTATCCTAATATGGAGTAGTCCTCATTGGTTTAGGATAGGTTTAATGTAATCCTAGTTATAGTCTAACTAGAATAGGTTAGTCTATATATACTGTGGAGGGTAGGGAATTACATTTGTACCGAATTGAAGTTTTGAGTTAGTTTCTTCAATAAACATAATTGCGTGTTAGGCAAATTCTTCCTGTTCTTATTTCCTGTTTTGTGTTGTTACTGTTGCTGCGCACCTCTGATTACTACACCACCTCTATCCGTTCTTAGCATTCTTAATTTCATTCTAAACTCCATCTCAACCTTCCGCCTAAATTCCTTAAATGTGTTGAACGCCCGATCTTCGATGTAAGAAAGTAAGCCCACATGAAACGTGTACAACATCTACCAATAAGAAGATGAGCTTCTTCCAGAGTGTGTTGATGGACTTATGGGACCACGAGATCACCATAAACTAAGTCCAATGGGTTCTAGATCCGAATTTAGCTTGGTTTGGGAATGGGGTTCTGCATGTGTTTGCTTAATAAACATGCATCACAAACTTGTCCTATATGGTTTATTCTGGGTATTCCTTCCACTAGACCCTTTCTGGTCATCTTGTTGATGTCGTCAAAGTTTAGATGACCTAATCTAGCGTGCCACAGCCATGCTTGGCTTTCTACGTTTGCTAAGAGGCATATAGGTGTTTCTATTTGCAGTCTGATACTGTAAAGTCTATTCTTCGACCTTTCTACCTTTATCAACAACTTCTGATTCTTATCATACAAAGTCAGCTTGTTTCCATCCATGATGATTTTACAACCTATTTCGGTAAGTTGTCCTAGACTAAGTATGTTGCTTTTGAGGTTTGGAATATAGTAAACGTCTGAGACTATCTTTTGCTCCTTGTTTCTACATCCAAGTACTATAGAACCTCGGCCTTTTATTTCTACATATGATCCATCTCCAAAACGAACGCGTCCCAAAGATGCTTTCGTCTATGTATTTAAATGACTCTTCGTTCGACATATGGTTACTTGCTCATTATCTAAGTACCATATGCTAGTATCTGATGTTGCATATTTTCCGGTCAGATTTGTCCTTCGCTTAACAACACTTCTTCATTTGTAGCCATTAATGATGATGGTTCATCGCCTTCAAATATGAGGTTCGATTGTTCTTGAGTTGTTGATTTACTTCTACATTCTCTCTTAAAGTGTCCATGCTTCCCGCAATTGAAGCATTTTATGTTCATCTTATTCCACCCACCTCTGTTCTTGTCAGACTTGTCGTTGTGGGTTGAATTTTGTCCATTCGAGTTATCATTATTTCCTTTGTTCTGCCAGTTTCCTCGTGTGTAGTTTGATCTACCCCTATTCTTGCTGAAACGTTTCTTATGTCTAGAATGTTCGCCTTGTGCGAATAATAGGTTGTCCTGGCTTTCTAGTTGTCCTCCCTTTCGGAGTTTTATCCTTTCCTCGAATGTCTTAAGTTTTCCAATGATCTCGTCTAAGGTGATGTTATCAAGATCATTTATTTGTTCTATGGATGCTACAATCTGAATGAATCTGTCTGGTGTGGAATCTAGTAATTTTCGTACTAGAAGTGATTCTTCCAAGGTTTTTCCTAATTCTTTTGCTCTAGTGGCATAACTATTCAGTTTGTTCGTAAATGCATCCACCGTATCATCTTCCTTCATCTGAAGAGCGTTAAAACCTATCATAAGAGATTGAAACCGTGCTTGTTGCACTTTCTCTTCTCCAACGTGTCTCCTTTTAGTGATTCCCATAATTCCTTAGCGCTTTACAACTTGCTACTTGTAAAATCACATCTTCGGTCGTTGCTTGATATAAGAAGGCTAGTGTTGCCTTATCCTTCTTATCATCTACTGAGTGTTCTCTTTAGGTTCTATCGTTTCCCATAACCCTTGTGCTTGAGTATAACCCTAATTTGGATAGTCCAAACTGTAGTTTGTGGTTTTAAGTTTAGGGCATTGATATTGAGCAATAGGTGTCGCGGGTTTTGGTATAGTGTTTGTATCGTCACCGGCCATGTTAAGTGAGTTTACAATCTTCACGATTAAGATTGTAAGGGAATTCTAACCTCAAATGTATACTTACTTCTACGGGGAACAGAAATAGTTATCCGGGAATCCTAGTAATACGGGATCAAATATAGTTCTCGGGATTTCCTAGTAATAAGATAAATACCTATACTAAAATTGTAACTAGAAATCCAAAGTTTTGGAATTTGTGACCTCGTGATATTATGCGTTCCCACTTGTTTCCGCTCACGTTGTTTCCTTGTCTCGACTTGGTTATCAAATATGTGCTTAGACCCTTGTTGTGTCTCGCAAATCTCCAAATCAACCCTTGGGTGTTTGGCCGCGTACAACCACGAAGTTGTTGTCGTTGTTTACTCCAAGTCTCCTCCAAAAAGTATCTCGGTAAAGTTTTTTTCTTTTACCGAAACAGATTTCTGGTTCTTCCTTTTTCGTTTTCTTTTCTACTCCTTCGATATTCCACGTCTAAACAAAAGTAACTTTTGTTTGTCGTTTACTGCTATTGCTTGTCACGCTGTTTCCGCAATACTCTTGTCCGTTCCATTTTTGTCCACACCGTAATTCCTTCAACAACACTTAAACACCTCTCGGTATTTTATGCAACGAGTGATCAAGTCGTTTTTTTTTGAAATTGTTGTTGTTTTCTTGTATTGCCAACGTCCTATCTGTCCTTTATTGTATACCGGTATCTTTCTTTCCAAGCAATGCCAAATATCCGATTCGTCTTATGTTCTTGTGTATCTTGGTGGTACACAGAATCTCGACTTCTTTCTGTTCCTTTCTTCTTCTTTTTGCTGCGTACGCTTTTCTTCAGAAAGGGACACGCACCACTTCGTTTGGTGCGTCCTTGTTTGCAAAAATACGACACTAAGAAAAAATATACGTTATTTCTCGTGTCCTAAGTTATCTATGCAATCCTCCTTTTTCGGTAACAAGGTTCAAGGGATTGCTGCTATTCGTTGTTCCTGGAAACGCAGGTTTCCAACAGGGTTTTCTGTTTTGTTTTTTGGGTTTAAAGTTTTCTGTATCAAGGTTCTGGTTTAGTTTCTGTCTCGATACAGAGATTCTGTAAGGTTTCTGGTGTAACGAGATGTTTCCAAACGAGGGCTCTTGATGCCAATTGTTGTCCCACGATTCCTGCAGATGTATGCTTGTGTATATGGATCGAGCGTTTGTTTCTGGATTGAATAAGACTTTGCAAACTAAAAAACTAGATAACTTATATTAATAATCCAACTATTGAAATGTTACAAGTATGTACATATATATAGCCTGCGAATGGTTATGATGAACCATTGCAACTTTTCGTCTAAGGGTTGTAACCCTTGATCCTAATCGAACAGGCATGAAGCAAAGGTCATACCCCTTCGAAAATCTGCCAGGAAATATGGCAGTTACAAACTTTGTTTTGTACTAGTTTGGTCCTTGTAGTTTCTAGAAAGTAATAATGAAGATTAAAATTCGGTTCACAATATGTAGTGTATACGGTTAGCTAAATGGAATGTTCTCATTTAGGAATATTTGGTACCTCAAGAGTACATTAAAACATTAAGGGAGTCCATGTTGAACAGGTGTCCGACCTCTTCTTATGATCAAGTGTGCCAAGTTGTCAAGAAAGAGCTTGGAGGGGCACCTGAAGAGGTATGTTTACCTAATCTCACTTTGCTCTTACTTTTGTTTTAGTTATTTTGAGTCATAGAATTTATAAAAAAACCTATTTACTTTTACAGATATTTGATGAGTTTGACCCAGTCCCCATTGCAAGTGCTTCCTTTGCTCAAGTTCATGTTGCTCGAACTCATCAGGGCCAAAAGTTGCTGTGAAGGTTTCAAGTTCTTACTATGATCTAATCTTGTTTTTGGGTTCCTTTCAACTTGTTTTGTTAATGGCTTAACTCATTTGATACTGTATTCATGTTTCAGGTACAACATATGCACATGACAGATACTGCAGCTGCAGATTATGCAACAGTCAATTCATTGTCAACACTTTACATCGGCTCTTTCCTTCATTTGATTACAGGTTTATTTGTTAGAGCTTACCGCCTATCTTATTTTTGTTATTCGACTGCTATTTCTTTATGCATGTGTTTATTGATGGGGATATATGGTAATAACCATAGTTGTGCATGGGTTATAATATAGGTGGTTGGTAGATGAAGTACACGATAGTCTACCTAAGGTCAGACATATTTTCAACCTGTTATCTTCTCGTATTTTTATGATGTCCTGCTACATGTGTGTATTTATGCAAACTCTTCTGATATGGTAGGCTGTATATCCTTTGAAATAGTATTGTTAATAAGTTACAATGATGATCAGGAACTTGATTTCTTAAATGAGGCCAAGAACAGCATTAAATGTATGGATAACTTTCGAAAGTTATCTCCTCATATTGCAGACTATGTGTATGCGCCCAAGGTATATTGGAACTTAAGTACCACAAAATTGTTGACCATGGAGTTTGTAGAAGGCGCAGAAGTCAATGACTTGCAGAGCATCCAAAAACTTGGAATCAACCCACATGACATTGCAAGGCTAGTAAGTATCTTTTCTCTGTACTACCAATTGGCTAGTTGCAGCAGTTTTCCTGCTCGGAGCTATTATCCAATTCATGTCCCATGTTGTTTGTTGGTTAATACAGGTGAGTAGAACATTTGCTGAAATGATGTTTAAACATGGATTTGTGCACTGTGATCCGTGACGCTGCTAACTTGTTAGTTCAAGACACTGCCTTATTCAAAAGGGCATTTTTGGTAAGGCATCTAATTGTTAAATAAGACACTTGGAATCATACATTATAATACCATGATTTTACTAGAGAGCTTTTAGTCAACATGGTTTAAGTTTTTTGTTGTTTTAATGTACTGCTTCCTATTTATAAGCTTGTGAAGGGGTACTACCTTCTTGCAGAACATTTGATCACATTTGTTAATTGGGTCACTTAAGGACCTCATATGGATCACAGCGTACATATACATCTGAGTACATAAAGCGCAACAGGCAAATCAAAACAAAATATGAATTATATGAGATGACATAATAATGGATCTGTTTTTACTTTAAATAGTTATGTTAGAAAGTATTGTTTTGTTAAATAAAAGGCATAGACTTCTTCAATTGATCATTTGGCATTTAACTAAGCCTTTTTCCCCTTCATATATGCATTTTTTCCATACTTTATTTTCATGATGCGATGTTTTCCTTATTGATGTTGTTTAGTTGTTTACAGGAAGAAGAAAACCGCAACTAGTACTGCTGGATCATGGTCTATACAAAGTACTTGACAATTCTATTAGGACCAACTATGCTGCACTTTGGAAGGTGCACCATACAATTTCTTGAATATAAATGACTTTTTATGCCATCTATTATTACCTTTTTTTCACGTCCATTTTTGCATGCTTCTGCTTTCGAGCATCACTAACCTCTGACCTGTATGACTTGCTTACAGGCTTTAGTACTGGCTGATGCAAATGGAATAAAGGAAAATTGCTTGAAATTGGGTGCTGGTGAGGATTTGTATGCATTGTTTGCAGGGATTCTTACAATGAGGCCTTGGAATAGGGTTATTGATCCTGCCGTTGATCATCTTGCCATTCAAGGCAATGCCAGCGACCACTCAGAACTTCAGGTTAGCTTACATTATATAAGGCAATGCCAATGACCCTGCTGTTAATCATCTTCCCCATTTCAAAGTTTTAGGTGTATCTCGTATTTTGACTCCCAATTGGTGATGTCCTTCAATTTAAATAATCATCCACATGAAAATTTAACATACAAACTGCTCCTTATGTCGCGTGAAAAGGTACATGAACATATTTAGGGTAATATTTTAAAGGTTACGTCACTTAAGTGGGAAGTTTTTATGTGGTTTAGGTATTGTCTTATCTTTAAATGTTCTCTTATTTATGAAAATTTAGCATCTGCATCTTGAAACCCAAGTGTTATGGCTCTATTAATTAATAGAACCTTTTTTATGTTTTGCAGATGTATGCTTCCCTATATTTTCCTCAAATCACAAAACTTCTGCATAAACTGCCACGTGTCATCCTTCTAATGTTAAAGACTAATGATTGCTTGCGATCAGTCAATAACGCTTTGGTATGTCTTTTGCCAATCTAATTTTATTATTGTCTTTTCAGGATCCACATAATATCTATAATAATGGTTAGAATTTGATGTTTGGGTATTACTTTTCGACAGATAAAAAGACCCTCTGTGGAGTCTTTCATTATTATTGGAAGAGTTTCTTCTGAGGCACTGATTGAGGAAAAGTTGTCACATGCAAAGTCTCTCCTTAGCTTGCTACATGTTTGGTTGAGGAGATTTCACTCGAAGCCCGTTTTCTCATTATGCAAGTAGCATTGTGGATACTCCAGTTCCGTACAGCTTTGGCTCGGTGAACACAATATCATTTTATTAGCTTATATATAGAAGACATAAATCATGCCGAAAGAAATCGTTGGGTGTTCAGTCCTTGTTGATTTTTGATTCAAAAGTAGTGCATTCTTTGGCTTCAAGCCCCTTTCCTAACCCGTAATAGTATGGGAAATCCAATAAGCTGGCCAAGCAACAGGTACACACATACATGAATGATGTATTATATAGGCTAAATTCTTATTCTTTCTAGACAGAGTATAGATGATGATTAGTGTAGTTTTGTGCCTCGTATCCTCAAAATATGAGATACGGATCTACGTTATTATTTTTAGAAATTGTCACAGATATATTAGTGAGTTAAATTCATGAAGCAATGCATGTTTATGAACCAATAACTTATGTTACATGACATTTGCATAAGACTAGGCGCACAAAGGTCGGACGACCAAGGTCGCCAGTCGACCGGGGTTGGTCGGCCGTGTTGTGGTTGTGTCGGTCGGAAGAGGGATTTGGTCGAGAGGACGATCGATTGAGGCTTGTATATGTGTTTCAAAATCCATCTGTTCGGTTGGTAACTTTTAAAATTTAAACCTTTTACCCTAATTTATATACACTTTATATACTTTCATCATTTTTTTAAATGGTCGGTTCGCTTCCTAACCAGCGCATCATCTTCATCATAAAAATCATTTGTGTGTTGAGAGATTGAAAATAGTGTGTATTGAAATTAAAATGTAGTGGATATATATAGGGAAAAAGATGGGTGAAAAAAGAAAAAGAAGATGAATGTCGCTTTGGTGTGGTAAAATGTCGTTCGTAAGTCGTCGGAGAGAGAAGGCTAATGTGGCATGAGCCAAGTCTAATTGCAGGTCATGCCCAAGACATAAGTTGAGCCACTAGATGAAAGGAGTGAATGATGAATAGTAGGCTAAGATGAGTTTACTTTAAAAGTCTAGATTAAGTAGACAAAAACATTAAATATAAATCCTTACCTCCAATTTGAAGTCTTCTTAAACCCTCTTATACTTCAAAAGAGTTGGTCATAAGCACTTGTCTTCCATAGACATTTCTTCCATCATTTTTACATATTTAGTGCATTGACAATGACAGTATGATTTATTTGTTCCCTATGAAATTTCTTTCAATTATTCAACCTTTAATAAAATGCAAGCATAGCATTTAAAAAGTTTTTGAGCTCAACGTAAATTGGATTGTCATAAGTTATTGCTAGATTTCGCCTGGTAGATCTAAGTCCACCTTATGCTATATGACCTAACCCATTAGTTAAGTGGTTGTGAGTATAAGTTGGATCAAGAATGAACGGTGTTCAAGTCTATAAGTATAAAATGTTTGCGACCGGTTCACGTGAGGTGTAGGAGAGAGCAAAGTTAACCTTAACTTCATGTAAAGAAATCCGCTCAATATATTACTTCGTTTGGTTGAAGTTTCGAGACAATGGACATGTAAAATCGATGTCGAACAGGTTTGGATACATGTAAGTTCATTACCAGGTTTGCTTAAAAGTCTCCATAGAAACAGAGAAAGAATATTATATCAGAGTTAAAGTCATAGATACAATAATATATTGTAAGATTGTGAGTAAGTTAATTTGCAAAAGTCTTTGCACGCGTAGAAAGAAAAATAAACATTGACCCACCAACCCAAATCATAGCTTATAAATGAAACTACAACATGTTCATACTTTGTAGCAAATGTGAATGTTAAGTCTTTAGTAGTATCCTTTTTCGTATTTTTATTTTCGCCAGTTTTGCTCCTACCGCTTCTTTGAACACGAGTCATAAATGCTCTCATAAACAAAGTGAAGTTTTGCTTCTGTTTAAACATAACCTTTCATCCATTTACGACACATTATGAAAGTTGATAATTTTACAATTAAGCCCATAAAAATGGATTTAAGATTAACCTATTTTCAAAAGTGTAGGCTCTAATCTTAAATTGTAAAAAACACTCAAAATATAACGTTATTTATACTCAATTCCAAAATTTGAAAACACGAGCTCCAAAAGTCATATATATTTTTTATTTATTTAATAAGATTTAAATTATTCAATTGCATTTTTGACCACAATTAATTGAAGGTTGAATTTATAAACCAATAGACATGCTCAAGTTTTACGAATAGGCTAAATTAAGTTCTTCGATTGGTTCGATTAAGTCTTCGTTTTAATGAATTATCCAAAAATCGTTTCCTTTAGTGTTTAAAGATTATTTTGGACCACATAATTTTCAATGAATGATTCTTTTTTTTGCAATCAAAAGTTAGAATTGTGCATAACTCGACAAGAAATTAAAATTTTGAGTCTATCAGTTTTGATAGACTTGTATAACCCAAGTGATACTTTTATAAATACTAGTTAGATACCCGCACACAGCGGCGGCGATAAATATAGTTATATAATAAATATAGTAAATGAATTGCTAACCCAACTCTCATCGCAATTTCCTAGCCGCTTAATGAATTCATTTCACAACACTCCAAATGTATATGTGTTAGTTGTATGTGTTTGTTTGGGTTTTCCGTATCTTTCCCGTGACATTATTATTCCCGCATATAAAAAGACCTTCAAAATCTTTTTCCCGTCAAACACTTTCCCAAAAGTAAATGATTTTGATAAATAAAGCTTGTATTGATTGAAATAAATGTTAAAGTTATAAAAATTTGAATCAAAATAAAATAAACCTACTAAGAATATAAAAACTAAAAATTCATAAAAATATATCAAAATGTATGTTGAATTAAAGATCACAAAATTTTAAAAAATATGGTGAATTTTAAATCATAAAAATTAAACGAATTAAAAGATATTTAAATTTAAAATAAAGGTGATTAATTAGTTAAGAAGTGACATGTGTCACCCCATTATTAGACTTTTTATTTTAGTTTGTTAGAAATTCATCCCTTTTGTTATTTTTAGTTAGAGAATTGACACGTCACTCAATGATTTGAGCTCCTTATCTTAATTTTTTGTGGAGCCCACAACTTAAATGCTTTATATAGTAGTATAGATAACTAGACCACAAACATATTATTGATTATTTATCTTCAAGAATATTATTGTAATACCAGTGACAATATACTTATTTGGTTTATGGCCTTTTTGGCCAACTAACGGGAAATGAAGTTGAAAATTTTGCACAATAAAAAATGAAATGAAGTTTAAGGGCCTATCGAGTTAAGCGATTTGTACAACCAGACTTTTTGGATTATAAGCGTAAATTGATTATCAATTGTGCTAATAACATTGATTTAAGATCATTTGAAGACAAAAGATTATTTACATGGGATTAACTTTCACCCTTCATTTTTATTAGATCTAATTGATGAGATTAATCACAACAATTTAAAAGACTCACTTTCATCATTTTTTTTCAAATATTAATATCTTTCTAACCGTTAATCGTTAAGCGAAAAAAATATCATTGCGACGAGCATTTAATCATCTTTCTATATATAGGCACTTTGATACACTTTCGACAATTTTTTTCCCGTATTTTTCAAGTTTTTTTTTTCTTTTTTTTTCCGTTTTTTTACGTTACTGAAATTTGCACTAAAGAATCATATATGATTAAACACTAATTTGAATATCAGATGTGATATTAGTGTTAAATCATATATGATATGTAATATCACATGTAATATTAGTGTAAAATCACATAAGATATACATATCATACACATGTGATATTACATATCATATATGATTTAACATAAATAGCACATGTGATAATAAAATTAGTGTTTAATCATATATGATTTTTTCATGCAAATTTCAAGAACGTAAAAAAAAAAAAAAAAAAAAAAAAAAAAAAAAGTGAAAAATGATTTTTTTCTTTCGCAAAACTAATTAAATGCTCTTCGACGGTGTAAATATTTTCGTAACGATTAAGGGTTTAAGATATTTATTTAAATTATAAAAAATAGATAAAATAATAAAATGCTTCTAATCTTAGCCGTTGATTTCTTTTTAGATGTATGGTAAAGATGAGTCCTTTGGTTGTGAGAAAAGTTTAGTACGTAAAATAACTGTCATCAATAAGTCAATAACATTAAAACCGAAGAGTATGTTTAGTCAATAAATTTAGAGAACCAAAAATCTCGATGCAAGGTTTGGTAGAAAAGCATTATTGTGAATGACAAAATTTTCACCGACACATTCTTTTAATCGCACATTTTTGCATAATCAAACAAAAAGTAAGTCTAGAGTCTACCACTTAAATAAATTTCCACAGCCCAAATGTTACGTTTATCAATGAAACATAGACCACAAACATATTCTCCATCATATCATTATGAAAGCAAACTAATATTCTCGATCATATTATTATGAAAGCAACTACCACACTATATATATTTGTAGCAATTGTAAATTTTTATAGCAATCAACAATAAAAACACAATGAGTAGTTCAATATCTTGTGCCTTTTTTCTTTTCCTAATTTTCACAATGTTTGCCTCTTCCACTTCTTCTTTGAATAAAAATATTCATAAATGCCCTAAAAAACAGAGTGAAGCTTTGCTTCTCTTTAAACATAGCCTTTCCTCCATCAATTACACATACGATTACTGTTATGATTTGATGGGTTCTGATTATCGTCCAAAAATGATGAGCTGGAATACAAGTACTGATTGTTGTAAGTGGGATGGAGTTATTTGCAACAACTCCACCGGTGACGTCATTACTCTCAATCTCTTTGCGGAATGCTACAAGGTACAATTGATCATGACATCTCCTCTTCAACCTCACACACCTTACTTCTCTTAATTTGGGATTTAACAGACTTAATGGGACATTGCCATCTTGGATGTTTACTTCCCCCTCTCTAGAATCTCTCATTTTATGGAATAACATGTTCACTGGAAATGTTCCTTTTGACTCAATTGCTCTTCCATCATTAAATTGGTTAGACCTCGGTGGCAATCAGTTAGGTGGCCAAATTGATGTGCAAACATTTCCACAACTCACCAACCTCACTTACCTATGGCTTTCACATAATAATTTTAGTGGTGAATTGGAGTTAGATACATTGTTATCAAGCCTCACTAACCTTGAACTTCTTGATCTCTCGTATAGCGGTTTCTCTGTTAAAACAAAGAATACCAATCACTATGTCAACCCTGGTTTGAGAGCCTTATATTTGACCTCTTGCAAGCTCAAGGTGTTTCCAAATTCATTTCGAACCATGAAACTACTTCGTTACTTAGATCTCTAGCAACGAAATCCATGGCCAAATTCCTCATTGGGCAGGGGAGATAGGAGATACTTATGGGTTAAGATATGTAAATCTCTCAAATAACTTCATAAAAGGCTTGCCAAAATTTCAATGGTATGGACTACAAGAACTGTATCTACGGTCCAACTTGATTGAGGGGCCATTCCCTCCATCAATTTGCAACATGAGCAATCTATATGATTTGGATATGTCCAATAATCGCTTTGGTGGAATGATCCCACAATGCTTTGGAAATATCACCTCATCTCTTTATATGATAGATATGGGGAATAATAGCTTTCAAGGAACAATTCCAAATATATACAAGGATTGTGGAAGATTAGAAGGGCTTATTTTAAAAGGAAATCAATTAAGAGGAGAGGTGCCAAGTTCCTTGTCCAAATGTCGATTCTTGAAAGTGGTTGATTTGGGAAACAACCACTTGAATGGTACATTCCCTGGTTGGTTAGGAGATCTTCCAAATTTGCAGGCTCTTGCCCTCAAATCAAACAACTTTCATGGTCACATTCAACCCTCTGCAACTGTTGCTTCTCCATTTCCTAGTCTTCGAGTTCTTGACTTATCTTATAATGGGTTTGTAGGTCAACTCCCTGCAAAGTATTTTCAAAATTTTAATTCCATGAAGAATGTTAAAAACAGCACAACACCAAAATATTTGTCCATGGGTGGATTGTATTACTCATTTGTTGTTGCGGTGAAAGGGGTGAATCTAGATTTTCCACAAATTTCGGTTGATTACACAATTATTGATTTGTCCAATAACACATTTAAAGGAGAGATCCCAGACGTTATTGGTGGTCTTAATTCGCTAATAGTGCTCAACTTGTCCCACAACAGCCTCATTGGTCCAATTCCACATGCTTTCGGGAATCTCACAGAGATCGAGTCGTTAGACCTATCTTGGAATCAACTCATCGGAGAGATCCTCAAAGTCTTGCAGAAATCAAGGGTCTTGCGGTCTTAAATCTATCAAAAACCATCTTGTGGGCGATTCCAAAAGGAACACAGTTCAACACATTTGATGAGACCTCATTTGAAGGGAATCCAGGACTATGTGGGCTTCCACTGACCAAAAGTGTAGCGAGCAGACACACAAACAAGAGCTTGAATCACATGAGGAGAAGAGTGGATTTACGTGGAAGTAGTGACGTTGGGTTACGGATGTGGGACCCTACTTGGATTGGTGATGGGATATCTAATGTTGTCAACAAGAAAAGTAAAGTGGTTCAATGTGATTGCTGATGCAGGGAGCGCATGATCTTAGCGAAACAAGAGAAGATATGTATTTATCGGGAAATGACCATTCGATTATTAGAGGTACGAATTTTCAAATGTTGTCTTATTTCATTAAATTGTGCAAAAGGCCTTACTTTACTAATTCTCTTGCTCTTAAAACATTTATGATGCAGGTAGAGGAGTTTGGGAGGGCCGGACCTTATGAGTTATGCAGTTGTAATGATGATGTTTGTGTTATGTCTCATTGAATTATTGTTGTATGTAATATTAGTGTGTTTTAGTACATTTATTAATAAACTTACTTCATCACTTGGCGATCGTGTATTAATGTTGTTGACCTTAATGGTAAATTAGTAACTTTTCATATCATGTGTCGATGCTACTGTTTATTCAATTTGGACAAAGCTTATTGTATGAATCCAATGGTTGCAAAGGGATATGAGTACTGGTGTTTGTTAGTAATACTGCTTTGCTTTTGGTAAAACAATACTGTAACAAGAGATATCAATTGTAAGGTGCAAGCTTAACAAGAAGTTGCAGTAGAAATAAATGTGTAAATGAATAGTCTACCTAAGGTCAGACATATTTTCAACCTGTTATCTTCGTATTTTTATGATGTCCTGCTACATGTGTATTTATGCAAACTCTTCTGATATGGTAGGCTGAATATCCTTTGAAATAGTGTTGTTAATAAGTTACAATGATGATCAGGAACTTGATTTCTTAAATGAGGCCAAGAACAACATTAAATGTATGGATAACTTTCGAAGTTATCTCCTCATATTGCAGACTATGTGTATGCCCAAGGTATATTGGAACCTAAGTACCACAAAATTGTTGACCATGGAGTTTGTAGAAGGCGCAGAAGTCAATGACTTGCAGAGCATCCAAAAACTTGGAATCAACCCACATGACATTGCAAGGCTAGTAAGTATCTTTCTCTGTACTACCAATTGGCTAGTTGCAGCAGTTTTCCTGCTCGGAGCTATTATCCTATTCATGTCTCATGTTGTTTGTTGGTTAATACAGGTGAGTAGAACATTTGCTGAAATGATGTTTAAACATGGATTTGTGCACTGTGATCCGTGCGCTGCTAACTTGCTAGTTCGACACCGCCTTATTCAAAAGGGGCATTTTGGTAAGGCATCTAATTGTTAAATAAGACACTTGGAATCATACATTTTAATACCATGATTATCATCCAAAATGATGAGCTGGAATACAAGTACTGATTGTTGTAAGTGGGATGGAGTTAGATGCGAATGCTACAAGGTACACTTCATCCCGACATCTCCTCTTCAACCTCACACACCTTACTCATCTTTATTTATCACATAACAAACTTAATGGGACATTGCCATCTTGGCTGTTTACTTCCCTCTTTAGAAGCTCTCTATCTAGATCGAAACATGTTCAGTGGAAATTTTCCTTTGAGTCAATTGCTCTTCCATCATTAAAGAGTTAGACCTCATTAACAACAATCGCTTAGGTGGCCAAACCGATGTGCAAACGTTCGACAACTCACCAACCTCATCGACTGTACCTTTCATTTAATAATTTTAGTGGTGAATTAGAGTTGGATACATTGTTATCAACCCTCACATACCTTGAATGGTTAGATCTCTCTTCTGTTGGTTTCTCTGTTACAACAAAGAATACCAATCATTATGTCAACCCTGGTTTTATATCCTTAGAATTGGCCTCTTGCAAGCTAAAGGTGTTTCCGAATTCATTTCGAGCCATGAAACAACTTCGTTACTTAGATCTCTCTAGCAACGAAATCCATGGCCAAATTCCTCATTGGGCAGGGGAGATAGGTGGCAACAATGGGTTGGCATATGTAAATTTTTCACATAACTTCATTACAGGCTTGCCACAATTTCAGTGGTATGGACTAGAACTACTGTATCTGCAGTCCAACTTGATTGAGGGGCCATTCCCTCCATCAATTTGCAACATGAGCAACCTACACTATTTGGATATGTCCAATAATCACTTTGGTGGATCGATTCCAGAATGCTTTGGAAATATCAGCTCGTATCTTAGAATGATAGATATGTGGAATAATAGCTTTCAAGGAACAATTACAAATGTATATGGGGATTGTGGAAGTTTAGAAGGGCTTAATTTCAAAGGAAATCAATTAAGAGGAGAGGTGCCAAGTTCCTTGTCCAAATGTCGATTCTTGAAAGTGGTTGATTTGGGAAACAACCACTTGAATGGTACATTCCCTGGTTGGTTAGGAGATCTTCCAAATTTGCAGGCTCTTGTCCTCAAATCAAACAACTTTCATGGTCACATTCAACCCTCTCGCAACTCTTGATTCTCCTTTCCAAGTCTTCGAGTTCTTGACTTATCTCATAATGGGTTTCTAGGTCAACTCCCCGCAAAATATTTTCAAAATTTCAATTCCATGAAGAATGTGGTGAAAACAGAACAAAACCGAATATATGGACATGAGTGGAGAGTATTACTCATTCGTTGTCGCTATGAAAGGGGTAGATCAAGATTTTCCAAAAATTTCGGTTGACTACACAATTGTTGATCTGTCCAATAACAAATTTGAAGGACATATTCCAAACGTCATCGGTGGTCTTAATTCGCTAATAGTGCTCAACTTATCCCACAACAGCCTAATTGGTCCAATTCCACATGCTTTAGGGAATCTCTCTGAGATTGAGTCGTTAGACCTATCTTCGAACCAACTCTCAGGAGAGATTCCTCAAAGCCTTGCAGACATCAAGACCCTTGAAGTGTTAAATCTCTCGCAAAACCGTCTCGTGGGTCGTATTCCAGATGGAACACAATTTAACACATTTGAAGAGAAATCTTTTGAAGGGAATCCGGGACTATGTGGGCTTCCAATGACCAAAAAGTGCAGCGAGCATACACACAAACAAGAGCTTGAATCACATGAGGAGGAGAGTGGATTTACATGGGAAGTAGTGACGTTGGGATATGGATGTGGGACCTTACTTGGATTGGTGATGGGATATCTAATGTTGTCAACAAGAAAAGTCAAGTGGTTCAACGCAATTGCTGATGCAACAGAGAGTTTGGTCTCGAAGAAGAAGAGAAGACATGTTTATATCGGGAAAGGAGGTTAGATAATCAAAGGTACGATATTTCATATGTTTAATCAAATTTTTGCAAAATCCCTTGCTCTATAAATTTTCTTGCTCTAAATTAATTTGTGATACAGGTATAGGAGTTTGGGGTGGAGCTGGGACTTTTTAAGTTATGCTGTCGTATATAAGCTTCTGTGAATTATGATGTTTTTGTGTTAACTCTTTGAAGTATTGTTGTATGCATTTAACAATAAATTTACTTTGGTCACTGTGTGACCTTAATGGAAATTCAGTAAATTTTTTTGTTACTTTGATGATTAAATTGTTTAAAACATGAATACGGTCATGAATAATATAAGAAAAAGCCAAGTTTCATGGTTTGTGATGCAAATTGTTTAAAACATTGTCATAGGCTGTGAAGATATATCCGTAACAGGAAATACAGTGTATCAAAAACCTTAGAAGGGGCACAAGATGACTGAGGCAATGACAATAAAACTAACGGTCTGAAAATGGCTGGACGGGTTAGGTAATGGGTCAAAATGAGTTTAAGTCACGGGTTGAACAGTTACTTTTTACCAATTCCCCCTCTCCCCTTTTTTGGATTACTGAATTCAATTTCAGAATATAATATTTGTTATATGCCTATTTCTAAAACCAAAGGTGACAAACAGGTGTGGAAAATAAAAGTTATAGCCGATTTTGCTTATTACTAATTTGGTATAAACTTGATCCGAAAAGTCTAATGTTTTACCCTTAGGTAATCGTGTATTTGTGTGGTTGAACCTTCAATATAATTCGTCATGTTTCTATTATTTTGATGGTCATGGGATACTTGCCTTTAGCAAAACTATTATGACATAACTTGTAGCATGGCTATGCTGCTCATTAATACCAAGAATAATTTGTTAGATAAGAGCTCCAGTCGTGCGCTTTAGCAAAAGCTCGTTTGTACTTCACTGGAGCCACAAACATACTCTACACTTTTGGTGGACACGCTGTCACAGTATTAGTATTCAGTCCTAAATTAAAGTTTAGTTTTCTTTTTCTAGTCAATTTAGGTTAACAATGACTTGAGTTACATGTTTATTGCAGTGAAATAATGCACGCGATGTGGAAGCCATGAAATTTAAGTACATATATCTGTTTGCAACATTATATGTGTTCACATTAACACTCGCATCAGCTGCTGCAATGTTTTGGGCCTTTGGTGATCAACTTTAAACCACTCCAATGCTTTTTCCTTCTGCCAAAAACTCGTTTCGTGATACAGCCGTTGTCCTTATGCTCATCCATCAGGTATAACTGCTTGAATGGTTAACTGACTTACTACGGCTGTTTGATTATGTGTTGACCGATTTGTGTTTGTTTTGCTTGGCTTATCTTTTGCAGTTTATAACATTTGGTTTTGCGTGTACTCCACTGTACTTTGTGTGGGAGAAAGTAGTGGGAATGCATGATACAAAGAGCATATGTTTACGGGCATTGGCTAGGTTGCCAGTTGTGATTCCAATTTGGTTCCTAGCCATCATCTTCCCGTTTTTTGCTCCAATCAATTTGGCTGTTGGGGCTTTGTTGGTTAGCTTCACTGTCTATATTATCCCTGATCTAGCCCATATGCTTACTTACCGAAAGGCTTCTGCTCGCCAGGTAATCCATCCGCACTGTCACTAAAATCTCAATTTCTAATAGATACAGACTAAGAAACCCACAGGTAATCAAAACTAGAGGTGAAAATGGGCAGGTTGAGTTACAAGTCAAAATCAGTTTGATTAAAACGGGTAAGTTTTGATACGGGTAACCAATCAGTGTGTCAAATATGTTATTTATAAAATAATCCAAGTTTTTACATTTGACTTGTTAGACCTGTTAGAGATAAAACCTAACCTCAACCTACCCATTCACAAGTGAGCGGGTCAAAATCGTGACCTCTAGTACTCAAATAGAATCTGCATATATGTTGGTGATTTTGTTTTAAATGTGAAATGGGTTTTTAGGCTGCTAGTACTATGCAATACATATGCAAAACCGAATAAATAGATCACATCACATGAATATTTTCGAGGTTAGAAATGTACCTTCCATTCATGCCTTTATAATTAAGGGGTTGAAAGTGGGAAAAGACCAAGTTTGGTGACATTTCAAGTGCAGGCTAAAAAATGGCTTGATGAAACCGTTCCGTTCGCCCACGCACCGGCCCCATTTGATGCATTAGTGATCAGTCACATTCTTGCTGCACTTAATCAATCTAAACATTGAGCTGGCTCAGTGACCCACTCACGTTACAAACCTAACCTTATATTGAGTGGCTCACCTTAAGCTTGTTGTATGCAGAATGCTGCAGAGAAGCCACCATTTTTTCTGCCTAGCTGGACGACCATGTACATTGTGAACATTTTCATCGTGGTTTGGGTTTTTGTGATTGGTTTCGGATTTGGAGGTGGGCCAACATGACAAATTTCATCAAACAAGTAGATACATTCGATTTATTTGCAAAGTGTTACCAATGCAAGCCTCCACCACGGCACCACCACTCCCTCATAACCATTAACTTTAATGATTTTGGTTCGTTGGTTGCTTTTCTTTGACATGGTCTTTTGTTTTAGTCTAGTGCTAATATATGATTCTAGTGTCTAAAATGGTCGGTGTTGAATTTATTTAGTTATGGTCGACATATAGCATAGGTTTGCTTTTACTTTGGTTGTGACAGTTTTATGAGTAAATCCACTTAAAGTCGTTTTGATATTTGGGATGTTTAATGGTTTTGATATCTTTGTTGTTCAGTGACCGGAATAATTTGTCTCTTAAATATAATTTGTTCGACTTAACAACCAACACAAGCCTACTCACAGCTCATAGACTTTGATATGTGTCATCCATTTTTGTTATTCACATATGAATGCACGAGAATATTTTCGCATTGTACCAATTGTCCTTGAAATCAGTCCTGTTACATGATGAAAAAGTCAAAAACAACGTGATTAGCAATCCACATTGTATGATCCTGGATGGTGGTTGCAATTAGCAACACCATCTTTCATAAGCTACAGTATCGTTTCTCTGCTATTTTTCTCATACGTGTAGCTCATTAATTTGACTACTTATTTATTTGAGCTACATGGTCTCTATCTATATATTTTCTTTCTTGCTGGGGATAGTTTGAATTTTGAGCATCTGCCTGTGACAACTTCTATTTTCATGTAATATGAACAAACATAAAAATTGTCGATAGATAATTTGGTTGCAGCATCCAAGAATTATTTTCTTGACAATATTTTCTGGAACACTTCGAGAAACTTTGAGCGTTGAAGTATCCGAGAGGTTTGAATATTTTTTTATAAAATCTAAAAGAAATCTTAACAAAATGATTTGTAGCGAACGATACTTCATTTTCTGTGAGTTGCTCCATAACTAAATATTGTCGGTTACTTTTATTAAAGACATGCAAGATTATTTTATGGTGTATACTAATGACATTCTTAGTTGCCTTTTGGAAAAAAAACTAAAGAGTAAACTACACCGTTCGTCCTTATGGTATACGTTGACCATCAAGTTTCGTCCCTTGACCAAAAAAATTGCATCGTTGGTCCTTAACTCCGAATCGTTAGTCATCGTTGGTCCCTCACACTAACTGGATGGACTAACGGGCGTTAAGCCTTGTTAAGTGGAGGGTATAATGGTCATTTTACACTTAACTTTCTTTTTTTTTTTCTTTTTTTTTTAACTATTACACTTAACTTCAATTCCACAAAATAACAGTTCCAATTCCAGAACAAATCTACCACAAGGCAACAGTAGTAGTGTTGTATGTTAGATATATCAATGCAGTCACATTTATGTAATTTGTTAGATATATCAATAAGAACATAGAGTCAATGGTTCAACTAATTAATACTTCAATTTGTAAATAGCATTGTAACTCCAGCCACTATCCCAGCTAAAAACCCGTGTTCATCCTTTTTCCCTTTAATCATATTCACAACCAACTTACACAGAACCGAAAATACCGTCCCACAAATAACTCCAGCCACTATCCCAGCTAAAAACCCGAGGATCCAACGGACCACTTTCTTTTTCCTATCCTTACCCTTACGTTTCTGAGCCGTCGCATTAGACGGAGCTGGTGCTGGAGCTAGATCATTTGAACTCGCATTTGAAGCACTTGAATTTGTTTCAGCAAAGACGTAACGTTTTGGAAGCCCAGATATCGTAGATTCCAACTGGGTCATCTCCGGTATCGGGCCTTCCAAGAAACTATTGCCAAACATTGAAAACCTTAGATTCCTAAAAGCGCAATGAAGGGTACTTTGCCAATAAACATGTTATTAGCAAGTGATAGTTTTCTAGATTAGGAAAGTATTTCAAGAAACCAAGATCAACAGTAAATTTATTCGAGCTTAGATCCAAGATCCTAAGACGAACAAAAGAAGATATCCCTAGTGGAGTTTACATATGAGATGTGAGTTTACAAAAGAAGATCCAAGATCCTAGTAATGACAGAAATCTTTTTATGTTGTGTTTTTCATGTGTTGAGTTTACATATGAGATGTGAAGTGGTTGGGAAAAAATTGAATGTTAAAAGAAGACAAGATGAAGGTAAGATGAGTGTTTGATTGTGTTTTACACCCACCGCCTCACCAACCAACATACAAGCACCACCCACCTCCTGCCGCCATCACCATCAAGAGGAGCCAAGGGTGTGTTTGATTAAGGTTTTGATAAGGGGTCGCGTTAGGTTTGTGGCCGGGTTTGTTTGGATCGAGTTAGCCACCTGACTACCACCATCACCACGCCTCCTCATCATCATCAAGACGTCTCATATATGGTAAAGATTAATGTAAAGGTGTTTGTTTGATTGGTGGGTTTGGTTTTTTTTATTGATGGGTTCACCATTAAGGTTCTTGATTTTAAGGTTTTTGATTCTAGGGGAATTAAAGGTTTGTAAAGCTATTGATTTCATAGATTTGTGATTTTTGGATTTCGGATTTTAGGATAGCAAAGGATTGATGATTTTTGGATTTGTTGTTCATGATTTTTGGATTTTCTAATTTGGATCTAGATGATGAAGATGGTGATGACTTGATGAAGATGAAGTGGGTGGGAAAAGACAAAAATACCCTCGACTTAAATAGGCTTAACGCCCGTTAGTCACGCCAGTTAGGGTGAGGGACCAACGATGACTAACGATTCGGAGTTAAGGACCAACAATGCAATTTTTTTGGTCAAGGGACGAAACTTGATGGTCAACGTATACCATAAGGACGAACGGTGTAGTTTACTCAAAACTAAAAGAAATCTTGATACAATATTTTAGTAAATTTAAATTCTAAAGTAACGAACACGATAGTTTGACACTTTGACATGTCACACTAAAAAAGCTTTTTTTTATTAAACTTTGAGTATATTGCATTTTTGGTCCTCGTGGTTTGTTCAAATTGCATGTTTGGTCCCTATTATTTCGAAAGTATAGCGAGCATCCCTATTTTGAACTTGACCTGCGTATTCAGTCCCTGGTTAAAAGTTGAATGACTAAAATACCTATGTCTTCTTCCCTTGAATATTCGCATTTTTTTTTTAATTTTTTTTACAAAGTAGATGAACACCAAGAACATAAATCCGAACAACCATCCCAAAAAATTAACCGATCTTCATAATTTATGATTATCACAAACACATTTTATCATAATCTTCAATAACTAAATCACTTAATTTTATCAAAACCCCCTGATTTCAATAACTAAATCACCATCCACAAGATCTGTCATCACGACCACCACCATCGTCCACCAAGCAACGACAACACCCAGACCATTCAATGTGGACCATTTCTTATATCATCCTTGCGGGTAGAATACTATACCGTCACATGTAGATCTATAAAAGCTAACAGTTATTTAGTTCCAAGACAAAGAAAAACTATAGAATTTAGGTCTTGGTTTCAATTAGAGGATTCATTCGGATTTGATGCTCAACCAGATGGTGAGCCTACCTATAGAATTTCGTAAAGAAAAATGATTTGGATGCCTAAAATCTAAACCTAAAAATAGACCTAAAGATGTGATTGGTTCATTTGAAAATATGATTGGTGAGAAGAAAAAGTGAATTACACTTGTCAAAAACTTAATGGTGTAGGTCTAATATTAGGTCCCATTGTTAGGCCTATATATCATCACTCGTAAGTAAATACAAAGTGCATTGGCTAGTTAGCGGAGTAGAATGGGTAATTTTAGCACGGGTCAAAACGGGCGGTCGGGTTAACCTGCAAACACTTTTTCATCCATCTTTATTAGTGCGTTATATATGATTACAAAAACTATACTGTTACAATTAACTACAACTTGATGAACAACGCCATCTAGGAGGTTGTGCCCATTCAACCTGTTTCTTAGCTAATTATTGCCATTTTACCCATTTGACCCGGCATAATTAAAACATAATCCAAATTAACCTGTTGAATGTATGATGTATGTTCGAAATATATTCTACCCTTATATGCGCACAAACGTTAAATGATCTGTTCGTACTGGTCCTTGATAGGTGTTTCCCAATGGATGGTCTGAAGGCAAATGTAACAGGATGACAGGGTTGTTTCCATCAACTCATCTAGAAAGGCAAGATATTCAATAATCCATCTAAGTACAGCATATCTACAATAGCTTTTGTCTTTATGTAAATGCAATCAGTAGCACTTTTCTGCGTATATTGGAGTGATGAACATCGTCTTGTACATGCTGCTGGAAATTGTCACTTGTTTTGTTATATGATATAGTCATATAAGTTTTTACAATAGCTGGTATATTTGATTATAACAGATGTTGAAGGTGAAGCTAAGTAGAATTGTAGTCTGTAGAAACATGAAGTATCTAATATTCTAATACCAAGTAGAAGCTGTTGGCTTATAAGGCAATGCTAGTGACCCTGCTTTTAATCATCTTCCCCATTTCAAAGTTTTTGGTGTATCTCGTATTTTGACTCCCAATTGGTCATGTCCTTCAATTTAAATAATCATCTACATGAAAATTTAACATACAAACTGCTCCTTATGTCGCGTGAAAACGGCAACAGGTACATGAACATATTTAGGGTAAATATACATCTGAATACGTTAAGAGCAACAGGCAAATCAAAACAAAATATTAATTATATGAGATGACATAATAATATATCTGTTTTTACTTTAAAAAGTTATGTCAGAATTTAGAAAGTCTTGTTTTGTTAAATAAAAGCCATAGACTTCTTCATTTGATCATCTGGAATTTGATTGTTGAATGGCGCATGCATTTGCTTGACTAATTGCCGCTAGTAATCTAAGCCTTTTTGTCATCACCAACCCCCTCCTTTTTTTTTCCTTCATATATTCAATTTTCCTATACTTTATTTTCATGAAGCGATGCCTTTCTTATTGATGCTGTTTGGTTGTTTACAGGAAGATGAAACCACAATTGGTAGTGTTGGATCATGGTCTATACAAAGTACTTGACAATTCTATTAGGACCAACTATGCTGCACTCTGGAAGGTTCGCCTTGCAATTTCATGAATATTAATGACTTATCAGTTTATTTATTATCACTTTCTCACATCCATATCGCATGTTACCGCTTTAGAGCATCATTAGTCTCTGCACTGTATGGCTTGCTTACAGGCTTTAGTACTCATGGATGCAAATGGAATAAAGGAAAATTGATTGAAATTGGGTGCTGGTGAGGATTTGTATGCATTTTTTGCAGGGAGTCTTACAATGAGACCTTGGAATAGGGTTATTGATCCTGCTGTTGATCATCTTGCCATTCAAGGCAATGCCAGTGACCACTCAGAACTGCAGGCTAGCTTACTGTAGTATTCGACAACCTACAACCTGGTTACTAACACGGATAACTTCGACCAAGAAGACGAAACACGAGCAGTTTACCGTCGACAAAAAAGAAAGAATATGTAATGCACAAGTAAGTATCCCTAATCAGATGTTTGATTAGTTATTGAAAGAATGCATACATGACCCCCCCCCCCCCTCACCTCCTTCTTCTAGAGATGAGGGGAGATAAACCGTACAAAGGATGAGTATATACCCTTCCCCTCACCTCCTTCTTATAGAGATGAGGGGAAAGAACAACCGACTCAACACCGCACCTATATCGGCCGTGATAATAGAATAATCTGACGTGTTGGACATCTCGGCTTGAGATCCACACCGACCCAACGACGTACGCGTTACACGCTATTGACGCTGCTGGCGTTATTGATATTCTAGAACTAGTTGACTAAAAGAAGCTTCACGAATCCCTAGACTCCCGTGAGCTAATATGAATACTAAATTACAACAATTTCCACCTTAGTATCATATTAGCCATCTCCGATACATAGCAGCTTCAACCAGCACTGGAACCTCGGACCGGGGTGTGCCTTCATCCAGGCACCAGTAGCAATAACCGCTACTAATCATAGCTTAGCTCCTGACTCAATTGAGAGTCCCTTTAATCAAATAGTCTCCTTCACAGCCTTCGTAAGTGTCATATACGCCGCTTCAGTTGTTGACAAAGCCTCCATGTGCTATATCATAGCTTCACAGCTTCCTGCACATCCTTGTATAATAAACCTGTACCTTGTGATTGACATACCCATGATGTAGTTAAAAACCACAAAAAACCTGTACATCTGTCTGTAATCCACGATCAAACCCATCCGACATACCCACATCTGCAGATGCTATGTCGTGTCGTCACGCACCACTTGATACTCCGGCCCAAACCACATATATACATGACCACTTACTATCCTTTTCCACATCACAGTCCCATGATAGACTACCCTCCAACGACAGTATGGAGTGTCCCTCCAACAAAGTTTGTACCAACTTCTCATTGTGAACCATGGACTGTGACCCCCTCAGAGTATTACCACTCTGATCCCTGACGATCTCCATACCAAGTATATTTCTTTGCTTTATCCAGCAATCCCTTGGTAACCTAGATCTCAGCCTTGCATCCGCAAGAAAAACCATACCATCTATATAGAGATAGATGTATGAACATACCTAGTGTATACTCCCGAAATAGTCGTTCTTTGTCGTCCACGCTTTTCCCGCAACCGCTTCGAGCACACACATATTTGACCGAGTAACCATATCTTCTTTCAATCCGACCTTCCACCGGAAATTACCTCACAAGTAATCGTATCATTGAAAGTCAATGACTCATGCGCGTATATCTTCTCTACTACAAAGAATCGCAAAAGTAGCTTCATTACTGTCTTCTCTATACCTGTTTAGTTCCCGTACTGAGTGTTGCTCCCTATCACGTGCTGAATGATAGTATATCAAATCCTGAGTTTGAAATTCCTGTGAACCAACTACCTGACCGATATTCCCCTGAGGTTCCACCTCAAAAGTATGATCCCCTAGCGGTTCCACCTCAAACCCAACTCCATGCAACATCTGCACTGAACCTGTACCTACACCAGAACCAATGAAAGTTTTCGTGTATTTCCTACTTTCATTGAAAACCATATTCCTGTAAAGCACTCCCTTTGAAGTAACGTCATTTAACCTCCAAAGCTGATAACACACCATACCTTCACGGTATCCCAGGAATATGCACTTGACCTCAACCAGTTCAAGCATCCCTTGCTTAATCCTAGCAAGCCAACCAAATAACCCCAACATAATTATAAGCTTCTTGACTATCGCTGATGATGGTGACTTATTCACTAGATATGTAGACTTGGTTATATCCTCTGCCCAAAAAACCTTGGACAGACCATACTGAATCAGAAAACAACGTACCTTAACCAAGAGTGTCACGTTTGTCTTTTCAACCAACCCATTCTCGTCAGAACCTCGCAACACCCAAATGTTTGGCGACCCCACTCTTCATACATTGTTGTGTAGACCTCTGATTTACAAGACACAAGAAAATTACCTTTCTTGATCTTCCTTCCAGTCTGAGATTCTCCAAACTGCTTCCTACCCTTCAATGTCTTCCCGGTCACTGCCTGACCGTCCAGGGTATATACGCAATTAGCCTTCCTTGTTCCTGATAAAACCATCAGCGAACCCTTTATAACCTTGAACTTTCTTAACCCGTGTCGATAGCTACCTCGACCACTTGAAAATCCAAGAACCTTTGAAAAGAATCTTTGCAATACCCGACACCTTTGAAGTTCAAAACCTGAATCTTCAAGCACCTTGTGTCGATCGGTTTAAAAACCCAAACCGAAAAAACCCTTGAATGTTTCTACACCTTGTCGTAACCTCGACAAACGAAACCCTTCAAGTAAACCTTGACAAAGACTACTTTCAAATACAAAACCCTTGTTGCTCGAACGAGCACCAAGACCTGTTTTCCAAATCCGAAATAGCAGAAACCCTTTTCAGTTGATACCGTGTACCAAGCAAAAAGTCCCGACACTTTTTGAAGTCCTAAAGTCGAACTCCCAAGAAACCTTGTGTCGTACTTCCTTTAGTTGTCAAACCTGGTAGCCCAAGCAGAAAAACCTTCTGCTCCAACCAGAAAATGAAAACCAAAAGTCTTTTTGTTGTCAAACCTGCTTCTGCTCCAACCAGAAAATGAAAACCAAAAGTCATAACCCGAAATCACCAGTTCCGTCAAACCTGGTAGCCCAAGCAAAAAAACCTTCTGCTCCAGCCAGAGAATGAAAACCTTACCAGTTCCATCGAATTTCTCGATGTCAAACCGTCAAACTCGGCTCCCGTCATTCTTTAATCCCTTTATTAATTTGAAATGCTCTTCACTTTTAGAAAAGGATGTTGGCTTTTCTTTTTCTTAATAACCCCACGCCACTTACTTCTTTATCACAACAAGCACTCAAGTATCTATCTTCTTCTTCAGTTGAACACTTTCTTCTTCGGTACAACAAAACCCACCAGAAAAAAAAATCCGATCTTGTCTCCTACACCCAAAACCAACGAAGACGAAGACCACCCTTCTCGATCGATCCTAGATAACCAGCGAACTTTCAGTATTCGACAACCTACAACCTGGTTACTAGCACGGATAACTTCGACCAAGAAGATGACAACACCAGCAGTTTACAGACAACAAAGATAAATAACATGTAATGCACAAGTAATTATCCCTAATCAGATGTTTGATTAGTTATTGAAAGAATGCGTACATGACCCCTCCCCCCTCACCTCCTTCTTCTAGAGATGAGGGGGAGACAAACTGGTACAAAGGATGAGTACATAGCCCTTCCCCCCTCACCTCCTTCTTATAGAGATGAGGGGGAAAGAACAACCGACTCTAACACTGTACCTATGTTGGCTGTGAAAAGAATAATACAAACGTGTTGGACATCTCGGCTTGAGATCTACACCGACCCAACAACGTGTACGCGTTACACGTTATTGATGCGGTACACGCTATTGACGCGTACGCGTTATTGATATTCTAGAACTAGTTGACTAAAAGAAGCTTCACGAATCTCCTAGACTCCCGTGAGCTAATATGACACTGTACCTATATCGGCTGTGATAATAGAATAATACAGACGTGTTGGACATCTCGGCTTGAGATCCACACCGACCCAACGACGGTATGCGCGTTACGTTATTGACGCTGCACACGTTATTGACGCGTACGCGTTATTGATATTCTAGAACTAGTTGACTAAAAGAAGCTTCACGAATCCCCTAGACTCCCGTGAGCTAATATGAATACTAAATTACAACACTTACATTATACAAGGCTATGCCAGTGACCCTGCTGTTAATCATCTTCCCCATTTCAAAGTTTTTGGTGTATCTTTTATTTTGATTCCCTACTGGTCACATCCTTCAATTTAAGTAATCACCCACATGAAAATTTAACATACTAACTGCTCCGTATGTTTAAGGTTAAGTGGGAAGCTTTTATGTGGTTTAGTTGTTATTGTGTGCTATTGTTTATGAAAATTGAGCATCTGTATCTTAATACCCAAATGTTATGGCTCTATAGACTAATAGAACCTTTTTCTTGTTTTGCAGATGTATGCTTCGCTATATTTTCCTCAAATCACAGAACTTCTGCATAAACTGCCACGTGTCATCCTTTTAATGTTAAAGACTAATGATTGCCTGCGATCAGTCAATAGCACATTGGTGTGTCTTTTGCCAATCTAATTTCATAACTGTCTTAACAGGATCCGCATAATATCTATAATGGTTAGCATTTGATGTTTGGGTATTACTTTTCGACAGATAAAAAAGACCCTCTGGAGTCTTTAATTATTATAGGAAGAGTTTCTTCTGAGGCACTCATTGAGGAAAAGTTGTCACATGCAAAGTCTCTCTTTAGCTTGCTACATGTTTGGTTGGAGGAGATTTCACTTGAAGTCCGTTTTCTCATTATGCAAGTAGCCTTGTGGAGACTGCAGTTTTGTACAGCTTTGGCTCGGTGAACACAATATCAGTCTCAGAAATCATACCGAAAGAAATCGTTGGGTGTTCGGTCCTTATTGGTTTTTGATTCAAAAGTAGTGCATTCTTTGGCTTCAAGCCCCTTTCCTAACCCGTACTAGTACGAGGATTTCAATAAGCTGGCCAAGCAACAGGTACACACATACTTGAATGACGGGGAAATATAAAGGCCAAAATTTTATTCTTTCTGGACAGAGCATAGATGATGACTGTAGTTTTGTGCCTCATATCCTCAAAATATGAGATGTGGGTCTATGGTTTTATTTTTGGAAATTGTAACAGATATACTAGTGAGCTAAATTCATGAAGCAATGCATGTTATGAACCAATAACTTATGTTACATGACATTTGCATAATTGCATGTACATGCCCAAAACATAAGTTGGGCCACCAGATGAAAGGAGTGACTAATGAATTGTAGACTAAGATGAGTTTATTTTGAAAGTCTACACTAGTAGACAACAACATTAAATTTAAATCCCTACGTTCAATGGAAGTCTTCTTAAAACCTGGTATACTTCAAAAAAGTTGGTCATAAGCAGTTATATCCCACCACCTTTGTTAGACATTTCTTCCATTATTTAAGTTTCTTGACTGCATTGATAATGACAGCATGATCTATTTGTTTCATATGAAACTTCTTTCAAGTATTTAACCTTTTATAAAATGCAAGCATAGCATTTAAAAAGTTTTTGAGCTCAACGTAAACTGAATTACTTTCTTATGTGTGTGAGCTTTAAGTTAAATTTGAATTGTCATAAGTTATTGCTAGATTTTAGTTTCTCCATGTAGATCTAAGTCCACCTTGCACTATATAACCCTTTAGTTAAGTGGTTGTGAGTTTAACTTGCATCCAAGAATGAATGGTGTTTGAAACATCCCTTGTCTCGCTGGTAACTAAATCTTCAAATTACAGCGAAAGCTTGCTAACATACAATTAATAAAAAAAAAAAAAAAAAAAAAAAAAACATTGACCCACCATATTTTGATAAAGTAGTAAACCCAAATCATACGCTTATAAATGAAACTAGACCACAAACATATTCTCGATCATATTATTGTGAAAGCAACTGCAAGAATATTCTTCTTATGGAAACTAGACCACAATCATACGCTTATAATTGAAACTACAACCTGCTCATACTTTGTAGCAAATGTGAATGTTTAAAACACTTAAAATTAAAAGCACAATGAATAATTCACAAGTCTTTAGTAGTATCCTTTTTCTTATTTTTATTTTCACCACTTTTGCTCCTACCGCTTCTTGGAATAGGAGTCATAAATGCTCTGAAAAACAAAGTGAAGCTTTGCTTCTCTTTAAACATTACCTTTCATCTATCAATTATATCATATAACTCATCACAATAGAGGTAAGATTTAAATTATTCAATTATATTTTTGTCCACAATTAATTCAAGGTTAAGTTTTATAGACCAATAAAAATGCTTAATTTTGACAAATAGGCTAAACTGAGCTCTTCTATTGGTTCAATTTAGTCTTTGTTTTAATGAATTATCCAAAAATCATTTTCCTTTAGTGTTTTAAGATTATTTTCATTGAAAAATTATTTTTTTTGTCGCACTCAAAAGTTAGAATTATGCATAAATCGACAAGAAATTATAGTTTAGAGCACTTGTTCGACCCAAGGATCGTTTATAAATGAAACGAGACCATAAAATATTCTCGATTATATTATCGTGAAAGCAACTACTAGAATATTATTGTAATACCAGGTGACAATGTATATATTTGTAGCAAATGTGAATGTTTATAGCAATTAAAATAAAATTGGGAATTGCATATTTATCATTTCAAAAGCTCCAAATTGTGTATATATCAAACTTAAATTTATAATTGCATATATATTAAATCAAATGCTCAAATATTGTACATATATATCCTACTTAAACTACTAATTGCATATATATCATTTCTAAACTTTTGTAATTGCATATATACCCATTCAAAACCTTCGTAATTGCATATACATTCTTCCAAAACCTTTAATATGTCATACATATCAAATAATTATTTAATATTATTTTAAACTTTAAATTATGATAATTATAATATTATAAATATCAAAACACAACATTTTTTCAAAGTTACAATGTTCTGAGCCTCAAAATGAACTATATAACCAAAAACAATATATAAAGACGATATTTAACCTCAAAAAAAATTCACCTTATCTCATATATAATACGAATACATGAGATGAACTCATTATAATATCATGATTGTTATATATGTAAAATAGATGAAGTATGTTTACAATAAAAGGGTATATTACTACCAACAAGTTTGTAAATAAAGATTTTTTCTATAATAATAATTGTCATGTATTTTATAGTTTTAAATTTATATTAAATAGTTATTTGGATATAGATGTGACATATTTAAGGTTTAAGAGGAATGTATATGCAATTATAAGTTTAAATTAGATATATATAGAATTTTTGAGTTTTTAATAGGATATATATGCAATTATAAATTTAAGTTGGATATACATGCAATGGAGCTTTTTGAAGGATATATATTCCCCCAAATTAAAAAGACAATGGGTCATTTAAAACAATTTATTTTTTATTTTATTTTTTTATTTTTTATTTTTATTTTTTACTTTTTTTAGGTTTGCTTCTTGCACTTCTTTGAATAATAATAATCATAAATGCTTTGAAAAACATAGTGAAGCTTTGCTTCTCTTTAAACAAAACATTTCTCACACAACAAAATGTATCATTGGGACACAAGCCTTTTAGTCAATATGCAAACATTTGTTTGTGAAGTTTTAATAATTTCTAAACATGATATTGAAATCATTAAATTAACCTCAAAAAGTTCTAATGAAATGTTTTTTGTTATGTTAGCTTGAAGTTGATATTTATTTTGGTAACCATGGTTTTCGATCTTTTGGCCGATTAATTAACGGATTTGAGGTTGAAAATTTTGCACAAATAAAAAATGAAATGAAGTGTAAGGGCCAAACGAGTCGAATGATTTGTATAACCAGAATCTTCGGATAACAAGTGTAAATTGGTTATCGGTTGTGATAGCAACATTAAAATTGAAGGGTATGTTTATTCAATAAACTACCTAACCAAATATCTCTATGCAAGTTTTGATTGAAATGCATTATTGTTGATGACAAAAATTCATTGACACATTCTTTTATATCGCAATCAAAAGTTGGAAAATTTTGCATAATCAAACAAAAAATAAAAGTCTGGAATTGACAAGTTTAATAAATTTCCACAACCCAAATATTACGTTTATCAACAAAATATAGACCACACACATATTCTCAATAATATTATTATAAAAGCAACTACAATAATACCAGCGACACTATATATATTGGTAGCAATTGTGAATTTTTATAGCAAATAAAAAATAAAAACACAATGAATAGTTCAATATCTGGTGCCTTTTTTCTTTTCCTAATATTCACCACTTTTGCTTCTTCCACTTCTTTTAATAATAATAATATTCACAAATGCCCTGAAAAACAGAGTGAAGCTTTGCTTCTCTTTAAAGATAACCTTTCCTCCATCAATTACACAAACGATGACCTAGATGACATCTGTCATGAAAAGTTCGATTCTAATTTTTATCCAAAAATGATGAGCTGGAATACAAGTACTGATTGCTGTAAATGGGATGGAGTTAGTTGCGACAACTCTACCGGTGACGTCATCGGTCTCCATCTCCGTTGCGGAATGCTACAAGGTACACTTCATCCTGACACCTCCCTCTTCAACCTCACACACCTTAGTGATCTTGATTTGGGATTTAACACACTTAATGGGACATTGCCATCTTGGCTGTTTACTTTCCCCTCTTTAAAAGAACTCTTTCTAAGTGGTAACATGTTCAGTGGAAATGTTCCTTTTGAGTCATTTGCTCTTCCATCATTAAAAGAGTTATTCCTCTATAAGAATCAATTGACTGGCCAAATTGATGTTCAAACATTTCGACAACTCACCAACCTCACTGTTCTATCGCTTTCATATAATAATTTTAGTGGTGAATTGGAGTTGGATACATTGTTATCAAGCCTCACAAACCTTGAACGGTTAGATCTCTCGCACAGCGGTTTATCTGTTACAACAAACAATGCCAATCATTATGTCAACCCTGGTTTTAGGATCTTACTTTTGGCCTCTTGCAAGCTGAAGGTGTTTCCGAAGTCATTTCGAGCCATGAAACAACTTATATACTTAGATCTCTCTAGCAACGAAATCCATGGCCAAATTCCTCATTGGGCAGGGGAGATTGGAAGTACTTATTATGGGTTGAAATATTTGAATCTCTCACATAACTTCATAACAAACTTGCCACAATTTCAATGGTATGGACTAGAAGAACTTGATCTGCAGTCCAACTTGATTGAGGGGCCATTCCCTCTGTCAATTTGCAACATGAGCAATCTATATTATTTGGATATGTCCAATAATCGCTTTGATTGATTGACTCCACAATGCTTTGGAAATATCACCTCATCTCTTGAAATGATAGATATGGGGAATAATACCTTTCAAGGAACAATTCCAAATGTATATGGGGATTGTGGAAGTTTAGAAGAGCTTATTTTAAAAGGAAATCAATTAAGAGGAGAGGTGTCAAGTTCCTTGTCCAAATGTCTGCGGTTGAAAGTAGTTGATTTGGGAAACAACCACTTGAATGGTACATTCCCAAGTTGGTTAGAGATCTTCCAAATTTGCAGGCTCTTGTCCTCAAATCAAACAACTTTCATGGTCACATTCAACCCTCTTCAACTGTTGAATCCCCCTTTCCAAGTCTTCGAGTTCTTGACTTATCTCATAATGGGTTTGTGGGACAACTCCCAGCAAGATATTTTCAAAATTTCAATTCCATGAAGAATGTGGTGAAAAACAGCACAAAACCAGAATATTTGTCCACGTATGGAATGCATTACTCCTTTGTTGTTGCGGTGAAAGGGGTGGAAAGAGATATTCCAAGACTTTTTGTTGGCCTAACTATTATTGATTTATCAAACAATTATTTCGAAAGTGGGATACCAGAAATAATCGGAAATTTGAGTTCTTTGAAAGTGCTAAACTTGTCCCACAATAGCCTTAATGGTCGAATGCCAAACTCTCTTGGTAAGCTATCAGAGATTGAATCATTAGACCTCTCTTGGAACCAACTCATAGGAAATATCCCTCAAAGCCTTGCAGGAATCAAGGGCCTTGAAGTCTTAAATCTATCACAAAACCATCTTGTGGGGCGTATTCCAGAAGAAACACAGTTCAGCACATTTCAAGAGAACTCATTTACAGGGAATTTGGGGCTCTGTGGGTTTCCACTGCCCAAAAATTGCAGTGAGAATGCACACAAACCACAGCTTGAATCAGAAGAACATTATGAGGAGGAAAGTGGGTTTACGTGGGAAGTGGTGATGTTGGGATATGGGTGTGGAACATTAGTCGGATTAGTGATGGGATATCTCATGTTGTCAACAAGAAAAGTGAAATGGTTCAATGCAATTGCTAATGCAGCAGAGAGTTTGGTCTTGAAGAAGAGGAAAAGAAGACATGTTTACATCGGGAAATGACGTTAGATAATGAAAGGTATGCTTTTTCACATGATTTCTTATTTCATCAATTTTTTCAAAATGTCTTACCCTATGAATTCTCTTGGTCTTAAATAATTATGCAGGTGAAGGAGTTTGAGGAGGGCTGGGACCTTCTGAATTATGCAGTCGTGTATGAGCTTCAAAGTTATGATGTTTGATGTTTGTGTTCTGTATCTTTGAATTATTCTTGTATGTAATACTCGTGTGTTGTTAGGATTTTAATACATATTTACCTTGGTGTAATTCAGTAAGTTTTTTGTTATTTTGATGATCATACAACCATCGTGAATGCTAAAAAATTGTAGACACTAGTGTTTGTTACCGAATTGTAAGGTGTGAAAAGGAAAGCATTATTAATAATGACTTGTCTCTTAGTATATCTAATTTGACCATCGAGTGTGTTCTTCTTCGATCTGTTCTACATGTGTTTTAGCATTTCATTATCTGCCCACCACCTGCTTGGCGAGTGGATTATGAGACCAAATTGCCAGTGACCCTGCACTTGAATAATCATCTACATGAAATTTTATCATATACCTACTGCTCCTTATGTCTTGTAAAACGTGCCATGGTCCTTTCTAGGGTACCTGCAAAAAATGTGTCCTATTTACTGATGTAGGTTGAACGTTATGGCTGAAGCTGGACGTTCTGAGATATATAGCTGCTAAATTTGTAGCGGATATGCTAGATATAAAGTTCATTTATGTTATTGTGCTGTATTGCTAGCCTTGAAGACAAATTATACTATGTGTGTCCGAGCGTTACATCTTTTTGCCATCTACTTTAAATGGTCGGGTTTATTATTATCATTTTATAACTTGACCAGCCAAGTCTTAACTTTTACCCTTAGGTAATCGTGTTTTTGAGTAGTTGAACCTTCAATATAATTTTGCAAAAGGAAGAGAAGACATGTATATATCGGGAAATGACATTAGAAAATCAAAGGTTGTTGTACAAATTTTACTAGATGATCATACTCGTCTGAGTATTAATATTGATTGTTATAAAATACCATACTGTTGGCTATTAAGATTGTAACTTGAACAATTTACTTTCTGCAGGTTCAAGAAGTCTTTGGTGAAGCGGGAATATTGGGATTCTGGAAAGGCGTCTTCCCGACATTGGTTATGGTACTTGCTATTTAGCTTTGGCCCATGTTGTATCAATATCACTACTTGACTTCTTGTCCACATTGTTTCAGCCAGGTCAGCAATCCTTCAATACAGTTTATGCTGTATGAGACCCACTAATATCTGTAATCGACACATTAGGTCTCAAGACTGACTGATTCCATTCTCAAAAATCTAACTCGTAGTAAATCTTATTAGATGTTAGTCGAACTAGGGGTGGAAAAATGGCGGTTTGGGCAACAGGCAATTTTTTGGTACTTACTGAAACCGGTCGGGTTGGGTTGCCTGGAACACTTTTTAGCCAAAAAATTTTAGCAAAATTTATATTATTGCAAAAATAACATTAATTTTTGAGTAAAGTGATTTAGGATGTTTCATGCATAAAAAATTCACTTTAGATGACTTTCTTCGTGTTTGACCAGTTGGGGTATCGACCCAGTTAACCCGTTTCTCTTTAAGTTATCTTTCAATTAAAATGTCTGACGTAATGACTCGTTGGAGATGAAACAAAACCGGAAGCTACGCATTCATAAGTAAATGGGTTGAAATGTTCATCTCAAATCAAAATTGTTGCCAATTTTATTTTTTCTGGTACACCACCCCAGTATTTAAAGAAGCATTAAACTATCTGTATTTTGCAGTCAAGACTTCAGGCAAGACAAGCTATGGGGTTAGACAAATTACATCAGTATGAAGGTAAATGTGATTATGAAATATGCAAATGTTACTTACCTCCCACAAAGATCGCATATTCACACAAATCATGTTTTCGTTCATGGACACTGGATGAAATTCTAAAGATGATACGCTACGAAGGGCTCCATGGCTTTTACAAAGGGATGAGCACAAAGATTGTACAAAGTGTTCTGGCTGCAACCTTTTTGTTCATGGTAAAGGAAGAACTTGTGAATGGTGTTCGGTGGATGCTATTGAAGTAACACAAACCACCCTCTTCCATATTTCCACACGAAATAATAGTAAAATTTTTGTACGAAAAAATGGGTCCAGAAGCAGAAACTGTGGGGTGCATTGAAAGGATTAGTAATGAAGTGATGATAATTGGTTATATTTGAATCTACAGTGTAGTGTTTAGTGGATAAGCTACAAAGATTTTAAGGTATTGGTGCAATATGTATAAACTTTCTTGAATCTTATTAGCCCCATGTTTCTTACCCTTCTCTATTGTCTCGTTTGATTTAGTTTCTGTACAAAATTAGTATCTGAACCAGTATGCAATATCTCCCGTTCTTCGCTGTTAAACTATTGACATATTATGTCGTAAGTAGTTATGTAAATTGACTTGTAGACAAATGCTTAACAACATGGTGTAGCAGACTAGTAGGTAGACGGATCACATCTAGAAGAAGCTCGTCATGCAGCGTAGCAACATTCCTGAATATGGAAAACACGGTGGACTGATTCATTACATGTCTTGTTCCAAGTTAAAAAGAAGCTCGCCATGCTGCGTAGCAACATCTATAAGAAGCTCGTCAGGCAGCGTAGCTTTGCTGTTCTTTAAACAAAATCTTTCATCCATCAACGGCACAACACCTTTTCTTATGTAGATGAATTCTGTCGAGATGCGCTGGGTTCTGATTATCATCCAAAAATGATGAGCTGGAACACAAGTACAGAATGTTGTAACTGGGATGGATTTGTTGCGACAACTCCACCGGTGACGTCATCGGTCTCCATCTCAATTGCGGAATGCTACAAGATACAATTCATCTTGACAGCTCCCTCTTCAACCTAACACACCTTACTTATCTGGTATCATATAACATACTTAATAGGACATTGCCATCTTGGTTGTTTACTTCCCCCACTTTAGAATATCTCCGTCTATCTGATAACGTGTTCAGTGGAAATGTTCCTTTCGAGTCATTTGCTCTTCCATCATTTTGACAAATTGATGTGCAAACATTTCGACAACTCACCTGTACCTTGTAACCAACTCACAGGAAATATCCCTCAAAGCCTTGCAGACCTGACGTTTCTTGAGTTCTTAAATCTCTCAAAAACCATCTAGAGGGGAGCATTCCACAAGGAACTCAATTAAGAACATTTGAAGAGAACTCATATAGTGGGAATCTAAAACTTTGTGGGTTTCCATTGCCTAGAAAGTGCAATGAGTATTTACATGAGGTACAGCTTGAAGCAGATGAAGACGAGGAGGAGAGTGGATTTACATGGAAAATGGTAATGTTGGGATATGGATGTGGAACCATAATTGGATTGGTGATGGGATATCTTATGTTGTCAAGCACAAGACCAAACTGGCATAGTGCAGTTGCTGATGCAGGGGAGCACATGATCTTGAAGAGCCGAAACAAGAGAAGAAGAGTTTATGTGAGAAAATGAAGCTAGTTAATGAAAGGTATGTATGTCACATTTTTTCCCATTGCACCAAATTGCGCAAAATGATTAATACTATGATTTGTTCCTTTTTTCTTCCATATTTTCTGATACAAATGGAATCTTTTGGCTGGAAGTCCTGAGATATATAGCTGCTAATTAATATTGTAGTAGTGGATATGCTGTTATAGTTTATTTATGTTATTGAGTTTATTAGTTAGCCTTGAAGACAAATGATATTTGTGTCTGATGGTCTTCTGAACAAATAACACACGGTTACATCTTTTTAGCCTTTTGTTACGATCTATAGAAGAAGCTAGTGTACATTTTGTACTTATCTGTTACAGCAGTTGTGAGATATAATTACGAGATTGATTGACAGTTTCATTGATAACCAAATTGATTAACCACAAAAAACAGGTTCATGTTAATGAAAGCAATTCATGAAAACCTACACTCCTTTTTCTTTTCCAAATGTCAAACTGTCCAGTGCCTCAAACGTTACACATCATATTCAGATAAAGTAATATTAGTAGAACAAAAACGTCTCAAAACTCAATCAAAGTCAATGGAGAGTATCCTTTATGCATGGCGTTATTTTATAAAAACATAGAAATGAAGTTCAAATAACACACGGTTACATCTTTTAGCCTTTTGTTATGATCTATAGAAGAAGCTAGTGTACATTTTGTACTTATCTGTTACAGCAGTTGTGAGATATAATTATGAGATTGATTGACAGTTTCACTGATAACCTGTTTCATATCTTTGTTTCTAAGTGTAATTTTCCATACCTCAAATTGATTAACCACAAACAGGTTCATGTTAGTGTATATGCCGAAAGCGTGTAACTGAAAGCAATTCATGAAAACATACACTTTTTTTTTTTTTTTTTCTTTCCCTAAATGTCAACCTGTCGCGCCTCAAACGTTCAGAAGTGAGATTTATGAACGCTCCTTTTGAGATCTCCAGGTTTTAAACCAGCATTCGTTTTTCTTTTCCTTTTGAGATGTGCTTCAAACATTACACATAAGATTCAATTTTCTCATTTCACTTTATTTTCATTCGTGGAAAACAGTTGCAATAAATAATGCCTAAACATCATATAATTTAGTCAGGTTAAGTTTCAATATATAACATCAGATGAGAAAAACGTTTAAAGTAGTTGAATGAAAAGCATTATTATTGGAACAAAAAAGGCTCAAAACTCAATCAAAGTCAATGGAGAGTATCTTTTATGCAGGGCCGTCTCATGAATTGGCAAAATTTTTGAGGGCCCTGTACGAAATTATATAATGAGGCATTTTGTTAAGATATTTCCCCATCTAAATACGTGTTTCTTCGTGAAAAATATGTCTACACATACATATATATGTTAACGGGATAAATTTGGGGGCCCTAAAAATTATGGGGCCCTGAGCGGTCGCTCACCTTGCACACCCTCAAAGACGGCCCTGCTTTTATGCATGGTGTTGTTTTATGACTACACAGAAATGAAGTTTAGAAAATTGCACAAACCACAAGAAAAAGCTATAATTAAGGGCCTTACCCATACCACATGATTTGATGAGCTCGAGTATTTCACTAGCATGTACCAATGGATTAATTAGGTAAATTATTTTATTATATCCCAATGACTAGCTATAATGGCCATTTATTCTAAGTTTGTCCCAACACATAGTGACAAAACAAAGTAAAGAGATTGGAGAGAAAATGATGACTCTCATTATTGGAGGGAAAATGGTTTACAAAGGTTTTAAAATGTAATTACATTGCTTAAACTGAAAATGTACAACTTCTATACTATTTATACACAGACTAAGTTTCTAGAAGAATTCCTAACTACATCTTCTTGCAATTCACTTGAGCTTGATGAAGTAATTTGTAGTTTGCTGGCACAGTTGACTTTTGGTTTGACTCTTAGTTTAACTTTTGCTTTGACTCTTGGTTTGACTTTTTCTTTGACTTCTGAATGCTGTTGATTTGATAAGTTGAGACTGAGCCTTTTCCTGTTGATTTGCCTTCAGTACCTTCTTTACAAAGAAAAATGGTGGTAACCTGCTCCATTTCCTATTTGTCGGTAAATCAAAATCATATTTGCATTGACCCCCTTAACTGCCGGAGCAGGTTCCGCCACAATCGCTAGCTCCAAAGACCCTACCACGTCATTGAAACTCTGCATCATTGTCCCTATCCATTACAATTCGAGTTAGTTAACAATATTATGTTTGTAGTGTTGGTGGTTATTCGTCCCAAAGCGGGGTGAAGATAATCAATTCGTGAAATGTGCAACTCTTGACAGAAACAAACAAACTATTAGTAGTAAAAGATACCACTTGGTGGTTACGGATATCACTTGGAATCGTGTGATCACTTTCAAAGTAAACTATTCGACCCTAATGCACGGGTATCACGAATATCTACTTGGGATAAGACCAAATGCGTTAGAGAATTAGGCACAATTCTTTAACCCTTTCGCTAATAAGTGTTTACGTTTTCTGTGTGTTCTTCATGCATGTTCATATCTCCTATTTATAGGAGGTTACTCTTGACCATTCCAATGGAATTATGAGTATTAATCGCCCATTAATAGCCTCATAATTATCCCCATTATAGCCGTTAGTGGTTACATGACCAATTAAGCGTGATCATAATGATGCGCTTGTAATCGTCATTTATCGATACTTATATCGGTACTTTCATAGTGCTTTCGTTGGTTACACCGCTTGATGGAAACGCCAACGCTTCAATATAAACACAACTGGTGAGATACCACTTGGTGGAAACACCACTGGAAACATCGATCTGCTGGCAATCTTGCCCGATGGAAACACCGATAATCGGTGTTAACCACAACATACTTTCACCAAGCACTACCAATACATACCACTATTAGAGTCGGGTGTTCATGGACCTTATGGGTGTACACTCCGTACCTCTAACCCATTACAAGGTGTGAACCATCCACAAGTGCACTAAATTTTCCAACAATCCTCCCCAAATTTAGTTCACCCTTTGCATGTAAAATAAACATCAAGCAAAACATGTGCATAAGCGAAAATGTCCCGAGGATTGAATTTCCATCTTAGTAATTACACATTCAAATATTCGAGAATCGGGTGTTCTAAGAATTGAACCCTTCAACCTATTTGAATACACGAAGATAACTACACACAAGTTTTCAAACACTTAAAAGCTCGACACTATACAAGCCATGTGTCCATATCCAAATTCATAAATGTTGTAAAAGCTAAAAGTCCAAAAGCTTCACAGTGGCAAAACTTCAACATTTATATAGGTGGTTCCTCTTTATTCATGCTCACGCCAAGCACTTTTTCAAAGATAAGTTAACCATTAAGTAAAGACTTCATCCTCCTCTCAAGAGTTCCGAGCACAACCTTGGGATGTAAAATAAACATGTGCTCCAGTCCACTGAATGTTCGACTTTCCACATAAAACTCGGCTCCTAAGTTTCCTTAGGAGGAGTTGGGTGTCCTAGCATTCGGTGACTAAGTTGGACTTAAACCCATCCCTTTAGCAGACTTTATAACCAAGTCTCTAGCGGTCCCCTTCGTCAAGTGATCGACTAAGTTCATTGAGATCTAACAAACTCTATAGATACCACCCATTCATGATAAGCTCACGAATCATGCTATGCACGACACCTAAGTGTCTAGACTTACCATTGTACATCGGCTATAAGCCCTAGCCAATGTAGTGCACTATCACACCGGATAGAAATAGGTGCTATAGGTTTAGGCCACAATGGAATCTCGAAGCAAGTTTTCAACCATTCGACTTCTTTACCAAAGAATTGCTAGAGCCACAAATTGATTCCATTGTTGAGCTGGTGATGCAAGTTTGCTTCTTGGATGCTCAAGAAATTGCACCTCCACCAAGTAGGAATACCCGACCTTTGGTGAGCGAATAGTGTTCTTGATCCAACTTGCATCGGTGTAACCTTCCAACAACGATGGGTAACGGTATATGAGACTATAATCCATAGTTCTCTTGAATACTTGACACCCTTTGAACTGCTTTCGATGATGAGCACTAGGATTACTAGTATACCGCTCAATTTTCCCACCGCAAAGCCAATATCGGGCCTTGTACAAGTCATGACATACATCGAGGCAGCCAATTACCTAGAATACTCAAGTTGAGATACTGACCTTGCCATGATTAGGCATTAGCTTCACAAGTATCCATAGGTGTACTCACTGGAGTATAATCAAAGTAATTGAATTTCCTCGACCCTTCTCAATATAATAAGGCCGAGAGATAGAAATTCTTTTACTTTCATGTTTAATCCTAATACCAAGGATAACATCGGCCTCCCCATGTCCTTCATGGAGAACCTTGATGACAAATATTCCTTTGTCGGTCAACTGATTTTGGTCGGTGCCAAAGATCAAGATGTCATCAACATATAGACAAATGATGACTCCTTTACCGATTCATCAAATTTGCTATATACACATTTGTCGACTTGGTTAAGAACATAACCACTAGACAAAACCACTTCATCAAACTTTTGATGCCATTGCTTAGGTTCTGTTTAAGTCCATAAAGAGACTTAATCGGTTTACACACCTTGTTTTCATTGCACGGCATGATGAAGCCACGAGGTTGGTTCATATAAACCTCTCTTCCAATTCACCATTCAAGAAAGTTGTTTTCACATCCATCGATGAATGACCGTTGTGAATAGATGTCATAGCAATCGGCGAGTCTTATGGTACGATCGAGCCACGGGGCATAAGTATCAAAATAGTCTATTCGACTTTTGTTTAAAGCCACGAATGACTAGTCTAGCCTTGAACTTTTCAATAGTTCCATCTACCTTCATTTTCCTTTTGAAAATTCATTTGCAACCCGAGGTTTGCAACGGGAGATAGATCAACCAACACCCAATTGTTGTTGCCCATGATGGAATCCATCTCATCATTAATTGATTCTTTCCAAAGCAATGTCACGGGACTTCATTGCTTCTTCAAATGTTTTGGGGTCATCCTCAACAATGAAGCAATAGGAGTATTGATGCGAGACCTCATCCTAGTACCTTCAACTAAGTATAGTTGAAACTCGAGTCCAAATGACTTTGGAGTCGACCCTTTTGCTCTTCCCGAGCACGGGTTCGATTCTTGAACCACAACCTCATCGAGGACCACCGATGGTTCATCATCGAGAACCTCGATACACCGGTGTCATGAGTTCCATTAGGAATCCTCGACTTGGTCTAGGGGCGATGAGAATCTATTCTCATCAAAGTCGCATCCCTTGATTCAATTATTGAGTTAAGCGAAACATGTTCATTAGGTTCAATAACATAGAACCTAAAAGCCTTGGAATGCTCGGCATATCCAACAAAGATGCGATCGATGCCTCTTTCACCCAAAGTCTTTTGCTTTGGATCGTGGAGTCTTACAACAGCCCTACAACCCCAAACCTTGAGATAGTTCAGTTGGGTTTCCTTTTAGTCCGAGTTCATAAGGGGTAACCTTGTTCCTTTTGTTTGGAACCCTATTTAATAAATAGCAAGTGTTAACATAGCTTCACCCTTAACCCTTGACTCGATCACGAATAGGACAACATGGAATTAACCATCTCCTTGACACCGCTTTTCCTTTCGAAATACCATTTCTTTGAGGAGTATAAAGGCGATTGTTTCATGGATTATTCCAACAGATGAAAATCTGAGTATCCATGTACTCACCTCCCTATCGATCCTTAATCTTTTGATCAAAGACCCAGTTGTAATTCAACTTCGGTTTAAACACTTTGAATTTATCTAATGCTTCATCCTTGGTATGTAACAAATAGACATAACAAAATCTAGAAGCATCATCAATAAATGTCACAAAGTACTTCTTATTTCACAAAGAAGGAGTGGCATGCAAATCACACAGGTCACTGTGTACAAGCTCCAGGAGCTTAGTCTCACGACTAACACCATGAAAGGGTTTCTTGGTAATCTTGGTCAACATGCAAGTTTTACATTTTTCGGTGTCCATGTCAAAGGTGGGATCAACCCATCCTTAGACATATCTTGCAACCTTTATAATGTACATGACCAAGTCTTGCATGCGGAGGATAGAATTAGTCGATCAAAGTAGACACAAAATGAAATAACATTGTCGTGGTAACGGACATACTATCGATGAAAACATTAAGCTCAACATTTGATTACATAAATAACCAAAACCAATAAAAACACCATGCTTAGAAAGCACAAATTTATCGACTCAATAACTTGTTTATAACCATAATTATTCAAAATACTACTTGAAACCAAGTTTTCCTTATATCGGGAACATGAATAACATTAAACAAAGTTACAATCTTTCGAACTAAACCTAAGATCTACACAACCACGACCATGCACCAAGGTGTTGACTCATTTCCCATGTGAAGAATAGAACCATCATTCAATGACTCATAAGTCTTGAACCGACTTCTATCTTTACACATGAACTGTTGCTCGAGTCAACCCACCACGCAACATCATCATCCCGCACATAAAAGATTTAGATACATATGTAACATAATAAATCGAAAAGACTTATTAAACATATTCGACCTTTCGGTGAGTTGGTGAACCACCACTCTACGAACTTTAGTACTGATCCATTGGCTTTACCACCAACATTAACACCCTTGCGGTCCACTTTTAATGTGACCGGTCTTGCCACATTTCCAACAAGTAGGTGTAGCCTTCTTGTTAGGATCGCCTTGTGTTGTCATGATATTTGCGTTTGCCTTTGTTGTCATTGTACACAGTGGAGTTGTTATGCTCCACCATATTGACAACAGATGGTCGATAGCATTGCTACTCTTTGGCTTGTCATTATCCTGCACCTTGAGAGATTCCTCAATATGCGGATGGCCCAACTCAACAAAGTTAACTCCTCCTTCATATGTTTCAAGATATGCTTGAAATCTTTCCATGAAGGAGGAGTTTATCAATGACACAAGAGACTTTGATAGCCTCATCCATGTTCATTTGGTGTTGTGTAAACCTTCCAAGTATTCCAAGTTCATTGTATTGTTCCATAACGGTCTTGAATCAGTCATTTTGTAATTTGTGAAATTACTAACAAGGAACTTCTTACTTGATGCATCCTCGACCATATATTTGGCATCGAGGAATCCATAGTTCTTTGGAAGATTCAAAGTTCGATAAATATCAAACAAAGAATCGGACATACCATTGAATAAGACCTCTGCATATGTAGTCATCATTCTCCCACTTGCTCCTCCTCTGATTTGCTCCACAGTAGCATCATCCCCACCATCATCGGGAATTGGAGTAGTCGGCACATAGACCACACTCGTGCTTGATGCCAAGAAGTGCATCTTCTGCCCACCTCCTAAAGTCCACCCCTTGAACTTGTCCGGCTTTGCAAAGTTTGAAGCCATATGTTCATAGCAGGTTGCCATTGATTATCACTAATAGTTTACTTTGATTGTTGGTGGTTATTCGTCCCAAAGCGGTGAAGATAATCAATTCAGTGAAATGCAACTCTTGTGAAACAAACAAACTTTAGTAGTAAAAGATACCACTTGGTAGTTACCGGATATCACTTGGAATCGTGTGATCACTTTCCAAAGTAAACTATTCGACCCTAATGCCTGGGTATCACAAATATCTACTTGGGATAAGACCAAATGCAGTTAGAGAATTTGGCACAATTCTTTAACCCTTTCGCTAATAAGTGTTTACGTTTTCTGTGTGTTCTTCATGCATGTTCAGATCTCCTATTTATAGGAGGTTACTCTTGACCATTCCAATAGAATTATGAGTATTAATCGGCCCATTAATAGCCTCATAATTATCCCCATTATAGCCGTTCGTGGTTACATGACCAATTAAGCGTGGTCATAATGATGCGATTATGCGCATTTATCGATACTTATATCGATACTTTCATAGTGCTTTCGGTGGTTACTTTGCTTGATATAAACACAACTTGGTGAGATACCACTTGGTGGAAACACCGCCGGTGGAAACATCGATCTATTTGAAATCGCTCGGTGGAAACAACGATAATCGGTGTTAACCACAACGATACTTTCACCAAGCACTACCAATACATACCACTATTAAGTCGGGTGTTCATGGACCTTATGGGTGTACACTCCGTACCTCCTAACCCATTACAAGGTGTGAACCATCCCACAAGTGCACTAAATTTTCCAACAGTAGCAAGTAGATTTTGGACTTTGTCTAGAGCTGGTTGTTTTATAAAAATGTTTGGTGACCAATTATTTCTATTAGTGTTTCAAATAGAAGATTTTTGACAAAATCTAAAAACTAAATGTTCTTTTTATTCTAAACACTTCAAATTGCTCTAAAAACTTGTCATGAAGCACAATCATTGTGATTCTGATACAGTAGTAAGTGTGATATCGGAAGATCGAAATGTGTATTTGTTTAGTTTGATGTTACATTTCGATTCGATATGCGTCGAGTTAGGTTTCTTTAGTTAAATTTATAACAATTTAACTAATGTTTTATGATAACATTAGATTTATTCTTGAAATTTTTGAAAATTTTCGGCAAGAAATTTCAACGAGATTAGTATAAACAAAAACAAACACATATTTGGGTGACCCATAAGTTAGTTTCAATAAATGAGTGGCCTAAAAGTAAAATGTCTAATAGTTGGGCTGCCTCTAGATACAAAATCCCAATAAATAAAGAGTTACAATACGTGGAGATAAATTCCAAATTACAAGTTCAACATCGTAAATTTAACGTAAATTCCAAATGTAGTTTGATAAATGAGTGACGCAAAAGAAAATGTACAATAGTTGAACTAAATACAAAATCCCAATAAATAAAGAGTTACAATACGTGGAGATAAATTCCAAATTACAAGTTCAACATCGTCATGCGATTCTTAAAGAAAAAACGTTAATTATGTTTATTGTAGTCCATGTTTTGAAAACGAATATGTAGTTTCCAAACTAAACATGATCAAATAATAAAACATTCAAAAACTAATTATGTAGTTTGCAAAATTTTCCCAACTCATTAAAGACATTTTTCTACTACATATACCTTCGAAAAATGCCAAGATGTTTGATTTTTTTTGCCAAAATACTCGTAAAAAGTAGACTTCTTTCTGAGTTACGGTACTGTACATACTTTTAATAACCTATTTTGGCCCCTAAAGACTAAAATGACAGTTTTTTAAAGCTATTGAACCGCCATTTGAACCCCTCCCAAAAAGCTACAAGGTTACAAAACCACCGTGTGAACCCTCTCTTAACCCTTTTGAACCTCTGTTCCACCCTTTCCCTTGTTCATCCTGCCAAGTTTTTGCAGGCACCCATTTGAACTCCAAATATTTTCATCCAAATTCAAATCAAGCTTTATCTTTATTAAAACCAAATCTTAAAAACAAAATATTATTTAAAATCAACAACAAAACGGGAAGCTCTATTTATAACGATTAAGTTTTTGGATATTCTTGGCTCGTAAATTGCTCGAAAATGGCGGTTACGTATAATCAAGTTTCAAGAAAGAGATTGGTGGGGCACCTGAACAAGTATGTTTACCTACTTTCTTTATTTTATTTAATATTTTTTTTCTTAATCTCATTATGCCCTTACTTTTGTTTTAGTAATTTTGAGTCATAGAATTCTTGTAAAACTATGAGACGTGGGTCTAAGGTTATACTCCTGAGTCAAATTTATGACGCATTCATGTTTCTGAACCAATAACTTATGTTACACTATATCTGCATGTGATGCCAAAACATAAAAGGGCCACCAGATGGAAAATGATGACTAATGAAGTGGAGACTAAGATGAGTTTACTTTGAAAGTCTACACTAATTTCAACAACAACAACAACAACAAACCCAATCCCGAGCGGGGGTATAGGGAGGTAAAATGTGACAACATTAAATTTAAATCCCTACCTCTAATGTCAAGTCTTCTTAAACCCTCTTATACTTCAAAAAAGTTGGTCATAAGCACTTGTATCCCACAACCTTTCTTAGACATTTCTTCCATCATTTTTATTTCTCCACTGCATTGACTATGACAGTATATGATCTATTTGTTTCCTATGAAACTTCTTTCAAGTATTTAACCTTTTATAAAATGCAAGCATAGCATTTAAAAAGTTCTTTAGCTCAACGTAAACTGAATTACTTTCTTATGTGTGTGAGCTTTAAGTTGAATTTGAATTGTCATAAGTTATTGCTAGATTTTAGTTTCTCCATTTATATCTAAGTTGTCCACCTTGCGTTATATAACCTAACCCATTTGTTAAGTGGTTGTGAGTTTAAGTTGCATCCAAGAATGAATGGTGTTCGAGTCTATAAGTATAAAAAATGTGTGACCAGTTCACGTGAGGTGTAGGAGAGAGCAAAGTTAACCATAACTTCATAAAAAGAAATCAAATCAATTAATATATTACCCCATTTTGTTGATAGTTGCCAGATTAAAGGACTTGTAAGATTGAGGTCGAAATAGGTTTGGATAAATGTAAGTTCATGACTAGGTTTGTTTAAAGTAATAGATAAATGTAAGATTGTGAGTAAGTTCATTTGCAAAAGTCTAATCACGCGTAGAATGAAAACTAAACATTGGCCCACCATATTTTGATAAACTAATAAACCCAGATCATACGCTTATAAATGAAAACTACAACCTGCTCATGCTTTGTAACAAATGTGAATGTTTAAAACAATTAAAATTAAAAACATAATGAATACTTCACAAGTCTTTAGTAGTATCCTTTTTCTTATTTTTATTTTCACCACTTTTGCTCCTTTGAGTAGGAGTCATAAATGCTCTGAAAAACAAAGTGAAGCTTTGCTTCTCTTTAAACATGATCTTTTCTTAATCAATTACACATCCTATTATGATGAGTGTCATCGTTGGCTTGGTTCTGATTATCATCCAATAATGATGAGCTGGAATACAAGTAGTGATTGCTGTAATTGGAATGGAGTTACTAGTGACCGCTCCACCGGTGACGTTATCGGCATCGACGTTAGTTGCGGAATGCTAAGTGGTACCATCCATCCTAACACCTCCCTCTTCAACCATCCTCACCTCCAAACACTCAACCTTGCTTTCAATGATTTTTATCCTTCCCAAATTCCACGTGAAATTGGAAGGTTTTCAAATAGTCTTACACATCTCAACCTTTCTCGTTGTTTGTTTCTGGCCAAGTCCCACCGGATATCACACTCCTTCATAAACTGGTTTCTCTTGATCTCTCCTTGAATGGTTATTATGATTTGAAGCTTGGACCACATGTTTTCAACAATCTGATTCAGAATGTTACTGATTTGGAGGAATTTTCACTTGGAGATGTTAATATCTCTTCGGTTTTACCTGATAGACTTAACATCTCTTCTTCTTTGAAATTACTAAATCTTGTTGATACTCAATTGCAAGGAAAATTACCTCATTACATTTTCAGTTCTCATTCTTTGGAAACACTCGACTTGGGAAATAACCAGTTCACAGGCGATATGCCTTCGGAAATCCCAGTTAACCTAACACACCTTACTTTTATGAGTTTCTCAAGAAATTACAAACTTAATGGGACATTGCCATCTTGGCTGTTTACTTCCCCCTCTTTAGAATATCTCGATCTAAGTAGTAACATGTTCAGTGGAAATGTACCTTTTGAGTCATTTGCTCTTCCATCGTTAAAAGTGTTAGACCTCAGTGACAACAGTCTAGCTGGCCAAATTGATTTGCAAACATTTCGACAACTCACCAACCTTACTTACTTGCACCTTTCACATAATAATTTTAGTGGTGAATGGGAGTTGGATACATTGTTATCAAGCCTCACAAACCTTGAATATCTCGATCTCTCATACAGTGGTTTCTGTGTTACAACAAATAATGTTGATCATTATGTCAACCCTGGTTTTAGATACTTATATTTGGCCTCTTGTAGACTAAAGATGTTTCCGAAGTCATTTCAAGCCATGATACAACTTGTAGAGTTAGATCTCTCTAGCAACGAAATCCATGGCCAAATTCCTCATTGGGCGGGGGAGATAGAAGGTACTTATGGGTTGGAATATTTGAGTCTCTCACATAACTTCATAACATGCTTGCCACAATTTCAATGGCTTGGACTAGAATATCTGTATCTGCAGTCCAACTTGATTGAGGGGCCATTCCCTCCATCAATTTGCAACATGAGTGTTCTAAATTGTTTGGATTTGTCCAATAATCGCTTTGGTGGATTGATTCCACAATGCTTTGGAAATATGAGCTCATCTCTTGTAATGATTGATATGGGGAATAATAGCTTTCAAGGAACAATTCCAAACGTATACGGGGATTGTGGAAGTTTAGAAGGGCTTAGTTTGAATAGAAATCAGTTACAAGGAAGGTGCCAATTTCCTTGTCCAAATGTCAATCCTTGACAGTAGTTGATTTAGGAAACAACCACTTGAATGGTACATTCCCCGGTTGGTTAGGAGATCTTCCAAATTTGCAGGCTCTTGTCCTCAAATCAAACAACTTTCATGGTCACATTCAATCCTCTTCAACTGTTGAATCCCCTTCCAAGTCTTCGAGTTCTTGACTTATCTCATAATGGGTTTGTAGGTCAACTCCCTGCATAATATTTTCAAAATTTCAATTCCATGACGAATGTTGTTAAAAGCAGCACAACACCAAAGTATTTGTCGATGGGTGGAAAGTATTACTCATTCGTTGTTGCGGTGAAAGGGGTGAATCAAGAATTTCGACAAATTTCGGTTGACTACACAATTATTGATTTGTCCAACAACACATTTGAAGGACAAATTCCAAGCGTCATCGGTGGTCTTAATTCGATAATAGTACTCAACTTATCACACAATTTCCTTAGTGGTCCCATTCCACATGCTCTGGGGAATCTCACAGAGATTGAGTCATTAGACCTATCTTGGAACCAACTCTCAAGAGAGATTCCACAAAGTCTTGCACGCATCACCACCCTTGAAGTGTTAAATCTCTCTCAAAACCATCTCGTGGGACGTATTCCAGAAGCACCACAGTTCAGCACATTTGGCACTTCCTTTGGAGGGAATTCAGGTCTCTATGGGTCTCCATTGCCCAAACGTGAACATCAAAGTTCCCCACAAGTTGAATATGATGGAGAAGATGTTGAAGAGGAGGAGAGTGGATTTACATGGAAAGTGGTGACGTTGGGATATGGATGTGGAACATTTGTCGGATTGGTGATGGGATATCTCATGTTTTTTTTGGTAAAGGGGAGTAATCCTGCACCCTGGTAAATATATTAACCAAATAAACGTTTAAGTACAATGGATATGAGTGAAGTCCCATATCTCAGCCCGTTACATAGGCATAAAGCTTACATAACAAGACACTTCCAATTCTCTAAACATGAAAACAAACCACTACTCAAATGCTAACATATGACATAACAAAATAAAATTACTTCCTAGGACCTTGAAGCGTTGTGCCATACATGGCATTAAAGACATCCAAATTCCGGAAGATCACGAACTGTTTGAATAGTCATCAAGTCATATTCATCATACTCATCTTCATACCCTTGGCCACCACCAATAAATTAGTAGACTCATCAAATGGATTAGCAACAACCTCATCTTGATCGGACACCTCAATCTCTCCCACTTTAGTAAAAGGGTTAGCTCTCTTAATAGGCGATGTAGGCGGAATAGGTTGACCATCATCATCCACAAGAGTAGCTTTCCCGGCAATAAGTAGTTTTCAAGCTTACCAATTTTCTCAACTATGGGAGTAGAACCAACATCCATTGTTCCCATTGAATCACTCATGGCGATACATGTGATGTAGAACCGGTCTTATTAAACACATCCTCATTAACCTCTATTATGCGGCCCGTATCCACATCTCGCTTCCTTAGGACAACCAGAGAATCTTCAATCATCGCCTCCTCGGTGTTAGAATCAACCACAGGGACTTTGAATGCCCGTGTCCTCATGCACCTCAAGTGTCCCAAAGAGTTAGAAGTAATAACAGAGTACTGTAGCAGTAGCAACGTCCGTCTTCTTCTTTGGGATATAAACCCCTTCCTAGGAGCAAATTTAGGACCCTTACCCATATTAATACCGCTAGACAACTTCGGACCTTGGGGTTTGGCTTTCCGATTATGCACTACCTTAAAACCATCATCATTCACATCCAAGTTCGATGTGTGAGCATCAGCAAGATGCTCCTTAGGAGACTTAGGACAACCAGCATTATCATGCCCAAACACTTTACATTCCATGCAATGTGGAGGTTTCCATTCATATTCAACCTTAATACTAGCCGTCGTAAAACCACTATCATCCTTCTTAGGGATAGCCATAGTTACCACATGTTTAAGATCAGCTTCCGATGATAACTCAACAAGAGCACGAGCAAAACTAATACGACCCCATGAGTCAACGCACATGGAGCTAGTGAATGCATCTAACATGATCGGCTTACCCACTGAGTAGCAATAAGGCTCAACCCGTCTTCCGAATATGCAAGTAAGGCGCATTATGCAATTTAATCCACACAGTACTTTGGTAACCTCACTCTTGGATAATAGCACATCAGGAGTCCATTTAGTGAGAATGATAGGAGAATTACGAATTATCCAAGGTCCTCGTTGAAGAACATTCTCAACACCCTCTTTAGAGTCAAATTTAAAGAGAAATACACCATCATCATTCTTCATAAGTTTCTTTAAACCAAACTTACCCCATGTATTGGTGACATAATTCTTGACCAACTGGAATGCAATATTCTTGCCAACAAAGAAGCCAACAAGAGTATTATCATACCGGTTAAACACACCTCCATAGCGACCTTAGGAAGAATCGTATCATGATTATCTATTCGATTCTCGTTCACCAATGAGCGAAATTAACTTTCCTAGACACACGTTCGAGTTTAACACATTAGCAAACGACCTCACTTCATTATGTATACCATCACTCACACTAAGACCGAGTAGAAGCATTCTTACCGACCATCGAAGCATTAAGATCGGTAACAGAATGATTAGTACCATACAATTGTGATTGCATAGCCACATCAAAGCTCGACGAGGAGTATTTGCGAGAATAAACTTTAGTACCATTACCACTCGAGTTGTTCACATCGAAGATGAAGCCATCTTAGCAATATCATTGTCAATTTTATTTATTCTTGCATCAAAATTACGATCGCGTTAGCAATCAACCCTCGACATTAGGGCCGTAGAGGCGAATCGAAGCGGATGCTTTCCTAAATTCGACATCACACCAGCTGCCGTATTCATAGTAAAGACTCCTTCATCCCCACTTACAGTCGACAACCTACTTGGATCAGCCAAACTGGCCACCTTGGTAGCTGATTTAGCAGCCTTCATCGAAGAACCATCATAGTTCAAAACCCTTTCTCCATCTCTCTTAAACCCTACTAGCAATCCAACAATCGACCCAAACAATACCACACCAACTTCAACCAGCATTAACCAAAAAAACGAACAAAGAGAAAACCCTAACTAATCGTTAGGGTTTAAACACGCATGAACCAAAAATCTAACCAGCCCCCATGATAGAAGTTCCAATAAAGGAATAAATAACGATTAAACCAACCTTAAAAGAATCAAGATCGATTAGAACAGGTTAGATAAAAAACGATTTATACAAACCCTAAAAAACGATTGTTCAGATCTGAAGCAAAACAAGGAAAACTTTGCACGGAATCAGCCAAGGACTAAATAACAATGAAGTTAATTAGTAACAAAGGTGGATTGAAGCAAAGAATTACAAGAATTGAGACAGAATAAGAAAAAAACGATGAGGGTTTAGGGTTTGCAAAAATCGCCAAGATAGAGAGAGGGTTTGTTTTTTTTTTGGGGATATCTCATGTTGTCAACAAGAAAAGTCAAATGGTTCAATGCAATTGCTACACAGAGTTTGGTCTTGAAGAAGAGGAAGAGAAGACATATCTTTATCGGGAAATGACCGTTAGATTATCAAAATATGGTGTTTCATGTATTTTCTTATATCATCAAATTGTGCAAAATGCCTTACCCCATGTCATCTCTTGCTCTTAAAACAGATTATGATGCAGGTAGAGGAGTTCAGGGTGGGGCTGGGACCTTTTGCCTTATGCAGTCACGTATCAGCTTCAGCTTCTGAATTATGATGTTTATGTTTTGTCTTTTTGAATTATTGTTGTAAGTAATATTATTGTGTTGTTAGTATTTAATAATAAATTTTACTTTGGTCACTGGCGGATAATGTATCAATGTTGTTGACCTTAGTGGCAATTCAGTAATTTTATTGTTATTTTGATGTGTAAACTGTATAATCAAGTGACCACTGTTATAAGTTGTATCGCTTTGCTTTTGGTAAATATATATGCTTCTCATTTCTATCAATTGTAAGTTATTGCAAGCTTAACAAGAAGTTGTAGTAGAATCAATTGTGTGTAATATTAGTGTGTTGTCAGGATTTTGTAATAAAATTTACTTTGGTCACTGGATGAACGTGTAAAATGTTGTTGACCTTAACGGCAATTCAGTAATTTTATTGTTATTTTGATGATTATACAACCATTGCAGATACGGATGTGTAAACTGTATAATCAAGTGATCACTGTAATAATTTGTATCGCTTTGCTTTTGGTGAAACATATGCTTCTCATTTCTATCAATCGTAAGTTGGAAGCTTAACAAGAAGTTGCAGTAGAAATAATAGTGTGTAAATGCAAGCATGATTAATAATAAAACGACTCGTTTCAATTTTGACCATCCAGTGTGTTCTTCTTCTGTTCTTCTCATTAGTTAAGCTGCTTGCAGATGTCCCAATATGATTATGGTTGACCAAATTCATTGGTTACTCATCATATGATGTCAACAAAATTGTTATATTCTCTTATATATTCTTCCGCCAGGTGCTAATCTGAGCAATGCAGGCAATCCTACAATTTTGGGTGGTGCTAGTCTCAAAATTCTTAATAGTCTTACTGTATATGCTTTTGTAGCTTTTATGGAAAAAACAGAGGAAAGTATGGATGATAAAGGACTACTTTGTAATGGTGTTGGTCAGTCAATGGCAAGTAAACGCATGCGCCAACATCTTTTGACTTTTGACAATGGACTTTTCAAGCATGTACATTTCATCAAATTCATTCAGCAATTTCGTGTAAATGACTATGTAACTTCCACATTTGTGGGCCACGGCAGAAAATAACAATAAATAATACTATTACAACTTAACTTTAATTTAGCTTGCTAGATACATGTTTGGTTAGAGGAGATTTCACTTGAAGTCCGTTTTCTCATAATGCAAGTAGCCTTGTGGATACTGCAGTTCTGTACAGCTTTGGCTTCGTGAACACAATAGCAGTTTATTACCAAAAGAAGTCATTGGGTGGTCCGTCCTTATTGGTTTTTGATTGGAAGTAGTGCATTCTTTGGCTCCAAGCTCCTTGTTACTAACCCATAATAGTAAGGGACATTTCATAAGTCGTCCAAACTACAGGTACACACATATTTGAATGACGATTGACGTGGAATTAAAAAGTCCAATTTTTATTCATTCTGGAACAGAGTATAGATCATGATAAGTATAGTTTTATACCTTATATCCTCAAAATATGACTAGGGTCCAAGGTTATAGTTTTGGAAATTGTTTCAGATGTACTTCTAAGTCAAATTAATGAAGCAATTCAAATGTTTCTAAACCAATATAAATTGTGTTACACGATATTTGCATGTGATGCCCAAAACATAAAACGGCCAAATGAAAGTGGTGGCTAATGAATTGCAGACTAAAAGGAGTTTACTTTGAAAGTCTACACTAGTAGACAACAACATTAAAGTTAAATCCCTACCTCCTATTGGAAGTCTTCTTAAACTCTCATATATTAAAAAAAAAATGGTCATAAGCAGTTGTATCCCACAGTCATATATAGACATTTTTTCCATCATTTTATTTCTCCAGTAATCCTTCACTATATTGACAATGACAGTATGATCTATTTGTTTCTTGTGTAAATTATTTTAAGTATTTGACCTTTTACACGTGAATGATAATTTTAAATACATATGTATAACTCTTATTAACACATAATGCATCAATCACGATACAGGCATATATCTCAGTTTAGTAAATCAACACAAAACTCACATTAGCTATAAATCGTTCTCAAATTTCATTAACAAGGTATGACCATGACTTCTATCATCCTAAAGGATTCTGTAGTAAACCATACTTGCATATTTATGCCTTAGTCATCCTTTCACCTTTATGTTATAAATATATATTTATTTCTTAGTTCTTACTCATTTGCTTCTCGTGTAAGAGAAATGTAGTTACGATTTGTCCCTTGGTTTGTATGGATTATTGTTGGAAAAAGAGTTTGCAAAAATGATTTTTTGCAAACTTTGGACAATATTTAAGACATGTATATGTTATATATATTTATATTTCTTGGTAGCTTTGCGTTCTCCTTGACGAGAGCTTCGCAACGAGCTAAAGTATGTCTTAAATGGAGTTAATAGTAATGAGATATCGTGTCTCAAAGTGGGACACGTGAAACACAAAATTTGGAAAAAGAAACACGTCCCACATCGCCTAGAAAAGGAAGTGGGAGTGTTTATATAGAAATCATGATATGGACCTTCAAAATAATTTGCTGGTTTTACTGCAACACCTACATGCGCGCAGGGGCCCAGATTTTAGAATTTTTTGGGCCAAAATGGGTTCGAAGCTTCTGGACTCATGCGACCTGCGGACACGAATGCAACTATGAAACCTTGCATACGTGCAAATCTTTTTGCTCTAGATTTTGTATTCTATATTTTTAGAACTAAATTTAACTTTTAGAACAAGTTGTGCAGAATCGGTTTATATAAATAAAAAATATCAAATCGTGTTTATAGCTTTAACTGATTTGAAAATCCTTTTATTTTGAGCTGATATTTATCTTGGAGACCAAGTTAGGTATTGGCTATATAATAAACGTTTGCTCATTCAGTCAGATACAGGGAAAATGAAACTCCACAGTAACAGTATTCCAGCAATATCTTCGATCAGAAATTCACAAACCATCTGTGATCTTTCAGGCAAGTGTATCTAGTCCGGCTCAACAACAGCTTTGTACGTTGTACCCTTGGAAACAGACAACGAATTTGTTTGAAGGGAATCGTATTAAACACGAGCCTCGTGCCACTGTCTTTACTGCTTTCGTTTTATTTTATTGAATAGTGTCTCTCTTCTGCTTCTACTCCATTCTGTCTGTTACATAATTTTCTGTCTTTTATTATTTGTTAATTATATTCTTTGTAATCTGAGTTATCTTAGTAACAATGTACACCATTTCCCACAATTATTGAGTTTGTAGAATAACTCAACTCTAGTTAGATATCATAATCTTAAAAAGACACTCTCATAATTAGTTAGATATCATAATCTTACAAATTTATTTTTAGTGAGATAATATAATCAATAGATATATGGAAAAATATTGTCACAAATTAGTCACCAAGTTTATAAACGTGTTGGGTTGGATATGGGAGGATTATCTTTAAATTCGTAAGGTTTTCTATATGGTTCCAAAAAAAAGGTGTAGATTGGCAGGAACACCCTGACCTCGGGTGCTTTTTGGCACCAGCCATTGTCCACCTCACAAGGAATAGCTCAGGCAACTCTCCTGTCCTAGTGGGGCACCAACTGGATTGAGCACGAGCCAAGACTCGGACCCCTGAGCTCTTATTCCACAAAGTCTCTCCAGTGTGCCCATAGGTTTTGGGGAGGTGGGTACCTATATGAAACAAAAGCCAAGGATGGGACTTGAACTTGGGTCAATTGACTCAAGCACAAGTACTCCAACGATTAGACTAATGCTCCATTGGTGGTTTTCTATATGGTTGATGTAAGTGTTGTTTGGAAGCAAAAGGTACATGGTTGTTGTTAAGAGCACTTGGTATCATGACCTCAGGTCATGCCATAACCGTGGTAACTTGGAGGGCAACGCTTGCCCTTAACTCAAAGTCACAGTATCATAACTGGGAGGGCAACGCGCATTTAGGGCAAGCCATGTAAGAATAACACAAGGTGAAGGGCATGGTATCGAGGGCTCTAAGAGTCTTGTAGTTCCATATGACAACTGTAGAGGTTGTTTGGATGAGTTAAAACTAGTGTTTTGTAGGAGTAAAAAATTGTACTTGTCGGTTAGTAGGGTTCTAGATTGTTGTTTTTGACAAAATTATCATACATATATTTATATACTTATTAAAGTAACAATGGCGTCATTGTTGTATAGCTCAAAAAATGCTTTTATTCATTAACATTCTCATCAACGTTCTAAAAATTGGACTAAAATACCAGGAAAACAAATACTCTTAGTACTTTTTGTGAGTAAGTTCATTTGCAAAAGTCTTTGCACGCGTAGAAAGAAAAATAAACATTGACCCACCAACCCAAATCATAGCTTATAAATGAAACTAAAGCCTGCTCATACTTTGTAGCAAATGTGAATGTTAAGTCTTTAGTAGTATCCTTTTTGGTATTTTAATTTTCTCCAGTTTTGCTCCTACCGCTTCTTTGAACACGAGTCATAAATGCTCTCATAAACAAAGTGAAGCTTTGCTTCTGTTTAAACATAACCTTTCATCCATTTACGACACATTATGAAAGTTGATAATTTTACAATTAAGCCCATAAAAATGGATTTAAGATTAACCTATTTTCAAAAGTGTAGGCTCTAATCTTAAATTGTAAAAAACAATCAAAATATAACGTTATTTATACTTAATTCCAAAATTTGAAAACACAAGCTCAAAAGTCATATATATATATATATATATATATATATATATATATATATATATATATATATATATATATATATATATATATATATATATATTTTTTTTTTTTTTTATTTACTAAGATTTAAATTATTCAATTGCATTTTTACCACAATAATTGAAGGTTGAATTTATAAACCAGTAGACATGCTCAAGTTTTACAAATAGGCTAAATTAAGTTTTTCGATTGGTTCGATTAAGTCTTTGTTTTAATGAATTATCCAAAAATCGTTTCCTTTAGTGTTTAAAGATTATTGTGGACCACATAATTTTCAATGAATGATTCTTTTTTGTTGCAATCAAAAGTTAGAATTGTGCATAACTCGACAAGAAATTAAAATTTAGAGTCTATAAGTTTTGATAGACTTGTATAACCCAAGTGATACTTTTATAAATATAACTAGACCACAAACATATTATTGTTTATTTATCTTCAAGAATTTTATTGTAATACCAGTGACAATATACTTATTTGGTTTACGGCCTTTTTAGCCAACTAACGGGATATGAAGTTGAAAATTTTGCACAATAAAAAATGAAATGAAGTTTAAGGGCCTATTGAGTTAAGCGATTTGTAGAACCACACTTTTTGGATCATAAGTGTAAATTAATTTAAGATCATTTGAGGACAAAAAATTATTTACATGGGATTAATCTTCACCCTTCATTTTAATTAGATCTAATTGATGAATTTAATCACAACAGTTTAAAAAACCCACTTTCATCATTTTTTTCAAATATTAATATCTTTCTGACCGTTAATCGTTAAGCGAAACAAAATATCATTGCGACGAGCATTTAATCATCTTTCTACATATAGGCACTTTGATATACTTTCAAAAAAAAATTTCCCGTATTTTTCACCTTTTTTTATGTTTTTTGTTTTTTTACGTGAAATTTGCATTAAAAAATCATATATTATTAAACACTAATTTGAATATCACATGTGATATTAGTGTTAAATCATTTATGATATGTAATATCACATGTGATATTAATGTAAACTCACATAAGATATACATATCATATCACATGTGATATTACATATCATATATGATTTAAAACTAATATCACATGTGATAATCAAATTAGTGTTTAATCATATATGATTTTTTTTCATGCAAATTTCAGTAACGTTAAAAAAAAAGAAAAAAAAGACCAAAAAACGTGAAAAAAATGATTTTTCTCTTTTCTCGAAAAAAAATAATTAAATGCCCGCCTATAAAAAAAATAATTAAATGCTCTTCGCGACGGTGTAAATATTTTCGCGTAACGATTAACGGTTTAAGATATTTATTTAAATTATAAAAAATAGATGAAATAATGAAATGCTTCTAATCTTAGCCATTGATTTCTTTTTAGATGTATGGTGGAGATGAGTCATTTGGTATGTGAGAAAAGTTTAGTACGCAAAACAACTTTCATCAATAACATTAAAACCGAAGAGTATGTTTAGTCAATAAATTTAGAGAACCAAAAATCTCGATGCAAGGTTTGGTAGAAAAGCATTATTGTGAATGACAAAATTTTCACCGACACATTCTTTTAATCGCAATTAAAAGTTGGAAATTTTTGCATAATCAAACAAAAAATAAGTCTAGAGTCTACCACTTAAACAAATTTCCACAACCCAAATGTTACGTTTATCAATGAAACATAGACCACAAACATATTCTCAATCATATTATTATGAAAGCAACTACCATAATAACGACACTATATATATTTGTAGCAATTGTGAATTTTTTATAGCAATCAAAAATAAAAACAGAATGAGTAGTTCAATATCTGGTGCCTTTTTTCTTTTCATAATTTTCACAACGTTTGCCTATTCCACTTCTTCTTTGAATAAAAATAATCATAAATGCCCTAAAAACCAGAGTCATGCTTTGCTTCTCTTTAAACATAACCTTTCCTCCATCAATTATACAGACGATTACCTAGATGATTACTGTCAGGGTTCTGATTATCATCCAATAATGATGAACTGGAATACAAGTACTGATTGTTGTAACTGGGATGGAGTTAGATGCGACAACTCCACCAGTGACGTCATCGGTCTCAATCTCCGTTGCGGAATGCTACAAGGTACACTTCATCCTGACATCTCCCTCTTCAATCTCACACACCTTACTTATCTTGATTTGGGATTGAACAGACTTAATGGGACATTGCCATCTTGGCTGTTTACTTCCCCACTTTAGAATATCTCTATCTAGATCGAAACATGTTCAGTGGAAATGTTTCTTTTGAGTCATTTGCTCTTCCATCATTAAAAGAGTTATTCCTCAGTGGCAATCAGTTAGGTGGCCAAATTGATGTGCAAACATTTCAACAACTCACCAACCTCACTGGTCTAGGCCTTTCATATAATAATTTTAGTGGTGAATTTGAGTTGGATACATTGTTATCAAGCCTCACAAACCTTGAACAACTCGATCTCTCATACAGCGGTTTCTCTGTTACAACAAAGAATGCCGATCATTATGTCAACCCTGGTTTTTGGTTATTAAGATTGGCCTCTTGCAAGCTGAAGGTTTTTCCAAATTCATTTCGAGCCATGAAACAACTTGCATTCTTAGATCTCTCTAGCAACGAAATCCATGGCCAAATTCCTCATTGGGCACGGGAGATTGGAGGTACTAATGGGTTGCAAGGTTTAAATCTCTCAAATAACTTCATAACAGGCTTGCCACAATTTCAATGGTATGGACTATATGAACTTTACCTGCAGTCCAACTTGATTGAGGGGCCATTCCCTCCATCAATTTGCAACATGAGTAGTCTGTTTTATTTAGATATGTCCAATAATAGCTTTGGTGGAATGATCCCACAATGCTTTGGAAATATCAGCTCATATCTTGAAATGATAGATATGGGGAATAATAGCTTTCAAGGAACAATTCCAAACATATACAAGGATTGTGGAAGTTTAGAAGGGCTTATTTTAAAAGGAAATCAATTAAGAGGAGAGTTACCAAGTATCTTGTCCAAATGTCTGCGGTTGAAAGTAGTTGATTTGGGAAACAACCACTTGAATGGTACATTTCCTGGTTGGTTAGGAGATCTTCCAAATTTGCAGGCCCTTGTCCTCAAATCAAACAACTTTCATGGTCACATTCAACCCTCTGCAACTCTTGATTCTCCCTTTCCAAGTCTTCGAGTTCTTGACTTATCTCATAATAGGTTTGTAGGTCAACTCCCTGCAAAATATTTTCAAAATTTCAATTCCATGAAGAATGTGGTGAAAAACAGCACAAAACCAGAATATTTGAGCATGGGTCTTGACGAGTATTACTCATTCGTCGTTGCGGTGAAAGGGGTGGATCAAGATATTCCAAGACTTTTTTTTGGCCTAACTATTATTGATTTATCAAACAATTATTTCGAAAGTGGGATACCAGAAATAATTGGAAATTTGAGTTCTTTGAAAGTGCTAAACTTGTCCCACAATAGCCTTAATGGTCGAATGCCAAACTCTCTTGGTAAGCTATCAGAGATTGAATCATTAGACCTTTCTTGGAACCAACTCATAGGAAATATCCCTCAAAGCCTTGCAGGAATCAAGGGCCTTGAAGTCTTAAATCTATCACAAAACCATCTTGTGGGGCGTATTCCAGAAGGAACACAGTTCAGCACATTTCAAGAGAACTCATTTACAGGGAATTTGGGACTCTGTGGGTTTCCACTGCCCAAAAATTGCAGTGATGCACACAAACCACAGCTTGAAGCAGAAGAACATCATGAGGAGGAAAGTGGATTTACGTGGGAAGTGGTGATATTGGGATACGGATGTGGCACTCTACTTGGATTGGTGATGGGTTCTTACATGTTGTCAACAAGGAAAGTGAAATGGTTCAATGCAATTGCTGATGCAGCAGAGAGTTTGGTCCTGAAGAAGAGGGAGAGAAGACATGTTTACATCGGGAAATGACGTTAGATAATGAAAGGTATGCTTTTTCACATGATTTCTTATTTCATCAATTTTTTCAAAATGTCTTACCCTATGAATTCTCTTGGTCTTAAAATAATTATTATGCAGGTAAAGGAGTTTGAGGAGGGCTGGGACCTTCTGAATTATGCAGTCGTTTATCAGCTTTTGAGTTATGATGTTTGTGTTCTGTATCTTTGGATTATTCTTGTATGTAATACTAGTGTGTTGTTAGGATTTATCAATATGTTTATGAACCATATTACAAGATATTTTGTATATATATGTCCAAAACCTTAGAACGGCCGGCCACCAGATGATGGAAGAAATGTGTTGTCGACTAGATGTGTTTACTTGGAAAGCCTACATTAGTAGACAACAACATAATAATGAAAGGTATGTGTTTCACTTGTTCTCTTATTTCGTCAAGTTGTGCAAAATGGCTAACATTATTCTCTTATAAATTCTTCAAAAATTTATGATGCAGGTATGGAAATTTAGGGTGGATCTGACACCTTTTGAATTATCTAGTCATATAGCAGCTTCTCTGGAAGTCTCTTTGAGTAGTTGTGAATGGCAAGTAAACGCAGGCGCAAACGTGTTTTGAATTTTGACAATGGAATTTTCAAGCATGTAGACTTCTCGCCATCAAATTCATTCAGCAATTTCGTGTAAATGACTAAATAATTTCCACATTTGTGGGCCACGGCAAAAACAACACTAAATACTAGACCCTCATCGAGTTGAACCGGTCACTGATAATTATATCCCCATTCAACTCTTTTATTAGAAGTTTCTTCCATCATCTCATCTTTCTTCATTGCATCGACAACGAGATTAGTAGATTTCTTTTAATCATAGTAATTAAGAAAAACAATGTCTTGAATCCCCTTAAAGCTTTCTTACTTCTTTCATCTTTTAAAACAAACCATAATGATTTTTTCTAGATAGTTTTTATTTGTGTGTTGTTTTTGTGTGTTTTGATGGTGTAATTAAAATTAATAAATATGTGTGGGAAAGAAAGAAAGAAAGTGGTGGGAAATTGTGTGGGAAATTAATGGAGATATTGAGAGTCAAATAGGGTGAATTGACTAACATATAAAACGTTTGTCTTGATTATTGATTCGGATGAACAAGTGGGACAAAGATCAAGTCTTGAGCTTATGTTATATGATGTTCACATGTACATGCCTAAAACATAGAAGGGCCACCAGATGGAGTGACTAATGAGTTGTAGACCATGACGAGTCTACTTTGAATGTCTACACTAGTAGATAACAACATCAAACTCTAAATGTTATCTGACTTATCTCCAACTAAAAGTCTTCTTAAACCCTTACATACTTCAAAATACCTTTTGAAAAGTCCATCTACGCATACAAAGAACAGAAACATTAAGAGCCACACCATAAATAAACTACTAAACCTAAAAAAACCGCTACAGAAGTAATTTTTTTAATTGGAACTTACAATCGCACAATATTTACACTACAAATTATTCCGCACTTCCGAAGCAAGAGTTGAACCCACAACAATTTGGTTGAGAGCTCCTCACACAACAAGATCTAACATTTGGAAACAAGCCCTTTGGTCACTATGCAAGCAATTGTTTGTGAAGTTTTAATAAGTTCTAAGTGCAATCTTGAAACCTCAATTAAATTAACATCAAAAAGTTCTAATGAAAGAATGTTGCTTTTTGTTATGTCACTTTGAAGTTTATTTTTTATTTTTGTTAACTATGGTTTATCTTTTTGTTGACTAATTAATGGGATTTGAAGTTGAAAATTTTGCACAAATAAAAAATGAAATGAAGTTTAAGGGCTTGTGCAACCAGATTCTTTGGATCATAAGCGTAAATTGGTTATCAGTTGTCCTAGTAACATTAAAACTGAAGAGTATGTTTATTCAAAAAATTTAGAGAACAAAAAATCTCTATGCAAGTTTTGGTTGAAAAGCATTATTGTGGATGACAAAATTTCATTGACACATTCTCTTTTATCGCAATCAAAAGTAGGAAAATTTTGCATAATCAAACAAAAAATACAAGTCTAGAGTCTACCAGTTTAATAAATTTCCACATGCCAAATGTTACGTTTATCAATGAAATATATACCACAAACATATTCTCGATAATACTATTATGAAAGCAACTACAATAATACCAGAGACAGTATATATATTTGTAGCAATTTGAATATTCATTGCAATCAAAAATAAAACCACAATGAGTAGTTCAATATCTAGTGTGTTTTTTCTTTTCTTTCTTATCACTACGTTTGCTTCTTCTTTCACTTCTTTAAATAATACGAGTAATATTCATAAATGCCCTAAAAAACAGAGTGAAGCTTTGCTTCTCTTTAAACATAACCTTTCCCCATCAATTTCACATATGCCGACTGTTACGATTGGGTTGGTTTTTATAATCCAATAATGAATTGGAACACAAATTCAGATTGCTGTAACTGGGATGGTGTTACTTGCGACGACTCCACCAGTGACGTCATCGGTATCGACCTTAGCTGTGGAATGCTGAAAGGTACCATCCAACGTAACACCTCCCTCTTCAACCTTCCACATCTCCAAAGACTCAACCTTGCTTCCAATGATTTTACTGGACAAATTCCACGCGAAATAGTAAGGCTTTCAAATAGTCTCACACATCTCAACTTCTCTGGTTGTGGGTTTTCTGGCCAAGTCCCCCTGGAGATTACACTCCTTCATAAATTGGTGTCTCTTGATCTCTCAAGTTTGGCAACTATTAACGTTAACCTCTATATTAACGATAATTTCTATATTAACTCTGAATTGAAGCTTAGACCAGATGTTTTCATCAATATGTTTCATAATTTAACTAAATTGGAAGAACTTTCACTTGGAGCTGTAAATATCCCTTCGGTTTTACCTACCAGTCTTAACATATCTTCTTCTTTGAAATTACTAAATCTTCTCCACTCCGGATTGCAAGGAAAATTACCTCATTACATTTTCAGTCCTCAATCCTTGGAAACACTCGAATTGGGAGGTAATGATTTCAGGCAACATCCCTTCGGAAATCTCAGTTAACCTAACTCACCTTACTTATGTGAGATTATCATATAACAGACTTAATGGGACATTGCCATCTTGGCTGTTTACTTCCCCCTCTTTAGAATATCTCTTTTTAGATAATAATATGTTCAGTGGAAATGTTCCCTTTGAGTCATTTGCTCTTCCATCATTAAAAATGTTATTCCTCAGTGACAACAATCAGTTAGCTGGCCAAATTGATGTGCAAACATTTCGACAACTCACCAACCTCACTTCCCTGGACCTTTCATCTAATAATTTTAGTGGTGAATGGGAGTTGGATACATTGTTATCAAGCCTCACAAACCTTAAATATCTCCATCTCTCTTACAGCGGTTTCTCTGTTACAACAAAGAATGCCAATCATTATGTCAACCCTAGTTTTGGATTCTTAGGATTGGCCTCTTGCAAGCTAAAGGTGTTTCCGAATTCATTTCAAGCCATGAAACAACTTGCAGAGTTAGATCTCTCTAGCAACGAAATCCATGGCCAAATTCCTCATTGGGCAGGGGAGATAGGAGGAGATAAGTTGTATCGTCTAAATCTGTCGCATAACTTCATAACAGGCTTGCCACAATTTCAAGGGTGTGGACTGGAAGAACTGTATCTGCAGTCCAACTTGATTCAGGGACCATTCCCTCCATCAATTTGGAATACGTGCAATTTAAAATTTGTGGATATGTCCAATAATAGAATTTCTATTATTGGAGTGATTCCAAAAAATGTATTACAATATCTTAATGTCAAGTCAAACAAGATTGAAGGGTCATTGCTTCCATCAATTTGCAATATGAGCGATCTATGGTTTTTGGACATGTCCAATAATAGCTTTAGTGGAGTCATTCCAGAGTGTGTAGGAAGTATGATGAGCACACTTTCCATGATAAATCTGGGGACCAACAATTTTCATGGTACCATTCCAAATGTATTCAATGAATGCAGAGATTTAGAGGGGCTTATAATGAATGGAAACCAATTAGAAGGGGAGGTGCCGCATTCTTTGTCTAAGTGTCGGTCCTTGAAAGTACTTGATCTTGGAAACAACAATTTAAATGGCTCATTCCCTGAATGGTTAGGAGGTCTTTCAGAGCTGCAGGTTCTTCTACTCAAATCAAACAATTTCCATGGTCCCATTGAAACCTCCACTGCAATGGAACATGCATTTTCTAGTTTACAAGTCCTTGACTTATCCCATAATTTGTTTGCTGGCAAACTACATGGAATTCTTTTTCAAAATTTCAAGGCCATGCAGAACATGGTAAGAAATAGCACCACACCTAAATATTTGTCCATGCATGGAAACTATTACTCTATCATTCTCGTGGTGAAAGATGTGCAACTGACATTCACCAAACTTTTGGTTGACTACACAATTGTTGATCTATCCAACAATAGATTTGAAGGGGAAATTCCAAAGGTCATGGGTAGTCTCAACTCGTTGAAAGTACTCAACTTATCCCATAACAATCTGAATGGTGAGATCCCAAATGCTCTGGGAAATATCTCGGTGATTGAATCGTTAGACCTATCATCGAATCAACTCATCGGAGAGATCCCTCAAAGTCTTGCAGAAATAAAGGGTCTTGCGGTCTTAAATCTATCAGAAAACCATCTAGTGGGGCGTATTCCAAAAGGAACACAGTTCAACACATTTGATGAGAGCTCATATGGAGGGAATTTGGGACTTTGTGGGTTTCCACTGTCCAACAAGTGTGAGCATTTGAGTCCCCCAGACGTTTATGATGACGGAGATGAGGAGGAGGTGGATGAGAGTGGACTTACATGGAAAGTGGTGACGTTGGGATATGGATGTGGAACATTAGTCGGATTGGTGATGGGATATCTCATGTTGTCAACACGAAAAGTCAAGTGGTTCAATGCAATTGCTGATGCAGCTGAGAGTTTGGTCTTGAAGAAGATGAAGAAGAAAAGAAGACACATATATATCGGGAAATGATGTTAGATAATGAAAGGTATGATTTTTCATATAACTTCTTATTTCATCAAATTATGCAAATGCCAGGCACAGGAGTTTGGGGTGGAGCTGGAATCTTATGAATTGTGCAGTCGTATTTCTGAATTATGATGTTCATGTTTTGTCTCTTTGAATTATGTTGTGTGTAAAATAAAATTTATTGTTCACTGGCGAGAGTTTAATAATGTTTTTGACCTTAATGGCAATTCAATAAATTAAAAGTATCAGGTTGTACCGTTGTAGGTTTTCAAGTAACATTGTTTGCCATATTGCATTTCTTTAAAGTATCAGAGATATTTACTTTAATAAATTAGCCAACTATTTAGTGGGCACATACACATGGTTGATGTCTAAAAATCCATTAAGTATGTTTATGAAGGGCCATCAGCTGAGCTGATGGAAGTTAAATCTCATGAAGTTGTGCAAAATAGCTAACTATATGAAAGGTTTTATGGATATTTAAATAATAGTATGTCGTTCGAACTCGAGACTTTGGGATTGTATACATTACGTAAGGATGTAAATAATTAATATAAATAAAACGTTATTATTATTAATTATTAGTCATGAAATAAAACATACAAGTTAAATAATTAACGAGGTTTGGTTAACGGTCGTTAAATATTAACTAGAAGGACTAGAGATGAAATTACAAAGTCGGAAAGTTCTAGAATCCCCTTTTGGGGCTTTGGCCGATCGGTTTGGGTTTCCAAACCCTAACCCACACAAACTTGGTCATCAAGTTCAGTTAACTAGAATTCATTATATTCATTCACAACTTAATCTTGGATCACCAATAACCTAATTTCTCCTCTCCTCTCCTCCTTCTTTGTTTGGCCGATCGGTTCCACCCTCACCATAAGGGTTTCGATTTTCCAAGCCAAAGAAACAAGTATTGGGTTTTATTTGTGATTCAAGGAACTAGCTTTTCCACATCAAATCGCTATTAGTACGTGTGTACAAGAACGAAGAACAAGCACGCTTGAGCTTGTAATTCTTGGTGGTCGATTTCTTGTTTGGGTCGATTTGTGTAAACCCTTAATTAGGGTTTTGGGTTTTGGTTCTTGTTAAATCAACGTTTGATTCTTGAATTGCTAAAAGGTATGCGTTTTCTTATTCGGTTAATTACTTACATATATTATTCCTATTTACTTCCGCTGCATGCTTTGATGATGTTATTTGTTTTATATATAATTGTTATGAGTATTAAATTCCAACAGTGGCATCACGAGTCATTAATATGATGTAATTAATTACGAAACACATAAAATTGAATCTTTATGATTATTTGCATGCTTTTATGGTTTCTAGGGTTTTGAATTGAAACCCTAATTTTATTTATTATGGGTCGATTACCTAAATTTATTTAATTAGGTTTTAATTTTGTAAAACTTGTAGAAACCCTAGGATTGCATGCTTATTTTATGTGGTTAATTAATGAATAATTGTTATGTGACATGTAATATGCGTATCTTGGGTGATAATTGTTATGCGGAAGCCATGGTGGAACATGCATGTTTTGCCATGGAGTATTGTTTTTTGTTTATTGATTAATTGTTAAGTGATACACACATGTTTTATTTATTTAATAATTATTGAATTGGGAAAAACCTCAATTATAACTAATAAAAATTCGCTATGTGCTAATTGGTATATTATTAACTTTGGCTTACGCAATCGACTTGTCGATGTATGTGGCTCATCTTCTCGCGAGATGAAAGCACAAGTTAATGTATGCATTTATTTACGCCTAGAATTGTTTATTAGAGTTTATTTAAATAATTATGCATGTGGCTAATTGTTTTTACATATGTTAAAATTGTTTAGTTATATGTTTATATTATTTGAGTGTGTTTAATTTTTATTAAAATGCTTTTTGTTTATATATTGTTTGACATGTTAGTAAGCAAAAAGGGTTTTTATGAATAGAAAATTAAATGGACTAAATAATGGCGAAATTGATTTGTTATCTAAGAATTATTCTTGAACTTTTAATCGATTGATGCGATTGTACTAAATGGTTAGAACGGCTCACCCACTAGAACAAACTATAAAGGGTTATTTAAGAAGTGAGCACGGTCTCACCGAATGGATGTCTAAGGTTATGCCTCGGTACTTACGGTCCTCTCCCCTGTGAGTTCGATTGGAGCTACCTAGTATAACCATTCTATGTACGAAGCATCTTAGTGCAAAGTTGTAAGTTTCTCAACGCATCGATTAAAACTTTGTAGAATTCAATCTTAGCAATTAAAATCTATTGTAAGTTTTTCGAAAAAATTTTATGTTATAAAGTTGTATGCATGCTTCTTTATACATAAGTTTTGATTACACGTCAAAAATTGTACCCTTTAAATTTAAGTTTATGCCATCTAATGATATGAAACACTTGAAGTTGTAATTTAGTTATGTGAGACCTTGATCTAGATTACAATAACGAGGTGAATTATTTTGTTGTGTGAGACCTCGACTTTATGATTTGCGGTTTCTAAATTAGACAACTTAATTAAGTTAGTTAGTGAGACCTATAACTTAAGGCATAAGATGGGATAAAACATGCTTACATTTTGCATTAATTGTTTTGGCAAAATTGTAAATCCCATAAATTTTTGGAATTGAAAACTTGTTTGTCAATTATCGGTTTTCAACGATTACCTATTCTATACTTTCACCACTAGCAGATCAACTGATGTGGTGGAACTATGATAATGAGGATCCAATATTCAAGGAAAATACTATGGTTAATATGAATATTGACCAAAGGGTATTTTATTTTCTTGAATGTTTACTTATCGAAAGTACTAACTTTTGAACTTTTATTTACGTAGAAATGGCTCAAGTGAATCTCTTGCACTAGCCTCGTCGTTCAAATCTATGTTTGATCGAGAGAAATTACCGTAGCGCAATTTCAATGATTGGTATCGGCAACTCGAATTGTCTTGAGGTTGCCAAAAGACTCAATTATTTGACTACGCCTTGTCCTCCCGAACTGCGGTGATGCTACTGCTGAAGCACGAGTGCATGGCAATCTGAGTATGACAAGTATAATGAGGTCGCTTTGCATTATGCTCGGGAGTATGAACTCAAGCTTGCAAAAGCAATTTGAGAATTACTTCCTAATCTCATGCTAGAAGAATTGCAAAGGTTGTTTGAAAAGCATGTATTGTAGAGTCAGTATGATTTGATAGATGCTCTTCATAGTTGCAAGCAAGGAGAAGGAAACTGTGGCGCCCTTTGCACGGAAATGATGAGTTACATGGACCGGTTGAGGCTTCTTAACTATGTCTACCCTAATGACATACAAATTGGCACGATCAACGGATCCCTTAACAAGGAATTTGATGGTTTCGTGCGCAATTATAATATGCATTGCAGGGGAAGGCAATCGATGAGGTACATGCAATGCTCATTGATTACGAAAAGGTTTGCCCAAGAAGGCCTCTACACTGCGGTTTTGACCATCCGGAAGGGTAGAATTTCTAAGCCTAATAAGCCGCTAGCGAACAAGAAAGGGAAAGGTAAGGGTAAAGTTGATAAGGAAAACAAGTTATGACTTATCGGCAAGAACCCAAGTACCCTCCCAGCGTGAGAATCCGAAGAGGATCGGGCTTGTCATCACTACACCGAGGTTGGACCTTTGGAAGAGGAATTGTCCACTATACCTTGATGAGTTGCGCAATAAGAGGTATAAAAATCTGGCACTGTGGCGATGCTTGTACTCTTTGATGATAGAATTATTTGCTTTTCCTCATAAAATAAATTCACGGGTATATGATCTTGGATGTGGTATTCACATATGTAATACACTGCAAGGACTTAGAGGAGCAAGGAAGCTTGCCTATGGACGACAATACCGCACGTGGGTAATGGAGCACATGCGATCGTTGAAGCTATAGGCACGTTTGATTTAGTTTTACCTTCGGGTTTAATCTTGTCATTAAACGATTGTCATTACGCACCTTCCATTGTTAGGGGTGTCGTTTATGTTTCCTTGTTAAAAGATATTGGTTTCGTTCATACATTTCTTGATTATGGAATTTGTTTCTTTAAATGATGTTTTTACTTTAATGTTATTCCAATAAATGGTGTGTTTGAAATTGATTTGCATGATAATGTGATTGATAAAAATAATTACATCTTTAGCATCAATAATAAAAGAATCAAAGGTGATTTGGATTCTTCATTTCTTTGGCATTGTAGACTTGCTCATATAGGCAAGAAACGCATGCAACAATTGCAACACGATGGGCTTTTGCAAGACATCAATGATGAATCATTTGATAAATGCGAATCTTGCATATCCGGGAAGATGACCAAGAAACCTTTTACAAATAGTTTAGAAAGGGCTTCGATCTTCTTGGTGTGATACATCTTGACGTATGTGGACCACTAAGACATGTGTCAAGAAAGGGTGCTAGCTACTTCTTAACCTTCTTGATGATTTCGATCGTTATGGTTATGTTTATTTACTTAAACATAAACATGAAGTCTTTGAAACATTTAAGGTTTTTAAGAGTGAAGTAGAACGCAACTAGGAAAGAAGATTAAAGCTCTTCGATCGATAGAGGTGGTGAATATTTAAGCCAAGAGTTTAAAGATTATCTAGTCGAGTGTGGTATCGTCCAAGAACTCACATCTCCATATACTCCACAACAAAATGGTGTATCGAGAGAAGGAATCGTACATTGCTAGACATGGTGCGATCAATGTTTAATCTTACAACTCTTCCCTTATCCTTTTGGGATTATGCTTTAGAAGCGATGTTCACATATTGAATATGGTTCCAACTAAGAAGGTTGATAAGACTCCTTATGAAGTGTGGTATGGAAACCTCCCAACTTGTCTTACTTAAAGGTGCAGGGTTGTGAGGCATTTGTTAAGCGTGACTCTGGCGATAAGTCGCAACAAAGATCATTAAGTGTGTCTTTGTAGGATACCCAAAGGAAACTATGGGTTACTACTTCTACTTTCCACCGAAAACAAAGTAATTGTTGCTAGGTATGGAGACTTTCTTGAAAAGGATCTCATATCTCATGAATTCGGTGGGAGAGTTTATGATCCGGAAGATGATCAAGAAGATACAACACCTTACGAAAACACTAGCCAACCTCAAGTAGAACACGAAAGTCCAGGCGTTCCACACGAGATTGAAGTGGTTCCCATTCGTAGATCCGCAAGGGCTACGCGTGCACTGGCGTCTATGTCTCAACGTAGAAGGCGAGGAAAATTTGTTAGGGATCTTGGTGAACACGCTAACTATAAAGTCGCCATGATGAGTCACGAAAAGGAAAAATGGCGAGTTGCAATGAATGGGGAAATGCAATCCATGAAAGATAACGAAGTCGGATAGAGGTTGACTTACCTCCAAATGCTAAGGTAGTTGGAAGTAAGTGGCTCTTTAAGATAAAGACCGACATGGATGGCAATGCACACACCTATAAAGCTCGTCTTGTAGCTCAAGGTTATACTCAAACCTATGGGGTAGACTACGAGGAGACATTTTCTCCTGTGCGGACATTAGAGCTATTAGGATTCTTATAGCCATAGTTGCGTACTATGACTATGAGATATGGCAAATGGATGTCAAAGCGCCTTCTTAAGCGGTCGCCTAGATGAGGACATCTATATGGCGCGACTGAAGGGTTTGTGAATCCAAAGTTTCGAGCGTGTATGCAAACTTCAAAGATCCATTTATGGATTGAAGCAAGCATCAAGGCAATGGAACAAGAAGTTTGATGAAGAAATCAAGAAATTTGGTTTCACTCAAAATCTTGATGAGCCATGTGTATCACAAAGCTAGTGGGAGTAATGTTATTTTCCTTGTCTTATATGTCGATGACATATTGATCATGGAAAAGACATTCCAAGTATGCAAGATGTAAAGTCTTATCTTGGAGTGCTTTTCTATGAAGGACTTAGGGAATCGACATTTATTTTGGGAATCAAGATCTACCGAGATAGATCAAGGCGGTTAATTGGACTAAGCCAAAGTGCTTACATTGATAAAATATTGAAGAGATTCGGTATGCAAAATTCCAAGAAGGGATATTTTCCGATGCAAGTTGAACATGGCTTAAGTAATAAACTATGCGCGTCAACACACGAAGAGGTGGCTTACATGAAGAAAGTTCCTTATGCTTGGTGTAGGATCTATCATGTATGTTGTGAGATGTACAAGGCACGATGTGGCGTTTGCACAAAACATTACCGATCGGTATCAATGAACCGTGTGTGAAACAACGGCAAGTCGTTAAGAACATTCTTAAGTATCTAAGGGCTACTAAAGATATGTTTCTAGTGTATGGAGGAAATCCGGATGCGAACTTGATGTTCTGGGTTTTGCGATCGTCATTCCAAAGCGATAAAGATGATACGAAGTCTCGAGACGGGTTATGTCTTTGTCATTAATGGAGGAGCGATTGATGGAAGAGCAAGAAGCAAACAACGGTTGCGATGTCTATTCTGAGTTGAGTACATAGTCGCTTGAAGTCTGCGATGAAAGTCGTTGGATTAGGAAATTCATTTCGGGACTCGGAGTAATGCCCTCAATCGAATTACCTTTAAATGTGTATTGTGACAACTCTGCTGCAATAACATTTGCCAATGAGCCTAGGAGTCATGAAGGCGCCATACATTTTCCTCGTCGATATCACTATGTTCGAGAACAAGTCGACATAGGTGAAATCAATCTACTCAAAGTTCATACATATGATAATCTAGTGATCCCTTTACTGAAGCCTTTGCCCAAAGAAAACTTACTGACCATCTTGATGGGATAGGACTTCGTTTAGCTAGTAGTTTCATGCGGATCTGTGATTAGTATTTGGATAAAGGATGTTATGAACAAATATTACTTTAATGAAATAAAATAGTTGTTTATGTTTATTTTTCATTTTCTTAATATTATATCCTATATTTGCATGTTTAATCCATGAGTAACTTATGTTATTCTAAATAGTCCGTTGTCAATCAATGATGTGGGAATGTCATTGAATTAAGACAAATCGAGTTTTGGTAGAATATACTTTTAAAGTATATTGATGCGTGGGACATACCAGATTCACATGATATTCAATGAATTGAATATAGGACTCATCCCAACTTTACATGATGATACTTTATGGATCTTTGTCATTAAGTATATCATGAAGTGTTTATCCTCGGACTTGAGATACGGATAAGCGATATGAATGTAGTGCATTTGTGTAAGATAGTCTAACGCTATCCGTGGCGGTAGTTATAAGGGCTATTTTCGGAAGTGTTGCAAAATTCATGAGTTATGTTTGTAGTCAAGAGAATTTGTTCCTTTGAATTTGTTTCAAAGCATAATACTATATTTGGGCCCTCGTAGGGTTGACAAGATGTTTGTATGGCCATACCCAAGATCTATCCGGAATACGTTCGAGATGATTTGGTAATCTTGTTCAATCATATACAACGAGAAATGAAATGTTAACTTATGAAATGACTTGATCCATATTCATAGTTAATGTAGTATTAGTAACAAAAGGATAAGTAAAATGATGAATCATTAAATGGTTTTCCAGGAGACCATGCTCGATTCGATCCGGGGCGTTGGCGTGTGAAAGCTAGACTAACCAATGTCATTACTATATTTAGTAATATCCAGTGGGGCTGAAAGGTTTTATGGATATTTAAATAATAGTATGTCCGGATTCGAACTCGAGACTTGGGATTGCACACATTACGTATGAGAATTGATGTAAATAATTAATATAAATAAAGCGTTATTATTATTAATTATTAGTCATGAAATAAAACATAACGATAGTTAAATAATTAACGAGGTTTGGTTAACGGTCGTTAAATATTAACTAGAAGGACTAGAGATGAAATTACAAAGTCGGAAAGTTCTAGAATCCCTTTGGGGGCTTTGGCGATCGGTTGGGTTTCCAAACCCTAACCCACACAAACTTGGTCATCAAGTTAAGTTAACTATAAATACAATTCATTGTATTCATTCACAACTTAATCTTGGATCACCAATAACCTAGTTTCTCCTCTCCTCTCCTCCTTCTTTGTTTGGCCGATCGGTTCCACCCTCACCATAAGGGTTTCGATTTTCCAAGCTAAAGAAACAAGTATTGGGTTTTATTTGTGATTCAAGGAACTAGCTTTTCCACATCAAATCGCTATTAGTACGTGTGTACAAGAACGAAGAACAAGCACGCTTGAGCTTGTAATCCTTGGTGGTCGATTTCTTGTTTGGGTCGATTGTATAAACCCTTAATTAGGGTTTTGGGTTTTAGTTCTTGTTAAATCAACGTTTGATTCTTGAATTGCTAAAAGGTATCGTTTTCTTATTCGGTTAATTACTTACATATATTATTCCTATTTACTTCAGCTGCATGCTTTGATGATGTTATTTGTTTTATATATAATTGTTATGAGTATTAAATTCTATTATAATCTCTTAGGTTAATATTTATTACTAAATTTACATAATGTGTTAATGGTGTTTGATTATTCCTATGATTATACAACAATTGTAGTCACCGATACCGAGAATGCCCATCTCGAAAACTATATATAGTGTGTTAATTCAACAAATTTTTATTTGAGAACCCACAAATATCTATGCAAATCAAAGTTGAGAAGCACTATTGATTTTATTGAGATATTCTTTTATCACAATTCAAAGTTGAAACTTTTGCATATCGGACAAAATTGAAGTCTAGAACCCGTCATAATAGACTTGTATTTAATCAATCAAACTAGACCATAAACATATTATCAATAATATTATTGTGAAAGCAACTACAAGAATATTCTTGTAATACCGATGTTTTATATATACATTTGTAGCAAATGTTAATGTTGATAGCAATTAAAGACCACAGATATATATACACCACAAAAGTGGCGGCGTATACTAACTAGCGATGGCAAAATGGTAGGTCGGCTCGGGTAATGGGTCGAAATGAGTTTGGGTCAGTTCAAGATCGATCACGGGTCTACATTACTTCTTACCATTTTCCCCTTTTTGTTGTTTAATATACAATTTCGGAAGATAAAATTTGTGGATGTAACTATTCTAAAATTATAGAGGAAAAATAGGCATGAAAATAAAAGTAATGGCGAGTATATTTACGACACGAAAAGTCTAAAGTTTTATCCTTTGGTAATTGTGTATATCTGGTCAAACTACACTCATGTTAATATGTTGGACTTGTAATGTTGAAGAGAGACATATTGCCTAATGCTTATGCCATATGGACAAATTGGGTGGTAATGAAGTTTTAATGTTTCTTTTGTGTTCCCACATGCATATGAAGTAAGGACAATGCAGTAAATGAACTTTTCAACTTTTCAAACGAATGGCAGGAGTAGGCTCTTGATTATGCTTCATATCTTTGTTTCCAAGAACAGGTACATGTTAATGGATATGCTCAAAGGGTGTAAATAAATGCAATTGATGATAACATAAATGAGCTTTCTGAACAAGAGCCTTTGAAATTCAAAAAATGAAATGTCAACCTGCCGTGCTTCAAACGTTAAACTTCTTTGAAGTACATTCCATTTTCTCATTTCACTTTAATTTCATTTTTGGAAACGATTTTAATACATAATACGAATTAACATCGATAATGCAATTGATGTAATATATTTATATTCTTTCTAGACATGGTATACATCTTGAGAAGTGTAGTTTTGTGCCTCATATCCTCAAAATATGAGGTGTGGGTCTCTGGTTATAGTTTTTAAAACTATAACAAATATACTTCTGAGTTAAATTTATGAAGCAATTCATGTGTCTGAACCAGTATCTTATGTTATATGATATTCACATGTATATGCCTAAGACATAGAAAGGCCACTAAATGGAGTTTACTTTGAATGTAGGAAGAGTTTACTTTGAATTTAGATCAAGACCAAGACAAGTTTACTTTGAATGCCTGCACTAGTAGACAACAACTTCAAAGCTGTTGGTCACAAATTTTTTTTTATCCCAATTAAATATCTTAGACATTTCTTTCATCATCTAAGTTTTTTCGTTGCATTGACAGTGACAATTATAATATCTTTTAACTGTGGAACTTATTTCAAGCATTCATTTTTTTATCCAAACCAAGCTGTTAAAAAGTTTTTCTTAACCCAACTTAATTACAATTGCTTATCTATATGTATGAAGTTGAATTTGAGTCTATGTAAGCGAAAGGTCTTGAGTTCAATCCTTAGCGGACGACTCTCTTTTCTTTGTTACTTTTGCCGGTTTAAGCTTGGCGATTTAGCCCTTTGACTTTGCACCAAATGTCATTTATTCAAAACTTATATAAGTATAATTTATGTTAAGCTTTACCCTTCCAATCCTTCCACTTTAATAAATTTAACACCTTCTTAAAAACTTTTAATTAGTCTTTGAAATTTGTAATAATCTTTACAACTTTAACCTCTCCAATTTGTTTACCTTGACACTATTCACCAAAACTCTTTATACGTTTAAAAAACTTAGGTTTTTGCCACTCTTTTCGTTTAGATAAACATGTTTAGCACATATTTCTATTTAACGACCCCATCCGCGTAAACTAAAAACATTATGTCTTTCCAAATATATTATTTATTTACGCACGACTCCGATAAATATATATTGTGTATATATTTTCACACCTCGAAGCCTAACAAATCTAATAAATAAAATTCGACTTATATTTATTCCCACTTTGATAATACTTAAGCCAATATTCAAGCCAACTCGTATACAAGTAAATTTGTATGTTTGTCCAAGAGTCAATACTGGAAAATATGTTTCTTTACTTTTGAAACTTATACTCAACATCATATTTGAAAACATTTTGTTTTTGAACTTTAAGCATATGCCACACAAGCAACTTTTAACACAACTACTTGTAAACACTTAAATTATTTAAACACTTTGAGTGTGAGTACACTTTACTGTAAACTAAGATTTGCCATACTAATTTAGGTCATGTGTTGGTGCCACACACTGCTACTATTTGACTATTCATTTCGGAGGACTTATTTCTGATGTGAGTTCATGACCCCTACTTTACTTGTTTTGAAAACACTTTTGGGGGAGAATACATGCTTGTTTACTAAATTCCAATATTTTCAAATGACTTGATTCTTGAGAATTTTATGTGCTTCTTTAAATAACTTATTCAGTTATTCAATTATCATTACAATAACATTATTTCTTTCGTTGTGCTAAATTCATAATATTTCAATTTTGGACATATATGGGTATGTAATTGTGTGCATGAGTGTTTGTAGTGATTGACATATTTCATTTAGCCTACAGTCTTCGGGACTGGTTGGATATCCATAATTACATTTAGCCAACAGTCTTTGGGACTGGTTGACAGATTTCATTTATTCAATAGTTTAGCTCCAGGTGGTTAACGATAATAACTGATTGGATTCCTATTGTGCACGGGACCACGTGGTGGTCGGATTACATGATGTGGATTGCATTTCATTTTACTACTTACTTAGCACTATTACTTATACATGTGTCCTACTTGTTTATCATTGCACAGCAAAAGTGATTTACTACTTTATTTCAAACCTATGAACTCACCAACCTCGTGTTGACCCTTTTTAGCATGTATTTTCAGGTTTAATGTGACAACTTACTTTGGAGGCTTTTGGCATGGCATGGCATGGTCATAGGATACTTTGATATATTTGGGACCGCTTTATTATTATTATGGGCCTGTATTTCCGCACTAATTTTGACTAATTTAAACTTTATACATTTGTTTATAAATTTTCTTAATGCAAAACCGTTGTTCTATACTTTGTGTTGTGATACCAATTAGTAGCACCCCATTACTCGAATGCTTCCGCGATGCCAAATTTGGGGGTGTTACACGGTTACATCTTTTTAGCCTTTTGTTATGGTCTAGAGAAAAGTGTACATTTGTACTTATCTGTTAACAGTTTTGTCAATGATCTGATTCATATCTTTGTTCTACAAACAGGTTCATGTTAATGCATATGCTGAAAGCGTGTAATTGAAAGCAATTCATGAAAACATACTCTCCGTTTTCTTTTTCAAATGTCAACCTGCCGTGCCTCAAACATTACACATCTCTCTAAGTATATATTCAATTTTCTCATTTCACTTTATTTTCATTCGTCGAAAGCAGTTGCAACAAATAATACCTAAACATCATATGATTTAGTCAAGTTAAGTTTTAATACTATATAACTTCAGATAAGGAAAACGTTTAAAGTAGTTAAATAAAAAGTATCGTTATTTGGAATAAAAAAGGCTCAAAACTCAATCGAACTTAATGGAGGGTATCCTTTACGCATGTTGTTGTTTTATGACTACACAGAAATGAAGTTTGGAAAACTGCATAAACCGCAAGAAAAGTAATCAAGGGTCCATGGAGCAAGTGAGCAATGTTGGGCCTTTGATTCGATATCCGTTGAGTTAGTTTATTTATTCGCTTTACATGACCGGGATGCATGTGATTGAATTCTATTTTTTTTAGTTTGTTATTTATTGCTGTTATTTCTTAGTGTATGTGCCATTTCACTTGTTATTTCTTTTCTTTGGTGAAATGTAAGCACTAGGGATATGTGCACGATTGGTCCAGTGTCTAATGCCTTGAACGAGGTCGATAAAAAATGACCCTTTTAAACTATTAACATGCTATGTTTTAGAGGTTTGGAACTTGGTGGGGGCTCATCTCATGTCGATTTTTATTTAATAAATAAGGGATTATGTATTGCGAAGCCACCCAACTATCAACTATTAAACTTTATTCTTTTAGGCCATACATTTATTAAAAACTAACTTATAGGCTACACATTTATGTTTTTGCTTAGGCCATACATTTATTAAAAACTAACTTATAGGCTACACATTTATGTTTTTGCTTTTACTTATACTGATTTCGTATAATTTTTTCTCAAAAATATTTGAAACAACAAGAATAAAGCTAAATATAGCATATCAAAACAATACAAATAACTATTGAAATGTAAAATATCAGTTTTAGGCATCATTTTAGTCCATGTTTTGAGTATGTACTTTCCAAACTAAACATGATCATATAATAAAACATTCAAAAAATAATTATGTAGTAAGCAAAATTTTTGCGACTCATCAAGACATTTTTCTACCAAAATGTTTGATTATTTTGCCAAAATACTCGTAAAAAGTTTACTCCATTGTGGGTGGGTACGTACTTTTAAAACTTTTTGGCCCCTAAAGACTAATATGACCGCTTTTAAAGCTATTGAACCGCCTTTTGATCCTCTCAAAAGCTACAAAGTTACAAAACCAGACATTTGAACCCTCTCAACCTTTTGAACCTCTCTTCCACCTATTCCCTTCTCCATCCTCCCAAGTTTTTGCAGGCAACCATCATCCAAATTAACAAAAAGCGGCAGCTCTATTTATAACGAACAAGTGTTTCGTTTGATTCTGATAACTTGATTTCTTAAATGAGGCCAAGAACAGTATTAAATGTATGATAACTTTGAAAGTTATCTCCACATATATATTGCAGACTATGTGTATGCGCCGGGGGCTCTCAAACAACACACAAAAAAGCCGTTTGTTATATTCTAAACACTTCAAATCTTTTAGAAAACAAAACCTACGAAGGATACCAACATGTGTGATTTTTTTACCAAAATAATCGTACAAAGTATACTTCTTTATGAGTTACGGGCTTATATGGCACATACTTTTAGAATCCCATTTGGCCCCTAAAGGCTATGACAACTTTTTAAAGCAATTGAACCGCCATTTGAACCCCTCCCAAAAGCAACAAAACAAAACCACCATTTGAACCCTCTCAACCCTTTTGAACCTCTCTTCCACCCTTTCCCTTATCCATATCTACCAACTTTATGTTGTTGTTTGTGTTCTATGGGTTGTATATCTTTAATCTTTTCATTTTGAGTTAATTCTACCATACTATAAATTGATTTTGAAATAGATGAATGTGGGTTGTGCTTTAAGATTAGGAGTATTCACTATTAGGACTTCCAGAGGATAGTATTGATCGAGAGGAAAAGAGTTAAACATGAAGTCCACACCAGGAGTGCACGTAGGCTCGAAGAGCTTTGCTTCTAAAATGGCGGAATATACATCAAGCTTGGTCAACATATTGGTCAGTTGGTAGGACCTTTTTCCATCTCTGTAATATCGGAATTCCAGTTTCTTGTTTGACATGTTTGATTGACGACTGGATTAATAATAGTATATGTAGCTTATGTGTTTAGCTGAATTGAATGTTCTCATTTTTCATTTAGGAATATTTGGTACCTCAAGAGTACATTAAAACGTTAAGGGAGTCAATGTTGAATAGATGTCCGAGTTCTTCATATGACTAAGTGTGCCATATTACAAGGGGTCCTATATATTGATCAATGTAGTGACTATGCTAGTGAGTAATACAACAGACTCAAGTCCTTTGATAAATAGCACCAACATATCTAGGGCATTAAAAAAGAGAGCATATTTTTGCAAAATATGGATGCGAGTGTACTACATGTAAAGTTATAGTGACCCCAGTAATCTACATTTTGTTTAACAGGTATCCTACTTATATTTTGCAGATAACAACCAAAACAAACTACAGTCTGTGTAACTACTTAAAAAATCTTTTGTTATTCAACTATCATACGACAAAGGCTGCTTATTTTGAGGAAATGACTATTTTCCAGAAGAGAGAAGTACCATTTCAGTTCATTGCTGCCTCTACCAAAGACAATTAGCAAATTGTGTAACAGACATGGGCATTGATACCCCTAATGCCATTCGCGCCCACTTTCAAACCTATACATGTCTAAGTCACATAGTGAGTACGTATTGACAAGCTCGTATTTTGATAAATTATATAACATGCAGATTAATATCTCTAAACTACGTAACATACATATATGAAATTGACCGTCTGTGGTTGTAGCAACGGAAGCAGAGATCAAAACTATGCTAGTACAAAGCTGATAAAGGTTATTACATAGCCCCTTAAAGTTTCGATTTGTTTGAATACTTACCCTTGACTTTATGGAATAACTTTTTGATACAAAGTTATTACCTCCACAAAATCTACACAATAGTAAGGGGACTTTTGGTATCTCTTATTTATCGGGGAAATAAACTACAGTATGATAGATATCATTTTTGCTAATATAAAATATAGATAATACAAATTAGTTATAAATAAAAGTGATATTAAAGAATTAAACTTAGACACATAACACCTGAAATAACCGAATTAATGTAATTCACAATTCAACAACAACATATTCAATTTTCTCATTTCACTTTATTTTCATTCGTGCAAATCAGTTGCAATAAATAGTGCCTAAACATCATATAATTTAGTCAAGTTAAGTTTTAATATATAACCTCAGATAATAAAAACGTTTCGTAGTTATTTGAAAAGTATTCTTTCTGGGAAAAAAAAGGCTCAAAACTCAATCAAAGTTAATGGAGAGTATCTTTAATGCATGGTGTTGTTCTATGACTACATAGAAATAAAGCATTGGGTCTATCGAGCAAATGAGCAATGTTGGGTCTTGAAATATAAAAGCTCAATGGTTAGCTATAATGGCAAATTACGGCCATTTTATATTTTTGGGTAAATCAAAGCTCGCATTGTGATTCGATATCCGTTAAGCTAGTTTAAATATTTCATTTGTTGTGTAAAAAGCTCCCCAACCAAATGGTTTTAGGTTCAAATCCTGCTTAAAACATTCGAGATAGTTTGTGGTTGTATATTATGAGATAGTTAGTTGCCGTTCTAAAAAATAATAATAATAGTAATAAATAAAATAAAATAGTTCATTGTTGTTATTGTTGTTATTGTTGTTATTTCTTAGTGTATGTGCCAATTCACTTGTTATTTCTTAGGTGAAATCAGAGAACTAGGGATATGTGCAGGGTCAGTCCGGTCTATGATGTATTGAACGAGTCGATCGAAATATGACCTTTTTAAACTAATAACAAGCTACATTTTAGAGGTTTGGAATTTGGTGGGGGCTCATCTAATGTTGACTTTTATTAAATAAATAAAGGATTATGTATTGAGATGTCACCAAAGTGTTAAACTTTATTCTTTTATCAAAATTAACTTATAAGCCATCCATTTATGTGTTTGCTTTCGTTTATACCAATTTTAGATAATTTTTCTTGAAAATTTTTGAAACAATTAGAATAAAGCTAAATATAATGTATTAAAACAACACAAATAACTATTGAAATGTAAAATATTAGTTTTATCTATTAGTTAAGTACAACTTTATTTAGTCGAAATTCATTTTAAACTTTTGTTCCATGTGAGCAACATGTAACATTTTATGGGGGCTAAATGGGCAACAATTGAAATAACTAAATGCTAAAAGTGGGTTCAATTGGGCAAAGATGTAAAACACGGGGGTAATGGGGCATCTAAATGAAGATTATGAAACTTAATGATGACGTTCACGCTTTTCGCGTTGAGGTAATTCTCAAAAAAGGTTAAAAAAAAAATGATAGGAAGGAGTTTATTATGTGGTACAAATTTTACATATCTTTTCAAAATGGTCATGTGTGATCGTGATAATATGCAACTATGCTAATGTTAATATGTTACTCCAATATTTTTTTTGACACGTGTCTCGACAACAAGTACATTTTCAATCATTTGCAAATTTGACTTTAAAAACAAATGTGCTACCGACGGTTGTGCGACTTTTTCAAATGTGCTACCAACGGTTGTGCGACTTTTTCAAATGTGCTACGGCGGCTACTTTTTATTGGGAAGGAGCAAAATCTTATAAAGTCAGGAATAAAATCTTTTTAGCGCCGGTAGCACATTTGGCAAAATCACACACCTGTCGGTAGCACATTTGTTTCACTAAGACAAATAAGCATGTGGGTCAGCAAATGATTGGGAGGGTACTTTTGGTCGGGACAAGTGTCAAAAAAATAATGAAGTAGCACATTAGCATCAACACAGTCATACATTAACATAGTAACACATGGCTATTTTAAAAAAAGATGTAAAGTTTGTACCATATGATGAGCTACTCTTTAGTTTTTATACCTTTTTGAGGATTTTCTCATTCGCGTTTCACCTTTTTTATCCAGGTTTTTCCTTTTTATTCGGGATATTTACAATTGATTGTTTTAATATCCAGTTTTGCTATTTGTTGTAGTAAATTTTTTATTAAATTTGGTATTTATTCATATTCTTAGAATAAAGATGACAGTATCAGAAAATATAGTGATGTTCACCGTTTTATTAAATTAGACGACTACCAGTACATAGCAACGAAATTTTATAACGACAAATATTTATAAATGTGGTATTTGGATTAAAATGCGGATCGAGATTAGGAGCAAGGTTTGGTGGATCTGGTGCGTGTTGTCATATGCATACACTCATTATGAAGAAAAAAAAATATGTAAACTTAATTATAGTTTTCCCTTGAGTTGAAAGATAAACAATTTGACGAAAGTATTAGGGAAATGCAAAACAAGTGACAAGAAGTTTCAAATTACGACATGGTTAAGCATTCAGTACCACATTATGCATGCAATTCTTTAATGCAAGAAATTCTTTCACACGCATATCACGTTCAAATTGAGGAACCTTTGATGCAACATCATCCTGTATACTTTTGCCTGCAGTTGTTTGATAAAGACATTGACGTAACATCAAATTAAAGTTTACATGTTCAATACATTCAAACTTCATCAAAAAACAATCCATGGTTTATTGAAAATCATAGACCTAAAAACATCAACTTAAGACTAAATATAAACGATTCGACTTTTGTACAATATTTAGGTCTATGATTTTGAATAAACGATTCGGCTCGTTAATGTTTGCTTTTGTAGGTAGCGTGTGGCATATAGTGTTGTACGTACTCATATCATATTGCATATGAAAATCCGAAGATTTCATTAACGTAATGTAATCGAGTTAATTGAGGTACCAAGGTTTTTAACTTTCAAAATAAATAATAAAAAATAACAGACCAATGTGAGAGTATTAGAGGAAAAAAAATCACTAAACTCTCTAGATCAATGTGTTTTGTTTTTGTTAATTTTCCAAAAATATTAAATTTTAAAATAGCCTTAATAAAATTCACTCATGTTAAAACTTCATGCATGTATTATTAAATTTTAAAATTGTTCACTTTGATTCGAGCCCGTTTAGCTTTTACCCATTTGACCCACACCCGTTTGAATCGAGCCTGTTTGGCCCGAGTTTTAAATTTGCCCATTTGGCCCGTGCCCGTTAGAACCCACGCCCATTTGAATCCTTGCGCGAACCGACAGTTTTGCCACAACTAATATAAACGAAAACAAATACATATTTGAGTGACCTACATTAATTTAAATAAATGAGTGACCTAAAAGTTAAATATCTAATAGTTGGACTGCCTCTAAATACATAATCCCAAAAAATAAAGAGATACAATACGGAAAAGATAAATTCCAAATTACAAGTCTAACATCGTTGTGCATTTTATAAAGCAAAAACATCAATTATGTTATTGCAATCCATGTTTTGAAACTAATAAGTTTTTACTTTCCAAACTAAACATGATGAAACAATAAAACATTAAAAAACTAATTACGTAGTTTACAAAAAATTTGGCAACTCATTAAGACATTTTTCTACTATACCTAGGAAGGATACCAACATGTCTATGCCAAAATACTCATAAAAAGTAGACTTTTTTGTGAGCGTCATGGTACATACTTTTAAAACCCCGTTTTGGCCCCTTAAGACTAACATGACAGCTTTTAAAGTAATTGAACCATCATTTGAACCCTCCATCAACCCTTTTGAACCCTCCATCAACCCTTTTGAACCTCTCTTTCACCCTTTCCCTTGTCCATCCAAAAGTTTTTGCAGCCATCCATTTGAACTCCTAATATATCTCATCCAAATTCACATCAAGCTTTATCTTTATTATAACATAAATTGCGAGTTGATTAAAAAATAGATGAATGTGGGTTGTGATTTTAGATTACGAGTATTCACTATTGGGACTACCAGAAGATAGTATTGAGAGGGAAAGAGTTAAAAATGAAATCCACACCAAGCTTGGTACCTCTTCTTATGTGATGATTGGATTAAGTTTCGTATGTGATGATTGGATTCATAGTACATTAAAACATTAAGGGAGTCCATGTTGAACGGATGTCCGACCTCTTCTTATGATCAAGTGTGCCAAGTTGTCAAGAAAGAGCTTGGAGGGGCACCTGAAGAGGTATGTTTACCTAACTCACTTTGCTCTTACTTTTGTTTTATTTATTTTGAGTCATAGAATTTATAAAAAAAACCTATTTACTTTTAGAGATATTTGATGAGTTTGACCCAGTCGCCATTTGTAACACCCCAACCCGACAAGGGTAAAGATATCGCAAATACGGTTTCATATCAGAACCTTAAGTACTATACAATAGCGGAAGCCTTTACAAAATTTACAAAAGAAAATATAAATAACTTAATAATCAAAATAAATCTAAGATCCCTATTTTCAAATCTTGCTCTCATTTCTACTCTCAACCCATATCGACTATCCCATAAGCTCATCTTGAATGCTTAACACCGCGGGAAAAGAAAATGCGGTGAGCTTACAAAGCCAGGTGAGCGGATATAACGAAACAAAACTAAACAAAAGCAATCTGAAATGAAATAAAGAAACAAATAACGAAGTCACGGCGGAATGAGGATAATGAATCATCGAGGATTACTGGAAACACGAACACGTAATCCGGAAGAACAAACAACAAATAAGAACAAACACATAGCATATTGATGACACAAGCTGAAGCACATCATAATCAACGGGCAATTAATGAATCGAGCAATTTAAGTACATATAAGTCAAACGAAAATACCGAAAGCTAGCGAAACAACTACTAGAAGTAAACATGTCCTTTACACAAGTCAATTAATCTACATTTAACACACTCGGTCCAATATCGTAGCAATGGAACAATAGCAGGTCAAGCGTGGCGGTCGCACATACAAATAGAAAACACGGTAGGAATCTATAACTAAATAAGCAAAAGACATAGCATAGCAATTAGCAAGTTATCAAGTCGGATATCATAAGTTAAACCATTTCCCGGATCAAACTTTAGTATAGACGAATTTAAACATGGCGGATCAAACATAAGCGATCTGAACACCAACGGATAATCAAAGTTCACGAATTATCGAACAATTATACATAATGAACTTACGAGAACAATCAATTATACACTAGCATAATCATCATAGAGATCAACAAGGTCACATAATGGTAAACTAACATATAATCAAATGACGACATGCGAATCACATTTAAGCATATTAATCATATCCTAGCATGGCAAATAGTAGTCACATAAACATGTCAAAGCATAAACACATTCAATAAACATATAATAATTCAGTATGTAAATGAAAACATTGACAAATACGGAATCATAAGCAGAATATCTAACACGAAATAACGAATCTGATTTAGTTATACGCACAAGCCCGAACATATCATATCGAGTAACTTTCTTATTCGGAGGGTGACCTCGGAATACCTTATATAATATGAGGAGACCTCGATAACAAATGGAGTAGCTAGCTCCCGAATTTGTGAAGACGCGTATTACACGACATCATTCACCGACAAATCATATCGGATAACGGATCGGATCTAGGATGCATCCATCGCCCCACGAGATGATAGTGGCCATACTATCAATAAGCAGATAACGAAAAGGCGTGGCGAACATCACTCTCGCCTAGAGTCATGTTAGCGGTGCATCATCGACACGAACATGGAACCCCACGACTAGTGAAATATTGGCTCGGTGTCAAACTAACTTAGGTCAAGCAGTTGTCATAAATGACACGGATCATAATTCATCATAAAGGTCAAACAGTTTACAAATCGAGTTTTCATATCATAAATTCAAATCGGATGTTTCATGGTTCAATAAGCAGATTTTGGATAAGCAACGGATCAAACAAATCGAAAGGGTTCACATCAAATGTTAAGAAATCAAAGGTTCATATCACGATCACATATCATCGTTCATAATCGAGGTTCATAATTAGGGTTCATAATCGGATGTTCATAATCGAGTTCATAATCGAAATTCATACTCAAACATAGCAAGGTTCAACAAGCGAAGTTCGGACAAACAGAGATTCACATAAGCAGAAGGGAATCATAGCAATGGCATAGGGAATCCTAATAAGCATAAGGAAATGACAAGAAAAGGAGATCATGAAAAACCTTTACTAAAAGGTCGAATATTTGTACCTTAACGCAAATGAGGAAAAGCAAATGAATGAGCGAACACGAAGATACGACGCTTACGTCTTCTTCAATGAATCTACACGGATTACGATTAGTATAATACTTATTAGTTCCTTTTATAAGCTTTATGCCTTTGTAAGTGTGTAACTTATTGATATCATGTTTTATCTTTCATTTTCTTAAACTCATATTTGGACGAGACTTTAACAATTTTTATAAAATACTTACTTAGCTCAAATGAAATCAAGCAAAATCCCGGGGTTCCCATATGATTTAAAAGAGTCTCCAAAATTGGTGGGTTCTATTTCCATGCTAAATGGCCTATGGAAAATCACAAGTCCGAGACTGTCCGAAATGTCGGAAAATACACCTTAAAAGTTTACACTTATTGGACTGTTTAGACACCTTAGAAAAATTCCCAAAACTCCAAGAAATTCATTTATATCCTAAATGTCAATCCTGTAAAAGGAGAGCTCCCAATTCATTATGGTTTACAAATGAAAAATCAAACAATCCAACTAAATTTCAGACCCGTTTTCTCAGCTTTGACACTTGATCTTGTAAAAATTAAAAATACGACTTAGACAACTCCAAATTCGACCAAACCACTTGGAAAACTTAACTAAGACATAAAATAGACTTTTACAACAAAAACCCATAATATTACACTTATAAAATTGGATCTATAACACACACAAATTCAACATATGATGCTGTCCAGTTTTAGGGTTTATTAAAAACCAATATAAGCACATGTTTAACCTACCCAAACGCACCCATGACCCATGTAAGCCACACAACCTGTTTTAACCTCATAATAAAATGTTTATAAATCCATAATTCAGTCCTATAAAACAATACACACCCGCTACACTAGTTAGCGATCCAACACGCACACAACACTTCACATAAAATCATAAACACCCATGATTATAACGACTTAGGGTTTCTACCTTTGTGATTACATATTAATGGCTATCATAACTGATTTTAAAGGCTTGATTTATTCATGTGGCTCGATTCATAACTCCCATATATTACGTTTGCATGTAAATATAAGTGAGACGAATGGAAACGTTGTTATACCTTTGCGAGCTCGGATCAACGCACCAACACCAAGGATGTAGCAGCGATCGGAAAAAGAAAAGAGAAGGAAAAAAAAACCCTTGTGTCGAGACATTGAAAACTAGGGTTTCAATTTTTGAGGTTGGTGTGTGTATATATACATGTACCGATCGGTCCAAATGGGTGGGCTTTTGGTGTGTGGATCGGCTTGCAAAAGAAAAGAACAAGGCCCGACTTGGCCTAAAGGGGGGTCGGATCACAAACCAAACCGGAGCCCATAGCTCATGTGTATACTAAACTTGCAATGAAACAAACGAGGCCCATGTTTATGTTGGTATTCGACTTAAAAGGAAGCGCCCAAAATAACTTATATGTGTGACTTTTAATTTTTTTTTCTGTCGTACCAATGTCGATTACTTAATATGCTCGTTAGGTTTTAAACATTCATAATTTAGATCTTTTAATTTCTTTAAATGAGCGTTAATATATTTTACATATTTTATAATCTTGATTTTAAAGGGTAATTTAGTCTTTAGTATTCGTTTTGAATTTTAGGGTTTTACAACTCTTCCTCCTAAAAGAAAATTTCGTCCTTGAAATTGAACAAGGCGAGCAGAACAACGAGACAAATCGGTTTGAGTCTCGAGGAAAATAAAGCAAACACGGAACTCATCTTAGAACAAGCGGTTTCTTATCGGGATATTCAAACTCATACTTCTCGAAGTCAAATTAATAGTCAAATACTTATAACAGATAATTATATACTTATCAAGTAATGGCGGATAACGAGATGAGACGCAGAAAACAAAGCGCGATTCTAACTTATTCGAGATATCTAAGGGTGAAAACAATCATATGCATAGGCGAGCGAATCCTAACGGTCTCACTAGTCGCAGATAATCAAACTAAAAGGATCTAATGTTCCTCAAACACTTCACGAAATATCCTATGATCACAATAAGGGTACACGGAGACGTACACATTTAGAGCAAACATAGCAATCCATAGTTCATACAAATCATAACAATTTCGGTCCAAAACGTACAAAACTTACACGTAACAGATATCGACGAAATCTCACAAATAGGTACATAATTTCAAACAGGCATGAGGAGTGCCAAATAACGGGTACAAGTTATATTCCATTCACGTATCAACCACAGGCATTTCCCAAGACGTCATACGATTTCAATAAGTTCAAATTATATGATCTCGGTATTATCACGTTGATCAGGCGTCATAATACTTGCATCACATAACAAGTTCTTATTGTCATCATATTCTGTCCCGGTTCATGGCAAACCACATAACCAGAATCACAACAAAACATATCATATACATATAACATACAGATAGCAAGTAACATACTATAACAGACCAGATCACATACATATAGCATATACGACATCAAAACAACTTACCATACCACAACAGAAAGAAGGCCACCAATGCATAAAGCGGTTCTTCATGACTCATTCTTTATCGGTCCAAAAGAAAAGGCGAGATATACCGAATGCTAAGCGATAAAACTTCACGATTCAAACCGAGTTCGAAAAATCGGAGGAAAGCAATACGGATCGAGAATCACTTAAGAATATCAAACCGTCTCAAAGCGCATGACAAACGAATCGAGTGACATAAGTCGCGCCCAAATCATATGAAGTAGATGAACCTTCTCGACCGGTTGAATCTTGTCTTCGTCGTTGCGTCTTTGGTTGATTCGTCCGACTTCCTCAATGACATCCCGATACCTAGGCAAATCCCACATCGGTGTGGCACGGAGAGATCTTGGGCTCATAAGATAACATTCGCCTTACAATGACACAACGCGTTTTGTGGTCTCTGCGAGTGGAGTTCTTAGGCTGGCGGTTAAGTGTGCTTATGTGAGAGTAATCTTGGTTTGGGTGACCTGGGAAGTCTTCAAATGAGGCCACAAAACAAATCCGTGAGCTGCGGGCAAAGCGGACAATATTGTGGTGCGGTAGGCGGGATGTTACAAGTGGAAAGCAATACGGTCGAAATCACTTAACGAGAATATCAAACCGTCTCAAAGCGCATGACAAGCGAATCGGTGACATAAGTCGCGCCCAAATCATATGAAGTAGATGAACCTTCTCACCACGGTTGAATCTTGTCTTCGTCGTTGCGTCTTTGGTTGATTCGTCCGACTTCCTCCATGACATCCCGATGTCTCCGGTAAGACGGCGGTCGGTGGCTTCGCTTCACGAAACTCTCGGCCACGAGGGGCTGATTGCGGCCACGCGGTCGGCACCATCTTCTTTGGCTCCACGGTAGTCTCCATCTAACGATCGACAAGCGGACGGCGAAAACAAAATAACAAAATTTCGATGCGAAAGAGGAGGCCAACTCGGTGAAGACAAAAGAGTATCAAGTCAAATCGAGCGACGGTCAAAAGGAATCGAAGATATCGAATCGGCGAAACCTAATGTCTACCCAATCCTCACGGTCATAGCCTAAGCTCTAAGGGTCCTAAAACTGGCTTTGATACCATAAATTGTAACACCCCAACCCGACAAGGGTAAAGATATCACAAATCTGGTTTCATATCGAACCTTAAGTACTATACAATAGCGGAAGCCTTTACAAAATTTACAAAAGAAAATATAAATAACAATAATCAAAATAAATCTAAGATCCCTATTTTCAAATCTTGCTCTCACTCTACTCTCAACCCAGATCAGCTATCCCATAAGCTCATCTTGAATGCTTAACACCGCGCAGGAAAAGAAAATGCGGTTGAGCTTACAAAGCCAGTGAGCAGATATAACGAAACCAAAAGTTCATAATCGAAATTCATACTCAAACATAGCAAGGTTCAACAAAGCGAAGTTCGGACAAGCGAGATTCACATAAGCAGAGGAATCATAGCAATGGCATAGGGAATCCTAATAAGCATAAGGAAATGACAAGAAAAGGAGATCATGAGAAAACCTTTACTAAAAAGGTCGAATATCTGTACCTTAACGCAAATGAGGAAAAGCAAATGAATGAGCGAACACGAAGATCGACGCCACGTCTTCTTCAATGAATCTACACGGATTACGATTCGTATAATACTTATTAGTTCCTTTTATAAGCTTCTTATGCCTTTGTAAGTGTGTAACTTATTGATATCATGTTTTATCTTTCATTTTCTTAAACTCATATTTGGACGAGACTTTAACAATTTTATAAAATACTTACTTAGCTCAAATGAAATCAAGAAAAATCCAGGGTTCCCATATGATTTAAAGAGTCTCAAAAATTGGTGGGTTCTATTTCCATGCTAAATGGCCTATGGAAAATCACAAGTCCAGACCTGTCCGAAAGTAATCGAAAATACACCTTAAAAGTTTACACTTATTGGACCTGTTTAGACACCTTGGAAAAATTCCCAAAACTCAAGAAATTCATTTATATCCTAAATGTCAATCCTGTAAAAGGAGAGCTCCCAATTCATTATGGTTTGCAAATGAAAATCAAACAATCAACTAAATTTGGACCCGTTTTCTCAGCTTTGACACTTGATCTTGTAAAAATTAAAAATACGACTTAGACAACTCCAAATTCGACCAAACCACTTGGAAAACTTAACTAAGACATAAAATAGACTTTTCAACAAAACCCAGAATATTACACTTATAAAATTGGATCTATAACACACACATTCGACATATGATGCTGTCCGGTTTAGGGTTTATTAAAACCAATAAAAGCACATGTTTAACCTACCCAAACGCACCCATGACCCATGTAAGCCACACAACCTGTTTTAACCTCATAATAACATGTTTATAAATCCATAATTCAGTCCTATAAAACAATACACACCGCTACACTAGTTAGCGATCCAACACGCACACACTCTTCACATAAAATCATAAACACCCATGATTATAACGACTTAGGGTTTCTACCTTTGTGATTACATATTAATGGCTATCATAACTGATTTTTAGGGCTTGATTTATTCATGTGGCTCGATTCATAACTCCCATATATTACGTTTGCATGTAAATATAAGTGAGACGAATGGAAACGTTGTTATACCTTTGCGAGCTCGGATCAACGCACCAACACCAAGGATGTAGCAGCGATCGGAAAAAGAAAAGAGAAGGAAAACAAAACCCTTGTGTCGAGACATTGAAAACTAGGGTTTCAATTTTTGAGGTTGGTGTGTGTATATATACATGTACCGATCGGTCCAAATGGGTGGGCTTTTGGTGTGTGGATCGGCTTGCAAAAAGAAAAAGAACAAAACCCGACTTGGCCTAATGGGGGGGGGTCGGATCACAAACCAAACCGGAGCCCATAGCTCATGTGTATACTCGGCTTGCAACGAAACAAACGAGGCCCATGTTTATGTTGGTATTTGGCTTAAAAGGAAACGGCCCAAAATAACTTATATGTGTGACTTTTAAATTTTTTTTTTGTCGTACCAATGTCGATTACTTAATATGCTCGTTAGGTTTTAAACATTCATAATTTAGATCTTTTAATTTCTTTAAATGAACGTTAATATATTTTACGTATTTTTTAATGCTGATTTTAAAGGGTAATTTAGTCTTTAGTATTCGTTTTGAATTTTAGGGTTTTACACCATTGCAAGTGCTTCCTTTGCTCAATTTCATGTTGCTCGAACTCATCAGGGACAGAAAGTTGCTGTGAAGGTTTCAAGTTCTTACTATGATCTAATCTTGTTTTTGAGTTCCTTTCAACTTGTTTTGTTAATGGCTTAACTCATTTGATACTGTATTCATGTTTCAGGTACAACATATGCACATGAGTCGAGTGAACGCGTGGAAACCTGTAGTTGACAAATTAAAAAATTGTCTGGCTGATTGGAAAGTGAAAACGATGTCGTTTGGGGGTCGTCTATCATTGGTAAAATCGGTGCTTGGTAAAAAAATTTAACGGGTTAAATGGAATTCGATTCTTGCTTCGTTTGGGGATGGGGGGTTAAATGTAGGTTCTCTTAAGACAAAAAACTTGGCATTGTTGGGTAAATGGTTGTGGAGGTTTAGGACAGAGGGTGGGGGACTTTAAGTTAAGGTTATTAAAAGTATTCACGGGGCATGTGGAGGCTTTGGCGGTCCTTTAAGGGGGGTTGAGGGAGGAACGAAAGGGGGGATGTGGTTTGGCACGACATCGTAAAGAGTGGCATTGAGATCGACGAGTTAGGGTTAGAGTTTACCTCTTCTTGTTTTGGGATATTAGGCGATGGGAGAGACATTAGTTTTTGGGAGGATAGGTGGGTAGATAATTGGAGGCTTCGTGATAGATTTCCTAGATTGTTTCATCTAGATAGAAGTAAAGAGGGTAGCGTAATGGATAAGGGATCTTGGGTAAATAATGGGTGGGTATGGCCTTGGGAATGGAGTAGAAGCATTAGCGGTAGGGCATGTAGGGAATTTGATTATTTAATCGAGGTATTGCGGTTGTGGTTGTTTCTAATACTTGTAGGGATAGATGGAGGTGGGCGTTCGATGTAGAAGGCGGAGTTAAAGTCAAAACGTTAACGGGTTTGATCGAGGAGAAGATTCTTCAAATTGAAGTTGGCGGTCAAGAAACGCTTTGGAACAAGTTAATCCCGAAGAAGGTCAACATTTTTGTGTGGAGAGCACGCAAAGGTAGACTTCCGGTTCGTGTTGAGCTCGACAAAAGAGGCATTGATTTGGATTCAGTACTTTGTGCTTCATGTAATGATAGTGTGGAAACATGTACTCATTGTTTAGTCACTTGTGACTTAGCAACGAGTGTGTGAACCAAACTATTTAATTGGTGGAAAGTGGGGAATGGTAACGCGTTTACTATTGATGAAATTTTTTCTCATAGTGGAAACGTTATTGTTCCTATTCTTCCTCTACAGATTTACTTCATCTTATTATCTCATCTCTACATAAGGAGTTTGATATGACTGATTTGGGGGCCCTTAATTATTTTTTGGGGATTTCTGTTACCCGTGACTCTAAAGGCATGTTCCTCTTTCAAAAGAAATATGCTTTGGAGCTTTTGAACGGGGCACATATGGCTACATGTAATCCAACTCGGACACCGGTTGACACGAAATTCAAGCTTGGTTCTTACGGGGATCCTGTTTATGATCCTACCTTATATCGTAGTCTTGTAGGTGGTTTGCAATACTTGACATTTACTCGTCCAGATATATCTTATGTAGTACAACAGGTGTGCCTTCATATGCATGATCCTCGAGAGCCTCACTTTTCAGCTCTCAGCGAGTTCTTCGTTATGTTCGTGTACGTTGGACTTTGGGCTCCAACTTTATGCCTCTTCTCTTGGTTCTCGGTTGCTTATTCGATCTTGATTCGGTTTGGTGCCCTACTACTAGACGTTCTACTTCGGTTTTGTGTTTTCTTGGGTGATAATCTTCATCGTGGTCTTATAAAGGACAACATACTCTCTCAAGATCGAGTCTTGAGGTGAGTCTGAGAGGTGTTGCAAATGCGATTCTTTGGCCGCATGGCTTCGTAATCTTCTTCGTGAGCTTTATACACCATTATTTTCTGCCACCATTGTTTATTGTGACAATGTTAGCGCTATTTATTTGACCGCTAATCCGGCAACACCAGCGGACCAAACACATTGAGATCGATATTCATTTTGTTCGTGATATGGTTGCTCGTGGTCAGGTTAAGTTCGTGTTCTTCATGTGCCATCACGTTACCAATATATGCTGACATTTTCACCAAGGGTTTACCATCTGCGCTATTTGAGGAGTTCGTACCAGTTTGAGTGTTCGCCCCTCTCCCGCTCAAACTGGGGGAGTGTTAGACGAGTGTATTATTATGGAAGCCTTTGGGCTTTGATATTAGTGATAGGCCTAGCCCGTTTAACATTTTGTATCTAGAACCATCTATTAGGAATTATATATTGTAATGGTGTGTTTGAATTAATGGACAACGAAATCAATTCTAATAATTTGGACTTCTGGGTACTTCATTTGGAAGGAGAGAAACGCTCGTGTGTTTGGCAACAAAATTACAAGTGTTAATAAGATTTTACAAGACATCCAACTCAAAAGTTTCGAATGGATAGTGAGAAGATCAAAGAAATATAAATCGATAGATTGGCAACAATGGTTACGAGATCCTCAGAATATTCATACACGATAACATTAGTCTATATCTGAAATGCTAGGCTAATTCGGGTCAGTTCATCAGAATCATCTAATAAGGTACTACTTGGATTATTATGGGACACAACAAGATGTTCTACTCTACTACAATTGAGACAAGGTTTATTATTTAGAGGACCCACGTTTGGCTATATGGCTCAATGTTTGGTTCTTTATTCTCATGTCACTTTATGGTAAATGTATATTGTGGAATATGGTGTTATTCAGTATTTTTGAGCAGTGTGTATCAGTGAGTAATAGTTTTGATAGGCTTCTAGTTATTTTTTCGTTTCTTTTATCTGTATATTAGTTTATTTCTTTTGGGGCCCCTTCTCTTTTAAGTGTCTTGTTAATTGAACAGAGTGCCTTGTATTGTATTGTGATCTTTTTCAAGGTTCTCTTTTATATATTGCTTTTCTAAAAAAATAATAAGCAAAGGAAGGTAACTTCACTCCTTTTCAACAAGAGTCACTAACAAAAACAAGCCCGCGTACTTTTAATAGCACTTCATGCAAAAAATAAAAGTCCCTAATACTCATATTATACTAGCAGTATAATAAGGTTTGTTTAGACGTGGAGCAAAATTATCCACGGGAAAACAATTAAATTTCCAACAACTCAAATACCTATTCCCCGAAAAAGACTCTGCGTGCAAACAAAACAAAAACAAAAAAATAAAATGGTGGTGGCCCGATCTATATTTGGCGCTAAATCAAAACTCGCATTTGCAGTCACCGCTTTAACCGCCGGAACAGGTGCCGCCACCATCGCAAACTCCGAAGACCCTGCCACGTCACTCAAACTCTGCACCACTGTCCCTCTCCGCCTCTTCCGCGTCTCCCTCACAGCTGCCACTATTGCCTTCGGTATCAATATTTAACCCTAAATTTATATAATTATTTCATTTTTATAAATTACTTATTGTTAGTTTTTGGATATACAATTAGAGTTATTAGGTAACAATGTTAGGTTTGTGGCTAGAAGGTTCTGGACTTTGGCTATAGCTGTCTGTTTTATCAATATATTTAATTTGTAAAATGACGTAGAAGCTAACGCTAAAGGCTTATTTATATTAGTGTTTCAAATAAGACCGTTTAAACAAGGTCTACTTGTTGCTAAACAAACATTACATTTTAAAAGCTAAAAGCTCCAAAAAGCTTGTCGCCAAACCACATTGTGATTGAGATATACTAGTAGGTGTGATATCGGAAGATCGAAATATATCTTAGTTTAGTTTGATGTTACATTGTGATTCGATATCCTTTTGATTAGGTTGCTTTAGTTATTCTCTTTACATGAGCGGGATGTAATGTGATTATTTTTCAATTTGTTGTTGTGATTGTTGTTATTTCGTAGTGTATGTGCTATTTCAGTTGTTGTTATTTCTTAGGTGAAATGTAGGGATATGTGAATAACTCGATGTTATAACGGCGAGAGTGTCTGTGCTTTTTATTAAGTAGTGTTGTCAGCTGTAGATTTGTGATAGGAGTTAGGTTCAAATCCTGCTAGCCCCAAAGGTGGCTCGGGTGGGGTCACCTTGTACCCCCCAGAAGTCCAGAACAAAATATTTGATGAGAAGCTATTCGAATTGAAGATTCAGATGTTGTAATTGATCATTATGTAGATTGTAATTGAGCTATGGTAGGTTTGATGCCAAATGATCAAAATGTAACTCAAACTCGGTGTGATGCTATAGGTTACTTTAGCTCTTGGCCTAAGAAGATCAGGGACACAATATGGTATTATGTTAGGGTTCGTTTGCATATTTAGGGATTATATTATGCTCCAAAATACCGATACCGAACTGATCCCATACCGGTCCTTTACCGACCAAGTCACTATCAGTACCGGTGTCCTCGTTTTGCCTTACAAAAATCAGTACATCCTGTACCAAATACCGAGAAAACCAAAACTAACGAATTAATACCAGAATACCGGAATATCGTTTTCAAGCTGTATTTGTTCAATGTCGGTGTGTAATGTTTACTTATCTTTGTTTATCTACAGCACTTTTATCGTTTTCAAGTTGTATTTGTTCAATTTCGCCCCCTCCATTTTCTCTCCTTTATCGGCTTTCTTCAACAGATTCTTTTTCTGCCACAGCCAATTATGGCTTCTTCTTCCAATCCTTCTGATGGCACTCTCCCCATGGCAACTATCTTGCATATGATTTCTATCAAGCTTCATTCAAGCAACTATCTTTTATGGAGGAATCAAATGATCCCTCTCCTCTCATATCAGTAACTTATGTGGCATGTGGGCGGTTTTGCAGCCCCTTCCGTCTGCCACGATTATTGCTGACAACAAAGAATTGCCGAATCCAGCGTATACAACCTGGTTCGAAACAGACCAACGGGTGTCATTCTTTTGAACTCTTCTCTTTTTGAGGAGGCTGCCGCTGAAGTTATTGGACTTTCTTCTTTTGCACAGATCTCGAATGCTGTCAAAAACGCGTATAGCCACTCTTCAGTTGAACGTATACACAGTCTACGTGATCAACATCGCCTCTTGGTCAAAGGAACCTCTTCTGTTTTTGAATTCGGCCGCAAATATAAGGCCTTATTTGATCATTTATCAGCCATTGGACAACCTGTTGATAAATTGGACAAGCTTCATTGGTTTCTTTGGTCTTGGTGCCTCATTTGAGACTTTTCCTACAGCCATTAGAGCCTCTATTCCGCATCCATTCTTCCGTGATCTTCTTTCTCAAGCTGAAAGTCACAAACTTTTTCTGACATCATGGTTCGAGGTCCACACCCCCTCTTACCTTTGTTACAGATCATTCTTGGCTTCCATACACTTCTCATGGCAGAGGTCGGTCATCACATGGGGGTGGTCACGGCCTTGGCCGTCGAACCCCTCATTGCCACTATAGCTATGTCGGATGATGGTCATTATGTTTCTCACTGCCGAACCTTGCCTCATATCGACCAAGGCTGCTTCTTTAGATGCAAATCTTGCTCACGCCTTCATGCTCAATGTGATCTGTTCGATGCTACTTGATTGATATGTTGCAGATTCGGGAGCATCTACTCACATGACATCTTCTCCTGACAATCTTCCTCCTCGATCCCGACTGTCTTCCTGATGCTTCTCCTCATCTTGTTAATGCAACTGCTACCTTGGTAATGGTCAAACTCTTAATGTTTCCCACACGGTTTCCAATAATATTAAGTTGAATGATGTTTTAGTTGTTCCAACCAAGCTTCAATTGGCGGATGTCATTACAAAGCGTCTCCTCCTTCTCGGTTTGAATACTTTCGAGCCATGTTGACTCTTGGACCACCACTTTTTCGCTTGAAGGGGGGGTGTTAGCGTGAAATAGTGATATTACATAATTGTAATGGAAATGATTGGGGGGCTAAACGTGTGCCTACTTTCATGCCTAAAGTGATGTGGAAGTGTTTAATTTGTTTGTGACGAAGTGTGATATACCCGTTGAAGTTGTATCGAGATAGGGCACCACTTTAAGCGGGCGCGAGCTCCTTAAGAATATTTAGAGAAGAGAACATAATTATTTGTTTGACATAACTATGCTTTCATTCATTATAATGGCTCGGTATTTATAACCTTACAATGATAAAATTTAACCTCACAATGACAATGACAATGGGCTTAGCCCACGACAAACACGACCTAACAATTAAGATAAATAAAGATAACTTAGCTCACTATCCACGGGTGTAACATTCTCCACTCCTTCAAAAATCACCTTGTCCTCAAGGTGTTGTCTTAAAAAAAATCTTCATTCCGGGATCCCATATTCTTCTTTGAATAAGCATGGACTCTTCTTTGAACCATATAATGGTTATGATATGGGACTCAAAGGACTCTTTCCAAACCTGTCCATAAGAGGATTCAACTCTTTTTTGTAACTTATGTTTTCTTATAGTCCTATGTCTTTGATCTAAAACATGCCTAATATGAGGCCCATATTCCATGAAATTAGGTAACAACATCATTTGTTTCATCTTGTAACCAAACCTCTGCAACACAAATTCCTTCAAACACACTGTAGCCTTAATCCTTCTTGTCTGCTGCCACGAGTCAGAATTTGATAATAAATAAACTTGTTGCTGTGTAACCTTCTCTTTTGCCTGCCCTTCTTCAAACTTTTCTGCCTTGTCATTGGTATTGTCATCAACATCATCCACCGGCTTCAGAGTTTTTATTTGATTATCCCCCACTAACTTCTCGTGTGCAGCGTCCTTCGCAGGGTCGGTGTTGTCATCCTCGTCATCCTTGATGTTGCTACTACTCGCTTTATTGCTGGAAGAAGACGACCAATGATCCTCAAAACGTGTTTTCATTAAGCGAGCAAATGAAAAAGCTTCGTCTAAAGTTGTAGGGTTTGACCTTAAGAGTGCACATCGTAGAGCCGGTTTAAGTCCAGAGATATAAAACGATTTAAGTAAGTTTTGAGAGATCCCCGTTACTCGATTTATAAGTATCTCATATTCGGCCACCGTACCCATTTGCAAGAGCTTAGATAGTGCATTCCGATCGTTGTTGCCCGATGCCATGAACAGTAACTCGAAGAGCAATACTTTGTGAACATTAATTTCACGATAAATAGTACTTTTCGGTGATGAACAGTACCTGTGAATAGTGGTCGATGAACAGTAACATTTAAAAATAAAATAAAATAATTGGAACCCTAATTTGGTAGCCCTCTCAACGAGGACTCTCAATGAAAGCACCAATTGATACGACCCGTTGAGGTTGTATCGAGATAGGGCACCACATCAATGCGGCGAGCTCTTAAGAATATTTAGAAGAGAGCGTAATTATTTGTTTGACATAACTATGCTTTCATTTATTATAATGGCTCGGTATTTATAACCTTACAATGATAACATTTAACCTAACAATGACAATGACAATGGGCGTAGCCCACATGACCTAACAAATAAGATAAATAAAGATGGTGAAGATGTAGACAAAAATCATTTTCGTTGTGGTTTTCGTGTTTGGGACTGTTTTGTCTATTGTTATGGTGAATTGACTTAAGAAAAGGAAATCTTACTTGATTTTACCGAGAAGATACCACATTCTTGAATGATTGATGGAGCATGGATTTATCGGCTTGTACTAAGCTGGTGGGGTAGCATTTGATCATAACCGGTTATCGATTATTGCTATTCATTTGCCAGCTTTGGTTTTGCTCGTGCTATACCTTTAGATACGCTTGGTCGCTTGTCGAATCTTCAGATTGGGAGTTTGAGATCGAACAACTTATCGGGTACATTTCCTTCTGATTTTTATAATCTGAGGAACTTGGCATGTCTGCATCTCGAATGCAATAGCTTCTCTCGTCCATTACCGGTGAACTTGTCTATTTGGAATAATCTTTCGGTTCTTAATATGTTGAATAATAGTTTTAGTGGATGTATTTCCCCTTCTATATCGAGTTTGATTCACCTCACTGAGTTTGATTCACCTCACTGCTTTGAGTCTATCAAACAACATGCTTTCCGGTGAAACACAAGTGAAAGTGTGGGATCCTGGAATTACATGAGGCAAGATTTGGAAGCAACACCTTGAGGACAAGGTGATTTCGAAGGAGTGGGGAATGATACGCCTACTGTAGTTGGATAACTATCTTGTTACTAAGTCGTATTCGAGTCATGTTAGGATATATGTCTTTGTCTCGTATTAGGAAAGTGTCAATTGTTTTGGGAGTTTATCTTGTATTCGACTTGTGATACAAGTTAGGGTTATTTGGTATTTATACCGCGTCATTCATTAATGAAAGTCACGATTTGTCAAATAACTTTCTAGTCTTCTCTACTCAAATATTCTTAAGGAGCTTGCGCCGCTTGAAGTGGTGCATACTATCTATAAAACCGTAGCAATTGGTCGTATCAATTGGTGCTTTCAATTGACCCGTTAAGGTTGTGTCGAGATAGGCACCACTTGCGCGAGCTCTAAGAATATTTAGAAGAGAAACGAATTATTTGTTTGACATAACTATGCTTTCATTCAATATAATGGCTCGGTATTTATAACCTGTTACAAAGTGGGTCCATCTACTTGCACCAATAGAATGAAGCCACATAAGATTAGGCATGTAATTAGGCACACGAGTTAGGCATGCCAATCAATGCGCAATTGTAATTAGGTAATAGTTGTGTATGATTCTTGTAATTCATTCCTTGTACATATCCATCATTCCATCTAATCCCACCTAATTTGGTGTGGATTATCTCATTTACATTCCCCAAGGATAGCAAAATTTATCTACGTATTTTGTAATCGATTTATTATTTAGTTATTTAATATACATATATAGGAGCATAATAAGTTCATGTTAGAAAGCGCATTTCTATCATCTGCACTTTCTTTGTTTTTTCTTATATACAATGGAACACAAAAGCATCAATATGACAATGAATATGAGACAATACGAATTGGATGCCCAAATAGGTTACAGAATATAGTTGCTGCAACCGAACGTTGTAATTCATTAGTTAACGATTAAGTTTTTAGATATTCTGGGCTCATAAATTGCTAGTAAAAGGCGCATTTTGGTCGGAAATAGCTGGTTGTAGCATTAGCTAATTGTGGCAGTTTAGTTTTTTCAAAGTTTTGGTATTTGGCGGAAATACCGAATAAATCAAAACTGGTAACGAACCAATACTGAACAAGTGTTTTCGGGGAGTATTTTAGTGGTCGTTTTGTTCCTCGTTTTTGATCGGTAGACTCGGTATCGGTACTAATTTATGTCGTACGCATCCATATGACCATATATATTGTACTGTATTGAAAGTTGGAACCATGCGCCAGGGGTGCTCTAAACCACACACAAAAAATAGTCTTATGTTTTAGTTAGGGTAAAATGTTTATGCCATGCCGGTTAAACAGTGGCTTTGATATCTATCTATAGGACTATATTTAGTTGGTTTAGGTGCACTAGAAATTTATAACCAGTTTCTATTTCCAAAGGGTGATATTAAGCCTTATATAAAGAATTAGATTGGCAACGATGGTTATGGGAACCACTCAAGATTCGGCTACAGTAAGGTCTGGAAAATGATTGTTCAAGTTACAGTATCTGCTGCAATTAATGATTTAATTCAGTGAGGCCAGTTTAGTTGTGTTTCAGTTAATTTCATGTCATCAGAGGGTCTGACGTTTACAATTTGTGAGTTAGAGTCATAGTAGCAACATAAGTGTGTCAGTTTGATTTTGGCCCATTATGTTTTTCCACCTAGTTTTGTTTTATCAAATAGAGGGTGGGACGTCGGTCAGTGAGTTAGGATCCTTTTTTGTGTTGGTTATTGTGTGGTAGTTGGCCCAATGATTGGGTTCTTGTACTTTAGTCTTTTGTTTCTCAATTAATGGTTCGGCTGTACACACCTATGTGGTGTTTTTTATTTTCTTGGGCCCCTTTCTCTTCAATGGTCTTGTTGAGGAGGTGGTTCGCCATTTCTTTTGTATTGTGTTCTTTGGTTCCTTTAAAATATGTTGCCTTTCTAAAAAAAAGCTTTATATCGTGTAATATATGCTTAAATGTTCAATAAAATCTGGTAATTTGTTCTTGCACTATATTTTTCTGTTGATGTTCTGTGTACAGTCTTTCTATTCATTTTGAGTTTTACAAGTTGATTAAGAAATAGATGAATGTTGGCGTGATTTTAGATTACGAGTATTCACTATTGGGACTACCAGAAGATAGTATTGAGAGGGAAAGAGTTAAACATGAAGTCCACACCAGGAGTGCACGTAGGCTTGAAGAACTTTGCTTCAAAAACGGTGGAATATACATCAAGCTTGGTCAACATATTGGTCAACTGGTAGGACCTACTAACCTTTTTAATGGTGTCGAAATTTAAGTTTCGTATGTGATGATGAGATTCATAGTATATGTAGTGTATGCGGTTAGCTAAATGGAATGTTCTCATTTAGGAATATTTGGTACCTCAAGAGTACATTAAAACATTAAGGGAGTCGATGTTGAACAGATGTCCGACCTCTTCTTATGATCAAGTGTGCCAAGTTGTCAAGAAAGAGCTTGGAGGGGCACCTGAAGAGGTATGTTTACCTAATCTCACTTTGCTCTTACTTTTGTTTTAGTTATTTTGAGTCATAGAATTTATAAAAAAACCTATTTACTTTTACAGATATTTGATGAGTTTGACCCAGTCCCCATTGCAAGTGCTTCCCTTGCTCAAGTTCATGTTGCTCGAACTCATCAGGGCCAAAAAGTTGCTGTGAAGGTTTCAAGTTCTTACTATGATCTAATCTTGTTTTTGGGTTCCTTTCAACTTGTTTTGTTAATGGCTTAACTCATTTGATACTGTATTCATGTTTCAGGTACAACATATGCACATGACAGATACTGCAGCTGCAGATTATGCAACAGTCGAATTCATTGTCAACACTTTACATCGGCTCTTTCCTTCATTTGATTACAGGTTTATTTGTTAGAGCTTACCGCCTATCTTATTTTTGTTATTCGACTGCTATTTCTTTATGCATGTGTTTATTGATGGGGATATATGGTAATAACCATAGTTGTGCATGGGTTATAATATAGGTGGTTGGTAGATGAAGTACACGATAGTCTACCTAAGGTCAGACATATTTTCAACCTGTTATCTTCTCGTATTTTTATGATGTCCTGCTACATGTGTGTATTTATGCAAACTCTTCTGATATGGTAGGCTGTATATCCTTTGAAATAGTATTGTTAATAAGTTACAATGATGATCAGGAACTTGATTTCTTAAATGAGGCCAAGAACAGCATTAAATGTATGGATAACTTTCGGAAGTTATCTCCTCATATTGCAGACTATGTGTATGCGCCCAAGGTATATTGGAACCTAAGTACCACAAAATTGTTGACCATGGAGTTTGTAGAAGGCGCAGAAGTCAATGACTTGCAGAGCATCCAAAAACTTGGAATCAACCCACATGACATTGCAAGGCTAGTAAGTATCTTTTCTCTGTACTACCAATTGGCTAGTTGCAGCAGTTTTCCTGCTTGGAGCTATTATCCAATTCATGTCCCATGTTGTTTGTTGGTTAATACAGGTGAGTAGAACATTTGCTGAAATGATGTTTAAACATGGATTTGTGCACTGTGATCCACACGCTGCTAACTTGCTAGTTCGCACACTGCCTTATTCAAAAAGGGGCATTTTTGGTAAGGCATCTAATTGTTAAATAAGACACTTGGAATCATACATTATAATACCATGATTTTACTAGAGAGCTTTTAGTCAACATGGTTTAAGTTTTTTGTTGTTTTAATGTACTGCTTCCTATTTATAAGCTTGTGAAGGGGTACTACCTTCTTGCAGAACATTTGATCACATTTGTTAATTGGGTCTCTTAAGGACCTCATATGGATCACAGCGTACATATACATCTGAGTACATTAAGCGCAACAGGCAAATCAAAACAAAATATGAATTATAGATCTGTTTTTACTTTAAATAGTTATGTTAGAAAGTATTGTTTTGTTAAATAAAAGGCATAGACTTCTTCAATTGATCATTTGGCATTTAACTAAGCCTTTTTTCCCTTCATATATGCATTTTTTCCATACTTTATTTTCATGATGCGATGTTTTCCTTATTGATGCTGTTTAGCTGTTTACAGGAAGAAGAAAACCGCAACTAGTACTGCTGGATCATGGTCTATACAAAGTACTTGACAATTCTATTAGGACCAACTATGCTGCACTTTGGAAGGTGCACCATACAATTTCTTGAATATTAATGACTTTTTATGCCATCTATTATTACCTTTTTTCACGTCCATTTTGCATGCTGCTGCTTTCAAGCATCATTAACCTCTGACCTGTATGACTTGCTTACAGGCTTTAGTACTGGCTGATGCAAATGGAATAAAGGAAAATTGCTTGAAATTGGGTGCTGGTGAGGATTTGTATGCATTGTTTGCAGGGATTCTTACAATGAGGCCTTGGAATAGGGTTATTGATCCTGCCGTTGATCATCTTGCCATTCAAGGCAATGCCAGCGACCACTCAGAACTTCAGGTTAGCTTACATTATATAAGGCAATGCCAATGACCCTGCTGTTAATCATCTTCCCCATTTCAAAGTTTTTGGTGTATCTCGTATTTTGACTCCCAATTGGTCATGTCCTTCAATTTAAATAATCATCCACATGAAAATTTAACATACAAACTGCTCCTTATGTCGCGTGAAAAGGTACATGAACATATTTAGGGTAATATGTTTAAGGTTAAGTCACTTAAGTGGGAAGTTTTTATGTGGTTTAGGTATTGTCTTATCTTGTTTATGAAAATTTAGCATCTGCATCTTGAAACCCAAGTGTTATGGTTCTATTGATTAATAGAACCTTTTTTATGTTTTGCAGATGTATGCTTCCTTATATTTTCCTCAAATCACAGAACTTCTGCATAAACTGCCACGTGTCATCCTTCTAATGTTAAAGACTAATGATTGCTTGCGATCAGTCAATAACGCTTTGGTATGTCTTTTGCCAATCTAATTTTATTATTGTCTTTCCAGGATCCACATAATATCTATAATAATGGTGAGAATTTGATGTTTGGGTATTACTTTTCGACAGATAAAAAGACCCTCTGTGGAGTCTTTCATTATTATAGGAAGAGTTTCTTCTGAGGCACTGATTGAGGAAAAGTTGTCACGTGCAAAGTCTCTCTTTAGCTTGCTACATGTTTGGTTGGAGGAGATTTCACTCGAAGCCCGTTTTCTCATTATGCAAGTAGCGTTGTGGATACTCCAGTTCCGTACAGCTTTGGCTCGGTGAACACAATATCATTTTATTAGCTTATATATAGAAGACATAAATCATGCCGAAAGAAATCGTTGGGTGTTCAGTCGTTGTTGATTTTTTGATTCAAAGTTAGTGCATTCTTTGGCTTCAAGCCCCTTTCCTAACCCGTAATAGTATGGGAAATCCAATAAGCTGGCCAAGCAACAGGTACACACATACATGAATGATGTATTATATAGGCTAAATTCTTATTCTTTCTAGACAGAGTATAGATGATGATTAGTGTAGTTTTGTGCCTCGTATCCTCAAAATATGAGATGTGGATCTATGGTATTATTTTTAGAAATTGTCACAGATATATTAGTGAGTTAAATTCATGAAGCAATGCATGTTTATGAACCAATAGCTTATGTTACATGACATTTGCATAAGACTAGGCGCACCAAGGTCGGACGACCAAGGTCGCCAGTCGGCCGGGGTTGGTCGGCCGTGGTGTGGTTGTGTCGGTCGGAAGAGGGATTTGGTCGAGAGGACGATCGATTGAGGCTTGTATATGTGTTTCAAAAATCCATCTGTTCGGTTGGTAACTTTTAAAAATTTAAACCCTTTTACCCTAATTTATATACACTTTATATACTTTCATCAATTTTTTTAAATGGCTGGTTCGCTTCCTAACCAGCGGCATCATCTTCATCATAAAAAATGTTATCATTTGTGTGTTGAGAGATTGAAAATAGTGTGTATTGAAATTAAAAATGTAGTGGATATATATAGGGAAAAAAAGATGGGTGAAAAAAAAGAAAAAAGAAGATGAATGTCGCTTTGGTGTGGTAAAAAGTCGTTCGTAAGTCGTCGGAGAGAGAAGGCTAATGTGGCATGAGCCAAGTCTAATTGCAGGTACATGCCCAAGACATAAGTTGAGCCACTAGATGAAAGGAGTGACTAATGAATAGTAGGCTAAGATGATTTTACTTTAAAAGTCTAGACTAAGTAGACAAAAACATTAAATATAAATCCCTACCTCTAATTTGAAGTCTTCTTAAAAGTAAAAGAGTTGGTCATAAGCACTTGTCCCCCATAGACATTTCTTCCATCATTTTTACATCTTTAGTGCATTGACAATGACAGTATGATTTATTTGTTCCCTATGAAACTTCTTTCAATTATTAACCTTTAATAAAATGCAAACATATCATTTAAAAGTTTTTGAGCTCAACGTAAAATGGATTGTCATAAGTTATCGCTAGATTTCAGTTTCTCTGGGTAGATCTAAGTCCACCTTGCGTTATATGACCTAACCCATTAGTTAAGTGGTTGTGAGTATAAGTTGCATCAAGAATGAACGGTGTTCAAGTCTATAAGTATAAAATGTTTGCGACCAGTTCACGTGAGGTGTAGGAGAGAGCAAAGTTAACCTTAACTTCATGAAAAGAAATCCAGTCAATATATTACTTCGTTTTGTTGAAGTTTCGAGACAATGGACATGTAAAATCGATGTCGAACAGGTTTGGATACATGTAAGTTCATTACCAGGTTTGTTTAAAAAGTCTCCATAGAAACAGAGAAAGAATATTATATCTGAGTTAAAGTCATAGATACAATAATATATTGTAAGATTGTGAGTAAGTTCATTTGCAAAAGTCTTTGCACGCATAGAAAGAAAAATAAACATTGACCCACCAACCCAAATCATAGCTTATAAATGAAACTACAGCCTGCTCATACTTTGTAGCAAATGTGAATGTTAAGTCTTTAGTAGTATCCTTTTTCGTATTTTTATTTTCTCCAGTTTTGCTCCTACCGCTTCTTTGAATACGAGTCATAAATGCTCTCATAAACAAAGTGAAGCTTTGCTTCTGTTTAAACATAACCTTTCATCCATTTACGACACATTATGAAAGTTGATAATTTTACAATTAAGCCCATAAAAATGGATTTAAGATTAACCTATTTTCAAAAGTGTAGGCTCTAATCTTAAATTGTAAAAAACAATCAAAATATAACGTTATTTATACTTAATTCCAAAATTTGAAAACACGAGCTCCAAAAGTCATATATATATTTTTATTTAATAAGATTTAAATTATTCAATTGCATTTTTGACCACAATTAATTGAAGGTTGAATTTATAAACCAATAGACATGCTCAAGTTTTACAAATAGGCTAAATTAAGTTCTTCGATTGGTTCGATTAAGTCTTCGTTTTAATGAATTATCCAAAAATCGTTTCCTTTAGTGTTTAAAGATTATTGTGGACCACATAATTTTCAATGAATGATTCTTTTTTGTTGCAATCAAAAGTTAGAATTGTGCATAACTCGACAAGAAATTAAAATTTAGAGTCTATCAGTTTTGATAGACTTGTATAACCCAAGTGATACTTTTATAAATATAACTAGACCACAAACATATTATTGATTATTTATCTTCAAGAATATTATTGTAATACCAGTGACAATATACTTATTTGGTTTACGGCCTTTTTGGCCAACTAACGGAAATGAAGTTGAAAATTTTGCACAATAAAAAATGAAATGAAGTTTAAGGGCCTATCGAGTTAAGCGATTTGTACAACCAGACTTTTTGGATCATAAGCGTAAATTGATTATCAATTGTGCTAATAACATTGATTTAAGATCATTTGAGGATAAAAGATTATTTACATCAGATTTATCTTCACCATTCTTTTTTATTTGATCTAGTTGATAAGATTAATCACAACAATTTAAAAAAACCAATTTCATCATTTTTTTCAAATATTAATATCTTTCTAACCGTTAATCGTTAAACGAAAAAAAAAAAAATCATTGCGACGAGCATTTAATCATCTTTCTATAAATAGACACTTTGATATACTTTCGACAATTTTTTATTTTCACGTATTTTTTTTTTTTTTTTTTTTTTTTTTTCGAAATTTGCATTAAAAATTTTATATGATTAAACACTAATCTTGAATATCACATGTGATATTAAATGTTAAATCATTATGATATGTAATATCACATGTGATATTAGTGTAAAGTCACATAGGATATACATATCATACACATGTGATATTACATATCATATATGATTTAACACTAATATCACATGTGATAATCAAATTAGTGTTTAATCATATATGATTTTTTCATGCAAATTTCAGTAACGTAAAAAAAAGAAAAAAAGAAGAAAAACGTGAAAAAAATAATTTTTTTTCTCTTCGCAAAAAATAATTAAATGCTCTTCGCGACGGTGTAAATATTTTCGCGTAACGATTAACGGTTTAAGATATTTATTTAAATTATAAAAAATAGATGAAATAATAAAATGCTTCTAATCTTAGCCGTTGATTTCTTTTTAGATGTATGGTGAAGATGAGTCTTTTGGTATGTGAGAAAAGTTTAGTACGTAAAATAACCGTCATCAATAACATTAAAACCGAAGAGTATGTTTAGTCAATAAATTTAGAGAACCAAAAATCTCGATGCAAGGTTTGGTAGAAAAGCATTATTGTGAATGACAAAATTTTCACCAACACATTCTTTTAATCGCAATCAAAAGTTAGAAATTTTTGCATAATCAAACAAAAAGTAAGTCTAGAGTCTACCACTTAAATAAATTTCCACAACCCAAATGTTACGTTTATCGACCACAAACATATTCTCCATCATATTATTATGAAAGCAACTACCACACTATATATATTTGTAGCAATTGTGAATTTTTTATACCAATCAAAAATAAAAACACAATGAGTAGTTCAATATCTAGTGCCTTTTTTCTTTTCCTAATTTTCACCACTTTTGCCTCTTCCACTTCTTCTTTGAATAAAAATATTCATAAATGCCCTAAAAAACAGAGTCATGCTTTGCTTCTCTTTAAACATAACCTTTCCTCCATCAATTACACAAAGGAAGAATGTGTTTTTTTGCTTGGTTCTCATTATCATCCAATAATGATGAGCTGGAACACAGATTCAGATTGTTGTAACTGGGATGGTGTTACTTGCGACGACTCCACCGGTGACGTCATTGATCTCGACGTTAGCTGTGGAATGCTAAGTGGTACCATCCATCCTAACAGCTCACTCTTCAACCTTCCTCATCTCCAAAAACTCAACCTTGCTTTCAATGATTTTACTGATTCCCTAATTTCAAGTGAAATAGGAAGGTTTTCAAATAGTCTCACACATCTCAACCTCTCAAATTCTGGGTTTTCTGGTCAAGTCCCAATGGATATCACATTCCTTCATAAATTGGTCTCTCTTGATCTCTCCTTGAATGATTATCATAAAGTCATGATGGGACCTCATGTTTTCAACAGTCTGCTACAAAATTTGGAAGAACTTTCACTTGAAGATGTTAATATTTCTTCGGTTTTACCTACTAGTCTTAACATCTCTTCTTCTTTGAAATTACTAAATCTTTTCCAGACCGGAATGCAAGGAAAATTACCTCATTACATTTTCAATCCTCATTCTTTGGAAAAACTTGATTTGTCATGTAACCATTTCACAGGCGACATCCCTTCAGAAATCTCAGTTAACCTGACACACCTTACTTTTCTTGATTTATCATCTAACGAACTTAATGGGACATTGCCATCTTGGCTGTTTACTTTCCCCTCTTTAGAATATCTCTCTCTCGATGATAACATGTTCATTGGAAATGTTTCTTTTGAGTCATTTTCTCTTCCATCATTACAAGTGTTAGACCTCAGTAAAAACAATCAGTTAGCTGGACATACTGATATGCAAACTTTTCGACAACTCACCAACCTCACTGGTCTAGGTCTTTCAGATAATAATTTTAGTGGTGAATGGGAGTTGGATACATTGTTAACAAGCCTCACAAACCTTGAATTTCTCGATCTCTCATACAACGGTTTCACTGTTACAACAAAGAATGCCAATCATTATGTCAACCCTGGTTTTAGATACTTAGGATTGGCTTCTTGCAAGCTAAAGGTGATTCCGAATTCAATTCGAGCCATGAAAAAACTTGGTTACTTAGATCTCTCTAGCAACGAAATCCATGGCCAAATTCCTCATTGGGCAGGGGAGATAGGAGGTAATGAGTTGTATTATTTGAATCTTTCACATAACTTCATAACAGGCTTGCCTCGATTTCAATGGTATGGACTACAACAACTTTACCTGCAGTCCAACTTGATTGAGGGGCCATTCCCTCCATCAATTTGCAACATGAGCAAGCTAGGGTATTTAGATATGTCCAATAATAGCTTTGGTGGATTGATTCCACAATGCTTTGGAAATATCACCTCATATCTTGAAATGATAGATATGGGGAATAATAGCTTTCAAGGAACAATTCCAAATGTATATGGGGATTGTGGAAGTTTAGAAGGGCTTATTTTAAAAGGAAATCAATTAAGAGGAGAGGTGCCAAGTTCCTTGTCCAAATGTCGATTCTTGAAAGTAGTTGATTTGGGAAACAACCACTTGAATGGTACATTCCCAAGTTGGTTAGGAGATCTTCCAAATTTGCAGGCTCTTGTCCTCAAATCAAACAACTTTCATGGTCACATTCAACCCTCTTCAACTGTTGAATCCCCTTTCCAAGTCTTGAGTTCTAGACTTATCTCATAATAGGTTTGTAGGTCAACTCCCTGCAAAATATTTTCAAAATTTCAATTCCATGAAGAATGTGGTGAAAAACAGCACAAAACCAGAATATTTGTCCACGGGTAGAATGTATTACTCATTCGTCGTTGCGGTGAAAGGGGTGGATCGAGATATTCCAAGACTTTTTGTTGGCCTAACTATTATTGATTTATCAAACAATTATTTTGAAAGTGGGATACCAGAAATAATCGGAAATTTGAGTTCTTTGAAAGTGCTAAACTTGTCCCACAATAGCCTTAATGGTCGAATGCCAAACTCTCTTGGTAAACTATCAGAGATTGAATCATTAGACCTTTCTTGGAACCAACTCACAGGAAATATCCCTCAAAGCCTTGCAGGAATCAAGGGCCTTGAAGTCTTAAATCTATCACAAAACCATCTCGTGGGGCGTATTCCAGAAGGAACACAGTTCAACACATTTCAAGAGAACTCATTTACAGGAATTTGGGGCTCTGTGGGTTTCCACTGCCCAAAATTGCAGTGAGAATGCACACAAACCACAGCTTGAAGCAGAAGAACATTATGAGGAGGAAAGTGGATTTACGTGGGAAGTGGTGATGCTGGGATATGGATGTGGAACATTACTTGGATTGGTGATGGGATATCTCATGTTGTCAACAAGAAAAGTGAAATGGTTCAATGCAATTGCTGATGCAGCAGAGAGTTTGGTCTTGAAGAAGAGGAAGAGAGACATGTTTACATCGAAATGACGTTAGATAATGAAAGGTATGCTTTTCACATGATTTCTTATTTCATCAATTTTTCAAAATGTCTTACCCTATGAATTCTCTTGGTCTTAAAAATTATTATGCAGGCAAAGGAGTTTGACGAGGGCTGGAACCTTCTGAATTATGCAGTCATATATCAGCTTCTGAATGATGACGATTGTGTTTTGTATCTTTGAATTATTCTTGTATGTAATACTAGTGTGTTGTTAGGATTTTAATACATATTTACTTGGTCACTGGGTGATCATGTATTGATGTTGCTGACCTTGGTGTAATTCAGTAAGTTTTTTGTTATTTTGATGATCATACAATCATCGTGTATGCTGTAAAATTGTAGACACTAGCGTTTGTTACCGAATTGTAAGGTGTGAAAAGGAAAGCATTATTAATAATGACTTGTCTTTTAGTATATCTAATTTGACCATCTAGTGTGTTCTTCTTCGATCATGTGTTTTAGCATTTCGTTATCTGCCCACCACCTGCTTGACGAGTGGATTATGAGACCAAAATTGCCAGTGACCCTGCACTTGAATAATCATCTACATGAACTTTTATCATATACCTACTGCTCCTTATGTCCTGTAAAACATGCCATGGTCCTTTTTAGGGTACCTTCAAAAAATGTGTCCTATTTACTGATGTAGGTTAAACGTAATGGCTAAAGCTGGACGTTCTGAGATATATAGCTGCTAAATTTGTAGCGGATATGCTATCTATAAAGTTCATTTATGTTATTGTGCTGTATTGCTAGCCTTGAAGACAAATGATATGTGTGTCCGAGCGTTACATCTTTTTGCCATCTACTTTAAATGGTCGGGTTTATTATTATCTTTTTATAACTTGACCAGCCAAGTCTTAACTTTACCCTTAGGTAATCGTGTTTTGAGTGGTTGAACCTCCAATATAATTTTGCAAAGGAAGAAAGACATGTATATATCGGGAAATGACATTAGAAAATCAAAGGTTGTTGTATAAAGTTTACTAGATGATCATAGTCGTCTGAGTATTAATATTGATTGTTATAAAATACCATAGTCGTCAGAGTATTAATATTGATTGTTATAAAATACCATAGTGTTGGCTATTAAGATTGTAACTTGAACAATTTGCTTTCTGCAGGTTCAAGAAGTCTTTGGTGAAGCGGGAATCTTGGGATTCTGGAAAGGCGTCTTCCCGACATTGGTTATGGTACTTGTTATTTAGCTTTGGCCCATGCTGTATCAATATCATTTCTTGACTTGTCCACATTGTTTCAGCCAGGTCAGCAATCCTTCAATACAATTTATGCTGTATGAGACCCTACTAAAGAAGTTGAAGCAGCGTCGTGCCTTAAGCAACAGTAACCAAGGTGTAACTGCTTTAGAGGCAAGTAACTGTTAGTATAATCACTGCATGCAGAATTTTCAGATAATTATGACTTATTTATCATTTAATGGGATTATCTGTAGGCAACATCTGATTTCTCCACATAATTTTTCAGATATTTTTGCTTGGGGCATTGGCAAAACTTGGGGCTGTAGTGGTAACTTATCCTCTTTTAGCTGTAAAGGTAAGTACTTGTCATTTGAGCTTTTTAGTAGAGCAGCAAAATAATAATTATACTCAAACATACATCAATTTCTGAAATCAGTGACTTATTTAGACCCACTAATATCTGTAATCGACACATTTGGACTCAAGACTGACTGATTCCATCTTCAAAATCTAACTCGTAGTAAAACTTATTAGATGTTAATAGTCGAACTAGGGGTGGAAAAATGGCGGTTTGGGCAACAGGCAATTTTTTGGTACTTACTGAAACTGGCCGGGTTGGGTTGCCTGGAACACTTTTTAGCCAGAAAATTTTAGCAAAATTTATATTATTGCAACAATAACATTAATTTTTGAGCAAAGTGATTTAGGATGTTTTATGCATAAAAATTAACTTTAGATGACTTTCTTCCTGTTTGACCAGTTGGGGTATCGACCCAGTTAAACCCGTTTCTCTTTAAGTTATCTTTCAATTAAAATGTTTGACTTAATGACTCGTTGGAGATGAAACAAAACCCGAAGCGACCCATTCATAAGTAAATGGGTTGAAATGCTCATCTCAAATCAAAATTGTTGCCAGTTTTATTTTTTCTGTTACACCACCCCAGTATTTAAAGAAGCATTAAACTATCTGTATTTTGCAGTCAAGACTTCAGGCAAGACAAGCTATGGGGTTAGACAAAAAAATCAGTACGAAGGTAAATGTGATTATGAAATATGCAAACGTTACTTACCTCCCACAAAGATCGCATATTCACACAAATCCTGTTTTCGTTCATGGACACTGGATGAAATTCTAAAGATAATACGCTACGAAGGGCTCCATGGCTTTTACAAAGGGATGAGCACAAAGATTGTACAAAGTGTTCTGGCTTCAGCCTTTTTGTTCATGGTAAAGGAAGAACTTGTAAATGGTGTTCGGTGGATGCTATTGAAGGATGCAGCTAAAGTTGTGAAATCTAAATCTCCTTAGCCATATAGTAACACAAACCACCCTCTTCCATTTCCACACGAAATAATAGTAAAATGTTTGTACGAAAAAATGGGTCCAGAAGCAGAAATTGTGGGGTGCATTGAAAGGATTAGTAATGAAGTGATGCTAATTGGTTATATTTGAATCTACAGTGTAGTGTTTAGTGGATAAGCTACAAAGGTTGCAAGGTGTTGGTGCAATATGTATAAACTTTCTTGATTCTTATTAGCCCCATGTTTCTTACCCTTCTCTATTTTGTCTCGTTTTATTTAGTCTCTGTAGAAAATTAGTATCTGAACCAGTATGCAATATCTCCCGTTCTTCGCTGTTAAACTATTGACATATTATGTCGTAAGTAGTTATGTAAATTGACTCGTAGACAAATGCTTAACAACATGGTGTAGCAGACTAGTAGGTGAGCGGATCACATCTAGAAGAAGCTCGTCATGCAGCGTAGCAACATTCCTGAATATGGAAAATAACGGATGGACTGATTCATTACATGTCTTGTTCCATGTTAAAAAGAAGCTCGCCATGCAGCGTAGCAACATCTATAAGAAGCTCGTCATGCAGCGTAGCTTTGCTGCTCTTTAAACAAAATCTTTCATCCATCAACGGCACAACACCTTTTCTTATGTTGATGAGTTCTGTCAAGATGCGCTGGGCTGAGTTCTGAGGAGGAGAGTGGATTTACATGGAAAACGGTGATGTTGGGATATGGATGTGGAACCATAATTGGATTGGTGATGGGATACCTTATGTTGCAGGTACATGCCCAAGACATAAGTTGAGCCACTAGATGAAAGGAGTGACTAATGAATAGTAGGCTAAGATGAGTTTACTTTAAAAGTTTAGACTAAGTAGACAAAAACATTAAATATAAATCCATACCTCCAATTTGAAGTCTTCTTAAACCCTCTTATACTTCAAAAGAGTTGGTCTTAAGCACTTGTCCCCCATAGACATCTCTTCCATCATTTTTACATCTTTAGTGCATTGACAATGACAGTATGATTTATTTGTTCCCTATGAAACTTCTTTCAATTATTCAACCTTTAATAAAATGCAAGCATAGCATTTAAAAAGTTTTTGAGCTCAACGTAAATTTGATTGTCATAAGTTATCGCTAGATTTCAGTTTCTCTGGGTAGATCTAAGTCCACCTTGCGTTATATGACCTAACCCATTAGTTAAGTGGTTGTGAGTATAAGTTGCATCAAGAATGAACGGTGTTCAAGTCTATAAGTATAAAATGTTTGCGACCAGTTCACATGAGGTGTAGGAGAGAGCAAAGTTAACCTTAACTTCATGAAAAGAAATCCAGTCAATATATTACTTCGTTTTTTTGAAGTTTCGAGACAATGGACATGTAAAGTCGATGTCGAACAGGTTTGGATACATGTAAGTTCATTACCAAGGTTTGTTTAAAAAGTCTACATAGAAACAGAGAAAGGATATTATATCTGAGTTAAAGTTATAGATACAATAATATATTGTAAAGTTGTGAGTAAGTTCATTTGCAAAAGTCTTTGCACGCGTAGAAAGAAAAATAAACATTGACCCACCAACCCAAATCATAGCTTATAAATGAAACTACAGCCTGCTCATGCTTTGTAGCAAATGTGAATGTTAAGTCTTTAGTAGTATCCTTTTTCGTATTTTTACTTTCTCCAGTTTTGCTCCTACCGCTTCTTTGAACAAAGCTTTGCTTCTGTTTAAACATAACCTTTCATCCATTTACGACACATTATGAAAGTTGATAATTTTACAATTAGGCCCATAAAAATGGATTTAAGATTAACCTATTTTCAAAAGTGTAGGCTCTAATATTAAATTGTAAAAAACAATCAAAATATAACGTTATTTATATTTAATTCCAAAATTTGAAAACATGAGCTCCAAAGTCATATATATATATATATATATATATATATATATATATATATATATATATATATATATATATATATATATATATATATATATATATATATATATATATATATATATATATAGGCTGTTTTTATAAGACCAATATTGAATAAGATTTTCTGACCTTACACAGTACCATTTAAACCAATAAGAAATTAGTATCATTAAATATTTTATTTAATTCAAAAGGGTATAAAAGTAAAACCCATTTTCACCTTTTTTAATTAAAAACGTTTTTAAGTCCCCCAAATTTTCAAAATTTAAATAATTTTTTTAGCATACATGTTTTTCAGAAAAATGAGGTGCATATATGTTCTTTTTTTACTATTGTAAATTTATTATGTTTCTTGTGTACAATTGTATATACATCAAATTTGTTTTACTTAAAATGATAATTGACATATATTTCTAGTGTACATTCTTTAATCTTCGAAATTTATAACTAAAAACATAAACATATACATGTAACATTTAAATTTATAACAAACCAAAAACATAAATAGTATACACAAAATTTAATATCATATAAAATACAAGTCAAAATACAAATGTAATTTTTATTAAATATAAATGTGCACGTTATTCAAAAACATGTGTGCACTCTTCCACAAAACATGTGTGCACTCTTCCAAAACATACGTGCAGCAGCTTTCTCTTCTAGTAACATGTGTGCACTCTTCTACCAACATATATGCACGCTTCACTTTCTCATCAAATTGAGTAGAACATATGTACCCTTCCTTCCTAGATCATATGTGCACGTTGCGCTTCTCATCATGAAGAACATGCAAACAAAAGGTTAATCAATTAACAGTTTATTATCAAGATATCAAGATATCGGATCTACTTCAATTCCTTATACAAAGTGGATTAGAAATGACTCATAACTTATGTGCTTTTTGAGTCATTTGCCCTAGAATTTAAAACATGTCTGCAAACAAAACGAATATGAATTATTAATATCTTATCTTACAAAATTGAATATTATACAATGCAATATATCATTTACAGTAAATAACAAAGAATGATATCCGGAAATACAAAGTCAATGTAGAGATGAGAAGTTAATGCAAAAGAAAGGGTAGTTAATAGGAATTATTGTCTCTTAATCATAACCAAAACATGTACGTATGCTTCTATTTTGTTGATAAATTGGTAGTTGAAATGAAATAAAAACCAGCTCTTTAATTTCCTTGCTTATCTTTTGGGTTAAATTATTCTCTTATGTCATTCAATAACATTTATTGAATGCTTTGATTCACTGTATACGTTCAAATCATTTCTGTAAATGCAAACTCATCAAAATTCAATTTCTTTTCATGGTAGCTAGAATAGTTGTAAGCACATATTTATATTTATTGCAACTGGTCACGAAACCTTTAAGACTTTAGCATCAAACTTAGTGCATTAGTATGCTATAAAAGATAACAAACATGCACTTTGAGTAATTAGAACCAAGTCACCAACTGCTGCTTGCGCTCTATTCATAGTTAAACAACAATAACTAATCATAGTCAAACAACAATAAATAAAGAACCACAAAAGTAAACACTACCTAAATACCATCTCATTTCATCGTTTACAACAAAAAACTCCAAACAAAGACACACTTTCAAATTTAAAACAAGAAACACAAAAAAGACATCAGGTTTGTGTTTGGACTTGATTATAACAGATCTTGTAAAAATTTAAAGACAAAACCATTATTGATCCCAACATCATAAGAACAAGAACAAAAGAAACAACCATGTAGCAACAATAACCAAACGCCACCACACAAATAACCACTACAATAATAACTAAGAACCTACAAAACCCATTTCAAAATAATAAAAAATTAACAAACCTTTCTTTTTTTTTCGATCCGGATTCACCATGACAGGCGCCCAAATTGGAAAGACAAACCACAATCCGGCGGCGGCCTACGGCGCCCCATCACCAACGGTTCTACTTTTTATTTTTGCGGTTTGCGAGACAAGGAATTGTGATAGGGGCAATGAGGGTTTTGTGAGGAGATGAAGATTGAAAGAGGCGATTTTAGGTTGGTGGTTACTCTGACGAGCAAAAAAAAAAAGGATTGTGGAGAAGGTTGTGAAATTTGTGAAAGTGGCGTGATTTAAGGATTAGGGTTATGTTTGATGGGTGAGAGAGAGGGGTTGTGAAAGTGAGAGAGATGAAGAAATATCAGATTTTTGTGTATCCTTTAGAATAGGGACGATTTTTAAATATTTAAAAGTACAATTCCCATAATGCCCTTTTTGCCTTTTGTTTAATTAAAAAAGAAACCTTCATTTTTTGTTTAATTACAATTTTTGCACTTTTAATTCTAGCCTTTGATCAAACACATCCAATGGCTTAGATTCATTTTAAGAGTATTGTAAAGTACTGTATCTAATATTGGTACTGCATAGAATATAACACTATATAGGGGTATATATATATATATATATATATATATATATATATATATATATATATATATATATATATATATATATATATATATATATATATATATATATATATATTTTATTTAATAAGATTTAAATTATTCAATTGCATTTTTGAACACAATTAATTGAAGATTGAATTTATAAACCAATAGACATGCTCAAGTTTTACAAATAGGCTAAATTAAGTTCTTCGATTGGTTCGATTAAGTCTTTGTTTTAATGAATTATCCAAAAATCGTTTCCTTTAGTGTTTAAAGATTATTGTGGACCACATAATTTTCAATGAATGATTTTTTTGTTGCAATCAAAAGTTAGAATTTTGCATAACTCGACAAGAAATTAAAATTTAGAGTCTATCAGTTTTGATAGACTTGTATAAATATAACTAGACCACAAACATATTATTGATTATTTATCTTCAAGAATATTATTGTAATTCCAGTGACAATATACTTATTTGGTTTACGGCCTTTTTGGCCGACTAACGGGAAATGAAGTTGAAAATTTTGCACAATAAAAAATGATGAAGTTTAAGGGCCTATCGAGTTAAGCGATTTGTACAACCAGACTTTTTGGATCATAAGCATAAATTGATTATCAATTGTGCTAATAACATTGATTTAATATTATTTGAGGACAAAAGACTATTTACATGGGATTAATCTTCACCCTTCATTTTCATTAGATCTAATTGATGAGATTAATCACAACAATTTAAAAAACCCACTTTCATCAATTATTTTCAAATATTAATATTTTTCTAACCGTTAATCGTTAAGCGAAAAAAAATATCATTGCGACGAGCATTTAATCATCTTTCTATAGATAGGCACTTTGATATACTTTCGACAATTTTTTCCCCGTATTTTTCACCTTTTTTTTTTTTTTTTTTTTTTTTTTTTTTTTTTTACGAAATTTGCATTAAAAAAATCATATATTATTAAACACTAATTTGAATATCACATGTGATATTCATGTTAAATCATATATGATATGTAATATCACATGTGATATTAGTGTAAAATCACATAAGAGATACATATCATATCACATGTGATATTACATATCATATATGATTTATCATTAATATCACATGTGATAATCAAATTAGAGTTTAATCAAATATGATTTTTTTTCATGCAAATTTCTGTAACGTAAAAAAAAGAAAAAAAGACGAAAAACGTGAAAAAAATGATTTTTGTTTTCTTTTCTCGAAAAAAAATAATTAAATGCCCGTCTATAGAAAAATAATTAAATGCTCTTCGCGATGGTGTAAATATTTTCGCGTAACGACTAACGGTTTAAGGTATTTATTTAAATTATAAAAAATAGATGAAATAATAAAATGCTTCTAATCTTAGCCGTTGATTTCTTTTTAGATGTATGGTGAAAATGAGTCCTTTGGTATGTGAGAAAAGTTTAGTACGTAAAATAACTGTCATCAATAAGTCAATAACATTAAAACCGAAGAGTATGTTTAGTCAATAAATTTAGAGAACCAAAAATCTCGATGCAAGGTTTGGTTGAAAAGCATTATTGTGACTGACAAAATTTTCACCAACACATTCTTTTAATCGCAATCAAAAGTTGGAAATTTTTGCATAATCAAACAAAAAATAAGTCTAGAGTCTACCACTTAAATAAATTTCCACAACCCAAATGTTACGTTTATCAATGAAACATAGACCACAAACATATTCTCGATCATATTATTATGAAAGCAACTAATATTCTCGATCATATTATTATGAAAGCAACAACCACACTATATATATATTTGTAGCACTTGTGAACTTTTTATAGCAATCAAAAATAAAAACACAATGAGTAGTTCAATATCCGGTGCCTTTTTTCTTTTCCTAATATTCACCACGTTTGCCTATTCCACTTCTTCTTTGAATAAAAATATTCAAAATGCTCTAAAAAACAGAGTGAAGCTTTGCTTCTCTTTAAACATAACCTTTTATCAATCAATTACACAAACGATTACTGTTATGATATGCTTGGTTCTAATTATCATCCAAAAATGATGAGCTGGAATACAAGTTCTGATTGTTGTAAGTGGGATGGAGTTAGATGCGACAACTCCACCGGTGACGTCATCGGTCTCGATCTCCGTTGCGGAATGCTACAAGGTACAATTCGTCCTGCCAGTTCACTCTTCAATCTCACACACCTTACTTTTCTTGATTTTGGATTTAACAGACTTAATGGGACATTGCCATCTTGGCTGTTTACTTCCCCCTCTTTAGAATTTCTCTATCTATTTTATAACATGTTCAGTGGGAACGTTACTTTTGAGTCATTTGCTCTTCCATCATTAAAGCTGTTAGACCTCAGTAACAATCAATTGACTGGCAAAATGATGTGCAAACATTTCGACAACTCACCAACCTCACTGGTCTAAGCCTTTCGTATAATAATTTTAGTGGTGAATTGGAGTTGGATACATTGTTTTCAAGCCTCACAAACCTTGTACATCTCGATCTCTCATACAGTGGCTTCTCTGTTACAACAAAGAATGTCAATCATTATGTCAACCCTGGTTTTTCGATATTAGGATTAGCCTCTTGTAAGCTAAAGGTGTTTCCGAATTCATTTCGAGCCATGAAACAACTTGAATGGTTAGATCTCTCTAGCAACGAAATCCATGGCCAAATTCCTCATTGGTCAGGGGAGATTGGAGGTAATGAGTTATGGCATTTGAATCTCTCACATAACTTTATAACAGGCTTGCCACAATTTCAATGGTATGAACTATCTGAACTTTATCTGCAGTACAACTTGATTGAGGGGCCATTCCCTCCGTCAATTTGCAACATGAGCCAGCTAGGGTATTTAGATATGTCTAATAATAGCTTTGGTGGATTGATTCCACAATGCTTTGGAAATATCACCAATCTTGAAATGATAGATATGGGGAATAATAGCTTTCAAGGAACAATTCCAAATGTATATGGGGATTGTGGAAGTTTAGAAGGGCTTATTTTAAAAGGAAATCAATTAAGAGGAGAGGTGCCAAGGTCCTTGTCCAAATGTCGATTCATGAAAGTGGTTGATTTGGGAAACAACCACTTGAATGGTACCTTCCCTGGTTGGTTAGGAGATCTTCCAAATTTGCAGGCTCTTGTCCTCAAATCAAACAACTTTCATGGACAAATTCAACCCTCTTCAACTGTTGAATCCCCCTTTTCAAGTCTTCGAGTTCTTGACTTATCTCATAATAGGTTTGTAGGTCAACTCCCTGCAAAATATTTTCAAAATTTCAATTCCATGAAGAATGTGGTTAAAAGAGGACAAAACCAAGATATTTGTCCACGGGTCCAATGTATTACTCATTCGTCGTTGCGGTGAAAGGGGTGGATCGAGATATTCCAAGACTTTTTGTTGGCCTAACTATTATTGATTTATCAAACAATTATTTTGAAAGTGGGATACCAGAAATAATCGGAAATTTGAGTTCTTTGAAAGTGCTGAACTTGTCCCACAATAGCCTTAGTGGTCGAATGCCAAACTCCCTTGGTAAACTATCGAGATTGAATCATTAGACCTTTCTTGGAACCAACTCACAGGAAATATCCTCAAAGCCTTGCAGGAATCAAGGGCCTTGAAGTCTTAAATCTATCACAAAACCATCTGTAGGCGTATTCCAGAAGGAACACAGTTCAACACATTTCAAGAGAACTCATTTACAGGAATTTGGGGCTCTGTGGGTTTCACTGCCCAAAATTGCAGTGAGAATGCACACAAACCACAGCTTGAAGCAGAAGAACATCATGAGGAGGAAAGTGGATTTACGTGGGAAGTGGTGATATTGGGATACGGATGTGGGACTCTACTTGGATTGGTGATGGGTTCTTACATGTTGTCAACAAGAAAAGTGAAATGGTTCAATGCAATTGCTGATGCATCAGAGAGTTTGGTCTTGAAGAAGAGGAAGAGAAGACATGTTTACATCGGGAAATGACGTTAGATAATGAAAGGTATTCTTTTTCACATGATTTCTTATTTCATCAATTTTTTCAAAATGTCTTACATCGGGAAATGACCTTCTGAATTATGCCGTCGTATATCAGCTTCTAAGTTATGATGTTTGTGTTCTGTATCTTTGAATTATTCTTGACTGTAATACTAGTGTGTTGTTAGGATTTTAATACATATTTACTTGGTCACGGGTGATCGTGTATTGATGTTGTTGACCTTGGTGTAATTCAGTAAGTTTTTTGTTATTATGATGATCATACAATTATCGTGTATGCTATAAAATTGTAGACACTAGTGTTTGTTATCGAATTGTAAGGTGTGAAAAGGAAAGCATTATTAATAATGATTTTTCTTTTAGTATATCTAATTTGACCATCCCGTGTGTTCTTCTTGGATCTGTTCTACATGTGTTTTAGCATTTCATTATCTGCCCACCACCTGCTTGACGAGTGGATTATGAGACCAAATTGCCCGTGACCCTGCACTCGAATAATCATCTACATGAAATTTTATCATATACCTACTGCTCCTTATGTCCTGTAAAATGTGCCATGGTCCTTTTAGGTACCTGCAAAAATGTGTCCTATTTACTGATGTAGGTTGAACGTTATGGCTGAAGCTAGACGCTCTGAGATATATGCTGCTAAATTTGTAGCGGATATGCTAGCTATAAAGTTCATTTATGTTATTGTGCTGTATTGCTAGTCTTGAAGACAAATGATATGTGTGTCCGAGCGTTACATCTTTTTGCCATCTACTTTAAATGGTCGGGTATATTATTATCTTTTTTTAACTTGACCAGCCAAGTCTTAACTTTTACCCTTAGGTAATCGTGTTTTTGAGTGGTTGAACCTTCAATATAATTTTGCAAAAGGAAGAGAAGACATGTATATATCGGGAAATGACATATCCGGGTACAATTGCGGAATGCTACAGGGTACAATTCATCTTGACAGCTCCTCTTCAATGGTTCAACCTAACACACCTTACTTATCTGGGATTATCATATAACAGACTCAATGGGACATTGCCATCTTGGCTATTTACTTCCCACTTAAGAATATCTCCGCTCATATGATAACATGTTCGGTGGAAATGTTCATTTTGAGTCATTTGCTCTTCCATCATTAACATACTTAGACTCGGAACAACAATCAGTTGGCTGGCCAAACTGATGTGCAAACATTTCGACAACTCACCAACCTCACTACTTTGTACCTTGTAACCAACTCACAGGAAATATCCTCAAAGCCTTGCAGACGGACGTTTCTCGAGTTCTTAAATCTCTCAAAAAACCATCAAGAGGGGAGCATTCCACAAGGAAATCAATTAAGAACATTTGAAGAGAACTCATATAGTGGGAATCTAAAACTTTGTGGGTTTCCATTGCCTAGAAAGTGCAACGAGTATTTACATGAGGTACAGCTTGAAGCAGATGAAGACGAGGAGGATGTTGAGTTGGTGAAGCCACTCAAACAATAGTGGCAGAAATCATGTAACCACTCAAACAGATAGTGGCACACTTAACAGATAATAGTTCAAATGATGAAGCCACTTAACAATTAGTGGCAGAAAAAGAAACCACTGAAGATCACTAATTCAGTAGTGGTAGATAGTGTTCTGATTTTTTATTTGGCCAGTTATCATTATCATCTCTATATAAGAGATTGCTATGTATTTGTAATTCACACCAACTGATTACACAACAACAAGAAATAAACACTCCTAGTTACCCACGGTGGACGTAGGTCAGATACCGAACCACCTTATATCCTCGTGTTCTTAATTGTGGCAGTGTGTGTGGCAGTTAATTATGTTTGTATGTGTCATCCAATCCTAACAGAGGAGAGTGGATTTACATGGAAAATGGTGATGTTGGTGTTGGAAATGTATATATTTACGAACATGTGAATGTCCGGATTCGAACTCGTGACCACGGGATTGCACACATTAGCGAATTAGAATAAAGTTAATAATTAATGTTTATGTTTACGATTAATTATTACACATTAAGTCCGCTTAACGATCGTTAAGTATTTAACGGAAAATGACTAACGACTGCTAAATGAAAAGAGAAGGACTAGAAATGGAAAACTTGGAAAAGTTATGGATTTCATTTGGGCTTGTCTACATGGTCGACCATAGGGCCTTTCCAAAGCCCTAATTCATAAACTTGTTCCTAAGTTTACCTACTAGTATATAAAGAGGTTAGGTTCTGGGTTTCATACACTTGTGCATTGAATTAACCCTAGATCTCTCTCTCTCTCTTGTCCCATTCTCGCCGAACACCCCAAGTAAGGGAGTTTGGTTTCGTTTTTCTTAAACGAGGATTTGTGTTAGATCTAGCAATCGCTGATTCGTTGGTTAATTCGTGTGTAAGAACGTGGTAGTAAGACACTATTCTTACACCATATTGGTTTGAGTTGTAGAAAGGTGGGACAACTCTAATCCACTTCTTGGTCTTGCTCAAGAGATTTGATATTCGCAAGAGGTACGTTATGCATACTTTCGCTAATTAATTTATTTGTTATGATTTTTAGTCTTCACTGTGTACTCTTGATGTCTTTATGTTTTATTGTATTTTATATATCATAAACTTAACAGTGGCATCACGAGCCTTGTATAACAAGTAATTAATTATCAAACACATAATTAAAATAAACATGAATGTGTTATTATTTGTATGTTAGATCTAGGGTTTGCTAAACCTAAACCCCAATTTTGAGGGGGCGTTTATTTGGTGCCCTCATTAGGGTTTTGTAAACTAATGTTTTAATTGGATTAGAAACCCTAAGATGCATGCAACTTTATGTGTATATGCGTAACTCGCTTAATTGCATTAATTGTTAAGTGTAATTTTATGTCCATGATAATTATCTCGCATGTTTTATCATGGATCCGCTTATTGTATGTCTTTCATGTTTAAGTGATATACACTAAATTCGATAGATCTAAAATTGGGAAGACCTCAATCATTATTAATTTAATCAATTATGTGCTATGTGGTATATATTTAGTTTTGACTTACGCAATCGATGAATCGATGCATGTGGTTCACCTTTGTACATAGATGAAAACGGGTGGAAGTCTTAATTAAATATATGCATATTGATGATCTAGAATTGGTTATTAATAAGATTTATCAAAAGGTTTGCATGTGGCTATTTGCATGACTTATTTTTTGTTATGCATTCAATGTTTATTTGTTTATTTTTCAAATACTTGCTTGTTTGTTATGTGTAACAAGGGTATTTTACAAGAAAATAAACCGACCTAAACAATGGTGAAACATGTATTTTTAAGTTTAGTAATCGTAATCGTTAATTGATTGATTTTTGCACAAAATAGTTAGAACGGCTCACCCATTAATGACAAACTGTGTGATGGGTATAAGGAGGACCGCATTAAATTGTGTCGCCCTAAAGATGAGGGCATGCTTATTGACCGATTCTCCGCTCGTTTAGCGCCTTAATGGAGCTACCAAGTATTCCTATATGTGCATTAAATCTTAAGGGCGAATTAGTTTTAATTCCATGCGCCACTTCGGTGGTAATTATCCGAAACACTAAGTGTTTACACTTATGCAAAAGTACGGTATAATGGATGATAATTAACACTAAATTCCTTGATTGGTGAACCCAATACCTCAATTAAAGTTTGATGATGAAAAGCTTAAACATTAAAACAAGATATAAATGTTTTAATAAAACCTATGCTACGAAGATGAATGCATGACATCTTTGTACATATTTGATTTAACATCAAAATTATTACCCTTAATTTAAGTTGAATGCCATCCAACGAAACGGAAACACCTAAGATTACCTTTTATTTGCGTGAGATCGTGACTTAGATCGTAATCAAAGGGTAAAATGTCCACGTGTCGTGAGAACGGGCATGGACGATTTTGCAGTTTCTTAAGTTGGACAACTTAATTGAGTTTTGTAGTGAGAACTGGCAACTCAAGGCATAAGATGGGATAAAACATGTTTACATGGCAATTGAAATTGGCTATATGTAAATCCCATAAATCTAGGAATTGCAATTGAAATTGGCAATTGAGCAAAAGCTCTACCACTTTGTATAAGGTTCATTACTAGCGCATCAACCGATGTGATGAGATTATGACAATTTGATCCTAGTTTTCAAAGAAAATTAAATGGTTATATGTTTATGAACCATGGGTATTTAATTTTCTTGAAAAGGTTAATTATCGAAAATACTAAAATTGAATTTTGTAATTCTTTGAATGTATAAATGCAACATTTAACCGTAAACGGGTTTAATCTTTGATTAGTAAATTGATCCATTCGCTTTCAAACAAATGTTTGATCGAGAATAATTACCGAAAAGACAAACGTAAGTCTCTTTTCCATGGGAGAAGCATGAGACTCAATCCTATTCCTTTTCATGAATGAGAAAGGTATAATAGGAACATTTGAATTGTCTAAATTTAATGTAACTCTTAGCAATGAATTGCACATCTTATTTTCCTTAAAGATTTCATTATCCTCATTTGGTGAATGAATCTTGGTAACAACATGAATGTTGGTTAACCTGAAAATATCTATATGAGTTACCGTTAGAAGCTAGACTAATTACCGCAAAAAATTGGTAAAAGGCAAACTAGCATATTTTATCTAGTTGTTTTGCTTTAGCCTTTAAAGGTACTACATACCAATATGGGGATGGTAGGCCTGTTAAGGAAGAAATTGCATACCCAATTTTTCGAGTTATAACATTGATGGATAACCCATCATTCATAGAGTAGAACACACCTTTTAGTACCTTAGTAATGATTACGTATGGTTCTTTAAAGGTGTAGGAAAGTAAATAACAAGCAAGTTGTTTTCATCGGTTATGCAACACTTACAATGTTGTCGATTCGGTGGGAGCATTTGTGTTGCATTACCGAATAAGAAGTTTTTTATTGATTTCTAATTCAATGGAGCTACAAGCCTTATTTCCGTGTAGTAACCTGATTATCTCAGAAGATAATTACTTTCCAATTGTAGACACTTATGTTTTAAGGATAGTCGCACGCTTCCTTACTAAACAATATAGTTCTACATCTACTTGTTATATCTATGACACAAATCATATTAATCAAATAAACGAACGTGTATCGTGTTGTTTATCCGCTACATGATGTTGTTCCATGCACAAGTGGGAGAAATCTTATTGTGTGCAAGGTATAACACATATTAATATGATTTAAAAGGATTCTCTTGACTGTAAAGTAAGAGAATAACGTTCTAATAGGAAGTATACATTTAAATATGTATGATTGCCCTATTAAGAACATGTGTCAAGGACTACTTTATTTTAAATATTTATGTCATTCAATATTTAAGAAACACTTGTAGTTACAATTTATGTTACGCGAGAACGTGAACTAGATTGTAGCCATAGAAATATCCATGCGTCGAGAACGAGCATGGATGATTCTCAGCCTTCTTACATGGAACATTTCATGGAATGACATAATTAAATGAAGTAATCTAATACTACTTTGAATTTGAGTACTCGTTGAATGACTTAAATATATGTAGTAATTATTAACTTGAAATATTAATTGAAACCTGAGGTGGTGTTCATAATTACTTTAATTATAAATGTTTATGATTTTGTAAAGTCACAAACATAAAGTCTTTTAAAGACTTACAAAATAAAGTAAGACGTTAACTTGCTATGTTTTAAGACATTTGCATGAAGTCAATGAGTTGATCAATGACTTATAACGTATAGTGGGATTATAACTGATATGTCTTTTGACTTGGTCAAAAATACTTGTGTTATAATGCATGCAAATGATTTGGTAATTCTATTGTACCATTAAGTTTTACTTTGTTGGTAAATATGTAAGCCATAGAGTAGATGGTTATCTAAAATATTGTTAGATTTTCTTACAATATTAATTCTAAGGAAATACCATAGTTTTATGGTATGTTCTGTTAGAAGAATCAAAACCTGTTGGCATTATTTGATTCAAGATAACTATAGTTTCTTCCAAAAGTTATCAAGGTTAGTAGATTGAGTATAAATTGAATATACTCAATAAGATTCCAACCTAGAAGATTGATAAGACACCATTTGTTTATGGAATGTGATGAATCACATTAAGTCTTATAAATGAAGTTCTAAATTTTGTTAAACTACTTATAGAGTGAGTTGTAACAAACTAATGTTAGGAACTGTCAATATTTTTTGTAATATCCCAAAAGAGAACAATGTATTGTTACTCTACTTGCTAAACTATTTAAAGGTAATCTTTAAATTGTTAAAGGCAAGTGGGAGTTTTGTTTAGATCTTGAAAGATTGCATTACAAAAATGCAAAATCTTCTAAAATGCACTAGCAAATATCATGATGAGGCTAAACATGAAAATGATGGACCTTAATATGATGGAATTGTCATTCATAGATCCGCAAGGATATCTCAGATATTTAATATGCTGAGGAATATGAGTTACAGGATCATGGTAAGCCTGTTAATCATAATGATAAATTTACCAAATGTTGTATTGTGGTAAATCAACCATACTATGAATGTAGAGATGCTGTCCATAGAGATAATCAACTTTAGATATTTGGTTTATCTTAATGAGTTTCTTCAAAAATGGAAACCCTAGTGGTTTAAATCTTTGTGTAGGAATCATATGGACAATATTGTACACGTATTTAATGCATGTCTAGTGATAATAATATTAATCACACTTAAGCAATTAACTATGATTGAACATTCTTTACTAGATACATTAAATAGAAGTGTAAAGATTATAATTGTCATACTTAGTTTCATTGATGTGAAATTTTGAAATGAATATCAAAACTCTTTGTTTTGGAATTACTTTTATGAGGACGATAAGTAATGCAAAGGAGTTTTATGAATTCAAATAATCTTTGAATATGTACAAACCGCAAGAATCCATGAATGGATATATGCATGCATCTAGGAGATGATTCTTATGTTTAAAATTAAATCCATGTTTGATTTAATAATTAAAATAAGATAGATCGTAAGTATTCCCGAAAGCTAGTGGGAGTATTATTTTTTAAATCTTATATGTCTGTATGGGCAACTACATTCCACCTAAATTAAGTTTTAGTAGAGAATGAAACTTCGTTTGTAAGATTTGGAAAATAAAATATATAACCTTGAATATATATGTTTATTATTATAAACATATGCGGTAAATAAATGAGTCTAATAGAACATGATGAGTACATATCTTTGACAAGATAGTATATGAATGAGATCTTAAAGTCTAACTTGAAGATTCATCATGAACATCATGTTGTGTATAAGGTTGTTGTATCATGCTTGATTACAAGATGATTTAACAAAGATTGTAATATTTATGTTTGATTTAGAATTGCATTCCACACCGGAGTTGCTCCTGCATTCTATACAACAAATTGTTGTAATTGTCATAGTCAACAAACTTGAGGTTTGTATGACACCAAACAAATAAATATTCAAAGTTTACGGATGTTTAAAGAGCATATTGTTGTACACAATGATGCCGGGTATAATTGAGATGACACTCAATTCTAGTCATGGTATCGTTGAGTGACCATGTTGACTAGTTATGCTCAATTAAGAGCATAGTTGCATTATACATTAAAGAATAAAGAATACTTTAAACTTTAAGTGTTGAAGGATGATTGTCATATAAAGGTGGTTCAGGTTATCACGCACCTTATGGAATGATATGACAATATCAAGATATGTGTAAACACATACAAGAAATTCAATTATTGAATTTTTGAAATAAGTATTCTCAAAATTCTTGTAGATCAAAGTTAGTTGAAATTATGCCTTGTCAACAAGTATGAGTTGCATGACTTGTGGCAAAATTCATTAACTGAGAATTATCATGCATTGATCTATTTAGTATTTGGATAAAGGATGTTAAACAATTATTATTTATAATGAATTAAAGTACGGTATACGCTCAATTTCATTTATAATATTGTGTCCTCAGATTTGCATGTTTAAATCCTTGAATAACTTAAGTTATTCTAAATAGTCCGTTGTCAATCAATAACATGGAATGATATTGAATTAAGATAAACTGAGTATTAGTTAGAATATACTTGTAACACCCCAAAATTTCACAAATGAAGCGTTCGGGTCATGGGGTGCTACTAAATCAATATACACAACACAAGGTAATAAAGAATGGAAATTTTATTCCATTTTCAAAATATAGATTAATTTAAGAAATAGTTTTACATCATTGTTTTAAAGTGCGGAAGTAAAGCCCATAAAAATATATGTTGTCCCATTAAATTTGTATTAGAATGTTTTGAAACACTTCGGATTGCCAGTCTTCAACGAATGTCTTTGCCATTGCCCACGCCAAGTAATAAACCTGAGAAAAACATGCTAAAATGTCAACACAAAGGTTGGTGAGTTCATAGGTTTAAGTAATCAAGTTTTCAAGTTGGACCACGCTTGCACATATAGTATCTCCGTGAATGACACTATATGCAAAAGGCTATTACGCTAGTACCAAGTTCATGCGATCGAAACTACGACAATGTGCATGCATCTAGAAGCATGATAAATAAAAGCCCACAAGTGTATTTCCAAGACACTCAATCAATACGATATGATATACGCCCGACGTTTGCCTATCCGGTCAAACTCGAGCAGGTGTCATCCCCAATAGATCTATTCATAACAATTGCGCTCCACAAAGGGAACTAACGGTAGCATAGTTGGGATTCAAGGTTGTTTCACGTAATAGTGTTTTCAGTTTCAGGTCCGAAAAGAGTTTTGCATGTTTCTCACCCCAAAGTTTTATAAAGCAAGTAAATAAGAGTAAAAGTGGGGCTATAAACTCACCTTAGCAGTTCGGTGAATAAGCACAAAGAGATCGAGTAACAAGTAGCTCCAACACGTAGCCTAAATATAATATGGCAAGTCTCAGTTTGCAGTTTCGTGTACGCACAACTCGAAGTGTGTAAATAAAGTCAAGTGTTTACAAGTGGTTGTGTTTAATGTTGCTTGTGTGGCAGAGTTTATGTTTAAATTGTTTCAAAGTGTTTTCTGAGTATTGGCTCTTGGAATAGATGGAGGAATGATATATACGAAACTTTCGTATAAGAGTTGACTCGAATATAGGCTCAAGTGATATCAAGAATAAATAAATACAAGTCGAATTGTATTCGTTTGGTTTCGAGATGTGAAAGTATAAATTTATTGAAGTGGTGGTTAAATAATATATTTGGGCAAATATAGTATTTAAAGTTTACACCGATGAGGTTGCCAAATAAAGATATGTGTTAAATGTATTTACTTAAACGAAAAAGTGCTAAAATGTATAAGTTTATCGAACTTATAAAAGTTTTGGATAAAAATGTCAAAGTATTCAACTAAAAGGGGTTAAAGTTGTAAAGGTTTAATACAAGTCTCAAAACTTAAAAGAAAATTATATCAAATAAATTAAGGTTGGGGGGTTGAAAGTGTAAAAGATTTATATAAGTTTTAAACTTATAAAAGATTTTAAGAAAATGATAAGTGTTTAGAAAATGGAGGGCCAAATTTGTCAAAAGGGCGAAACTTGCAAAAACGCAATAAGTGTAAAAAAAAAGCCATGGACAGGTTTCGAACCAAGGACCTCTAGATTGCAACTCAGACGACCTAACCATCTGAGCTAAGTGCTCTTATTGGTTAAACACTGCAACAGTTTGTACATAACACGTTTTAGGCTTTGTTTGAAAATGGGCTTATGTGTTAAAACAAATACTCAAAGCGACACTAGAGGGATTCGAACTCTAGACCATTCGTTTGACAGCCCATGCACGTAACCAATAGACCACTAGGTCCATTAGTGTCGTAACATGCACGCGAGTGATTTATATTGTTTCATTTGCTGGGCTCGTTTTTGTGTTAAACAAACTCAGCGAGAAGGTGCATGGAATTCTCACAACATGAACATATACTCTACGAGTTTCTCCCATGATCACTAGTTCCAGTTGGTATATTAGTGACCTTATAAGCTTGGCTTATTACTAATAAACTCGACTAAGCTTTTGGGCTCGATAGTGTTCGGTGTTGGTTTGGTTTCGACACAAGGCTCAAAATAATCACGTATGTGAATGTGGGTCGAAGTAGGAACCAAGAGAATACAAGGGTATTACGCGAGTTTCAAATGTGTCACACAAGATTTCAAACAACAAAAACCAACTTGTAAACATGGAAGTATCTTTATGTGTACGTGAGTTATAAAAGTTAAAACGAGAAAGTGATCGAAAGTGAGTAATAAGGAACTTACGGCACCCAAGAGGTGGTGATGTGATTCGAAGAAAAGTGATCGAACGTGACCAAAGGACTTCCATCGATCCTTATACCCAACGAAATGACGTAGAATCCTTGCGACCTCCTTATACCCGTTATCAAATTACTAGACCCTAGCGACATGTTTTTCCTCCTTAGTCCAATTTCCAAAATGACGATTTATATTGGATGAGAGAATTGTTTTGAAGTGGGTTAGTTTGTGAGTGTTTGTGAGTTTGAACTTTGTGTTTAGAAGTTATTTATAAGGGAGAAACAAGCATGGCTCTTCAAATATTATATGTGCTTCCTTCTATTTTCAAGGTGAGATGAAAATGATGTGTGATATGTTCTTAAGCATGCTTCGAATTGAAGCTGGAAATATGGGCATGAAATACTTTTTTTATTTCCTAGATCACCTAGCCATAGGATTTTTAGACATGTGCATTTTGACTTGGTCTTGGGCGTGCACAATGGCAGCAGAGATCCTGGATGTTTTGGTCTTGATATGTCGAGTCAATGGTCACAAGAACCATTGGATTTTAAGGTCCAAGAGGTCAAAGTAGTGTTTAGAGTATGGTTTGTTTAATAAACTATTTGGTTAGGGTGGCTATCATGACAAACTTTGTCCCCTTCTTTTCCTACACAACTTATAATATGACAAGGTTGGGATTTGTTTTGTCGTGTGGCTCGTTTTTATCTCAGACGAAGGAAACATATGGTACCAAAATTTCTTGTGACAAATATTTGGGTTAGAGAAATCAACAAGGGTGCGTTGGGCTGCGAAATAAAAAGGGCTAGGCCCAAGTGAGATAGACAAAGGGTTAGCATTTGGATAATAGTACTTGAGCCCAAAAATAAAATGAATTTGGTCGGGTAGTGTTGGGCTTAGAGGCCCGATAGAAAATAAAAATATAAAAGTTTATTATTTATTTATTTTATAAAAATTTATTATCGAGGTCGATGTGAAAAAAAAATATCCCGTGACTTGTGGTGTTTAAAGTTCGAAACGAAGAAGAAAAAAAATATGGCCGCGAAAATCGGTAGGGAAATTTACGAGTTGTTATAATACTTGAAAGTATATTGATGCGTAGCATGACTAATTTCAGATGATATTCAATGAAATTGAGTATAGGACTTATCCCACCCGCATGATGATACTTTATGGATCTTTGTCATTAAGTATATCATGGATATTTATCCTCTTACTTGAGATACAAGAGATATGTCATGGATGTAGTGCATTTTGTGAAGCAATCTAACGCTACACGAATCGGTAGTTATAAGGGTTGTTTTCGAAGTGTTGCGAAATTTATGAATCTTGCTTGTAGTCAAATGGGATTTGTTTCCTTCAAATTTATTTTGAAGTATAATACTCTTGGGCCCTCGTAGGATTGTTAAGATGTTTGTATGGCTATACCCAAGGTCTTCGAATATGTTCGGAAGAATTGGTAATCTTAGTCAATCACATAAAGCGAGAAATGTAATAGTTAATTAAGTGAGTGAGATCCATATTCTTATTAACATGGTATTAGAAACAAAAGGATGAATATGATGATGAATCATCAAACTTGGTTTTCTCCGAAAACCATACACGAGTTGTACCGGGATATTGGCGTGTTGCTAGACGCTAACCAATGTCATTTCATGTTTTGTAAACATATCCAGTGGGAGTCGTTGGAAATGTATATATTACGAACATGTGAATGTCCGGATTCAAACACGTGACCACGAGATTGCACACATTAGCGAATGAGAATTAAAGTTAATAATTAATGTTTATGTTTACGATTAATTATTACCCATTAAGTCCGGTTAACGATCGTTAAGTATTTAACGGAAAATGACTAACGACGCTAAATGAAAGAGAAAAGACTAGAAATGGAAAACTTGGAAAAGTTATGGATTTCATTTGGGCTTGTCTACATGGTCGCCATAGGGCCTTTCCAAAGCCCTAATTCATAAACTTGTTCCTAAGTTTACCTACTAGTATATAAAGAGGTTAGGTTCTGGGTTTCATACACTTGTGCATTGAACTAATCCTAGATTTCTCCTCTCTCTCTTGTCCCATTCTCGCCAAACACCCCAAGTAAGGGAGTTTGGTTTCGTTTTCTTAAACGAGGACTTGTGTTAGATCTAGCAATCGCTGATTCGTTGGTTAATTCGTGTGTACAAGAACGTGGTAGTAAGACACTATTCTTACACCATATTGGTTTGAGTTGTAGAAAGGTGCGGAGAACTCTTTAATCCACTTCTTGGTCTTACTCAAGAGATTTGATATTCGCAAGATGTACGTTATGCATACTTTCGCTTAATTAATTTATTTGTTATGATTTTAGTCTTCATTGTACTCTTGATGTCTTTATGTTTTATTGTATTTTATATATCATAAACTTAACATTGGGATATGGATGTGGAACCATAATTGGATTGGTGATGGGATATCTTATGTTGTCAAGCACAAGACCAAACGGCTTAGTGCGATTCTTGATCGGGGAGCACATGATCTTGAAGAGTCAAAACAAGAGAAGAAGAGTTTATATGAGAAATGAAGCTAGTTTATGAGAGGTATGTATTTGACATGTTTTCCCATTGCACCAAATTGCGAAAATGATTAATACTTGTGATTTGTTCCTTTTTTTCCATATTTTCCAATGCGATGGAATCTTTTGGTGGAAGTCCCGAGATATATAGTCGCTAATATTGTAGTGGTAGATATCTTTGTTATAGTTTATTTATGTTATTGAGTTTATTAGTTAGCCTTGAAGACAAATGATATTTGTGTATGATGGTCTTCTGAACAAATAACACACGGTTACATCTTTTTAGCCTTTTGTTATGATCTATAGAAGAAGCTAGTGTACATTTTGTACATATCTGTTACAGCTGTTGTGAGATATAATTACGAGATTGATTGACAGTTTCGTTGATGACATGTTTCATATCTTTGTTTCTAAGTGTAATTTTACATACCCTTAAATTGATTAAACACAGCGGAAGACTTAAAGATCATAACAAATAAATAATTAACTGAAAGTATGCGTAACGTACCTCTTGCGAATGTCAGATCCTTTGAGAAAAACAAAGAAGTGGTTTGAAGAGTTGTCCTCACCGCTCTACAACTCAAACCAATGTGGTGTAAGAATAGTGTCTTACTACCACGCTCTTGTACACACGAATTAACCAACGAATCAAGCGATTGCTAGATCTAACACAAGTCCTCGCTAAGAAAAACGAACCAAACTCCCTAACAATGGGGTGTTCGCCAAAATAGGGACAAGAGAGAGAGAGAGGAGAGATCTAGGTTAATTCAATGCACAAGTGATATGAAACCCAGAACCTAACCTCTTTATATAGTAGATGGAATACTTTGGGAACAAGTTAGGAATTGGGTTGGGACAACCCATTGTGGTCAGTCCATAGGACAAGCCCACAAGAAAACCCATAACTTTTCTTTCAAGATTTTCCATTACTAGTCCTTCTTTTCATTTAACGGTCGTTAGTCATTTTTCCATTAAATACTTAACGATCGTTAACCGGACTTAATGTGCAATAATTAATCGTAAACATAAACATTAATTATTAACTTTAATTCTCATTCGCTAATGTGTGCAATCCCGTGGTCACAAGTTCGAATCGACATTCACATGTTTGTAAATATATACATTTCCAACATCCCACTGGATATGTTTACAAACGTGAAATGACATTGGTTAGCGCCTAGCAACACGCCAATGCCCCCGCATATAACTTCGCGATGGTTTTCGGAGAAACCAAGTTTGATGATTCATCATCATATTCATCCTTTGTTTCTAATACCATGTTAATAAGAATATGGATCTCACTCATTTCTTAATTAACTATTCTGCTTCTCGCTTTATGTGATTGATTAAGATTACCAATTCTTCTCGAACATATTCCGAAGACCTGGGCATGGCCATGCAAACATCTTAACAACCCTACGAGGGCCCAGAGTATTATACTTCAAAACAAATTTGAAGGAAACAAATCCCATTTTGACTACAAGGTGATTCATAAATTTCGCAACACTTCAAAACAACCCTTATAACTACCGCCACGTATAGCGTTAGATTGCTTCACAAAATGCACTACATCCATGACCTATCTCGTATCTCAAGTCGAGGATAAATATTCATGATATACTTAATGACAAAGATACATAAAGTATCATCATGGGTGGGATAAGTCCTATACTCAATCCATTGAATATCATCCAAATTAGTCATGCTACACATCAATATACTTTCAAGTATATTCTAACTAATACTCGATTTGTCTTAATTCAATATCATTCCCATGTTATTGATCGACAACGGACTATTTAGAATTGTCACACCCCAAATTACTGCTTTTGCGCCGGAATGGAATTCGGGATTGACCGTCATAGCATCACAATTCTAGATATATTGAACGACCTAAAGTGTCGCTTTGGAAAATACATCGCTTGATTTAATAAAACAATCGAGTTTACAAAGTAGGTCCCAAATGAAAGTTACTATGTACGGAAAATAAGTTTAGTACAAGTCAAACGATGTTTATAAAGTTCATAAAACCCAAGTGTGACGCGTCACCGCTGACTCCATGATGTGTCCAAATGCATGCCATGAATTGAATGTCTTAGATACCGAGATAAAACATGCTAAAAGTGTCAACACAAAGGTTGAGTGAGTTCATAGAGTTTGTGTTTAAATGTAAAGCCTTTCAAAATCGTTTATGCAAAGAAAGGCATCGTAAATCCACCCGGTTCCAAGTTTCGCCCATACAAAACTTGCAACCGGTATTCACAACCCATTGCCAAAATGTATATATAGTTTATGTTCAAGCGCATGATGTCAAATGAATTCAAAAATAGTGCATAACTTAATGTATTCATAGTTACTTAATATAACACATAATTGTGACGGTTTCAAATTGTTCCATGACCATTAGTGCAATGATTTTACCAAGACCATCGCTCAATGAATGTACCAAGACCATCACCCACCGAATATACCAAGACCATCACCAAATGAATATACCAAGACCATCATCCAATGAATATACTATGGAAATACTACGTATGGTAACACTGTTACTTTGCATGACTAAACATTTAGTTCGGATAAACATATAATTTGCAATTAGTCATGAATGTAATAAACATTATTGAGCATGCATCTCCCCCAAAGAGTTTCATAAATAATTAAAACGAGAAAAAGTGGGGCTATGACTCACTTGGTGGAATGATGCGAAGACAAAAGTGAGTACACTGAAATGTAGCGTGAATCTCGAAAATGACCTATTATGAATGGTATGATATGTTATGAGTTATGATATAACGTTATGCATGCATTTCGTATGTTATTTATACCATTTGCGAGTTTTGAAAATATTACTTGTCGTCGAAAAATACTCTTTTGACGTCTTGACCCTTCAAAATGACTTTACAAGTTTTACGCCAAAATGTCATCCTACAATGGTTTCGTAATGATTTATGGTGAAATTTGCACTTTTCGTCGCAAAACAATGTCATCGGAATTTTTATAAAAGTAACAAAAATGGCTTTGGAAAACTTGTCGTAAAATGGTGTGCGTCGATCGTTAGGAAACGAACTCAACGGTTTTGGAAAGTTTGTATCGAAATCTAGAAGTTTCAGTTCAGGAGTTTTCGCCATAAAGGTCTCGAACATAAAGATAATAAGGGTTAAAGATAGTGATTTTGGTAAATTGTAGTGCAAAAAGTGAGTTTCGGCCAAGTTTAAACATCCGTAATTAATTTATTAAAACTCCGCTATACAAACGGCTTATCGTTTTGAAAAATATGCCCGGTGATCTAAATTTTACTAGAAGACATTTCGTTCCAAAAAGTTCCACATCATGGTTAAAAACAGCCGCTAACATGGTCGTTACAGCTACCGTAACACTTGTATCGTAAAATAATATAGTTTTTCAGAAAATAATAGTTACGGTAATTTTATAAAACGCGTGCATATCTTTGTCGTTTCAAACTGCTTTCTACGTATAATATGTCCTTAGCTTCGTATCAAAGTATACTAATATATTTTTGGCAAGTCAAAATAATTTGTGAAGCTTAAGGCTGCTTTTGACCCGAATAGAGTAAAACATGTTGTTGAAATTTCTGAAAATTATATATTTCGTCGTCAAACTTTAAAATTCATAACTTCTTCGTTATAACTCCGCTTTTATCCGCTCAAGCCCACGGATTCGCTTTTAAAGTATATTTTCTAAATATCAAGGCCAAAATGTCATGCCTACTGTCGGTTTTTCCAGAAAATCGAAACAAGGACAGAACATATTTTATACGTATCGAAAATAGTTTTTCTCGTACCAAACCTATTCTAATCCCTTCAAATCAACTCCAAAGCTAATCTAATCCTACCATACACCTTCTTAGGGTGTCATGGGTTCCTAAACATCATCAAGACCAAAGTATACCAAGGGGATAATTATAGGATGACCTTATATATATATATTTCTAAAAATCATGTAAAAATGGTATAAACAACACAAATCATGCATGCTTGCTCCAAAAATGAAGAGATACTTATGAAATGAAAAGGAGATATGAAAAATATAAATGATATGCTTACAAGTTAATATGATGAGGTGATTAGAACAAAGGTTAACCTAAACACCCTAGATTTTTATTTCAAAACCTTAATAAGAGTGTAATCTAGATTGTTTATACTTGAAAATGGAAAACTTTTGATGAACTCTTCAATCTACTTTGGTGTTGCGGTTCTAGAGAGGAAACAATGGAGAAGAAATATTTTCTAACTTAGCATTATTGGTGAATAAATGAAGTACAAAGAAGGTTGAGTATAAATCTTGACATGTAAGGAAAATCTACTAACTCAATTAATGAGGTACCTCATTCACGCCAAGGAATGCATTTACAATGTATATATATATATATATATTTTCTTTTATAATGTGTAAGTTGTAAAAGAAATATAAGTAGAATGTATAGTTAAGTAAAAAGTGTTGTAACTTGTACATAGTTGTGAAGTTAAAGTGGTATGGACTAAAATAAATTTTAAGGGATCAAAGTAAAGTATATTAAGATCATAAAATTGTAAAATACATTCCTTGTAAGATTTGAGTGATATAAAATTATAGTGTAGTTTTTAAGAAAACGTCAGAATAATATAACTTTAACGATTTATATACCAAATAAATTTAAAACACTAGGTAAACTCAAAATATAGTTTTATAAACTAAATGTAAGTATAAAAATATGTCGGATCATTTTTGAGAGTAATGGATTAAATGTTCAAATAATAACTCACGCGATGACGCTTATTTAATATAAAATTCACGTTAAATGTGAAATGAAATGTCATGAATAAACTATCATGATGCAAATGATGTCAATGAAATGTAGACTAAACTTAGTCCATATGAAATGTACGTGATGATATGATCATGAATTCGCCGCTAAACCTTTAAGGTTACGCGAATTTGGAACACGTAAACCTAGTTTACGATAAATGTTGAAATTGTAAGGCATGAATTGTTTCGAGAAATGACCTGAAATTACGAGTTGTCACATTCGCCCATCCAAAAAGGAATTCAGTCCCTGAATTCAGTTCGTGTTAGTCTATCGAATTTTTGAGTTTGCGATGAATAACGAGGAGAAAAGACATGAAGAAGTGTCGTTACGGTTGTCGGTGATCGAGAGCGTACAAAACATCGTAGTAGAGAAAAATATTAGATGAGTATCTCCGATGAGTAACACTTTGACTTTGAAATATGTGAAGATTTTGCTTGCACTAAGATTTATAATTAACCGCTCCCAACATAACGTGATCCCTCCAGAATTAGACATAGTTAGCTAGGCTATGTATAATTAAGGAACGATGACGTGACGTTCGGTTTAGTTGTTATAACTCTCAATGTTTACAAGGGTTTAAACCGTGTCGTTAAACTGGTCGTTAAAGTAAAAGGGAGTAAAATTCTCGTAAGTAATAACAAATCGGAAAGAAAATAAGTACGATAGATGAGAATATTTTACAACGAGAGGTTTATCAAAAGTAGTACATCTTAAGTTATAAAGTTTCGGATACGATGGAAAACATAAACTTAGTACAACATAGTACATAAAGAAAAATAAGACTGTTAGTTCCCGAACTTCTTCAGTCTTCCGCGTCATTGATACCTTGACGAGCTTCTCATCCTCCTAACATGTATGCATTCCCATGAGCACCTTCAACTTGTTGACCTTGGTTTTGAGGACATTGATTCCGATAGTGTCCTTGCTCCCCGTGATCGTAACATGTAACCATGGCCTTGCTCTACAATTCTCGCAAGGTGTCCCGCTTGTTGACACTTGTAGCACTTAGCGTGACAAAGACCCGTGTGATGATACTTGCATCGATTACATAGTGGGTAGGTTCCAGATAACCTCTCGCCTTCTATTGGTGCGCAACATAAACCATTGCGCTTGCTTGCTTCTATTTTGTTGTTGATGATGGTCGTTGTTGCGGTTTTGGTTGTTGTTGTTATAACCTCCTCGGTCGTTTTCCCACTTCCTTTTATTGTGGTTAGTTTGGTTGTTGATGTTGTTGTTGATGGTGTGATTATTGTTATTGTTGTAGTTGGTGCGGTTGTTGGTATTGTTGTTACGGTTGGTGTTGGTGATGTTGTCTCTTTTTACTACTTGAGCCATGAGTTTTTGAGTTATCCTAATAGTTTCTTCAATTGTTTGTGGATCAAACGAGTCCTTGAATAACCTCGGGAAGTCCCCTGATAAAAGCCTCTAGTAACTTCTCGTTATCCGAAACCATAGACGGGCATAACGCGGCCAATTCTTGGAATCTCCGAATGTAGTGTCAATATCATACCCAATTGTTACCAACTCATAGAATTACATCTCCAACTTTTCACTCCCGACGAGGACAAAACTTCTTAGTTACCAAACCCTTGAATTGCTCCCAAGTAAGCTTGAAAGCATTCTCCATTCCCATCGGTTGAGCATATGAGTTCCACCACGACAACGCTCCATCAAGTAGTGTACTCGTAGCAAACTTGACCTTGCTATCATCCGGGCAATTACATAACAAAAACACGGACTCCAATTTCTCGAACCATCTAACCATGGCAGTGGCTCCTTCAGTCCCTTTAAACTTGGTGGGATCTCCACTTTTGAAATCCTTATACGAACAGCTTTTAACCCCGGACCCTCCTGCATTTATCGCAAAGAAGTTAGAAGAAGTTTTATGGCCAGAAGAAGCCGTGGCCTCGGCAGCAGCAGCAGCCACCGCTTCCTTTCAATCCTTAATGCCTCGCTACACTATCCCTTACCAACTTTTTAATAGCCGCTTGTGTCATTTCAAATTGTGGCTTTCTTCGTGCCATATCTTCTTCAAAACAAGAGGAAATGTGAGACGAGCAAAATCCGATGTTAATAATAAACGCCCAAAGAAATGTGATAAGAATGATAAGTTTGAGGTTATCTTTCAAAATGATCGACGGTTTCCTAAGAAATGGGTTATGAGATGTTGTAAGTGCTCCAATGTATGATGGTTTAGTGACTCAGTGTGAATAGCATGTAACTCGACATGTTAGTGATGAAACAAAGGAGTGAGAGTGACTTTGCCGTACCTAAAGGTTTATCTCAGCATTCGACGTTATCGGTGATGAGTCAATTGATGTAAAAATTGTGATAGGGAATGACAAGGAATTCTCCACGTTAGAGTATGAGGAAAGAATAATGGAATGGGCATTTAAAGGCATCCATGTGACAATCGATATGAAATGAAAGTAAATAACTCGAAAAATGTACGTATAAATCGCATGCAAAGTGAACATGCACTTATGATGAAATGATGAGATGCTATGATAATGTAGTTATAGTCTAGGGTCAATGATGCAACCTAGTTCTCTATAATCAAGCTCGATGCCAATCACACACCCCAAATTACTTTTTGCAATGAATGGAATTCACGGGATTGATCGTCATAGCATCACATTCATAGATATATTGAACGACCTAAAGTGTCGCTTGGAAAATACATCGCTTGATTTAATAAAACAATCGAGTTTACAAAGTAGGTCCCAAATGAAAGTTACTATGTACGGAAAATAAGTTTAGTACAAGTCAAACGATGTTTATAAAGTTCATAAAACCTAAGTGTGACGTCGTCACCGCGACTCCATGATGTGTCCAAATGCATGCCATGAATTGAATGTCTTAGATACCGAGATAAAACATGCTAAAAGTGTCAACACAAAGGTTGAGTGAGTTCATAGAGTTTGTGTTTAAATGTAAAGCCTTTCAAAATCGTTTATGCAAAGAAAGGCATCGTAATCCACTCGGCCCAAGTTCCGCCCATACAAAACTTGCAACCCTGTATTCACAACCCATTGCCAAAATGTATATATAGTTTATGTTCAAGCGCATGATGTCAAATGAATTCACAAAATAGTGCATAACTTAATGTATTCATAGTTACTTAATATAACACATAATTAAACGGTTTCAAATTGTTCCATGACCATTAGTGCAATGATTTTACCAAGACCATCAGTTCAATGAATGTACCAAGACCATCACCCATCGAATATACCAAGACCATCACCAAATGAATATACCAAGACCATCACCCAATGAATATACTATGGAAATACTACGATGGTAACATCAGTATTTTGCATGACTAAACATTTAGTTCGGATAAACATATAATTTGCAATTAGTCATGAATGTAATAAACATTATTGAGCATGCATCTCCCCAAAGAGTTTCATAAATAATTAAACGAAAAAGGGGCTATGACTCACTTGGTGGAATGATGCTAAGACAAAAGTGAGTACACCAAATGTAGCGTGAATCTCAAAATGACCTATTATGAATGGTATGATATGTTATGAGTTATGATATAACGTTATGCATGCATTTCGTATGTTATTTATACCATTTGCGAGTTTTGAAAATATTACTTGTCGTCGAAAAATACTCTTTGACGCCTTGACCCTTCAAAATGACTTTACAAGTTTTACGTCAAATGTCATCCTACAATGGTTTCGTAATGATTTATGGTGAAATTTGCACTTTTCGTCGCAAAACAATGTCGCCGGAATTTTTATAAAAGTAACAAAATGGCTTTGGAAAACTTGTCGTAAATGGTGTCGCCGATCGTTAGGAAACGAACTCAACGGTTTTGGAAAGTTTGTATCGAAATCTAGAAGTTTCATTCAGAGTTTTCGCCATAAAGGTCTCGAACATAAAGATAATAAGGGTTAAAGATAGTGATTTTGGTAAATTGTAGTGCAAAAAGTGAGTTTCGCCAAGTTTAAACATCCGTAATTAATTTATTAAAACTCCGCTATACAAACGGCTTATCGCTTTTGAAAATATGCCCGGTGATCTAAATTTTACTAGAAGACATTTCGCTCCAAAAGTTCCACATCATGGTTAAAACAGCCGCTAACATGGTCACATACCACCGTAACACTTGTATCGTAAAATAATATAGTTTTCGAAAATAATAGTTACGGTAATTTTATAAAACGTGCATATCTTTGTCGCTTTCAAACTGCTTTCACGATAATATGTCCTTAGCTTCGTATCAAAGTATACTAATATATTTTTGGCAAGTCAAAATAATTTGTGAAGCTTAAGGCTCGTTTTTGACCCGAATAGAGTAAAAACATGTTGCTGAAATTTCTGAAAATTATATATTTCGTCGTCAAACTTTAAAAATTCATAACTTCTTCGTTATAACTCCGTTTTTATCCGTTCAAGCGGCCACGGATTCGTTTTAAAGTATATTTTCTAAATATCAAGGCCAAAATGTCATGCCTACTGTCGGTTTTTCCAGAAAATCGAAACAAGGACAGAACATATTTTATACGTATCGAAAATAGTTTTTCTCGCACTCAAACCTATTCTAATCCCTTCAAATCAACTCCAAAGCTAATCTAATCCTACCATACACCTTCTTAGGGTGTCATGGGTTCCTAAACATCATCAAGACCAAAGTATACCAAGGGATAATTATAGGATGACCTTATATATATATATTTCTAAAAATCATGTAAAATGGTATAAACAACACAAATCATGCATGCTTGCTCCAAAAATGAAGAGATACTTATGAAATGAAAAGGAGATATGAAAATATAAATGATATGCTTACAAGTTAATATGATGAGGTGATTAGAACAAAGGTTAACCTAAACACCCTAGGTTTTATTTCAAAACCTTAATAAGAGTGTAATCTAGATTGTTTATACTTGAAAATGGAAAACTTTTGATGAACTCTTCAATCTACTTTGGTGTTGCCGGTTCTAGAGAGGAAACAATGGAGAAGAAATATTTTTCTAACTTAGCATTATTGGTGAATAAATGAAGTACAAAGAAGGTTGAGTATAAATCTTGACATGTAAGGAAAATCTACTAACTCAATTAATGAGGTACCCTCATTCACGCCAAGGGAATGCATTTACAATGTATATATATATATATTTTTTCTTTTATAATGTGTAAGTTGTAAAAGAAATATAAGTAGAATGTATAGTTAAGTAAAAAGTGTTGTAACTTGTACATAGTTGTGAAGTTAAAGTGGTATGGACTAAAATAAATTTTAAGGGATCAAAGTAAAGTATATTGAGATCATAAAATTGTAAAAATACATTCCTTGTAATATTTGAGTGATATAAAATTATAGTGTAGTTTTAAGAAAACGTCGTAATAATATAACTTTAACGATTTATATACCAAATAAATTTAAAACACTAGGTAAACTCAAAATATAGTTTTTATAAACTAAATGTAAGTATAAAAATATGTCGGATCATTTTGAGAGTAATGGATTAAATGTTCAAATAATAACTCACGCCGATGACGCTTATTTAATATAAAATTCACGCGTTAAATGTGAAATAAAATGTCATGAATAAACTATCATGATGCAAATGATGTCAATGAAATGTAGACTAAACTTAGTCCATATGAAATGTACGTGATGATATGATCATGAATTCGCCGCTAAACCTTTAAGGTTACGCGAATTTGGAACACGTAAACCTAGTTTACGATAAATGTTGAAATTGTAAGGCATGAATTGTTTCGAGAAATGACCTGAAATTACGAGTTGTCACAAGAATAACTTAAGTTATTCAAGGATTTAAACATGCAAATACATGACACAATATTATAAATGAAATTAAACGTATACCGTACTTTAATTCATTAATAATAATTGTTCAACCTCCTTTATCCAAATACTAAATAGATCAATGCATGATAATACTAGTTAATGAATTTTGCCACAAGTCATGAAAATCATACTTGTTGACAAGGCATAATTTCAATTAACTTTGATCTATAGGAATTTTGAGAATACTTATTTCAAGAATTCAATAAGTGACTTTCTTGTATATGTTTACACATATCTTGATATTGTCATATCATTCCATAAGGTGCGTGATAACCGAACCACCCTTTTATGACAATTATCTTTCAAAACTTTAAAGTTTTAAAGTATTCTTTATTCTTTAATGTATAATGCAACTATGCTCTTAGATGAGCATAACTAGTCAACATGGTCATCATCAAGGATACCATGACTAGAATCGAGTGTCATCTCAATTATACCAAAGATCATTGTGTACAACAATATGCTCTTTAAACATCCGTAAACTTTGAATATTTATTTGTTTGGTGTCATCTAAACCTCAAGTTTGTTGACTATGACAATTACACAACAATTGTCGATAGAATGGAGCAACCCGGTGAGGAATGCAATTCTAAATCCAAACATAAATATTACAATGTTGTTAAATCATCTTGTAATCAAGCATGATACAACAACCTTATACACAACATGATGTTCATGATGAATCTTCAAGTTAGACTTTAAGATCTCATTCATATACTATCTTGTCAAAGATATGTACTCATCATGTTCTATTAGACTCATTTATTTACCGCATATGTTTATAATAATAAAAATATATTCTAAGGTTGTATATATTATTTCCAAATCTTGCAAACGAAGTTTCATTCCCAACTAAAACTTAATTTAAGTGGAATGTAGTTGCCCATACAACATATAAGATTTAAGAAAATAATACTCCCACTAGCTTTCAGGAATACTTATGAGCTATCTTATTTTAATTATTAAATCAAACATGGATTTAATATTAAACATAATAATCATCTCCTAGATGCATGCATATATCCATTCATGGATTCTTGCAACTGTACATATTCAAAGATTATTTGAATTTATAAAACTACTTTGTATTACTCATCGCCCTCGCAAAAGTAATTCCACAACAAAGAGTTTTGATATTCATTGTCAAAATTTCATATCAATGAAACTAAGTATGACAATTATAATCTTTATACTTCTATTTAATGTATCTAGAAAAGAATATTCAATCATAGTTAATTGATTAAGTATGATTAATATTATTGTCACTAGACATGCATTAAATATGTGTACAATATTGTCCATATGATTTCTACACAAAGATTTAAACCACTAGGGTTTCCATCCTTTGAAGAAACTCATTAAGATAAACCAAATATCTAAAGTTGTTTATCTCTATGGACATCATCTCTACATTCATAGTATGATTGATTTACCACAATTCAACATTTGGTAAATTCATCATTATGATTAACAGGCTTACCATGATCCTGTAACTCATATTCCTCAACATATTAAATATCTGAGATATCCTTGCGGATCTATGAATGACAATTCCATCATATTTAGGTCTATCATATACATGTTTAGCCTCATCATGATATTTGCTAGTGCATTTTAGAAGATTATGTATTTTGTAATTTAATCTTTCAAGATCTAAACAAAACTCCCACTTGCCTTTAACAATTTAAAGATTACCTTTAAATAGTTTAGCAAGTAGAGCAACAATACATTGTTCTCTTTTGGGACATTACAGAACACATTGACGCTTCTCGACATTAGTTTGTTACAACTTACTCTACAAGTAGTTTAACAAATTCAGAACTTCATTTATAAGACTTAATGTGATTCATCACATTCCATAAACAAATGGTGTCTTATCAATCTTCTAGGTTGGAGTCTTATTGAGTATATTCAATCTATACTCAATCTACTAACCTTGATAACTTTTGGAAGAAACTATAGTTATCTTGAATCAAACAATGCCAATAAATTATGATTCTTCTAACTGAACATACCATAAGACTATGGTATTTCATTAGAATTAATATTGTAAGATTAATCTAACAATATTTAAGATAACCATCTACTCTTTGGTTTATTATATTTACCAACAAAGTAAAACTTAATGGTACAATAGAATTACCAAGTCAATTGCATGTATTATAACACAAGTATTCTTGACCAAGTAAAAGACATAACAAGTTATAATCCCACTATACGCTATAAGTCATTGATCAACTCATTGACTCCATGCATATGTCTTAAAACATAGCAAGTTAACGTCTTACTTTATATTGTAAGTCTCAGATTAAAGACTTCATGTTTGTGACTTTACAAAGAAGTCATAAACATGTATAATTAAAGTAATTATGAACACCACCTCGGTTTCAATATTTCAAGTTAATATTTACTACATATATTAAAGTCATTCAACGAATACTTAAATCCAAAGTAGTATTAGATTACTTCATTTAATTATGTCATTCCATGAAATGTTCAATGTAAGAAATCGCAAAATCATCCATGCTCGTCACACGACACGTGGATATTATAGCTTGGGCTATAATCTAGTTCACGCTTTCACGTAACATAAATTATAACTACAAGTGTTTCTTAGACATAAATATTTAAAGTAGTATTTGTTATCATCTTGACACATGTTCCTAATGTGGCAATCACACACATAAAAATGTATAATTCCTATTGGAACGTTACTCTCTTACCTTGTGGTCAAGAGAATCTATTTAAATCATATTTATATGTGTTGTACCTTGCACACAATAAAGATTTCTCCCACTTGTGCATGAAACAACATCATGTAGCTGATAAACAACACGATACACGTTCGTTTATTTGATTAATATGATTTGTGTCATAGATATAACAAGTAGATGTAGAACTATATTGTTTAGTAAGGAAACGCATACGACTATCCTTAAAACATAAGTTTCTACAATTGGAAAGTAATTATCTTTGAAGATAATATGGGTTACTACACGTGAAATAAAGCTTGTAGCTCCCATGAATTAAAATCAATAAAATAACTTCTTATTCAAGAATGCAACACAAATGCTCCCACCGAATCGACAACATTGGAAGTGTTGCATAACCAAGGAAAACAAGTTGCTTGCTTTTTACTTTCCTACACCTTTGAAGAACCATACGTAATCATTACTTAGGTACTAAAAGGTGTATTCTACTCGTGAATGATGGGTTATCCATCAATGTTATTAACTCGAAAAATTGGGTATGCAATTTCTTCTTTACTAGGTCTATAAATGAGATGATAATAAAAGTAATAAGATTTGAAAAAGATGTTGCAAAAGAAAAAAACCATTAGTATGTAAACAAAATAAGAAAAATAATGAAAGAAAACAAATATTGAACCCCTATCATTATTTATTAATATGAAGTGATAAGTCAACCCGTACAATGTTTAAAAAAATACAATTATTGTAGTAATAAGAGGAAAAAGATCCAAAAGAAAAAAATAGTATACATTAAGTGGTAATCAAATCTTGACGTGTTGATTAATATGAAGTGATAAGTCAGTGAATAAGAGTACAATATTGTATAATAATGACATACATTGGTAAGACAGCAATACAAATTATGAATCGAGAACCTAACAACAAACCATGAAAAGAATGTGTAAGTAAAACTTTTGTGTGAATTACAATAAACATGTAAAAACAAATTTGTATGACATTAAGTGAGTATCCGAACATACCGTTGATAAGTTGATCAAAGACCGTGAAGAACCTCTTTATAGACTACATTTGTAGTAGTCTTTAATAAATTACGATCGGCATCACAAATAACAACCTTCAAACCCTTTTTGCTTTTTACGCGTGAAAGTGCGACATATAATTGTCCGTGTGTGAAAACAGGACGTGGTAGGTACAAACCAACTTTCGAAAGTGATTGTCCTTGGCTCTTGTTTATCGTCATGGCAAAAGAAACTGACACAGGAAATTGTTTGCGCACGATCTTGAGTGGTAAACGTTTATCCGATGGAGTAATTTTCAACCTTGGAAGTATAACCGTATTGCCAAAATGTGTTCCGTTAATTATTTTGGCTTGAATAGAAGTTCATGTTAATTTAGTGACTTGAAGCCTTGTCCCATTACATAAACCTTGTGATTGATTAATGTTTCTCAGCAACATTATTGGGACACCCACCTTCAATGCAAGCCTATGGTTTGGAACACCCAAAAATTTTAATCCGTTGATAAATTCCGGTGAAAAAACTAATTGATCTATACCACCACATTCATTTTATATATGTTGTCACAACTAAGATAAACCATTTCCTAACCAGAAAGGTCTTAAGCAAATGATCGTTAATAGTATCAACCACTTCATTGGTTGGAGCAAGAATGGCCTTTTCACGGAAGTAGGACGGATCATGTATGTTATTCAAAAGGTTTGGGTAAGTGAAATGAGTAATGATTGTACACGATCATCGGTTTCATGTATTAGAATATCTTCGGGTATATCTTCAAAACCTCTCCATCGTGTGGTCCTCCAATCTCTCCATATCCTACATTCAATATCCAATCCGCAAATTCCTTTATCTCAGTTACATCTTCAGGGCGAGATCCAACAGTTAGGCGCATGTTGGCGGTTAATTTTAAGACTTTGCAGTGATCCCACAAGTAGATCCAGTTCTGCTCATCATATAGAAAGTAGATCCAGTTTTGCTCATAAAAAACAATCATCTAAAAAATAACAATTCATCTAAATGCCAAATAAAAAATTAAATATGGACCATATAGGAAGTAGATCCGATTACGCTCATAAAAACAATCATCTAAAAATAACAATTCATTTAAAAATGCCAAATTTTTAGTTTTATATGGACCATATAGGAGTAGATCTAGTTTCATAAAAACAATTATGTAAAAATAAGAATTCATCTAAAAATGCCAAATAAAAAGTTTAATATGGACCATATAGGAAATAGATCTGATCCTGCTCATAAAAAAAAATCATCTAAAAATAACAATTTATCTAAAAATGCCGCATAAAAAGTTTATATGGACCATATAGGAAGTAGATCCAGTCCTTAAACAATCATCTAAAACAATCATATAGGAAGTAGATCTAGTTCTGCTCATAAAAAACAATCATCTAAAAAATAACAATTCATCTAAAAATGCTAAATAAAAAATTTAATATGGACCATATATGAAGTAGATCCAGTTCTGCTCATAAAAAACAATCATCTAAAAAATAACAATTCATCTAAAAAATGCCAAATAAAAAATTTAATATGGACCATATAGGAAGTAGATCCAGTTCTGCTCATAAAAAACAATCATCTAAAAAATAACAATTCATCTAATAATATAATAAACGGCCATGCACGTGAGCTCCAATCTTAACCGCCTTTAAAAATAAGCCAATGAACATTTGGTGAGGACCTAATAAATATAAAAATTAAGTGTAAGTAAAACATTTGTGTGATATTACATGTAAAAATAATAATAATAATAAAATAAAAAATAAAAACAGCATAAATGACATTATATGAATATTCATACATATCTCTTGAAACTTGATCATAGACCGTAAAGAACCTCTTTGTAAACTACACTTTTAGTAGTCTTTAATAAATTACCATCCGCATCAGAAACAACAACCTTCAAATATAGAGGTTGAATGCTTTAGAGAAGCATTCAACCTCTATATTTTTAGTGTTATCCAAGTAACTTTCATTTGCGCATAGGTTATTCACCTGTGGAATCACGGGGTTTTTAAAGAGATTATGCATCAAACAATTAAGCGTGTAAACAAAATAAGAAAGAACAAAAAAAATAGACAGGTTGAATCATTTTTCTGAAAGGAATAGTAAGTAATAATAAGTCAACGATAGTATAAAGTACAATGTTTGTAATTAATAATGGAATAAATGTCGTGAATCGTGTCATCCGATTTTTGATGGTCTTTCAAAAGGAAATGTTTGTAGTGAGCGTTAATTAAGTAATAAGACACTGTCCATTCCATGAACACCTAATAAGTTTAAAAAAATAGTGTGAGTAAAAGAAGTTTGTGATTGTTAATATACTTAATTTTTAAAAATGGCATAAAACATTTCATATACATATTGTACATACCTTTTTAACCTTCTTCATAGATCTCGGAAAAATAGAAGTATGAACATGCAATGATAACCGGTGTTGGATTAATGACACATTTTTGAAAAATTTAAAACATTGCTTACTTTTCAATTATTCATCCTCATTCGAAGGCACAAAAGGTACATGATGTGGGATTGTGAGAGATATAATGTATTCTCCCAATTCCTATTTCACTATTTGTCAATCACCCATATTTGCTCTAACCATAATGTTCTTAAACAAAAATCAAATCACTATAACAACATGTTCATGGTCACACCAATATATCATTGTGCAGCCACAATTTGACATAAAAAGTACCCAACTTATGAGTCGTGAACATCTCGGTGTATAACCTGTAGACTCTTAGTCTTCAAGCATATCCGTTTTAAACATTAATATACATTCCTATGTATCACATAACTAATCATTTTGGCTTGATAGTCAATACCACAAATAAACTATAAGCACAGTCACAAGTGCTCTATCAATACTTATTATTTGATCATATACCCATAAGTGCAAACATGGTTTAGTTGCTCGACCCGTTTAGGACAATCCAATTCCCAGTTCATTCTACGATCGATACAACACTTGTGTTTAGGACAATCCACTAATATACTCGTTTACTCAAATTCCAGTTTTATCCTGATTAACAATTCTAAAGGGTGCATTAAAACAAACCTTCAAAAAAGCAACTCCGCCAGAATTTCATAATCAGAAGTACTTAATTCGATCAATGATCGTTGTTGTAGCAGCATATCATCACCATACCATCACAATATTAGGCACACAATGGAGCTTTAAACAAATATAACATTGTTATTATACATAGACTTAACATCTTTATCAGAAACCTATCAATTTCTAATGCCGTACTTTTGTTCAAAGGTAATCTAAATGGGGAACAAATGTTTTTTTTAGTGGGTCATTAATATTGTTAACCTCAATTCCTATTGGCTCCTATATAATAAAAAAATAGTTGCACAGTGGTGGTGGAGTAAGTGGGCGCATGGTATTGGTTGAAAGCAAGGAGCAAATTTCATGTTCACTGCCATTTGGGTTAATGACAGTTTAACGAGTTTATTTATTATATTTCTCTAATACAACAAACGATATAATGTAGAAAAGTTATTCAAAATAGTGTAGAATTACAAACAACAAACGCATATTGGATGAACAAAGACAAAGTATCAAGTAAGCTTATGATTAATTCTGACAACATTGATGAGGTTAAGATTTTTCATTTACAAAAAATGGTGCTAGATTCTCATTTGAATTACATATAGTGACACCAGTATTTTGTACGAAATACAACTTAAACAAATGATTCTTCAATTTTCTAGTTGATTCAAAGGCTCGAATCCGACTAAGTGATCCTGAACTGTAGCTTTTTGTGAAATTATAAAGTAATGAAAATGAAAATTAGTCATTGGTTGTGTAAGCCTGGAGACAACGAAATAAGGAAACACTTGATCAGCATCATCAAAACCTTTTGGATTAAAGTTACATCTGCAAGTAGGATTGCGCCATAAACCACGTTTGAAACAGCTATTGCTTTGGTCGGTCAATACCGAGGTTTGCAGAGTTGTAGACTCATCACACATTGCTGGTCAGTCAATACCCAGGTTGTTGTTCAAGGCTCTCCTGCATTTAATCTAGATCCAGTGTGCTGTTGCACAACAAAATATATTGATAAGCTAAATATGTAGTCCACAAAATTCAAGTGAACACAAAGGTAAGTTTATATTACTTGTTATAGACATCATTCAATTAAGCACTCTAATGTTTAAGCGAGATAAATACATGTGCAACCTGAAACGACCCCACCTCGTGAACACACCCCCTGATCAATTAGTCAACGACGCAAAGAATCGGCTCAAACTCCAGATTTGACTTGGAACCCATCCTCTTTTCCGTTAGCCCATCCGTGCCCACATGGTCTAGATGATAGACTAATCTTTATTGCAGGCTTTTCAATAAGCAATAACACATACGTAAAGTACTAAGCTCAAGTATGAACTAAAATTTTCCTTCTATGCAAAAATTAGGTTATATATTTTGGTTCGGTTTCCTTGATCATTCATCTCTAACCGATCAAAAGTAAAAAAAAAGCCAGAAAACTAAACTGGCCGAAGGTCGGCCAAAGTCCAATGTTACGTGAAACCTCTAAACCTCTAAATTAGTTTACTCCAATGTTGACCCGTTCAGTTAAAAGCTTTAAGGTGTTGCAAACTCAAAAGTAGCATTAATTCATTTATAAATCAAATTCAGTATTTTACAAACTCAAAAGTAGCATTAATTCATTTAAAAGCTTTAAGGTGCTGCAAAATATAGAAGCATAACCTAGGAAACCATAATTAACCACAAAGGCGCAACCCGTAGTCACCAATCATTACACCACATTTCTGCTATATAAGTCATCAATTAGCACACATTTAAGGAAAAAGAATGCTCAATGTAATTATTCAAGCATGTCAATGCAAAATGCAAAATTGTTACCTCCATTCCTTTCGTTCCCATCTCAGGCTTTTATTTTTCCATGAAAGATATCTATTTACAAATGTGTATCGTGAAGAATTATGCAAAAAGAAACAAACCTTGAGGTTTAGTGCTTAAGTTTGCCATGGTGATGATGATGGTTGTGGCATCCATAACCATGAGAACGGTATCCATGATGAGACATATGGTGGTGTCCATATGAATCCGCCACAGTTGCTGCACGACCAACAGGAAATTTTCTCACTTCTACAAAAATTTAGAAAATAACATACACATGTGAAAATCCTAAATGACCGGGTTGAGCTATCGGGTCAAAAAGGTATCGTCGAGTTGGTGACCTTGTAACATTTTTGTCCATTTCAAACATTATAATTTGTGTAAACTGTGATTATACAAAAGTAATATATAATAATAATCTAACTTTTTTTAATCAAACAAATTAGTAGGTTTTATACTTGCATGCACTAAAGCAACTTTTGACCCATTTGACCCGTTTGACCCGTTAGCTTCTATTTGCCCGCTGCCACCAAACGCTCTTAATGTTGAATTCATGGTCCTTACACCAGGCTTACATTCTCTTTGGCGGAGCATTTTCACAAGTGTTTATTCCATGTCCACAAATCTGTTGGCAAAGATAACAGAAATAGAAATCTTATTTAAGTTCACCCCAGGTGTTTGGATTTGCATTTAAGAACTCATTATCTTATCATTATGGCTTCAATTCAGAATAATTAGTTATACTATTTCAATTTTAAACAGCACAAGCGCACCCGACACTATTCTACACCCAAAAATCCTATAAAACTACAATTTTTCAGCCTTGTGAATGACTTAAAAACCCATTAAACGTCAATTTTTAAGCAAATCCAAACACCCTTTAAAATGACTCAATCTACCCTTTAAACTGTTGTTTGCAATAAGCCAAAACACCCCTTTAAGAATTGCAAAAACCCTTTCTTTCTTACCAGTTTTAAACCACCATACAAATATTATGAAACATTACCTTGATAGATTTTCGATGATCTTTGTTACGTGCAACAGTTTTCAGTGTTCCAGCCATTGGACTGCTTTGCACTGCCTATAAAGTGGAGAATTATAACATTTTTGAAGTAATGTAAATGGTTATATAATAAGATATCAGACAACTCACACCACATGTTTAGGGAAAAGTTATTAAATAAATCAGCTAACCTATTGAACATTGATGATAATGATGGGAGTAGCACATGGACTCGTTTATTTGCATTCTTCACAAAATCAAGTCATATATCATGGCATAAAAGCGAATGATATATTATTGGATAAAGTACTTACTCTTAACGTCTATGACATGATGTTGTTGATAAAACCACTTTGATAATTCGGTTTTATGCCATCAAGTAAATAATATATATTACTCTCCAAGGGTTTCATATGGGTCGAGTTAGTATGGCTCGATAAATTTTTGGTATGTTCTTTTACATTTTAAAATACTTAAATCACCCAAATAGAAAGTCTTACATGGGTCATTATCATTTTATAATTATCATTCACACCCACATTATCATTTTATAATTATCATTCACGTATAGAATATGAAACCAAATTTCTCATTTAGAAAACCTATTTTGGTTGACTTAACTTTTTAAAACCATAGGCGATCAAAGCTGCTACCTTTAAAAGTATAGTATCAAAATAATAATAGATGTAACTTTAACAAATAAAGGGTCTCAGGAAAGAGTGGTTGCAAATCCAAATATTATGATTCAACATGAGTCACATATAAAGGTCTGCCTTTCAGGGTTGCAAAGTGTTTCAAACTTATCTACTATGGCTGAAGATAGAAAAATGTAGTGGACAAATAAGGAATCTCAAACACATCCAACATAATATGCATAAACTTACATAAAAAAAATGAAGAAATGCAATAAGCAGACACTTATATAAGCAATCCCAGACACCCCTTTACGGTAAAATAACAGTTCTTAAAAAGTATTAGATTTGACCCATTAGCACTTAAAAAGTCCACATCACCAAATGGAGTGAATTCACGTTACTCACCTGAAAGAAGTAGATTCAGATGTTGATGACTCATCGGCTCGATCAACCTTGCGAATCACATCATAACTGTTTCCAAAATTGCATAAGTCAATAACGATGATAAAAATATGGTGTAGTTGGTCCATACGTACCAGAACCGAGGTAATTAAAATTGGAGTACACACATAAATGACCAAAAAGGAAAATCATTTGAAAAAAATAGAGAGAATACGTGAATCACCTTTCATTATATGATGTATATACACTCAGATACACAATCAAGCTTTCTTGAACCTACAGAAGACAACACCCTAAACATCTTAATGTACCTTATTATATCAATAAATTCAATGAGACATTTTATCAAAACATTTAAATAGTATGTTATCAATCCGATCCAAATAGTTCTCACACTGCGATCTCCAACCGATTAATCAGTAACTTAATCGAACTATGGATTCGTATAGCAAACTAATTAGTGGGCATTTGTTTAAGCTTATACGTAGACCTATGAGCTTATCTGATCATGCTATATTTTCATAAGCCCATTTTTCTTAGCTTATTTGGTGGCTTTTGAGCTTATAATGACTTATAGATCGACATCTATTAGCCCATGAAAACAAAAGTAACCATTTTTCAGTGAGCCAGCCAAATTCTCAAGACATTGCATATCGCTTGTGCCCCAAGTGAGAAGCCTATTAGTGTCACAGGCCTACAAATTATAACCATCAACCAACTAAAAGTTTTGAGCTGCTCTTATGAAACTTGTGTACATATGGAATAACGTGATTTTGCTGTACCTGTTACCTTGCAATCCCTTGACCAACACTTGACAAGCGGTTTCTGACCTTGTCGGATCGGTGGAGAAACAAAACCCAATTTTGAAATAGTTGTAACATTAGATTGAGTTAATGCCATCATGAAATTCAACACGGTAACTCTAGTTTGGAATTGAGGAAGTGAAAAATAGCAATATTTAAAGAAAACCTATCCACACAATAGACCATTTCTTTGTCGATGATATCGATTAGAGTAAGTAACAGCTGCGAGCAAGGCTAAAGCGGATAAAAGAGAGCTCGATGCGGATAAAGAGAGCAATAGACCATTTTTAATTAGGCGAGTCATTTGGATTTTTAGCGTTTGACTCTTGGAAGTAAAATAACTATTAAAACCGAATCAAAGAAAATAGTTCGCATAAGTGGAGTAACAATTGACCTTTGACACTTAATTGGAAGCCATGCGCTAACTCCGCTTTAATCGACCGCAACTCACGATCGATTTTGAATAAAAAGATTAACTTAAACCTCGAGCTTAATGATCTAACACCTTGAATTCTTGAAAATTGCCTCAAACCCGTCCCAAATATCAAATTAGCGTAATGGAATTCATTTGAAGGCCATTAGGAAATACCTAACAAATGTCTAAATGGATGAAAATGTGTTACCTCTGCACATGTGATTGATGTATGCAAACCCATTGGTTCTTTCAAACCCTGATATATTACACAATCTAATATTCGTATTAAAATAAATGAGGTCATTGTATGCCCTTTCAACCACCCGTTTCATTGAATACAACTTTATCCCTTTTGAACCGTTTCATGACCAAATAAAATGCTGGTGATATTGCAACAATTAATCAACTACATGTTTTTCTGATTATATATGAATGAATATATCAAGTAAAGAAGAAAATTATAGTACCTTTTACACATGATGATCTTTGCTTCTAACTCAATCACATCTGATTTGTAAATCATAAAAAAATGATGTGGATAAATAGAATCGGTAAATGTATCTTTTGACTTCATAAAATAGAAAAATGAACCTTCTTTTTCTTTTCTTTGCTGCATAGAAAAAATCAACATCATCCACAACGACATCAACGTCTTCCTGTTTTCAATTTCAAAATCTTAAAATAGTAAATGAGAAATCCAAAGATAATCGAAAGAACATTCACTTAACGTGAGGTTGAATTTTTAATCATTAAGAGCATGTTTATGGTTCCCAATCGAAACTCATATCGAAATAACATATTTTGTCTACCATTAATAAAATTTTCATCATAAACATAAAAATAAATTAACATAATATATGAAAATGAGTACCTTAAAGGTGACATTCCCGGGTTTACATCATAAACATAAAAATGAGCAATAATATAAACCAAATTGATTCAATACATTTAAAACTTACCGATATTATTGGGTGGATTTCAAGATCATCCATGGTGATTTTGAAACCGGTTGAATCAATTATGTGTTTTTGAATCGATGATTTAGAAACCGAATTGAAACTTGATTTATTTTGATTGTGATGATTTTGAAACGCAAATGGGGAGCGTATATATGATTGTATGTTTTGACTGAATTTTAATGAGTTTCCAAATATGAAAGGTGGAGCGTACTGAATAAGTTTTAGAAGTCAATGAACCTCACGTGATGAAAGGTGGATTAGTATTGTGAAAGGATGCATTTGGGTGTTGTACACAATGAAAAGAACATGCAAATAGATAAATTGTACCATACTTGGTAAACTAATAGGGCCGGTAACATGAAAAATTCTATCAAATATATCTTTTCATATCCATCACTGCAAACTGTATCATAAATTTAATCACAAAAGCACACCCGTGGCGATGAAGCATGGGCGAGGATAACATTTCAATTTGCATCAGAATCATAATATAAGCTACGATAAGATCATTTAAAAAGATGAGAATCGTGACAAAGTTGTAGATGAAAGGAAATTAGCAAAATGATTTGAGAGAAATATTGTTGTACACATATCAAGGATGTGGAAAGATGAAGAAGGAGTCTGAATTTCCCAAAAGTATATAGACTACCGGCAAAAATGAGTTCCAAGAAAAGCATATCACCTTACATATCAATAATGAGTTCCAAGAAAACCATAACACCTTACATATCAATACTGTGTATATGACTTAATATTATCACCTCAATGACTTACCAACACAAGTCAGATCTCAACAGAATAGCGTTTTCAAAACAGTTCTTTATAAAAGCAAGAATGAAGTTTGCTTTACATTACATACCCAAAATCTCAAGTATTAATTCCTGTCTAACTACCAATTATCTGATCTCCGCTCCTCAACTACTTATTCCATTTCATTCCTCTCGACCAAGCGCACACATTATTGCCGCATCTTAAATAACAATTTTCGTACCACTAAAGTTCTATTGTATGGGTCAAAACGGGATTGAGTTGACCCGAGACCCTTTTTTGTTTTACCTAAATTAGAATGTATCCCAGGTTACCTATTCATAAGCCAACGGGTTAAAAGTTACCTGGTCAACTCGGAACAATCAACATGCTTAAATTCTGCTAAGTGATTGTTAAGATATTTGATCAAATTAGGTACATCTCACCTGAGAAATTGATGTCCCAGAAAGCACCTCCCTCCATCGTGTCATAAGCTCAATCTTCATCTTACACACCATTGTTTCGTCGCATTTACAGATTGGATCACTGCATTTGAAGTTTTAAGGCCACCTTATTTCACCTTTTCAATTCAAGCTTAAGAAGAAGAAAAAAAAAGTTGACTCATAATAATGCAACTACAATATAGCATAGTCCAAAATAGAAAGATGAGTCCCGTTAACTCACACACCAAGTTAGGAACTAACCAAATTCTAGTAAACCCACCATAATGGCTACAGGAAATAAGCCACCCTGAACATATCTCGGTGACGGGATGAAGTTGTTTTCGGATTCTCTTTCTAAGTGTCTAAGTTGTGGACACCGAGATATGATGCAAGCGGGTTTAACAACAGCGGTTTGGTTCAGTTCTTTACTTGCTTTACTAACTAAATCAGAATATCAACTATATGCATTCCCAGTTTTTATCACCAAACTAAAACAAAACATTGTAAGTTGCGAATGGGTAGAACACAAGAAACTTGCTGAAACGTCTCTGCTTCATTTTAGCAGAATCCCAGGTTAGTATTTTTCATCCAGTCCTTACCGTTTCCTTAATATTGCGAAAAATATAAACTACAGAAACCTTGTATAAGCGGTATTATGTAGTACTAAGTTCTAAATGTGGTGCCACTTTGACTGAAATCTTTGACAATAAGTCTAATATCTTAACAATTCACACCCATTAGTTAGAAGTCGCAAGCTAATCCAAACAGGCCTTTATTGACCAAATTTGCGCTCAAATCTGTACACATAGAAGTTCTTAAGGAATATTAAAAACACCTAACTAAACCTATAATTATCTTTAATCAGTTTAAAACTTTTTACAAAGTAACTCAAGTCACTTGGTTTTACAGTCAATAGAGATTGAAAGTAACCCAAAGTCGATACTAAATGCATGTAACCTCGTAAATCATAATTAACATAAGAAAAAAACTGTAAGCAACAAAAACTGTTTCCTATAACCAAAACAAAGCCAGCACAACATCAAAACGTGACCCGTTTTGACCCATACCAATTGAACAGTTTCAACCTAAACTCTATTTGACATATTACTCAACACACCACCCACCCATATTGGCATATGGTTAAGGGTATATATCCATGTCTGATATTGTCTAAGTTCTTCTAACTTGGGCTAAACATCTTTTAGAGCATTTGACGTTTTTACCATGGAATCTACTTCGAAAAAACATCAGCTTCTTATTCAAAATGATACATCTACGTTTTCGAAGTGATCCTTCAACACAAAATGATACGTGTTCATGTTATGATCAAAACGCTTATTTCCGAATACCCTCCAATTGTCCTTATAGTATCTGCAAAAGAATGTCAAATAGAAATGTTTCAAATATCCTCCGATTGTCATTTTTTTCTGCTAATCATCCATATATAAATCATGGACTATAGTTAATTGCATCACTCAATGCAAAATAAAAATATTGTCAAGATGATCATAATATTATGGACTTACTTCCATCAAGTTGAGTGGTTTCTTCTTCCCCGGTTTACCGTTTGCAGCGTAGTTTTTCAAGTCTTCCAACAAATGACTTGCCCAATCACGTCTAACATACAAAATGTTCCTGTTACATATACATATCAACACAAACTTTCAAACTTACCGAATATCCCTAAGGATTCAGTTTCACAACTCAATATCTCCTTGAACGGCTTGGAGTTGAAGCCATGGCCAGACCCATCCCAACAGTCACGTCCAAACAGTCGCTTGCCTTTTGTCGCCCTTTTAAAAATGCAATAAAATATACATACTTAGAAATGTATCGACATCCAAAGACGTAAATATATATTGAGAAAAAACATAATGACGTATGTAACTTTAGAAAAGAGGATACCTCATTATCCAGTAAGTATTGTTTAGTGTCACACCCCAATTTACATTTTTTGCGTGGAATGGAATTCTCGGGGCATTGTTGTCATAGCACCACATCACGTTATATTGAGCGACCTAAAGTGTCGTTTTAAAACACACATCGTTGGATATTTCATAAAAACATAATCAGTACAACATCGGTCCCAAAAGGTTTACAAAGTTTGCCAAAATACAAATATGTTACAATCAAGCGATGTTTTTGAAATAAAGAGCCATAATGTACATAATGTAAGTCGACGCGACTCAAAATATAGGTCCCTAACCATGTCATGATGAGCGTGCCTCGATTACACGAAAATACATTGCTAAAAACGTCAACAATAATGTTGGTGAGAAATCATAGGTTTATGTAAATGTTTTATACGACTACACAAGTATAGACCATGCATGACAATCAAGTCACGTAAAAATAATGTTACAATTGCTCTAAGCCCATGACCCCGAAACTAGGCTGTTCAATAATGTATGCCCTGCAGAGTGTTTGCGGACAACTCCGTAATGTAATCAAATGAAATGCATCCGTTCACTTGGTTGGGATTCACCAACCCGGATGGGCGTCACCTCGATAGATCTATCCACTCATCCTCGCTTCAAAGATTAACGGTTCATGTTCAAGTAATGGGGACTTTCAAATTGGCATATGTGGTAACTTAAGCAATGTAGTAAATTTAACATACTTGGTATCGTACAAAAAAAAATGTAGTGCAATGTATTCTCCCGTGGGTTTGAAAATAATCGAAAGCATGTAAACGGGCTATGAAAACTCACTTGGATAAACGGAATAACGGCAAAAGTGAGTACACCGAGGTTTATAATGATCGTCAACGGGACCTATTATCAATGATATGATATGTCATGAGTTGCAATGTAATGTTATGCATACGCCGTATGTAATTTATACCATTTACGGGTTTTGAAAATATTACTCGTCGACGAAAAATACTCTTTTGACGTCTTGACCCTTCAAAAATGACTTTTCATGTTTTTACGTCAAAATGTCATCCTACAATGGTTTTATAATGATTTTTGGTGAAATAAACACTTTTCGTCGCAAAACAATGTCGTCGGAAAAACCATGAAATCAACAAAATGGCTCCGGAAATGTGGTCGTAAAACGGTGTACGTCGATCGTTAGAGAACGAACTCGACGGTTTTGGAAAGTTTGTATTGATATCTAAAAGTTTCAGTTCAGGAGTTTTCGTCCAAAAGGTCTCGATCATAAAGATATCAAAGGCTAAAGTTGGTGGTTTTGTTAATTGTGTGCGAGAAAATGAGTTTGACCAATGTTTGAACATCCGTAAATAATTCATTATAACTCCGCTTGACAAAGCGGCTTTTGTTTTGAAAAATATGGCGGTGAACTTGATTTTACTAGAAGACACTTCGTTATAAAAGTTTCACATCATGGTTAAAAGCGCATAAACATAGCCCTCACATGACTAATGAAATACTTGTAGCGTAGAAATAATATAATTTTAGAAATTAATATTTACGGCAACTTTATGAAAATGGCCATATCTTTGTCGTTTTAAATCCGTTTTCTACGTAAAATATGTCCTTAGCTTCGTATCGAAGTAAACTAATATATTTTTGAGAAGTCGAAATAATTTGTGAAGCTTAAGGCTCGTTTTTGACCCGAAATATGTAAAAACTGCTTGCTGAAAATCCTGAAAAATATTTATTTCGACGTCAAACTTTAAAAATTCACCACGGCTTCGTTATAACTCCGTTTTTATCCGTTCAAGCGGCCACGGATTCGTTTTAAAGTATATTTTCTAAATATCAAGGCCAAAATGTCGTACCAACAGTGGGTTTTTCCAGAAATTCGGATTAAGGACAGAACGTAAAATATAGTTTACGAAAATAGTTTTTCTCGGACAAAACCTATTCTAATCCCTTCAAATCAACTCCAAAGCTAATCTAATCCTACCATACACCTTCTTAGGGTGTCATGGGTTCCTAATCACCATCAAGACCAAAGAATAACTTGGGAATAATTATAGGATGACTATAAATATATATAAGTTCTAAAATCATGAAATAAATGGTATAAATCACATAACATGCATATAAGCTCCAAAAATGAAAAGAAACTTGTGAAAATGATAAGGAAACATAAAAATGACAAGAATATGCTTACTAGTGCAAGTGAAGAGGTGTAGGTAACAAAGGATTAACTTAAATATCCTTGGTTTTTATTTCAAAACCATGAAAAGGATATGATCTAGGTTGTAATAACACTTGAATTTGAAGAAAAATCTTGATCCCTTGTGAGCTTGCTATATGGCGGTTTGTGAACCCAAGAGAAGAGAGAAATTTTTTTACACCTTGATAGAAATGATAAGTATGTGAAAATAATTGATGTAGAAGACTTTAAGTAAATGAATTATGAGAAACATATACCATACTATCATTTAATACAAGCCCTCCTTGGCGGTTTTGGGGAGGGTTTGTCTCTCAATTATATATTTTTTTTTTTTTTTAAAACTATACTTGTATATTTAGTGTTTGATTTGTTAAATAAAATGTGTAAGTTAAATGAATGTAAAGGTAAATGGTAGTCTATAGGTACAAGTAAGTTTTAGTAAATCAAATAGATTGTAATGAGTTGATAAAAATTGTAAAAATACTTTCCTTGTGAAAATCGGGTGATAAAATAATTATCGTAAGATTTTTAAGAAAGCGACGTAATAATTAAGCGTTAACGATTAAAATACCAAATAAATTTGAAACACTAGGAAAACTAAAAATATAGTTTTATAAACTAAATGTAAGTTTAAAAATACCTCGGGATCATTTTTGAAAGTAACGGGTTAAATAATCAAAATAAAAACTCACGCGATAAAGATTATTAAACATAAAAATTACGCGTTGAAGGGTGAAATGAAATGTCGTGCATGTACTAATGAGATGCACATGATGTCAATGAAATGTAGACTAATCATAGTCCATATGAAATGTACGTGATGTCATGATCATGAATTCGCCGCTAAACCTCCAAGGTTCTGAATTTGAAACAAGTAAACCAAGTTTACTAAAATGTTGAAATAATGAGACATGAGCGGTGTCGAGAAATGACCTGAAAGTACGGATTGTCACATTTGGTAGCTATCTATACATAGCAATGCCAAACACCCCATAAGAAAAGCTTAAGACCATATAGCTCTCAGAAATCACTTTCTGTTAAGCACAAGAAATGCCATGTACACCATAACTTAGTCATCAAGTATCTTTCTTTTATGTCAAATCACACACATATGATATTAAAGCATTCCTTGAAGGTTTCTTGCAGCTTAATATAACCTCACATATGATTAAAGGGTTGCTCTAAAGCCTAATTCAATTAGCGGCCATATTGAGTTACACGGAACAGATTATCATAAATGAGTAAGAGATAAACGGGTCTATAGAAAGTGTAAACAACATAAAAACTTAAGTATGCAAGGGTTTAACATAAAAACATTGAATTCCTTTATTATAGAGCCTCGCAAACAAACATAAATTCCCATATCACTTAGGAAACATGCGAATTTTTTAATGGAAACGCCTCATAAGGTACGCATGCACTAAAAAAATAGAGATATAGACCCTAAAATATTAGACCAGTAGCACAACCTCGACTTCCAAAGAGAACTCAAAAGTACACCTTGCGCACCTTATGGAAAACATGTTTTAGTTCATAAGAGCTTTCATAAATTACAGTTTAATAAAAATAATCAAACACTCAACTTAATCCGGTAATGCAACAAAATACATACCATATCTTTTTGTCAACCATGAGAAATTTTTCTGCAACCTTTTCAAAGGATCTACAAATTCATCAAGATTTTCATTGAATTCCTACATAGTATAGGAAAAACAACATTCATACCCAACCTGGAGAAGAATGGCAAATCCGAAAACATGCAAGTGAGTACGAAAAACTATAAAAAATTATCATGAATCCATTGAGAAGTTACAAACCTGAAATAGTCTTCTTCAAATAGCCATCATCATCATCCGGCCAATCGTCATAAACCCTGTAGTTTCAAGCAAATTAAATTGAATATGCACAAAATTAAGAGATAATTATTCTCTATTTTTTGTAAATATATATTATTCTTTTCCTCAAGAAATATGATTAATTATAACAACTAATACTGTAGTTTCAAGCAAATGAAATTGAATATGCACAAAATTAATCCACAAAAATAAACTGAAACAAATGATTAAAAATAAAAACTTTTGGTGTAGGGTTTACTTGCGCAACTTCCAACAGTCCCACAATGTTTCTCATCAGTGATTTGCTGACAAAATCTTCTTTTGTATATCCATTCGCCATCACCTACAACAATGACCACAAAAAACAGAAGAATACAAAATCGTGGTCACAAAAATTACAAATATAAACATCCAAAAAACAGAGCAATGATAATTACCAATTTTAAGATATGGATAGCAAAAAACTTTAATGTGTTAGGGTTGATGATAATCCTTGAATCAAACAGTGCATTTAACGGTTCTCCTTGATTCCCTGATTAATTTCCAGCAATACAATCTTTATATGACACTCATAATTCAAAATTATATTGATGATTAAAAAACAACACATTAAAATAATTGTAATTTGCAACACATAATTTGAAACCCTAAATATTAAAATTATATTGATACTTACCAATTCGTCCATGATCGATATTAAAAAATAATTGTAATTTGCAACACATAATTTGAAACCCTAAATATTAAAATTATATTGATACTTACCAATTTCCATGATCGATATTAAAAAGCAGATTTGAGGAGCAATTGATTTGAATTCTTTGATTGGTGATTCAAAAATGCCGAGTATTGTGTTTGTTTTTTGAATGGTAGAGATATGCTTTTGAATGGATGTCATACAGATTGAATTGAAGGAATTGAGTTTAAACTGATCATTAAATACATTGAATGGCATTAAATGATTTACAAAAATAACTCATGAAAGGAGCGTGTGAAGGAAGGAGTTGAATTCATGTGTATTTGATGAACATTTAATGTGTGTTTAGAAAAGTGGAAGCATTGGGGGTGTTGTACATTTGTGCTAAATATGGAAGTGTTTTTAATAATAAAATTTAATGCTGTGCTTTATGGAGGTGGTACAGTATTTTAGTATATTAGATAGTATAGATGACGGCAACCATTTAATTTCTCCTTCTTTCATTCGATCTTCAAGGCAAACAAAGGAGGCTATGGAGGGTGTTAATGATCGTGGGCTGCTGTGATCGTGTGCAACCCGTAATGGAGTCCTGGTCGTGGGTCTTGGGTGGCCTGGTCGTGGGGTTTTCCTAGGCGAAGGGCTGTTGTGACTGGCTGCTGATCGTGGTCTTCTAGGGCAAGAGAAGAAGACCTTGGTTGTTTGTTTTGGTCCTTGTTAATCTTCCTCTTTCACGTTTCAAGGTAAACCAACATCAGTCTCGCCTCTTTCTTTTTGAATCTGGTCGTGCATATGTCCTTCCTCACGCATGTTTTGTACAAGATAACATGTCACATAAAATGATAAAAGGTTACATGGAAGAACACGTTAAAAGTTACATGAAATGGTAAATCGATCTCACATAAAATAATAGATTTTGTTGCCTCATAAATGATAAAATGGATTTCTTGAATCATGATTCTAAATGCGTATGATATGAATGATATGGGACCTTGTAATGTGTATTCAAATCTGATTTTGAACTTCTAAATATTCGACCCATATGTGATATTTATAACGAGTTAGATGAACCTTGAAACGGGTATGTATACAATTCATAAGCCGGAAAATATAAATGTTGGGCATGTTAAGATGCTATTAAAACAGGTCATATGGCCTTCATGGGTCATGGGTGCGTTGGGAAGGTAAAACATGTGCTTATATTGGTTTTAATAAACCCTAAAACTGGACAGCATCATATGTCGAATTTGTGTGTTGTAGATCCAATTTTATAAGTGCAATAATCTGGGTTTTGTGGGAAAAGTTTATTTTATGTCTTAGTTAAGTTTTCCAAGTGGTTTGGTCGAATTTGGAGTTGTCTAAGTCGTATTTTGAATTTTACAAGATCAAGTGTCAAACCGAGAAAACGGGTCTCGAAATTTGGTTGGATTGTTTGATTTTCATTTTCAAACCATAAGGAATTGGGAGCTCTCCTTTACAGGATTGACATTTAGGATATAAATGAATTTCGGAGTTTTGGGAATTTTTCCAAGGTGTCTAAACAGTCCAATAAGTGTAAACTTTTAAGGTGTATTTTCGATTACTTTCGGATGTGCGGACTTGTGATTTTCCATAAAAGTTTATAACTCATATGGGAACCCCGGATTTTACTTGATTTCATTTGAGCTAAGTAAGTATTTTATAAAAATCGCTAAAGTCCGGTCCAAATATGAGTTTAAGAAAATGAAAGATAGAAAAGGATATCAATAAGTAAAACAATTACACATGCATAAGAAGTTTATAAAATGAGTATATAAGTAATATATGATATCAATTCGTAGATATGTTGAAGGAGATACGACGTTGCTTCCGGTGTAACTTTCTTGTTTGCTTGATTTCGTTGCTAAGGTGATATTCGACCTTACCTCTTAAGGTTTCTCATGATTCGCTTTTCCATCTTTCGATATTAGCTTGAACTGTTATGCTTTACTCTAAGCTCCTTATTAGGGCTTCCTATGACTTTGCTATGCTCCCTTGATATGAATCTTTGATATGAGCTTCGATATGAACTTTGATATGAATTCTGATATGAACTTTGATATGAATTCTGATATGAACTTTGATATGAACTATGATATGAACCCTTATGATATGATATGATTATGCTTTGACCCGTCATTTTGATACCCGAGCCAAATATGTGTTCCTAGTCATGAAGGTAACATGACCGTGTCATTGATGCACCAATGGCATGACTCCAGTGTGTACGCGTGATGTTACACACCGTCCCCATTATGATATGATATGATTATGAGCTCACTATATGTATATGATTTGGCCACTATGATATGTTCGGGGCGATGGATGCATCCTAGATATGATATGTTTTAGTGGATTTAACATGATATGATATGATATGATATGATTTATATGGTGAATGATGTCGTGTGCAATACGCTCTTCACATTCCGGAGCTAGCTACTCCATTTGTTACCGAGGTCTCCTCCTATTATGTATGGTATTCGAGGTCATCCTCCGAATACAATGGTTACTTATGATATGATACGATATGATATGTTCCGGCTCGTGGTAGATTTCGACAACCCTTAAACCTTTGATATACCTATATTGTACCTTTTGTATTCCCCAACGCACCATATGCTACGTTAATTGTTCATTACTCAGACTTTATATGACTCACTCTACTACCAAGATATATATTCCATTTCTTTGATCCGTCACACTCTCGTTCCGTTATTTCGCACTATCGCTCCATTCATGTACCGGGTTATTATGTGTTTATTTGATTTGTTTATGCTATTTATGTTTTATGTGACTACCGATTATCCTGCTATGATGTGATTAATATGCGTTATCTCGAGTTACTGCTTTCATCCGATGATATGTGATCTCACTATTATGTGAACCTCTCAATTTTCTGGTGACCATGCCAATGTGTAATCGATAGTTTTGTCGGTTTATTATGTGTGCTTTGTTCGGTTAATCTTGTGGACTATGACTATCCCGTTGTATTCTTATCTGTTTATTGTTGACCTGCCATGTTTACATTCTGCCTATGCTACAGTTTAATTGGGTAAATGGTTCAACGTGTGACGTATGGCTTGTTAATTTGTTGTCCTGCTATGTCTTTGATTCATTCAATTATATCGTATGTTGTATTCCTACTTGTTACGTGTGACTGCCATGTGTTGACTACTGTTGGTACTAATTAATTGCTTCCGCTTGCCTTAGATTTCTCTTTGACTTGTATGGCTTATGATTTCTGATTTGATTGTATCTTGTATATGTTGTGTGGATATGACGTCCGCTATGCTTGCTTATGTTTCAAGACTTGTATGCCCGGTTTGTATGTGCTTGTATGCTTGTCATGATGCTTTGCTTTGCTTCGTTCTCCTTGTTATATGTGCTTTGGATATCTGTATAATTACGCTCGCAGATCCTCATTGACTCATTGTCCTCATTTCACGCGACTTTGTTATCGCTTTCATTATTCCATTTCGCATTTATGATTTTATTTAGCTTTCATTTTGTTATATCATTCACTGGCTTTTTAAGCTCACCGCATTTCTTTTCCTGCTGCGGTTTTAGGTTGGAAGATGGGCTTTGATGGGTGAGAGTTGGATTATCCGAGTGGACCAACCCTAGTTACCTTATTACTTTGGGACTTACTTTGAAGAATTTTTGTTTTGAGATTTCACTTCATTTTGGATATTGTATTTCCTTGTCAGTCAAATTTTTATATGATTTGATACTTCATTTTAAGGTATCCGTTTGTAAAGATTTTAATTGTATGTTCTGATATGACACCAGAATGTGACACTTCTACCCTTGACGGGTTGGGGTGTTATAGTTTGTCTTTTTGGTAAATTATTCTCGATCAAACATTTGTTTGAAAGCAGAATGGATCAATTTACTGATCAAAGACTAAACCCCGTTTACGGTTAAATGTTGCATTTATACATTCAAAAGAATTACAAAATTCAATTTTTAGTATTTTCGATAATTAACCTTTTCAAGAAAATTAAATACCCATGGTTCATAATCATATAACCATTTAATTTTCAACGAAAAACTAGGATCCAAATTGTCATAATTTCATCACGCCGCTTGATCCGCTAGTAATGAACCTTATACAAAGTGGTAGAGCTTTTGATCAATTGCCAATTTCAATTGCAATTCCTAGATTTATGGGATTTACATATAGCCAATATCAATCGCCATGTAAACATGTTTTATCCCATCTTATGCCTTGAGTTGCCGCTCACCGCTTAACTCAATTAAGTTGTCCAACTTAAGAAATCGCAAAATCGTCCATGCCCGCTCTCACGACACGTGGACATTTTACCCTTTGATTACGATCTAAGTCACGCTCTCACGCAAATAGAAAGTAATCTTAGGTGTTTCGCTTCGTTGGATGGCATATAACTTAAATTTAAAGGGTAATAATTTTTGATGTTAAATCAAATATGTACAAAGATGTCATGCATTCATCTTCGTAACATAGGTTTTATTAAAACATTTATATCTTGTTTTAATGTTTAAGTTTTCATCATCAAACTTTAATTGAGGTATTGGTTTCACCAATCAAGGAATTTAGTGTTAATTATCATCCATTATACCGCACTTTTGCATAAGTGTAAACACTTAGTGTTTCGGATAATTACCACCAAGTGGCGCATGGAATTAACACTAATTCGCCTTAAGATGAGCTTGCAAATTTAATGGCTTACTAAGTAGCTCCATTCGAACTTACAGAGGGCGAGGACTGTGCACGCTAAAGCACAACCTTAGACATCCTTTCGCAGATCATGCACTTCTTTTAATAACCCCTTTATAGTTCATTCTCATGGGTGAGCCGCTCATCATTTGTACCAAAGTCATCAATCAATTAAACGATTATGATTACTATTCTTAAAATACATGTTTCACCATTGTTTAGGTCGGTTTATTTTCTTGTAAAATACCCTTGTTACACATAACAAACAAGCAAGTATTTGTAAAATAAACAAATAAACAATGAATGCATAACAAAAAAAAGTCATGCATATCAAATAGCCACATGCAAACGTTTTGATAAATCCTATTAATAACCAATTCTAGATTCGTCAATATGCATATATTTAATTAAGACTTTCACCCGTTTTCACCTATGTACAAGGTGAGCCACATGCATCGATTCATCGATTATGTAAGTCAAAATTAAATATATACCACATAGCACATAATTGATTTAATTAATAATGATTGAGGTCTTCCCTAGATCTATCATAAATTAGTGTATATGACTTAAACAAGTAGAACATACAATAAAAGCGGATCCATGATAAAACATGCAGATAATTATCATGGACATAAAATTACACTTAACAATTAATGCAATTAAACAGAGTTACGCATATACACATAAAGTTTCATGCATCTTAGGGTTTCTAATCCAATTAAAACTTTAGTTTACAAAACCCTAATTAGGGCACCAAAATAAACGCCCCCCCCTAAAATTAGGGTTTAGGTTTTGCAAACCCTAGATCTACGCATACAAATAATAACACAACATGTTTATTTTATTTATGTGTTTCAGCAATTAATTACTTGTTATACCAGGCTCGTGATGCCACTGTTGAGTTTATGATATATAAAATACAATAAAACATAAAGACATCAAGAGTACACAACGAAGACTTAAAGATCATAACAAATAAATAATTAACGAAAGTATGCGTAACGTACTTCTCTGCGAATGTCGATCCTTTGAGCAAAACAAAGAAGTGGTTTGAAGAGTTGTCCCTTACCGTTCTACAACTCAAACCAATATGGTGTAAGAATAGTGTCTTACTACCACGTTCTTGTACACACGAATTAACCAACGAATCAAGCGATTGCTAGATCTAACACAAGTCCTCATTTAAGAAAAACGAAACCAAACTCCCTAACAATGGGGTGTTCGACCGAAATAGGGACAAGAGAGAGGAGAGGAGAGATCTAGGTTAATTCAATGCACAAGTGATATGAAACCCTAGAACCTAACCCTCTTTATATAGTAGATGGAATACTTTGGGAACAAGTTAGGGATTGGGTTGGGACAACCCATTGTGGCCGGCCATAGGACAAGCCCACAAGAAAACCCATAACTTTTCTTTCAAGATTTTCCATTACTAGTCCTTCTCTTTTCATTTAACGGTCGTTAGTCATTTTTCCATTAAATACTTAACGATCGTTAACCGGACTTAATGTGCAATAATTAATCGTAAACATAAACATTAATTATTAACTTTAATTCTCATTCGCTAATGTGTGCAATCCCGTGGTCACGAGTTCGAATCTGGACATTCACATGTTTGTAAATATATACATTTCCAACAGTTGAGTTGGTGAAGCCACTCAAACAATAGTGGCAGAAATCATGTAACCACTCAAACAGATAGTGGCACACTTAACAGATAATAGTTCAAATGATGAAGCCACTTAACAATTAGTGGCAGAAAAAGAAACCACTAAAGATCACTAATTCAGTAGTGGTAGATAGTGGTCTGATTTTTTATTTGGCCAGTTATCATTATCATCTCTATATAAGAGATTGCTATGTATTTGTAATTCACACCAACTGATTACACAACAACAAGAAATAAACACTCCTAGTTACCCACGGTGGACATAGGTCAGGTACCGAACCACCTTATATCCTCGTGTTCTTAATTGTGGCAGTGTGTGTGGCAGTTAATTATGTTTGTATGTGTCATCCAATCCTAACAGAGGAGAGTGGATTTACATGGAAAATGGTGATGTTGGGATATGGATGTGGAACCATAATTGGATTGGTGATGGGATATCTTATGTTGTCAAGCACAAGACCAAACTGGCTTAGTGCGATTCTTGATGATGCAGGGAGCACATGATCATGAAGAGCCGAAACAAGAGAAGAAGAGTTTATATGAGAAAATGAAGCTAGTTTATGAGAGGTATGTATTTGACATGTTTTCCCATTGCACCAAATTGCGCAAAATGATTAATACTGTGATTTGTTCCTTTTTCTTCCATATTTTCCGATGCAGATGGAATCTTTTGGCTGGAAGTCCTGAGATATATAGCTGCTAATATTGTAGTGGTAGATATGCTGTTATAGTTTATTTATGTTATTGAGTTTATTAGTTAGCCTTGAAGACAAATGATATTTGTGTCTGATGGTCTTCTGAACAAATAACACACGGTTACATCTTTTTAGCCTTTTGTTATGATCTATAGAAGAAGCTAGTGTACATTTTGTACATATCTGTTACAGCTGTTGTGATATATAATTACGAGATTGATTGACAGTTTCGTTGATGACATGTTTCATATCTTTGTTTCTAAGTGTAATTTTCCATACCCTTAAATTGATTAACCACAAACAGGTTCATGTTAGTGCATATGCCGAAAGCGTGTAATTAAAAGCAATTCATGAAAACATACTTTTTTTTTTCCAAACGTCAACCTGTCATGCCTCAAACTTTCAGAAGTGAGCTTTATGAACGCTCCTTTTAAGATGTCCATGTTTTAAACCAGCACTCATTTTTCTTTTCCTTTTGAGATGTGCTTCAAACATTACACATAAAATTCAATTTTCTCATTTCACTTTATTTTCATTCGTGGAAAACAGTTGCAATAAATAATGCCTAAACATCATATAATTTAGTCAGGTTAAGTTTCAATATATAACATCAGATGAGAAAAACGTTTAAAGTAGTTGAATGAAAAGCATTATTGGAACAAAAAAGGCTCAAAACTCAATCAAAGTCAATGGAGAGTATCTTTTATGCATGGTGTTCTTTTAAGACTAGATAGAAATTAGAAATGAAGTTCGGAAAATTGAACAAACCACAAGAAAAAGCTAATCAAGGGCCTTACCCATACGATGGGGTCAATTAGAAAATTTGTTTTTATTATATTCCCTGGTATTGGGTCCGTGGAGCAAGTGAGCAATGTTGGGCCTTGAAATAAAGAAGCCCAATAGTTAGCTATAATTTATAATGGCAAATTATAGTAAGTTTGACCCCATTTTCTATTTGTCGGTAAATCAAAACTCGCATTCTGATTTGATATCCGTTGAGTTTGTTTATTTATTCGCTTTACATGAGCGGGATGCAATGTGATTGAATTCTAATTTTTCAGTTTGTTGTTATTTATTAGTGTATGTGCCATTTCACTTGTTATTCCTTAAGTTAAATATAGAGAACTAGGGATATGTGGAGGGTTGGTCCGGTCTCTGATACCTTGAACGAGTCGATTGAAAAATAACCCTTTTAAACTAATACTACCATGCTGTGTTTTAGAGGTTTGGAACTTGGTAGGCTCATCTTATGTCGATCGATTTTATTTAATATGTATTGGGAGGCCAATTAATTATTAAACTTTATTTTTTTTAGATCATTCATTTATCAAAATTAACTTATATGAAACACATTTATATGTTTGCTTTTGTTTATAACAATTTTGTTCAATTTTTTCAGAAAAATATTTGAAATAATAAGAATAAAGCTAAATATAACATATTAAAACAACAAAAATAACTAATGGAATGTAAAATATTAGTTTTAGGTATTATTGTAGTCCATGTTTTGAGTGTGTAGTTTCCAAACTAAACATGATCAAATAATAAAACATTCAAAAACTAATTATGTAGTTTGCAAAATTTAGGCAACTCATTAAGAAATTTTTCTACCAAAATGTTTGATTATTTTGCCAAAATACTCATAAATAGTTTACTTCATTGTGGGTTACGGTACGTACTTTTAAAAACCTATTTTGGCCCCTACAGACTAATATGACCGCTTTTAAAGCTATTGAACCGCCTTTTGAACCCTCTCAAAAGCTACAAAGTTACAAAACCAAATTTTGAACCCTCTCAACCTTTTTGAACTTCTCTTCCACCCATTCCCTCTCCATCCTCCCAAGTTTTTTGTAGGCAACCATTTGAACTCCTAATTCATCCAAATTAACAACAAAACAGGCAGCTCTATTTATAACGAACAAGTGTTTCGTTTGATTACAGTAACTTGATTTCTTAAATGAGGCCAAGAACAGCATTAAATGTATGATAACTTTGAAAGTTATCTCTCCACATATATATTGCAGACTATGTGTATACGCCGGGGGCTCTCAAACAACACACAAAAAAAGCCGTTTGTTATATTCTAAACACTTCAAATCTTTCAGAAAAAAAAACCTAAGAAGTATACCAACATGTGTGATTTTTTTACCAAAATAATCGTACAAGGTATACTTCTTTATGAGTTACGGGCTTACGGGACATACTTTTAGAATCCCATTTGGCTCCTAAAGACTATGACAGCTTTTTAAAGCAATTGAACCCCTCCCAATTAAAGCTACAAAACAAAACCACCGTTTGAACCCTCTCAACCCTTTTGAACCTCTCTTCCACCCTTTCCCTTCTCCATATCTACCAACTTTATGTTGCTGTTGGTGTTCTATGGGTAGTATATCTTTTCATTTTGAGTTAATTCTACCATGTTATAAATTGATTTTAAAATAGGAGTATCCACACCAGGAGTGCACTCAGGCTCGAAGAGCTTTGCTTTGGAATATACATCAAGCTTGGTCAACATATTGGTCAGTTGGTAGGACCTTTTTCCATCTCCTTAATATCCGAATTTCTGTTTCTTATTTGACATGTTTGATGACTGGATTAATAGTATATGTAGCTTATGCGTTCAGCTGAATTGAATGTTCTCACTTTTCGTTTAGGAATATTTGGTACCTCAAGAGTACATTAAAACGTTAAGGGAGTCAATGTTGAATAGATGTCCGACTTCTTCGTATGACCAAGTGTGCCAAGTTGTAAAGAAAGAGCTTGGTGGGGCACCTGAAGAAGTACGTATATTTACTGTCTTTTTTTAAAATTATTTGTCTCCCTATGGTCTTACTTTTGTATTAGATATTCAGAGTCATAGAGTTTATTTTATTTTTTGGGTAAAGGGATTATACCCGGTGAATAATCATAGAGTTTATTTTAGCTATTTACTTTTACAGATATTTGATGAGTTTGACCCTTTTGCTATTGCTGTGAAGGTTTCAATTCTCACTATAAACCCATATTATTTTGGTTTTATATGGCAAAATCAACTCGGTTCTTTTGCCACGCTTAACTCATCTGATACTGTTATATGTTATAGCTTACTGCCTGTTTCTTTATGGCTTATGTATGTGTTTATTAATGGGAATATTTGGTAATGACCATAGTTGCGCCTGGGTTGTAATATAGGTGGTTGGTAGATGAAGTACACGGCAGTCTACCTAAGGTCAGCCATAAATTTTTGACCTAATTGCATCTGAATTTGTCATTATATCCTTTAAAATAGTATTGCTAATAAGCCACAATGATGATCAGGAACTTGATTTCTTAAATGAGGCCAAGAACAGCATTAAACGTATGGATAACTTTCGAAAGTTATCTCCTCATATTGCAGACGATGTGTATGCGGCGCCTAAGGTATATTGGAACCTAAGTACAACAAAATTGTTGACCATGGAGTTTGTAGAAGGCGCAGAAATCAATGACTTGCAGAGCATCCAAAAACTTGGAATCAACCCACATGACATTGCAAGGCTAGTAAGTATCTTTTCTCTGTAAAACCAATTGGCTAGTTGCAGCAGTAACTGCTGGGAGCTGTTATCCAGTTCATGTCCCGTGTTGTTTATTGGGGTTAATGTTTACGGTAAGGGCTTTGTTTTACACAATACAGGTCAGTAGAGCATTTGCTGAAATGATGTTCAAGTATGGGTTTGTGGCTTTGTGCAATGTGATCCACACGCTGCTAACTTGCTAGTTTGCACGCTGCCTTCTTCAAAAAGGGGAATTGTTGGTAAGGCATCTAATTTTAAACAAGACACCTGGAATCATACATTTTTATGACATGATTTTACTAGAGAGCTTTTAGTCAACACGGTTAAAGTTTTTTTGTTGTTTTAATGTACTGCTTCCTATATATAAGCTTGTGAAAGGGTGCTACCTTCTTGCAGAACATATGATCACATTTGTCAATTGGGTCTCTTCAGGACCTCATATGGATCACAGCGTACATATACATCTGAATACTTTAAGAGCAACAAGCAAATCAAAACAAAATATGAATTACATGAGATGACATAATAATAGATCTGTTTTTACTTTAAAAAGTTATGTTAGAAAGTCTTGTTTTGGTAAATAAAAGCCATAGACTTCTTCACTTGCTGGACTAATTAGTAACCTAAGCCTTTTTGTCATCACCAACCTCCTCCTTTTTTCCCTTCATATATGCATTTTTCCCATACTTTAAGTTCATGACCAGGTTTGTTTAAAAAGTCTCCATAGAAACAGAGAAAGAATATTATATCTAAGGAGTTAAAGTCATAGATAATATATTGTAAGATTGTGAGTAAGTTCATTTGCAAAAGTCTTTGCAAGCATTGGAAGAAAACTAAACATTGACCCACCAACCCAAATCATTAGCAAATGTGAATGTTAAGTCTTTAGCAGTATCCTTTTTCGTATTTTTTTTCTCCAGTTTTGCTCCTACCGCTTCTTTGAATACGAGTCATAAATGCTCTCATAAACAAAGTGAAGCTTTGTTTCTGTTTAAACATAACCTTTCATCCATTTACGACACATTATGAAAGTTGATAATTTTACAATTAAGCCCATAAAAATGGATTTAAGATTAACCTATTTTCAAAAGTGTAGGCTCTAATCTTAAATTGTAAAAAACAATCAAAATATAACGTTATTTATACTTAATTCCAAAATTTGAAAACACGAGCTCCAAAAGTCATATATATTTTTTTATTTAATAAGATTTAAATTATTCAATTGCATTTTAACCACAATTAATTGAAGGTTGAATTTATAGACCAATAGACATGCTCAAGTTTTACAAATAGGCTAAATTAAGTTCTTCAATCGGTTCGATTAAGTCTTCATTTTAATGAATTATCCAAAAATCGTTTCATTTAGTGTTTAAAGATTATTGTGGACCACATAATTTTCAATGAATGATTCTTTTTTATTGCAATCAAGAGTTAGAATTGTGCATAACTCGACAAGAAATTAAAATTTAGAGTCTATCAGTTTTGATAGACTTGTATAACCCAAGTGATACTTTTATAAATATAACTAGACCACAAACATATTATTGATTATTTATCTTCAATAATATTATTGTAATACCAGTGACAATATACTTATTTGGTTTACAGCCTTTTTGGCCAACTAACGGGAATGAAGTTGAAAATTTTGCACAATAAAAAATGAAATGAAGTTTAAGGGCCTATCGAGTTAAGTGATTTGTACAACCAGACTTTTTGGATCATAAGCATAAATTGATTATATCTATCATTCATTACCATAGTGGTGTGCTCCGTCTTCTTAAACAAACACCTTTAATCACTTTTATAGTCATAGGTTCATTCCCATAGTGGGACACCAAACGCACCCATGGGATTAATCTTCACCCTTCATTTTTATTTGATCTAATTGATGAGATTTATCACAACAATTTAAAAAACCCACTTTCATCATTTTTTTCCAAATATTAATATCTTTCTAACCGTTAATTGTTAAGCGAAAAAAATCATTGCGACGAGAATTTAATCATCTTTCTATAGATAAGCACTTTGATATACTTTCGACAATTTTTTTCCCCGTATTTTTCATGTATTTTTTTTATTTTTTATTTTTTATGTTTTTCGTTTTTTTTACGTTACTGAAATTTAATTAATTTGATCAAAAATGAGTGCTTGAGGTTGATCTATTTGATCTTTAGTTTTTATGTGATCTTTATTGATCTCACCCCTATGAAAGCAACTACAATAATACCATCAACACTATATATATTTGTAGCAATTGTGAATTTTTTATAGCAATCAAAAATAAAAACACTATGACTAGTTCAATACCTGGTGCCTTTTTTCTTTTCTTTCTTATCACCACCTTTGCTTCTTCTTCAACTTCTTCTTTGAATAAAAATATTCATAAATGCCCTAAAAATCATAGTGAAGCTTTGCTTCTCTTTAAACATAACCTTTCCTCCATCAATTACCCAAACGATTACTGTTCTGGTCTTTCTGATTATCATCCAATAATGATGAGCTGGAATACAAGTACTGATTGTTGTAAGTGGGATGGAGTTAGATGCGACAACTCCACCGGTGACGTCATCGGTCTCGATCTCCGTTGCGGAATGCTACAAGGTACAATTCGTCCCGACAGCTCCCTCTTCAACCTCACGCACCTTACTTTTCTTGATTTATCAGGTAACAAACTTAATGGGACATTGCCATCTTGGTTGTTTACTTCCCCCTCTTTAGAAGTTCTCTCTCTATGGGGTAACATGTTCAGTGGAAATGTTCCTTTTGAGTCATTTTCTCTTCCATCATTAAAAATGTTATCCCTCGGTAGCAATCAGTTAGATGGGCATATTGATATGCAAACATTTCGACAACTCACCAACCTCACTTACTTAGACCTTTCATATAATAATTTTAGTGGTGAATTGGAGTTGGATACATTGTTATCAAGCCTCACAAACCTTGAAGAACTCTATCTCTCATACAGCGGTTTCTCTGTTACAACAAACAATGCCAATCATTATGTCAACCCTCATTTAACAAACTTACAATTGGCCTCTTGCAAACTAAAGGTGTTTCCGAATTCATTTCGAGCCATGAAACAACTTGCAGTCTTAGATCTATCTAGCAACGAAATCCATGGCCAAATTCCTCAATGGGCAGGGGAGATAGGAGGTAATGAGTTGTATTATTTGAATCTCTCACATAACTTCATAACAGGCTTGCCTCGATTTCAATGGCATGGATTAGGATATCTGCATCTGCAGTCCAACTTGATTGAGGGGCCATTCCCTCCATCAATTTGCAACATGAGTGGTCTAAACTATTTGGATATGTCCAATAATAGCTTTGGTGGATTGATTCCACAATGCTTTGAAAATATCACCTCAAATCTTAGAATGATAGATATGGGGAATAATAGCTTTCAAGGAACAATTCCAAACGTACTTGGGGATTGTGGAAGTTTAGAAGGGCTTATTTTAAAAGGAAATCAATTAAGAGGAGAGGTACCAAGTTCCTTGTCCAAATGTCGATTCTTGAAAGTGGTTGATTTGGGAAACAACCACTTGAATGGTACATTCCCTGGTTGGTTAGGAGATCTTCCAAATTTGCAGGCCCTTGTCCTCAAATCAAACAACTTTCATGGTCACATTCAACCCTCTGCAACTCTTGATTCTCCCTTTCCAAGTCTTCGAGTTCTTGACTTATCTCATAATAGGTTTGTAGGTCAACTCCCTGCAAAATATTTTCAAAATTTCAATTCCATGAAGAATGTGGTGAAAAACAGCACAAAACCAGAATATTTGTCCACGGGTAGAGTGTATTACTCATTCGTCGTTGCAGTGAAAGGGGTGGATCGAGATATTCCAAGACTTTTTGTTGGCCTAACTATTATTGATTTATCAAACAATTATTTCGAAAGTGGGATACCAGAAATAATCGGAAATTTGAGTTCTTTGAAGGTGCTAAACTTATCCCACAATAGCCTTAGTGGTCGAATGCCAAACTCTCTTGGTAAGCTATCAGAGATTGAATCATTAGACCTTTCTTGGAACCAACTCATAGGAAATATCCCTCAAAGCCTTGCAGGAATCAAGGGCCTTGAAGTCTTAAATCTATCACAAAACCATCTTGTGGGCGATTCAAAGGAACACAGTTCAGCACATTTCAAGAGAACTCATTTACAGGGAATTTGGGACTCTGTGGGTTTCCACTGCCGAAAAATTGCAGTGATGCACACAAACCACAGCTTGAAGCAGAAGAACATCATGAGGAGGAAAGTGGATTTACGTGGGAAGTGGTGATATTGGGATACGGATGTGGGACTCTACTTGGATTGGTGATGGGTTCTTACATGTTGTCAACAAGAAAAGTGAAATGGTTCAATGCAATTGCTGATGCAGCAGAGAGTTTGGTCTTGAAGAAGAGGAAGAGAAGACATGTTTACATCGGGAAATGACGTTAGATAATGAAAGGTATGCTTTTTCACATGATTTCTTATTTCATCAATTTTTTCAAAATGTCTTACCCTATGAATTCTCTTGGTCTTAAAAAAATTATTATGCAGGTAAAGGAGTTTGAGGAGGGCTGGGACCTTCTGAATTATGCAGTCGTATATCAGCTTCTGTGTTATGATGTTTGTGTTCTGTATCTTTGAATTATTCTTGTATGTAATGCTAGTGTGTTGTTAGGATTTTAATACATATTTACTTGGTCACTGGCTGATCATGTATTGATGTTGCTGACCTTGGTGTAATTCAGTAAGTTTTTTGTTATTTTGATGATCATACAACCATCGTGTATGCTATAAAATTGTAGACACTAGTGTTTTATCATATACCTACTGCAACGTGCCATGGTCCTTTTTAGGGTACCTGCAAAAAATGTGGCCTATTTACTGACGTAGGTTGAACGTTATGGCTGAAGCTGGAAGTTCTGAGAAATATAGCTGCTAAATTTGTAGCGGATATGCCAGCTACTTTAAATGGTCGGGTTTATTATTATCTTTTTATAACTTGACCAGCCAAGTCTTAACTTTTACCCTTAGGTAATCGTGTTTTTGAGTGGTTGAACCTTCAATATAATTTTACAAAAGGAAGAGAAGACATGTATATATCGGGAAATGACATTAGAAAATCAAAGGTTGTTGTATTAATTTTACTAGATGATCATAGTCGTCTGAGTATTAATATTGATTGTTATAAAATACCGTAGTGTTGGCTATTAAGATTGTAACTTGAACAATTTGCTTTCTGCAGGTTCAAGAAGTCTTTGGTGAAGCGGGAATCTTGGGATTCTGGAAAGGCGTCTTCCCGACATTGGTTATGGTACTTGCTATTTAGCTTTGGCCCATGCTGTATCAACATCACTTCTTGACTTCTTGTCCACATTGTTTCAGCCAGGTCAGCAATCCTTCAATACAGTTTGCTGTATGAGACCCTACTAAAGAAGTTGAAGCAACGTCGTGCCTTAAGCAACAGTAACTAAGGTGTAACTGCTTTAGAGGCAAGTAACTGTTAGTATAATCACTGCAGAAATTTCAGATAATTATGACTTATTTGTCATTTAATGGGATTATCTGTAGGCAATATCTGATTTCTCCACATAATTTTTCAGATATTTTTGCTTGGGGCATTGGCAAAACTTGGGGCTGGAGTGGGTAACTTATCCTCTTTTAGTTGTAAAGGTAAGTACTTGTCATTTGAGCTTTTTATTAGAGCAGCAAAATAATAATTATACTGAAACATACATCAATTTCTGAAATCAGTGACTTGATTTAGACCCACTAATATCTGTAATCGACACATTAGGACTCAAGACTGACTGATTCCATCTTCAAAATCTAACTCGTAGTAAATTTTATTAGATGTTAATAGTCGAACTAGGGGTGGAAAAATGGCGGTTTGGGCAACAGGCAATTTTTTGGTACTTACTGAAACTGGTCGGGTTGGGTTGTGGAACACTTTTTAGCCAAAAAATTTTAGCAAAATTTATATTATTGCAACAATAACATTAATTTTTGAGTAAAGTGATTTAGGATGTTTTATGCATAAAAGATTCACTTTAGATGACTTTCTTCCTGTTTGACCAGTTGGGGTATCGACCCAGTTAACCCGTTTATCTTTAAGTTATCTTTCAATTAAAATGTTTGACTTAATGACTCGTTGGAGATGAAACAAAACCCGAAGCGACCCATTCATAAGTAAATGGGTTGAAATGTTCATCTCAAAACAAAATTGTTGCCAGTTTTATTTTTTCTGTTACACCACCCCAGTATATAAAGAAGCATTAAACTATCTGTATTTTGCAGTCAAGACAAGCTATGGGGTTAGACAAAAAACATCAGTACAAAAGTAAATGTGATTATGAAATATGCAAACGTTACTTACCTCCCACAAAGATCGCATATTCACCAAATCCTGTTTTCTTTCATTAACACTGGATGAAATTCTAAATATGATACGCTACGAAGGGCTCCATGGCTTTTACAAAGGGATGAGCACAAAGATTGTACAAAGTGTTCTGGCTGCAGCCTTTTTGTTCATGGTAAAGGAAGAACTTGTGAATGGTGTTCGGTGGATGCTATTCATGAAGGATGCAGCTAAAGTTGTGAAATCCTGTTTTCGTTCATTAACACCGGATGAAATTCTAAAGATGATACGCTACGAAGGGCTTCATGGCTTTTACAATGGGATGAGCACAAAGATTGTACAAAGTGTTCTGGCTGCAGCCTTTTTGTTCATGGTAAAGGAAGAACTTGTGAAAGGTGTTCGGTGGATGCTATTGAAGGATGCAGCTAAAGTTGTGAAATCCTGTTTTCGTTCATTAACACCGGATGAAATTCTAAAGATGATACGCTACGAAGGGCTCCATGGATTTTACAAAGGGATGAGCACAAAGATTGTACAAAGTGTTCTGGCTGCAGCCTTTTTGTTCATGGTAAAGGAAGAACTTATGAATGGTGTTCGGTGGATGCTATTGAAGGATGCAGCTAAAGTTGTGAAATCCTGTTTTCGTTCATTAACACCGGATGAAATTCTAAAGATGATACGCTACGAAGGGCTCCATGGATTTTACAAAGGGATGAGCACAAAGATTGTACAAAGTGTTCTGGCTGCAGCCTTTTTGTTCATGGTAAAGGAAGAACTTGTGAATGGTGTTCGGTGGATGCTATTGAAGGATGCAGCTAAAGTTGTGAAATCTAAATCTCCTTAGCCATATAGTAACACAAACCACCCTCTTCCATTTCCACATGAAATAATAGTAAAATTTGTTTGTACGAAATAATTGGATTGGTGATGTGATATCTTATGTTGTCAAGCACAAGACCAAACTGGCTTAGTGCAGTTGCTGATGCAGGGGAGTACATGATCGAAGAGCCGAAACAAGTGAACAAGAGTTTATATGAGAAAATGAAGCTAGTTTATGAGAGGTATGTATTTGACATGTTTTCCCATTGCACCAAATTGCGCAAAATCATTAATACTATGATTTGTTCCTTTTTTTCTTCCATATTTTCTGATGCAGATGGAATCTTTTGGCTGGAAGTCGTGAGATATATAGCTGCTAATATTGTAGTAGTGGATATGCTGTTATAGTTTATTTATGTTATTGAGCTTATTAGTTAGCCTTGAAGACAAATGATATTTGTGTCTGATGGTCTTCTGATCAAATAACACACGGTTACATCTTTTTAGCCTTTTGTTATGATCTATAGAAGAAGCTAGTGTACATTTTGTACTTATCTGTTACAGCAGTTGTGAGACATAATTATGAGATTGATTGACAGTTTCATTGATAACCTGTTTCATATCTTTGTTTCTAAGTGTAATTTTCCATACCTCAAATTGATTAAACACAAACATGTTCATGTTAATGCATATGCCGAAAGCGTGTAGTTGAAGGCAATTCATGAAAACACACTTTTTTTTCCAAATTAAATGACAACCTGCCGTGCCTCAAACGTTCAGAAGTGAACTTTTTGAACGCTCCTTTTGAGATGTCCAGGTTTTAAACCAGCACTCGTTTTTCTTTTCCTTTTGAAATGTGCTTCAAACATTACACATAAGATTCAATTTTCTCATTTCACTTTATTTTCATTCGTGGAAAGCAGTTGCAATGAATAATGCCTAAACATCATATAATTTAGTCAGGTTAAGTTTCAATATATAACATCAGATGAGAAAAACGTTTAAAGTAGTTGAATGAAAAGCATTATTATTGGAACAAAAAAGGCTCAAAACTCAATCAAAGTCAATGGAGAGTATCTTTTATGCATGGTGTTCTTTTAAGACTAGATAGAAATTAGAAATGAAGTTTGGAAAATTGAACAAACCAAAAGAAAAAGCTAATCAAGGGCCTTACCCATACGATGGGATCAATTAGGAAAATTGTTTTATTATATTCCTGGTATTGGGTCCGTGGAGCAAGTATTGGGTCCAATAGTTAGATATAATCTATAATGGCAGCAAGTGAGCAATGTGATATCCGTTGAGTTAGATTTATTCGCTTTACATGAGCGGATGCAATGTCGATCAAAAATGACCCTTTTAAACTAATAACATGCCATGTTTTAGAGGTTTGGAACTTGGTGGGGCTCATCTTATGTCGATCAATTTTATTTAATAAATAAGTGATTATGTCGACCAACCAACTATATTAAACTTTATTTTTTTAGATCATTCATTTATCAAAACTAACTTATTAAGCAACACATTTATGTGTTTGCTTTTGTTTATAACAATTTTGATTAATTTTTTCACAAAAATATTTGAAACAATAAAAATAAAGCTAAATATAGCATATTAAAACAATAAAAATAAGGCCTAATAACCTTTTAAAGCACTATACTTGTCAAAATGATGAGTTCTACGTAGCGAACTAAAAAAATAACTCTTTAGACATTAAAGTTGACATTTTTGTCTTTCTTTAAGTATTATGACCATATTATGACCATTTTACCCTTCGAAAAATATTTCAAAAAAAAGAAATTCGAAAAAAAAATTTAGAAATTAAAAAAAAAAAGTATTTCAAAAAAAAAATTTGGAAAAAAAAATTCGAAAAAAAAGGTATTTCGAAAAAAATTTAGAAAGGGTAAAATGGTCATAATACTTAAAGAAAGACAAAAATGTCAACTTTAATGTCTAAAAGGGTTCTTTTTTTAGTTCGCTAACCAAAACTCGCATTTTTGACAAGTATAGTGCTTTAAAAGGTTATTAACTCTAAAAATAATAAAACATTCAAAAAGTAATTATGTAATTTGCAAAATTTTCGCAACTCATTAAGACATTTTTCTACCAAAATGTTTGATTATTTTGCCAAAATACTCATAAAAAGTTTACTTCATTGTGGGTGGGTTACGGTAAGTACTTTCAAAAACCCATTTTGGCCCTTAAAGACTAATATGACCGCTTTTAAAGTAATTGAACCGCCTTGTGATCCCTCTCAAAACCTACAAAGTTACAAAACCAGCATTTGAACACTCTCAACCTTTGTGAACCTCTTTTCCACCCATTCCCTTCTCCATCCTCCAAAGTTTTTTGCAGGCAACCATTTGAACTCCTAATCTCATCCAAATTAACAACAAAACGGGCAGCTCTATTTATAATGAACAAGTGTTTCGTTTGATTACAGTAACTTGATTTCTTAAATGAGGCCAAGAATAGTATTCTATGTATGATAACTTTGAAAGTTATCTCCACATATATGTATGCACCGGGGGCTCTCAAGCAACACACAAAAAAAGCCGTTTGTTATATTCTAAACACTTCAAAATCTTTCAGAAAACAAAACCTACGAAGGATACCAACATGTGTGATTTTTTTACCAAAATAATCGTACAAGGTATACTTCTTTATGAGTTACGGGCTTATGGGACATACTTTTAGAATCCCATTTGGCCCCTAAAGACTATGACATCTTTTTAAAGCAATTGAACCGCCATTTGAACCGCTCCCAAAAGCTACAAAACAAAACCACCGTTTGAACCCTCTCAACCCTTTTGAATCTCTCTTCTACACTTTCCCTTCTCCATATCTACTAACTTTATGTTGCTGTTGGTGTTCTATGGGTAGTATATCTTTTCATTTTGAGTTATTCTACCATACTATAAATTGATTTTGAAATAGATGAATGTGGGTTGTGCTTTTAGATTACGAGTATTCACTATTAGGACTTCCAGAGGATAGTATTGAGAGGATAAAAGTTAAACATGAAGTCCACACTAGGAGTGCACGTAGGCTCGAAGAGGTTTGCTTCAAAAATGGCGGAATATACATCAAGCTTGGTCAACATATCGGTCAGTTGGTAGGACCTTCTTCCATCTCCTTAATATCCGAATTTCGGTTTCTTGTTTGACGACTGGATTAATAGTATATGTAGCTTATGTGTTTAGCTGAATTGAATGCTCTCATTTTTCATTTAGGAATATCTGGTACCTCAAGAGTAAATTAAAACGTTAAGGGAGTCAATGTTGAATAGATGTCCGAGTTCTTCGTATGACCAAGTGTGCCATATTACAAGGGGTCCTATTGATCAATGTCGAAGTATTTTTTGTAAGGTCTTTCAGATATCCTTCAGCCTTGTAAAGTAAGTCTTCTGGATACCTGCTAAGATGAGCAACGTGTTAGTCTCGCCCCGGGTGTTATCCCAGGACCAGAATCCGGTGTGAGAGTAAGTAAGGTATAGTGTAAATGTGTGTGTGTAAGAAATGATACCTTTGTACCAATTACTGTATGTGTATTTATACTTCTTGATGTCGCTATCTGGTCCCTGGGCCTGTCATTTTCTCTAGGACCGTTGGTGTTGTCAGGGCCCTGACATTGTCTCTGGCGTCATCTTTGACATCCAGGAGAATGAGACGAATTGTATCCAGGTTAAATGCCAAAGGTACTGTCAGGATAACGATCCATTTGGATACTGACCTTTTGGTACGCCATTCGATAGAGTATTAGGTCCTCCGGTTATTGAGCCGATGGACCACATACGTCGTCATGTCCCCAAGATCATGTTGCTTGTTCTTGACAAGTGACGTGATACTTAGTCTAGTCGTCCAGTGAGTCCATTCGTAGTTGTTGGACCTGTTTCGGTTTCGTGGGCCTTGCTGTGAACAGTGAGCCCAAGCCCATTGGGTGAAAATAGATTAAAATAAGGTTTACCGGGCTCTGTGGGATTGTGCCACAAGGCAGACGCGCGTTTGTTGATGGTTCAGATTCGCCCGCGTCCTTCCCTGACACGACGGGACGTTTCGTGTCCCCACTTCCTTTGCCTATATAAATCATTTTTACTTCATTTGCTAATTTTACTTTTTACTCTCATCTCTTTCACTGTTTGTTTTCAAGTCATCCGGCAATTCCAGGTGCGTTCTTTCTCTATTGATCCTTCGTCGCTTGCGTTTACCTTCTTGTCTATATCCTATGGCTTCCGGTTCTGAACGTCCTGCCGCCGATATTGCCCCTAAGTCTGACATGCACATTTACTCCTCCGTGCTTTCCGAGGGGGAGCTGGAAAGCATTGTTGGTGAATATGGGATTCCGGTCGACCTCCATCCCCGTTTGCCTCCGACGGATTTTACGATGAATAATCTTTCTGACAATGCCATCGGGCTTTACGAACAATATTTTGGATTTTCGGGTGTCCGGGTTCCTTTTTCCACCTTTCTTCTAAGGGTGATAAGATATTTATAGGTCCATATCTCTCAGCTGGTGCCTATCGGGCTGAACAAATTGGTCATGTTTAAGATCTATTGCCGGAGCTTGGAAATTCAGCCCTCCGTAAATTTGTTCCGGGTTTTTTACAAGTTGAACAAGCAAGGTCATTGGTTTTCTTTTGAGAGAAGGACTGGTGGAGATGCTCCGGCGCGTATCTTTAGGGAGACGTGCTCAAGTCTGAAGAACTGGAAAGACTACTTCTTCCTGATTGACCGAAGGGCTATCCCTGATGCTATGCCTTGGAGGCACCCGGATTCAAACGTCTCAGACAATGCTCCCTCTAGTGGCTTTGAAGATGCGGATGTCCAGAGGTTATGTGAGGGAGTGGTGGTTCTCCGGCCCATTCATTCCGGGCTTTTGTTTGAGGTTGGGTTAACAACTGTTTGGAAGCATCCCGGCTTTCGCCCGGAGTTCAAGGATATTGACAAGAATGGTAAGGCAGATGTTTAAGTATATTTTGCCTTTTTAGGATGATCTCTCATTTCTCTTATTATATTATTATTATTATTTTTGTTGCAGTTATCACGATGTCTCAGTACCTGCGTTTAAGATCTGAGCAAGGGTCTCGGTTGGGTCGCGGCCGTCCACTGGCGGAAGGGGAAGAAATACCACAGCACGTGACGCAACCCTTGAGAGTGGGTGGCGAATTCCCGAGAAGAGTCGGGTTCAAAAGATCGTGGAGAAGGCTGACCCGGCGGTTTTGAAGGCGAAGGAGAAAAAGACAAACCAGATGGAGAAGAGGCCAGCTACCGAAGGATCATCGATGCTGAAGAGAAGGAGACAGGCTTCTCCTTCTATTGAACTATCGTCTATCCCTGGGAATTCCAAGGGTGCCCATTCCGTGTCTCCCCTGAATGTCTTGAGACCAGAAGGCACTGCCGAGACTAACGAGCGAGAGAGTGTTGAGGGTGGTGGCACCGGCAGTCAGGAGGAAGGTTTGCTTGATGAGGGGAACCCTGCGGTAGAGGTTCCCCCTGTTGTTCCAAGAATTACTCCTGAGCGAGTCGTCCAAGGTATGGTTTCTCTTTGACAAGTATGCGTTATTGTCAATGTTATACATGTTTTTATTTTTCACAGGAGCTGAAGCTGGCATGTCTGGGGTGAACGTTCAGGAGAATGTCCACCGTCAGGCTGGTCCTTATACCGGAGGTATCCGCTGGCTTCTTTTTCTTTCTTTCCATTATATATATATATATATATATATATATATATATATATATATATATATATATATATATATATATATATATATAGCTAACTTTTATTTCGTGGTTTTGGCCGAATGGGTTCCGGTGAGCCCTTCATTCCCGGCTGGGGTCTTACAGTCAACACCAGTCCGAACGATGCTACTCTTTGTAGGGATATGATGGCCAATCTTGCTCCCCTCTTCGTCGGTGCCGAACAAGAAGATCTAACAGATGACCGAGCTTTATATAGGGGGTGGTTTGAGCTGTGCCATGGGTCCCTTGCCATTGCTGAAGTTTTCAAGAGGTTTGAGCGTTTGAGCCATCATTACGCAGAGCTCTACCGGGCCCACTCTTCTTGCTCTGGTCTTGAGCCTCTACTTTCTGAAGCTCAGAATAGCCTTCGTTCCCAAATTGCTACGAATGAAAAACTTGCCACTGACTATCAAGCCCTTCAGGAGGCTCACCAAGGCTGTGGTCAAAAGGAAGGGGAACTAAGGGCTAGACTAGAAGCACTGGTGAAAGAGGTCAGCATGTTGAAGGCTAGAGATCAGGGACAGTCGGAGAAGGTAAGATTTGGAAGAGTCTCTGGGGAAGAAGACCTCCGAGTTGGAGGAGTCTGAAAGAGAAGTGTTAGGTTCCCATATTAGTAACACAAGCATCAATATAAGAAATAGAGATAAGATAGTGATCGGATGAACAAATAACCAAACACACACACACGTATAAATATGTAGAAGAGTTATGCATAGAGTGCAAGTGAATGAATTGAACAACCAACCTTCAATAGAAGGTTTACTAAGGTATTTATAGGGCAAGGAGCTAGGGAAACACATCTAGACTCCTTCCCTTCTTATGGGCTTGGGCCAAGGCTTATGGACCTTCTACATAAGCCTTAGCATAATAACAAACATAAAGGCCATAATAAGCTAACTATTACATGTGAATCACTAACACTTGAATTAAGGTTTAGGAGTGATTCCAACAATCTCCCCCTAAGTGTTGGTGATGAATGAAAGAGTGATAAACGTTGTGGCTACCGATGTAATAGTAGCTTGACGCCTTCGACATTCTTCTTTCTTGTGAGAAGAAGTGTCTTGATTTGAACAATCTCCCGGTGTAGAGAAATTGTTTCCTTTGAAGTATTCTCGCTTTGACGTCATCATTTTCTTTGTTCTTTGATCTTTGTGATGGTAGTGATAGTATGTTGTTGTTGTCGATCAGTGCCTTGTTGCTCCAAAGTCTCCACGCCTTTCTTCAACATGCTCACACGCCTTTGACGTTGGATTTCGATCGATATAGTTCTCTTAGTCTTTAAACTTTTAGATTCTTTGACTTGACGAAGAATCATTCGACTTTGTGTTGCCTTTTGAGAGAACTTCCATTAGTGATGATGTTGGTATGAGCATGTGAAGAATCGCACGATCGGTCCGCTCTAGAGCTTCCATAAGAAGAAAACATACAAACGGTTAGTAATAAGCGGATTCCAGCACTTACAAGTTTGAACTCGAGTGTTAACAACATAGTGTGAAAACACAACTCTAATTCTTACAAAGGCCATTCCTGAACTGGAGTCCCACAAGTGAGATAACGCGATGTACCGGTACACCTACAGATTCGGAAGAGTCGCGAGGTACATCAAGCATCACCTCACGATCAGACCGCTTGAGACACACTAAGCGTAATCCACGGGAGTTACCGAAGTGACTGCTGTCGTATGCGTTTGATGTTGACCGGCAGAGTTTCCATTCAATCACTGAGGATCACATGTGTGAACCTCTCATAAATGTTCTCGACAGATTGCTAAGATCTGTGAAGGACACGATAAAGAATCACTTGCGTTCTTATTGTTGAACGGCAAGAGATAAAATGTCAAGTGCACCTAAGAGATCTTTTGATGAATCTCGTGGCTCTAGACTCAATAGTGCGTTTTGGTTTTCCTGAGCGGAGACTAGGGAGAGGGTCTCTTTCTTCAATACCAACAATCTCTAAGAGAAAGCCGATAGTTTACGTAGGGTTCCCTGTGAGAATGAAACAAGATTCTTTTGAGAGAAACTTGAGTGGATAAGAAGGTTTAGTGCATGCGTCACTGGGTCCATGACGACTTTTAATCTTCAATACCAGCGTCATCAAGTGACAACCAGTAGCATATGAATTGAACCCGATGTCTGTCCTAAGTTGAATAATCGGGAGGGCTATTTTTTCACCCTTTTCTTTGCTTTTCTTTTTGATTCTTTGTGACACACGGTAAATTTTCACTCATAATTAAATAATAAATGGTAATTTATTATTACTAAGCATAAGTCATTAAGCATGCATAAGCTTTACCTGATCATTTGAGTAGATAACTCGCATACAGTAGACAATTGCATCACTTTTGCATTCATTTCATTTTTGTCTTATGATTAAAGTTGTAAGACGAGAGGTTATCTCGTTTTCCCACTGTGACCGACACTGCACGCGTATCGACACTATGATAAGGGCAAATAAAACAAACAGTAAACCCCTGTAATGGAAAATATTACCAAGATAATAATATTTTCGAAACGTATCTATAAGATACTGCGTTATAAAAATTTGCAAACTTTAATACTTCAGTCACGGCGTTAATATCGCGGGACACCAAAATGCTTAATACATCATTCACTTAAATACTAATTATTACTATCTACAAATATTAACTCAAAGTATACAATACACAAAGATAATAATAATACTTCTATAAAAATTGGTATAACCTCTCCTTGTGTCTTCACCCCACACGACAAATACACCAAGAGAGAGAGAGAGAGAGAGCACAAAAAGCAGTAAAAGAAAGAAAGAAGTCTTCTTCTTCCCTAGGCCTGCACCTCCTGTAGGTCGAATCTCCCAAACAAGAAATCCAACACCCTTCTTTCATCATCTCCAAGTCTCCCTCATCAAAACCATGAATCTTTTTGTCTCTCAAACCCACCCCTTTGAGGCGCTGACTACCATTCGAATGAGTCCAAGAAGCTTCAAGACAAAAGCCACCAAGGAGAAGCATATATCACCATCAACCCACCTAGAGTCAAAGCTCAAGACTCCCTAGGTTGTAGATGTTTTGATCAATTCGGCTACACATCAAGACACCAAGAAGAGAAAGAAGGTCAAGGCTTTCCCAAAACACTCCCTTTATCTCTAGTAGAGATGTGAAACGCCCAACTCAGTTTCTTCATCACTTGTACAAAAAATTATGGTTTGTGAAACTTAGGGTTTTCAAAAATTGATTTGGGGGTTTTGCAATTGGGAGTGCGTTTAAGCTAATTCAAGCTCCATTCGGTTCGAAACTCTCGAAGTAGCCTTCGTCCTTCACACATCGCCTATCAAGTTGAGGTTATAAATCTTCCTTTGTTGTAATGTTTTATGTGTTGTTAATGTGATGTCAAGTTTGGTAATTTGTATCAAAGGAATTGTTATATACTTGGTCGCGTTAATTATATTTGTTCTTGGTTGCCATGTTGAGTCTTGATTTGGTCATTCATTTGGTTTGTGTGTTTGAATTTTCTGTCGAGAGGTAAACATAGCCAAAACTTTGTTCCTACTTAAAACCATTACCTAAATGTTAGTCCACTTGGTGTGTCGTTAGATTGTTGACGGAAAAAATTCGTTTTAGTAATCCCTCTTAGTCGACATCCGTGTCATTTAAAGTGTGTCGAAGCCATGTTATAATCTTGTCTTAACTTGAGAAACCAATGCTTGATATCTTAGTGCCCGTGTCTCGGATTTCGGTTGTGAGCCTTGTGTTTAATCTGTTGTGTATGCCTAGGAAGAAAACCAAGTCAAAAGTACTTATTTGCCAAAATAAATTATGAGTAACCCATATTTCGTCACGGTCCGTAATAGTATAATATGTTGTCGGAATGGAACCGAGTTGAGTAGTACTCAACTACCGTATGGTTTCGTCACACCTTTGCTCGCATTTTCTGTTAATGAGTTAGTCAAATCTCGTTCGAAACAAGTCTCGTACATGGTCACTTACCTTTTGTTAACTTATTTTCATTAAGTACATACTTGTCATTTAAATAGAAATGTTTTGAAATTGTATAGTGAGTCGACAAACTCACTTTGGTAGTACCACAGTGAAGAGGTCATACTCCCGGGTCGAGAGATCTCGGCTTCACAAAAATGGAGCATGAGTGATCGAGTGTATCTCGAGTCATGTTGCTCACATTAAGCTTGGTAACTAAAGGGGTATACATTAGCAATAAAATCTGGAAATGAGTAGTGTTTCTAAAAATTTGATTAACACAAACTGTGGTAAAACTTTGTTGGACCAACCTTTCCCTTCGTGTAAATCCCAAATCGGGCCACAGCCCAAGTCATAAGACCTTGTCTTTCTAAAAGAGTTGTTAGTTAGTTGGGCCGAGGCCCAAACCGGGTACCCTAATGCTGCCAATACCGGGCCACAGCCCATGAGGATTCGGGGCGTTCGTTTGAGTAGTCTAAGCCAACCCGCAAAAATAAACTCAATGTGTTTAATCGGAAGTCAAACTATAAACCAAACTCATTCCCGCATATTCTTCTTTCCATTTCGTACATATTGTCGTAACGTCAAAAGTCTTAATCCAACGAAAAATGTGTAAAGGTTTGACATAAACAACAAGTGCTTTAAAACATGATTCACTTAATAATGTCTACGTCAACGTTTAACGTCAATATGTAAACAAATGTATGTCAAGTGAATTTCAGGTTAAGAACTATATATATTAAAAACAAATTATGATAAATAAATAAAGACCACTATGTCATTTTATCAGATATTAAATTTGAAAGTCTTCAAATTTAACTCAAGTATTTTGTACATACAATTAGAAAATAAATAAACTAATATTGCTTTTGACAATACTATTAAGTGTCAACTTAAATAAGTGTATATACATTTATATACTTACTAATAGAACATCGTGATTATTTTGAAACAAATCTAATGTCGATAACACCATTATAGTGTCAACATGAAAAGTATATATACTTTCGTATACTTACTAGTGAAACCATTTAATCATTTTTACAAACTAAAGCTTAGTTTTATTACAATTATAAAAACAATTGAATTATTTTAAGTAAGTAATACTTAAAACAATGAACTAAAACATTGCCCTCCTTATCTAGGTCGCGTGTCGGTGCCGCATCACAACATTCACTAAATCCCACTTTCGGATTGCACATTTGCTAAGGTGAGTTTTCATAGCCCCTCTTTTACTTGATAAACTGTTTTATACATTTTGGGGTGAGAAAATATGCAAAACCTTTTTATGGACCTAAACTATTGCATGATTACTATTACGTGGTTTAGCCTAAGCCCTTATGTCCCTATAAATGCCCCTTTTTCATGAACCGCCGCCCCCATTGGGAAGCGCGAATGTTATAAATAGATCTATTGAGGTGACTCCTCCGCTCGGTTGGCCATGCTTAGGACAAGGCGAAACGTATACCATGTCGGAATCGAGTGTTGAGGGACAAAACACTCGCATTGGGCCTATATAATGTATGATATCTTTTAGCATACAGAAACTGTCGTAGTATCGGTTGCATGAACTTAGAGCTAACGTAATAGACATTCATCCATATATCATTATATTCGTTCTAATGATTATATGACTTTGATTATGGTCCAAACTTAATGATTTATTATAAACCTATGAACTCACCAGCTTTTAACTGACCTTTTTAGCATATTTTCTCAGGTGCTTAATTTGTGATCATGGATGCAAGGCAAGAGGCGGTAAATGGTCGTAGTAATATCTAAAGAAGTGTTTTTACACATATGATGTTTTTAAATTAGGACCACTGAACTTATGGGATGTGCCCATTTTATCCAAACAATGTTGTAAAATAATATTTTAAAACTATTTTATGAAATCAAACGGAGTATGTATTCCGTTCTTTATTACTTGTGTTGTGATCTCCGATTTCGTAACATTCCCCTTAACACGTTTGCTTCCGCTAAACCAAATTTGGAGGTGTTACATTCTTCAACTCCTTCTTTCTCCGATTCTCATTTTCTCCTTTTTTATAATCATACCTAAGGACTTCTAATTCTAACTATTGGTAGTGTCCTTGGGTAGATCCTCCGCTCAAGCGGATCATAGAACAGTTATTCCTAACCCTAATCACCTTATAACTCCATTGCCATAAAACCATTTTCATGAAAATCTCTTAAAGTGTTTGTGAATGAAAAACATGTTTGAACACCTTAAGAGTTTTAGATTTTCATAAATACTCCCCCTCCACATGTGCTACAGAGTTTTGACAGAAATCTGCACAGTGAGGAAAGAGCTCGCACTTTTGAATTGATCAACTCAAGATAGACAATCCCCCGCGAGACACGGTTACGTTGCATAGTTAAAGAGTTACATTGTCAACTTTTAGGGGACAACTAGCACTAATAACTATCTTGAAGGTGTGGACAAGCCTCGAAAGGTTGTCAAACCCGTCAAAGTTCATGTCTACCAAGAGTTTCTCGAATGGTACATTCTACTCGGACAAGTCCTTCGCGTGACACGTTTACATCACTAGCGAACTAGCTTGAAATTATTACCGGTCCCGGACAAGTCTTTTCGAGTTACTAACATTTAAGATTTCATCAATTCATTGGTTAAGTCGGTAGTACAATGATTCATTTACAATTCACAACATATTTCTTATCACATAATTTTTTCTCCCCCTAAAAAATGGCATATAATTATGTTATTTTTGAAGAAATGTTGAGAATAAATATGACCATTTTGAGTTTTGTGAGAAGATAACTACAAAGAACAATTTGTGAACAAAGTTTTTAAATCAAATACTCCCCCTCAACAAGTGATATTAACGGTTGAGGTTTTGAAAATCATAAGGGGAAGTACTTGTTCTTTTGAGCAAAACCTTTTTTAAAAATGAAAGGTTTGATAGGTTTTACTCAAAAGTAAGAAGCTTTCGCTCCTTTTATAAGGATTGTGGCACTAAAGCGTACCACAAGGTCCTTTCATTACAAGAACGGGTTGTACACTGTTATGTGTGCACAAGCCATTGTCATTATAAAATCACACATCCAAATTAATATGAAATTAAAACAAATTAAGGGTACCGTGTAGTCCATCAATCTTTCCAGAATGCGAGCAGGCGTTGATAGCTGTGAGAGTAATCTGGGACGACCACCTATGAAGCTTTCCGAGTTCGAATCGGTCCCTTCAGACAACCTTTCATCGACACGAGTGATGATCCTCTTCACATCCCGCTTTTCCCGAGAGTTCGTGGAAAACTAGAAGGGGTTGAATAGTTTTACCAATTTAAAACTTCCTTTTAAATATTTAGATCAACTTATGTCAATCTATTTGGTTGTTTATGTTGGACGTTGATAGATAGATATATAAGCGTGTAATGAAAGATAAAGAGTAAGAAGCACATCACCACGAAACAAGTTATTTATAGTGGTTCGCTACAAGGACACCTTCCTTGCCCTACTCCACTCCCGAGTCACCTACTCGAGAGTTCGTAAGCACTACACCAATCTCCTTATGGCGGAGAAGCCTTCACAACGTCCGCTTAACCTTTTTCCCAGTACAAAGCTAAATACCGAGTTCTTTCACACCAAGGCGAACCACACCTAACACAACGCCTCCTACCCTTTATACGGTGCTAGGCTAACCACCGAGTTCTTTCACACATTAGAGAACTAATCCTATCACAACGTCGCCTACCCTTTATTAGGTACTAGGCTAAGCACCTAGTTCCATTACCATGGAGGAACTACTACCCTTCACAACACAACACCTAATATCAAGGAGATCTACCTTGTTACAATATCATCAAGTATATCACCATCCTTGGAAATAAACAACTACTTATAAGTATAACGATGCACCTCATCAATTATACGACCTAAGCATTCTTCCCAAATGCTACTTGATTAGATTCATCGGCATCCTTCACTAATGCCTTTGACACAACGCTTGGCACCTTTCACTAATGCCTTCGTCTTGACACCTTTAGCATTCTTCACTAATGCTTTGACACGGATGATGAGCACCTTTCACTAATGCTTTCATCTTGACACTTTCGGCATTCTTCACTAATGCCTTCAACCCAACATCTATGGAGAAAGGTAGATCTATCAACAAGAGAACCTTCGTTGTCTTGATGATGACGAAGCATGGCAACTCATGGACTTGAGCTTGCACGTCTTCAAGATGTGGTGATCTTTCCTTTAAGAGGAACCTAGAAGATCACACAAAACAAAAGAGAAAGCTACATAGATCTCTTGGATCCGAGGTTAGAGGTTAGAATACTTGGGAAGTATGTGTGTAAAGGGATGAGTAGAAAGGAAGAAATGGCTCTCTATTTATAGAGGAAATTTCATCGATTCCACGATCCCACGGATCCTTCCACTTGGGATCCGGCTAGCACAAAGCTAGGGATCCGTGGTCCGCCTCTTTGCCCATGGGTATTTTGGGTTATGGGTCATGGGTTATGGGTTGATCCATGGTTTTCAATCTAGATACAATGTACCTTAAGGATACATTGAACTTGTGTACGTGGTATATATAAAACCATGGGTTATGGGTCAAAAACCATTTGCTAGTCTTTATCTATTTAGTATATACTTGCTTTTACCCATTTTAGTATATACTTGTTTTTACCCATTTTAGTGTACTTAATATAAGTATGTATTAACCCAATATGTAAACACTAGTTGTTGTACATATGTATCTAACTCATAGATTTACTTAAACTTGTTAAGCCAATATGTAAACACTAGTTGTTGTACATGTGTATCTAAAATATAAAATCACTTAATCGTGTTATAGTGTTTTATGTGAAAACGTAAGTGTGTTAGAAAACTATTAGTTCAAACCATTTACGTATTTTATTTGTTTCGTTAATATGATTTTACTTTTGTTATCGACAAAACATTAGAAGATCGTAAAATATAAATAAACATTTTTACGGCTTATTTGTATTAACAAGTTCCATCGCTTTGGAGAACCAATGCCTTCATGTATCACCTTCAACCTATAAGCCAAGCCGTCCCTGACCTTCTTCAGTGTGATCCCCAAACTTATGAAGATCTCTACACGCCATCAAGCTTGCGTTGTAGTTCACTACGGTAAACTACTCGAATGGTTTCTTGGACGAGTGTATTGTGGAAGTCGGTTGATGTCGAAGTTCTAGCCGAGGTCCGGTGAGGTTGACACGAGTCCGATACGATTCAACGACAAGTTGTAAATCTTCTACACGCCTCGGATCACTATGCTTCGATGAAGATGAGCAAGGACTTGATGTATTCACGTTGAATTTCGATCGAGAATTGTCTCATTCTTCCCTGTACCTTGGCAAGATACAGATCTTCAATGTCGTTGAGAGATAAGTTATGAAAGTCCGGTTCACAAAATTCATAGTCCCTTTCATCTTGTCTTTTGACCACGATAGTCTTGAGGAAGGTGTAATCCCATTTAGACGAAAGAGTGACATGCTTAACAACAACGATCCCTTTATCACTGTACACTTCATGTTGAGACTTACGAACCTGGCAACTTTTGTAGTAGATTCGTCGGCATTCCAGCCAATGGTGAATCTCGTACATTGCATCAATGTCATACCGTTCCAAGCTCTTGGAAAACATGTGGGTGGCCTTTTCTTCGATGGCTATGCAGTTGGAGTATATGGCTGCTGGGAACGGAAGTTTAAGTGATGTAGCATATTTCTTTGAACCATCGCTACCGTGTAGAAGAAATTCCAAATCATTGTTGAAGAAGTAGCGGAATGGAATCTTAGGTTGATCTGGTTGGCCAATCGTTGGTAGAGGTTTAGACCAATAGGTGTAGTATGGAGCCTTGTCTCTTCTGGTGAAGTCGATGTTTGCTTCAGGGTTGAGCCAATCAATGTTGTTAGACATGGCTCGTGCTATGTTTTCAAGGTGATATTCAACTTCAATAGCACTTTCCGAGCTGTTTTGAGTAGTTGAAATGCTTCATTCTTGATTCGTTTCAACTCTGATTTCGTCATCTTCTTCACTCGGAACTTTTCTTGCAGTAACTTAGCATGCTCCAATGTACGACCTTCTACCAAATATGGATCATCAGTTAGAGCGGGAGTAGCATCAACGAGTGTAGAAAACCATTCATATTCGGTGTCATCATCGTCTAGCCATGATACGACGTCAGCCTTAGGCGTCTTCTTCTTCTTTTTCTTTGGCCTAGATGAGGATGATGGTTTCTTTGTTGAAGCGGGAGAGGTGGGTTGTTTTTGGGGCTCAAGGACTTCCTCATCGTCACCACCAGTGTATTCGAAGTGATCACCGGTTTTCTCTGTCTGGGGTGGTAACTCAGAGTCCCGAGCTTTGTCAGCAGAAGAGCGTGGAGGAGATCGTTGTTGAGATGGAGTCCTTTGGGGTGGTGGTGGCACATAGGAGGGTTCTCTAGACTTCTTTGGACGTTTAGACTCGTTATCTTTATCCTTATCCTTATCTTCATCGTCTCTTGGACGTTTAGGCCTTTGAGCTTCTTCTATGCATGCTGATTTGAGTTGGTATTCCAGCAATGCTTCAAACAATTTACCTTCGTAAGAAGTAAATGTTGCGATTGTTTAGACATTTGAGTTACCACCGAAACCAATTCAAGATCGGAGAACACTATAGGATCGATTGGGTTGATTCTTACGGTTATTGGTGTTGATCTTATAGTTTGATTGGCCAAATGCATCGATTCGGATAGAGTTGTCTGTTGAACATTTCTCTTGTTACACCCGGAACTTTGTCGAGTAAGAACTGATGAGTATAGCCGTTAATCATCTCATTCATTTCCCCGTGAAGATCACGTTTCATGAACTTCTGGACATACTCCTTTTCAGTTGACATCTTGTCTATCTCGTCATGAAGATGTTTGATGTTGTCAGAGAGTATATCTAACTTTGTATTGGTCACATATTTCTTCCTGACTTGCTTGACATCCTTAACAATCCTTTTCTTTGCCTGAGATATCCAAGATTCGGTAGGTTTCTTCACTGACTTGGATGTGGATCTGGTTGTTCTTCTGGATGGTGGTGGGGAAGAGTGAGAAGACGAATCAGATGATGAAGAGACATGAGGAGATTCAGGGTCCTTAGGAGGTTCAGAAGTTTCCTCCTTGGAACGAATTGGACTATTGAGAAGAAAATCATCATAATTCACTTGGTCATCTTGTCCAGATTTAGCCTTTTCTTCATCCTGAATCCAGGCCTCTTCCTCTGCTTTGGCTTGAGCGAGCAGCCTCTTCATCAGCCTTTTCTTTCTCAGACTTTTCTTTTTCTGGTTCCTCAAAGTCATAATTAATAGAATCCTCCAGGCGCTTTTGTTGTTGCTCAAGAGTGGTGGCACCAATTCCTTATCGGGTTGATTAACCGCATCGTGAATTGGTGTAGATTGACACCACCACTTGACCCTCCGGCCACGATTTGTTCTGCTCAAACTCGTTGCCACGTGTTGAGTCTAATGATTTTGAACTTCTTCCCGTAGTCGATATCCGGTGGCTCTTCATTTGAGCTTTCTTCTTCATGCTCACCATCGAGTCTTCCTTTGCCTTGGTCAACTTTTTGACCGGGAGGTTTAGCTACTATTGGAGTGACATCGGTTGCATTTTCGAGTAGGTGACCTCTTCGCCGATTCGGTTTCCTCGAGCTTTCATCCACTAGCTTTCTTTGCGGTTCGGACTTGGGAATGAGAATAGAACAACTTCCTTAGAGGAACTTTCCGTTTGTGTCTAGGTTTCTCTTGGGAACTTTATTTGACTCTCAATACTTGTAACACTTCATGCAATCGCCTTTTCTCGGTTTTCCTTGTAGGTGTACCAATAGACTTTTCATCAAGAAAACCTACTTTGCCTTCTTCAATCGCTACCGGATATCGTTTGTACGAATACGCTTGTTTGATATCATCGCTATAAGGTGATATGGCAAAGACCGCACCTTGTTTCTTTGTTGTAGAGTCCTTAAATTTGATCATGAGTGTAGGCTCGCATAACATAAGTGATTGTTGGGGTCATTGAGTCTCTTGGGGATATCAGGATTATACCCAAGAGCTCTTTGGATCAACAACTTTGTATATCTGATGTATGGGATCTTGGTGCCAAGCTTTTTGAGGAAAGACATCATGTCGTCCCATATCAGAGCTTCAACTTCAATGTGTTTCATGTTGACCAAAGCCCAAAAGATCTGTAGTTCAATGAGCTTGGGATGCACATAACCACTATCTCGTCCAGAAACTGATTTGGTGATGATGATGTAGAGGGTTCTCCATGGCTGGGGAATATTATTAAGATCCATGGATGAATGCTTTGTGATTACTCCTTCAGCTTCGTCATAACCAATATCGATCATGAATTGCAGAACGGCCTCTTCAGTTGGTGTGGCATTGTATTCGGTTATCTCGATAACAGGAATGAGAAGAACAGCCCTTAAGTCTGCAGGTGTGATGGTGACTTGTTTGTCATTGAGCGTCACCGTCACAGCATTTTGTCCTTGATCTTCGCATTGTATTCCGGAACTGGTGAATGTAGATCTCCGGAACTATAGCAGAATTGGAGAGCATGTTCTGATAAGGGTGATTTTTCAGAATGTCCACAGCTATCAAACAAGAAGATTCTGAGCAGGTGAGAGTATCAAAATCAACTCTGAGGTTGTTCTTTCCAATCTTCATTGGATAACCATTCGGGAAGATATCAGCAATAGTGAGAACATTTGGTGCATCCACATTCTGCATTTGAGCGTCCATGTCATGATCTGAAAGATATTTAGCCAAAAGAACCAACATATCGAAAGACATTGCGTTAGTCAATAGATGGTTTTATTGTCTAATTATTGAATGTGATATGTCGATGATTATTACGAGTCCAATGTCACTTGTTTGTCCAATAGTCCAATGACGTCGTGATAAGTTTTGTGAGTTGATTAACTTTAAGTTTTAAAGTCCATGTTTTCACTTATTTTTCACGACTTATTAAACGATTATGCTTATTAGTGACATTATTGGTTTCGTGGTGTTATGATTTATTTATTTACAAGTTTGCACGCATAACAATTCATAATTAAGGTTAAAACTAGGCTTAGGCATAGAAATGGCAAGCTTATGCGTAAACAGGAATGGTATACGCGTAAGCATAAGCTTATGCATAGGTTCTTGACTTACGCGTAAGAAATATTACGCATAGGAAAAGAGGGCCTTATGCGTAGAGCTTACGCGTAGGCGTATATGGAACCTTACGCGTAATACTTACTCGTAAGAGTCAACCTTATGCGTAGAGGTTACGGTTTACGCATATCCTTCACAGGATACGCGTAGTCCCCAATGTAGAACCTTACGCGTAAACGTTACACGTAAGATTTCTCTTACGCATAACATGCTATGCGTAAGGTCATCCTTATGCGTAGATTGCAAGTAACCTTGATTCTGAATTTTCAAGCGTAATAAACCTGAAATAAGTTCATCATAGCACCAATATTAACACATACATTCAATTATTTTCAGATCAAATCATGTATGCACAATAACTCAGTTACGCGTAGAAAGACTTATGCGTAAACCTAAACCCTAAGGCTCAATTTTTACGTGTAAGTTATCTAGCCATAGAAATTGCACCAAAATGATTCTGGGAGGTCTAAGAAGCCTATTGAGTTGTTCTATCCAAGTTTTAACATCAAACATGCTATGAATCAAAAATACCCAATTCGTATGAACTAAAACTCTACAATTCAATTCTTTCACATTTGATGTTACTGGGCAAGTTCTAAGCATGAATATCATCAATTCATCATATAAACAACATCTTACAAGCAACTAATTAACCAGAAACGTTCACATATAAAAATACCCAATTCCACGCATAAACCCTAATTTTCAAAAATCAATTAATTCGTATTTCTGGGCGTGTTTTAATGATAAAAATGGAGTCATTGATGTTATAGAAACGTTTTGACACAATCATTTTAACCATAAACACACGAACATGATTGTGTGTTCATACGCTTATGCGTAGAACACAAAATCAATCCTAGATAAAAATCTAGCCGTTAGATTTCAAAACGATTTAAAACCATTGCTTAGAAAGTTACAAGGAATGATTTCCACTTACAAATTGATGATCAAACAGACGGATTTGATGGTCGATTTTTATGCGTAGGATTAATGTTGGTGAAATAATAAATGTGAAGAGTTAATGTGTTTTAGAAAGTTAGGCGAGGTACTTTTGTATAAAAATACTTTGATCATTTGACACACTTCCATTTTGGTTACCAAACGAAGGATATTTGGAAAGAATTTTGACGACACTCCCCCTCGATTTAAGAAATAATGAAGTTTTATAAATTTTAGTCCGAGGAGTGTCAGTAAACCAGAAATGTGACCACCATTATTAAAGAAACAACCGTGATAAGGTAACATGCAAGTACAAGGCATTATGAAACTAAAAAATATTTGCTTTTTCCCCCTCAACACTTGATCAAAAAAATACTGAATTTTGAAAGATTTGAGTGTTGACGGAAGATTTGTACTTGACACGTTAAAAGAAATATAGATAGAAGAATATTTTTGTTGTTTTAACTGATTTTGTAATTTGTATTTTGTTTTTGAAAAATATTTACAAAAGAGGTTTTGGTGTTTGACTGGTTTTAAGAATGTTTTAAGAGTTCATCCAGTTCCTCTTGAGTCAAAAATCGCATACCAATTTGGTGGACCAACTCATTAAACCTAGCAGGAGCTAAGGCTTTGGTGAGAAGATTTGCCAATTGGTATTCAGTACCCACAAAGTATAATTCAACTGCACTGCTCCACGTGGTCCTTGATGAAATGATATCAAGATCGATGTGATTTGATTTTGAATGTTGAACCGAGTGGCACGAGATCGCAATAGCACTCCGATTGTCGCAATACATCGGAATTTCATCAAATACATAACCATAGTCTTTGAGTTGTGTTCTCATCCAAATGACTTGAGCACAACATGCCGACATGGCTACATATTACGCTTACGTTGAGGACGATATGTACAATCCTCGCTTCTTCGATTGCCATGACACCGCTTTATCACCAAGAAATTGTAATGCTCTCAAGTACTTTTCGTGAATCTAAGCATCCTGCGTGGTCGTCGAAAAAGCTATTAGTTCAAAACCGAATCCTTCTGATACCGGATCCCAAATTAATGGTTCCCTTGATGTATCGGAGTATTCTTTTAGCCTCGTAGAGGTGGGTTTCAGATTGGTCTCGACCGATAACGGAGCAAAGTCATACAACAAAAACAATATCGTGCCTCGCTAGTTGTTAGATACATGAGAGACCCAATGATACTACGGTATTTGGTAGGGTCCACCAATTTCCCATATAAATCAACGTCTAGCTTATTGGTATGAGCCATTGGTGTGGCATAGGTGTCACAGCTTTGCATTCCAAGTTTGTGTAATGTTCAAGGGCATATTTGGGTGACTCAAGAAAATACTACGGGGTGATTGATGAACTTGAAGTCCTAGAAAGAACGTAAGTTCACCCATCATGGACATTTCAAAATGTTTCTTCATTAGTTTTGCAAAAGCGATTGAGTACTTTTATGTGTTGACCCAAAATGATGTCATCCACGTAAAATTAAAATATGGCCCGTGATATTGTATGAAGAGAGTTGGGTTGACCGAACGTTTGGTAAAATTATTGGCAATGAGGAAAGATGATAACTTATTGTACCACACCCGAGGAGCTTGTTTGAGTCCGTCTGAGCTTTGTTCGGTTTGTAGACATATTTCGAACTCGGGATCAATGAATCCTTCTAGTCGGTGACATAAACCGCTTCTTCGGTTGACCATTCGAAAAGCGCTTTGACGTCCATCCGAAAGACCGTTATATTCATATGAGCCGCGAACACGAGAAAGATCCGAACGACCTCAAGACGAGCAACCGGGCGAATGATTCTTCAAAGTCAATACCTCTTCCTGCCTATAACCCTTAGCCACCGACGTGATTTGTTTATGATTACGCTCCTTCAAAGATCCAATTTGTTCTTCTCGAATCCATTTGAGACCAATGACGAGACCCTGTTGGTCTTTCAACCACTTCCCATACTTTAAGACGTTTGAATTGGTTGAGTTCTTCTTGCATGGATTCAATCCAGGTTGTCTTTTGTTATTGCGTCTTTAATGTTTTAGGCTCGATTAGCGGACGGTGAGTGCATAAATGCAATGTTCACCATCCGTGCGAAGACGTTGTCTCGTAACGATCGGTTGATTTGGGTTGCCAATAATGTTTTCAAAAGGATGGTCTTTTGTCCAACGATGTGTAGAGGTTGATGTTGGTATACATTGTGCGATTTTGAGGATTCAAATGGCTTGTAGATGATTCCGCGACATCGGTGCGCAGCTTTCATTAGCAAACGGGTTAAAGAATGCATTTGGATCAAAATCTGCGGTGGGGTACTTCATTAAGAACATCATCACCGGTTCAACGTCGTTGGATGCGCTTTGTTCAACTGTTGTTGTAGTGTCAATGGTGGTGCTTCTTCAATAGTAGTTGTTGTAGCAGTGTATCGTATAAGAGTATGATTAGGTTGAGCAATGGAAACATCGGATACACCGAGCACGCTCATCAATGTCATCACTAAACAACGGAGGAAATAGCTTTTCCATTTGTTGACGAGTAAGTCGGGGCTTGGTTCAAATGATGATGGGGTTTGAGGAAGTTTAAATGGTTGTGACCGGTTCCAAGTCATTATGCTCGAAGCCATTTCGTAAGCTCATCAAAGTTAGCATGAATCGTTTCCATAACCTGCTTTGTATGACGATTCCAGATCCGGTAACCTTTAGAATTCTCACAATATCCAATAAAGACTCCAATGTCAGCTTTGGCTTTGAGCTTACCAAAGTCATCACGATCATTATTCGGATAGCAAAGGGATCCAAATACATGAAAATGTTTGAGATTCGGTTTTCGGTTGTAGATAAGCTCAAAAGGTGTTTTGTTGTGGCGTTTTGTTATCATGGATCGGTTTGAGTATAGCATGCAGCTTGATACAACCGCCCACAAGTAATCTGAAGTTTAGCATTGATTAACATTGTTCTTGCAGCTTCCACTAACGTACGGTTTCGTCTTTCAACAACTCCGTTTTGTTCTGGTGTACGTGCAATAGATGTTTGATGCTCAATTCCCACTTTCTCATAAAATTCTCGAAGAGTTTGATTCAAAAATTTAGTTCCTTTGTCTGTTTTGATTTGGCGGACGGTGTTCCGAAGTTGAACTTGAATTTTCGTGAGAAAGGTGATGATCATCTGTGGAGCTTGATCTTTGCTTCGAAGAAAGTAGACCCACGTCCAACGTGAGTAGTCATCGACAATTACCAAGATGTAGCGTTTGCCATTAATCGTTTGCACGCGCATTGGGCCACACAAATCCATGTGAAGAAGATGAAGCACATCTCGAGAGCGTGTTCCACCTTTGAAGGAAAATGAGCACGAGTGCTTTTCCCTTGTTCACAAGTCGAGCAAAGGTGATCTTTAGAATACCGAAATATCGGAGACCTTCAACAAGTTTGTGTCGAGCAAGGTTGGTGATGGTTTGAAAGTTTAGATGTAAGAGACGACGGTGCCATAGCCAAGATTTTGTAGATGTAGCCTTTGAGAGTAGATGGATGGGAGATGAAGCAACCATGTATTGCATTGAGATTGTGTATGAGACTAGAATTGCGAGATCCGACATAAGATCGCTTCCTTGTAGATCACGAATGAAACAAGTTTTCTCCCGAAAAGCAACTTCCAAGTCTCCATCACGAATTGACCGATCGAAAAGAGATTGTGACCGAGGCCTTCCACATAATAAACCCCGCTAATTTCAATAATTCCATTGATATAATCTCCGTAGCCCATGATAGTCTGCAGTGATCATTCCGAGTCTCGACAGTGCCAATGAACTTTGAAACAAAGTTTGATAATGCTTTAAGGTTGTCATCATGTGTCGGGAACACCCGCTATCAACAATCCAAAGGATGATCATAGACACCGCATTACACATGCATTTACACAAATGGAATAGAAGTAGATGTGGAACCCAAAGAGTTAGAGGGTTCAAGCGATTATAGTCGAAATACACACATCAATGATTTTAGGCATCCATTTAAATCCTAGTGTATTATGTATCCATTTCGCCATCTCCAACTAGTCTTAGCTTTAGTCTTAGTGAATGCACTAGGTGGTACTACATTCCTGGAGGTGATATCGAGCTACAGGGGACATCAATGTGTTTCTTAGAATCTAAAGAGGCGGTTTACCAAGTACGGACTTAGAAGCATTAGTGGGCCTAAAGGTATTCCGGTCTTAGGATTCCGTAAGCGAGACAAGATAGCTCTAGCAACACATTTGTCATGACAATCGAAAAGCATACTTTTACGACAAATAACACAAGAAGAATCGGTGAATATCAAAAGTACTTAAAGGTTTAGCAATCGTTACAACACTTTTTCATTACATTTGTCGACGCAATATCTAAAGTGGGTGCAATGTGAGTCTTATTCAAAGTCCTAGGTGTTCTTCTACTCAAAGATTCTTTATTGTTCTTTTCTTAGGTCGCAACTTCCTATTCTTCCTTGTATTGCTCCTAGGTGTGAAGTGCGGACATTAGGAAAAGAGGCAATTATTCTGTTGCGATGAGGAAGCACATTAGTAACTTGTGTTTTGTCGGTAGGCATTCGGGTTCACGTTTGCTAAGTGTTACAGTGCAATTATCTTAATGATGCTAGTGAACTTGTTCATACTTTCCTAACATTTCCTTAACTTAATAATAGTGTGTATCAAATCTTGATTTTCGAGCGAAGATTTCCGGTAAAATTCATGACTTCTTTAGTGTGTGCAAGATAATGATCAAGTTCGTTTGATGCTTCATCACGAGTCTGTTTGAGTAAATCAAATATGACACCATATTCCTTTTTCACTTTTACAAGTTCTTGTTCATATTTTGAGATTTGACATTTCAAAGACGTGTTTTGATCATCCAGTTGCTCAAATTTTGGATTAACCGTTTTGGATTGCAACGGTTGATTTTGTTTTGCAAAGCAAGTTCACAATTTTGACAATCTTTTGACACCATTGAAGACGACGTTTTGAATTTGAAAGCTCGTTTAACGATGCTCATTTTCAACTTTTAAAGACTCGATCCGAGGCACATTATCGAGATTCTCAACAATATCGCTAGAATCAACAGAGATATGATCGATGCATATACAACAAATTGTAATAACACAAGATTATTGATATCATCACAAATAACATCTTTCAAGAGTCGATCAACATCTTTTCTTAATGCTTTCTTTTCGCTTAGTATTTGAAATCGATGTTTCGCTTTTCTCGAAACTGCTTTCATGAGACCAAGTTCCTTGTGAAAATCCCTTTCCCAATATAGTGCACAAGTTTTCAAATTTTTGACATGGGGTAAAATTCTTTTCTGAAGAATATCTCTTTGTTCTCGCGCCATCGGCGATTGAAAATGTTCAACTTTTATTTCAGAATGAAATTCAATCTAACGTTCCAAAATTTTGAGGTCAGATAGGAAAGTGTCAAAATATTTGATAACGCGACAACTTTTGGCTTTTGTTTTAACCTCACTAAGTGAAGGTAAAGGACCATTAATTTGTGCACCATTGTGTTGGGGACTAACTTCAGAAACTGGTGAGATAACCAAAGGTTTGTTAGAAGTATCTTGTTGTGTGACAAAAGTTACGGCTTTTGAATAGTTAAATGGTTTGTTATAAACGACATTTTCCATTTTGAGCGACTCGTCATCTCGCATCTAATTCCTCCATGCGATTATATTCAACAACGATCATAATTGAATCATCAATTCTATGTTCTCGCATTTGTAAACTTGAGTTTGGTTTGAATGCTCGCTTGAAAACTTAGGTTTGTAATCGCAAAGGATCGGTCCATATCCATTTGGATTTGGTTTAAAAGTAAACTTTTGAATAGTTGTGATTGACTCACCATGTTTATAAACAACATTTCGAAACTCTTTGATTTTGTGTTGTAAGTCGACAATTTCTTCAAAATAGTTATCTATTCATTTCGTGGAATGCTTTTTGTACTCAGAGAACTATTTTTGACAAGTTAACAACTCAGCCTTGGATTTTTGAGTTTCCAAAGTAAGAGCGTTAATTTGTTGTTTATGTTCATGTTTCAGTTGTTCTATTTGAGACACCAAAGCATTCTTGGATGCGGTTAGATCACATATCTGTCGTTCTAATAATTTTTCGTTTTGATGAGATTTAGCAAAAGCGACTTCAAAACCGTGTTCACGTTTTTCTTGAGTTTTAAAAACGTTGATTTGTCTAATTAAGCATTCTTTATCCCTAATTAACAGTGCATTTTTAGCTTTTAATTGCGTGAAAATTTCCAAACGAGATTCTTGGTCTTTAATTAAGGTCAGGAGCTCAATTTCTCTATTATTTTTAGCTTTTGAATAGTTAAATGGTTTAATTAAACGGGAGTCCACGGATAGCCCTTTCTTTGTCAACTTCTTTTTGGTGAGGCTTCAGATAGTCGTACAACAATCCATATGTAGCATGATGAAGATTCTTAGCTTGACGGAGAAAAGTGACATACTTCTCCCATTCCGGACCAAGACTACTTAGGAACTTAGTGCTGACAGCAATTCATGGCATGATGATGTTGTGTTTGTCCAAATCATTAATGATGTCTGAAAAACAATGATGATATGACTCTAATGTCTCTCCTGGTTCAATCATGAAATGTTCATAGGCCAAGTAGATTTTGGATTCCATGTCTTCCTGATTGAGTGTTGTTCCTTCCATTAGAAGATGAATATGTTCCCACATTGCTTTTGCAGTCTTTTGAGCATCAACACTTCGAAGGATTGGATTGGGTAATCCTAAAAGGATGTATTGCATTGCTAGTTCATCGGCTTCAAAATGTAGAAGTTCATCACCAGTGAGGTCTGAGATAGTTGCAATGTTGGTGACAACATCTCTTGGTGGATTGGCAACTGGATCTGTGGGTGTGACAACAGTAGGCATCTGAAATGGACCTTCCATAATGACCTTCTTTATGAACTTTCCATGTGGCTTCTTTAGATCACAAAACCTAAAGAACCTTATCACCCATTGATCATAATTTCCGGGAGTGAGCATTGGAGGTCTATCAAGTGAGCCAGCTTCATAAATTGATTGTTGGCTAATTAAGGCTTCACACATCTTGCCAAACCATGTCGGTTCCTTCATAGTACTCCTGGATGGATGTTGATTGTAGAAGTTTGTGTAAGGTTGTACTTGAAGACTAGGTGGTGGTTGAACCATTTGTGGTGGAATTGCTCCTAGTTGTGGAGTATGTTGTTGATTAAATTGTTGTTGATAAATTTGTTGTTGATGATTAAATTGTTGATGTTGTGGACTTAGTTGTTGTTGTTGATTATAAGTGTAAGGAAAATAGCTAGAGTATGGTGGTTGTGACATGTTGAAAACTTGTGTTGTTAAATGGATCTTTGTAGTCGAATGAAACGTTGTTGATGAAGTGTCCTTAGGCGTAGAAACTAAGTGTAGGCAAAGTAACACTTAAGCGTAAAAACACCAAACTTATGCGTAAAGTGATATTTACGCGTAGGAGTAGCTTACGCGTAAGAATTGAGAAACACTAAAGTTATCGTGAACCGAAAGTTAAGCGTGAAAACTTAGGCGTGGGATTAGCTTATGCGTAAGACAGAGCTTAGGCGTAAGAAAAATCTTATGTGTAATGAGTTCTACGCATATGTTTGAGCTTATGTGTAAGATTAGGGTTTTGCCCAAAGATCTTTTACACTATCACGGTGGCAAAGGATATCCAAAGTCAAAGTGTTTTCAGGCTTATCCAAGCAAGAAAAAACTGAGTAAACCACGAAAACTGAAGATCAAACCACATATGGTTTTCTTACGCCTAGAAAAACTGATTTTTGCCCAACGATGTTTCTAAACCAGATTTTTGTGATGAAACAGCTTCAATATCACCAAAATAACACAAAAGTGTGAAACTTGATGATCCAAAGCTAATAAACACCTTATGCGTAGAAATGAAACCACGTATAAAACCAAGCTTAAAAACAATAATCCACACGTAAAGTTTGAAACTTTTTGCGAAAAACAGATATTTTAACATCTTAAAACGTTGAAAGTACAAGAATCTTGGATTGAAAAGTGTAAAAAATACGTTTTTAAGCGTGACAAAGTATGAATCTGTTTTTACGCGTAAACCACAAAAACTTCAAAAACAAAAGATGTTCACCCAACTATTTGGCGAATGATACCACTGTTAGGTTCCCATATTAGTAACACAAGCATCAATATAAGAAATAGAGATAAGATAGTGATCGGATGAACAAATAACCAAACACACACACACGTATAAATATGTAGAAGAGTTATGCGTAGAGTGCAAGTGAATGAATTGAACAACCAACCTTCAATAGAAGGTTTACAAAGGTATTTATAGGGCAAGGAGCTAGGGCAACACATCTAGACTCCTTCCTTTCTTATAGGCTTGGGCCAAGGCTTATAGGCCTTCTACATAAGCCTTAGCATAATAACAAACATAAAGGCCATAATAAGCTAACTATTACATGTGAATCACTAACACTTGAATTAAGGTTTAGGAGTGATTCCAACAAGAAGCTTCTGTTTTGAGGAAGGACCTGCAGGAGATTGCTATAAAAGCCGGACAAGAAGAAATGTTACGGTTTAATTACGTGAAAGAGCTAATCCATACGGTGGTTCGTCGATTGCATGGGAGTAAGGAATACATGCAGGCGTGGGGGGCTGTGTTCAACGCTGCTATTGATTCCGGATGGTTGGATGGCGTAAGGGAGGGCAGGGATAAAGTGCAGGTGAAGGAGATAGTTGCGGCGCAGAACGAATTTGATATGGAGGTTGTCGAAGGGTTCACTACTGCTTATGACGAGATGTTCACCCGAAGCTTCCCTTATATTGGAAAAAGCAAGCGTTCCTACCATCTTCCCTTTGCTGATCTGATGAATGTTCTCCCTGAAGGAACAGGAGCTACTCCCGGAGCGGGCTCTTCCGGAGGATCTTAGTTCTTTATTTACTTGTTATCTTGTGATCTTTGAATGTTGGAACAATATTTCTATTTGTCGTGATGGGCCTGCGTGCCCTTAAGTACTGTAATCAAACAATTTCATTCGTACATCTGTGGTTGGTTGATGTAACTTGACAATATTCGTAATTATGTTGGTTTGGGTCGTTCGTATATCCGGATGACCATTTTTGATCATTTATGTGTACATGTTTGTGTTTGTATGTATTTCACTGTCGCATGTTGGTGGATGCACCTGGGGGCTCATCCCTGGCGTCGTCACGCCTTCAGGGTATCTGCGTGCCGTTAGGGCGAATACACCTCAGCTCTTCCCTTAATGACTTAGCATTAGAGTTCAAATAGAGATTGATTGTGCTCTAAAAGTTATGAATCTATTGACTAACCGAATGGTATATGGGCCTTCCCTAGTGTCGTTACACTTACGGGGGTATAATAGTTATAGTCGTAGGGTTTTCGGCTGCGTGGTCGGAGGTAGCTAGTCTCCGCCGGCTATACCTCCCACTTTTGCATGAAACATAATCATGGGAAAATTTTCCTCCTCCATCATAGGCAGGGGAATATATCATTGCTTAACGAAAGTAGAAATAAAGTAGTCTATGCCCGTAGGCTTACATCGCGTTTGGTGATATTCTAAAGAAAACACTTCTTCAAATTCATGGCGTGCCACTTCCGGGGCACCTCTTCTTCCTCCATAGTCTCCAACTTGTACGAGCCATTGAGGTGTGCTTCAGTGATCCGATAGGGCCCTTCCCACTTTGGCCCCATCTTGCCTTGATCTTCAACTCTACTAGCTTCATTCATCCGATACACGAACTCTCCTGGTTTAAAGGATACCAAACGTGCTTTCCAGTTGTAGTATTTTTCCAACTTCATCTTATACCTAGCTTCCATCACGACTGCCTCTTCTCTCCATTCCTGCAATAGGTCAAGATTGAGGCAAATTTCCTCTTCATTTTGTTCCTCCTTGCGACGAGGGTCTTCTTCCTCGAGATCTTCCCGTATCACCCTCGTTCTGTATGTTGGTATACCTATTTCTGCTGATATGACTGCTTCACTTCCATAGGTAAGGCTGAAGGGGTTTTTCCATTGCTCGTTTTGATGGACGTTCGATGTGCCCAGAGGACATTCGGCAGCTCGTCCACCCATCCTACCTTTGCACGTCCCAACCTTGCTTTGATTCCCTCCATCAAGCTTTTGTTTGCCCTTTCCACCAATCCGTTGGCCTGCGGGTGGGCTACAACGGTGTTGATTTGTTTGATGTTAAGCTTTTCACACCAATTTTTGAAGGGATTGTCTACAAACTGTTTTGCATTGTCCATGAGGATGATAGCTGGGAGACTGAAGCGATAAACTATGTTGTCCCATACGAACCTTATGACGTCTTTGCCGGTGATCCTTGCCAATGGCTTAGCTTCAGTCCACTTAGTGAAGTAATCAATAGCGACTAGGATGAACTTGACCTTTCCTGCTGCTGAGGGTAAGGGACCTACTATATCCATCCCCCATTGGTAGAAGGGCCATGGGGCCATGATGGGTGTCAACTTGGTTTTCGGAAGTTGCGGTACTGGGGAGTGGATTTGGGAAGAGTCACATTTGAGTATCTCATTTCTGGCATCCCGGTGCATGGTGGGCCAATAGTAACCTTGTCGCATGGCTTTTGCTACGACTGAGCATGGGCCGGAGTGCATCCCGCAGGCTCCTATGTGTATTTCCCTTATAACGTAGCTTGCTTGTAAGGGACCAACGCATCTCATCATAGGTACTAGGTAGGCCTTTTTGTAGAGTACTCCATCTTCTATGACATATTGATTGATCTTCATCCTTAGGGTGTGGGCTTCGTTTGGGTCATCCGGCCAGATCCCTTCTTCGAGACACCGGACGATGGGAGTCATCCAGTTGTCTCCCTCTTCTTCAACAATGTTATTGACTTCCTTCCCTTTCGTTGACCTTTTCTTCAACAATGTTATTGACTTCCTTCCCTTTCGTTGACCTTTCTCGTAACACTTCCACCAAAACCTCCTTTGTCAGATGGTCAAAAGCAACCGTAGCCAATTTGCTAAGGACATCTTCCTTTTGATTATGGCCTCTAGGGATGTTCCGGATGGTGAAGCTTTTAAAACCCGCTACGTAATCCTTTGCTTTTGTCAGATAGTTGATCATGCTTTCATGACTTGCCACATAATCCCCGTTTATCTGGTTTGCCACCAGCTTGGAGTCCACCCGGACCTTGAGATTGCAGACGTGCATGCTTTCTGCCATTCGTAAGCCTGCTAGTAGGGCTTCATACTCAGCTTTGTTGTTGGTGCTTTAAAAATCAAGCTGAATAGCATAGTTAAACTCCATCCCTTCTGGGCTAATCAATACAAGACCCGCTCCAGAGCCCTTGTTGTTGGATGCCCCGTCTGTATATAGGAGCCACTTCCCTTCTTCCCTCTTCTTTGCGGCTGGCTGCTCAAAATACTAGCCGTTATCTTCCTCGATGGGAGTTTTCGAAAGGAAATCCGCCAACACTTGACCTTTGATCGCATTCCGAGGTTCATAAGTGATATTATAAGCACCCAACTCCACCGAATACTTAGCCAACTTCCCGGACGCCTCTGGCTTGTTGAGGATCTGCTTTATTGGCTGGTCCGTGATGACCTTGATAGGGTGCGCTTTGAAATACCTCAGGAGTCTCCCGACATGTGCAATAAGGAAAGTGATAACTTCTCTATTGTAGCATAGTTCTTTTCTGCCTCGTTGAGTGTCCAACTTACATAACGGACTGGTAATTGCTTTCCCTTCCTTTCGGTCAACAGGACTGTACTGACTGCCTCTTCAGAGGCAGCGAGGTACACATACAACGCTTCTTTTGCCATCGGCATAGTCAATGAGGGGAGGTCCGTTATCAGCTTCTTCATCTCCTGGAAGGCCTTTTCTGCCTCTTTCGTCCATCGATACTCCTCTTTGTTTTCCTTGGTGATATTCTTAAGTGTTTCAAAGAAGGGTAAGGATCTTTCGGCAGACCGGGATAAAAAACAGTTGAGTGCCGCCAACTTTCCACTGAGACTCTGCATTTCTTTCAAGGTCTTGGGTGATTGCATGTCCATAATTGCCTTTGTCTTCTTCGGGTTCACCCGGATCCCTTCCGAGGTCACCTTATATCCCAAGAACTTTCCTTCCTCCATCCCGAAGGAGCACTTCTTAGGATGTAGCTTCATTTTTATCTTCCGAAGGTTATCAAATGTTTCGGCTATGTCTGCTAACATTCCGTTCTCCTCCTTGCTCTTGATGACCATGTCATCCACATACGCCTCCAGGTTCCTCCCTATCTGTGACTGGAAAGCAAAGTCTATCATCTGCTGGTAAGTGGCCCCAGCGTTCTTTACACCGAACGACATCTTTGTGTAACAGTAAGTCCCTTGTTCCGTGTAAAACGCCGTTTTATTCATCCTCTTTCGCCATCTGCACTTGATGATAGCCCTTGTAAGCGTCCAGGAAGCACTTGTATTTGTATCCCATGACTGACTCGACCTTCTAGTCGATCTCCGGCAGAGGGTAGTAGTCCTTAGGGCAGGCATAATTAATGTTTTTGAAATCAATGCACATACGCCAGCTCCCATCGCACTTCTTGACCAAAACAGGGTTGGATATACAGGTGGGATATTTTACGGGCTGAACGATGCCATCCTTAACCCATTCTTCAATCTCTTTCGTGACTTCTTGGCTTCGATCTGCTGCTAACATCCAGCGTTTTTGGCATACCGGATCCACCGACGGGTTGGCGTTCAACGTGTGTTCGATTACTCCTCGGGGAACCCTTGTCATATCCGCCGGCTCCCATGCAAATACATCCATGTTTTTCTGGAGAAGCCCTTTGAGGCGCCTCTTGCACTCAGGGGATAAAGCGCCTCCTATCGTCACGGATTGTTCCGGGAAAGCCGGATTAATCACCACTTCTTCTGTTAAGCCTACCTCATTGGTCTTTCCGTGTTCCTGATTATCATGCTCCGGAGGGGCGGCTTGCATTCTTTCTAACCTTCTGCATTCCGAGATAATGACTGAACAAGTTACGAGGGTGGCAATTCCTTGAGGAGTGGGAAACTTCATCATGGAATGCACTGTGGAAGGTATGGCTCGTAGCATTTTCAGTCCTGTCCTTCCCAAGATCACGTTGTAGGGTGATCGATACGGATAACCGATGAACTTCATTCGACCCTTGATCTGACCCTTCGTCTCGAGCGAGGGCGCCCGATTCGATCTTCCCAAATGTCTAGTCACTTGCCCAGCAAATCAAAGTAAATCTGTCTGTGTTTGTTTCAGTCAAGACCTTATCTCCAGACTCAAGTTGTTGAAGCAATGTTCGAACATCACTTCAACTGAGGCTCCTTCATCCAAAAATACCCTTCTTACCAGGTATCCCTCCATGCTTTCTTCTATTATGAGGGGATCGTCCGACACATCCGTCAGGGAGGGGGAAAGGTTATGGGTACATTCATCCACCCCTCCTCTTGCTCTAATTATTTCTTCTTCCTCCTTTCAGGCCACGTCTGGATCATGTTAATGACTTTGTCCTTGGTTCCCGTCTCTTTCTTGGGAGGATCTCGTCTAACTTTCTGTCTAAGATCCCTAATCAAGTGGTTCAACTTCCCCGATTCCAAGGCTAGTTCCAACTGTTTCTTAAGTTGATAACAGTCATTCGTGTAGTGCCCCTTTTCTCCATGGTAATCATAATACTTGTCCTGGTTCTCCTTCCTAGGCGGGTCACGCATAGACTTTGGGGGAGGTAAGCGTAACTAGTGCTCTGTAGCCAAGATTTCCTTCGGAGGTTTGATGAGTGAGTCCAGCATCTTACGGGGGCTGTTCCGACTTAGGTGGTCACTTGCCCGAGAAGGTAAATAAGGTGCTGACCTGTCCCCGTGACGATAGGAACTTCCGCGATCTTTGCCTGAATACCCATGTCGCCCATCACTTCTCTTGTCCCTTCCGTAATGTCCCCTAGCGACCCTTTCATCCTTCCGGAAGGGACCGGTCGAGGCCCTCCTGGTCGTGTCATAGTGCTCTCCCTGGGGTAACTCTGTGCTAGCGAAAGCCTCCTCTGATCTTACAAAGTCATCCACCTGAACCATCATCTCATCTACGGTCTTCGGTACCTTATCGGCAAACCGTTTGGCCAACTCAGGACATTTTCATCCACTCATGAATGAGGAAATTCTCATGATCTCCGGCACACCTTGTATGAACCCTGTCTCGACGGTCCATCTTTCTTTAAATTTAGGTAGTGTTTCATTGGCCTTTCTCACTATCTTAGTTATTTCCTTTGGATCCTTGAGACAAGCCTTGTGTAGGGAGAAACGAGCTTCGAACTGCTCCCTGAAGTCAGCCCATTCATCTATGCTTCCCAGAGGAAGGCGATCAAACCATCCTCTGGCCTTTCCGTCTAGAGTCTGTTGGAACATACGGCACCATACCGGCATTGGCCACTCTCCATGTCCTGTGGCCCCTGTGAACCTATTAAGATGGTCTTGAGGGTCTGTCGACCCATCATACAGCTTGATGTGGGTGGGCATCTTGTCTTCAGGTGCTGAGAATTCGATGATTCGCCGAGTGAAGGGAGACCTTGAGACTTCCTTGAAGGGTTTCCCCAGATCATCATCCTTTACTTTACTTCCGGTCACGATCTCCTTCTTCTTGTCAGCCGGCTCGCTTTTGTCAGAGGCTGTTTCGTCTTCAAAATCCAACCGTATCGGATCAACGGTATCCCTTCGGCTGTTATGCTCTTTTATCATGGACTTGAGTGCAGTTACATACCCTTCCAACTGCTCTATCGTCACTGGGGGGAGTTAGCTTCCCCTCATCCAGAAGTTACCGAAGATGTTGAACCTGTCATCCTATAGCTTTAGCAGATGGAATGCGGGTCCTACGGATGGCGCCAATGTCAAAGTATTTTTTTGTAAGGTCTTTCAGATATCCTTTAGCCTTGTAAAGTAAGTCTTCTGGATACCTGCTAAGATGAGCAACGCGTTAGTCTCGCCCCGGGTATTATCCCAGGACCAGACTCCGGCGTGAGAGTAAGTAAGGGGCTAAACCGAAGGGTATAGTGTAAATGTATGTGTGTAAGAAATGATACCTTTTTACCAATTACTGTATGTGTATTTATACTCCTTGATATCGCTATCTGGTCCCTGGGCCTGTCATTTTCTCTGGGACCATTGGTGTTGTCAGGGCTGACACTGTCCCTGACATTGTCTCTAGTGTCATCTATGACATCCAGGAGAATGAGACGAATTGTATCCAGGCTAAATGCCAAAGGTACTGTCAGGTCAACGATCCATTCGAATACTGACCTTTCGGTACGCCATTCAATAGAGTATTAAGTCATCCGGTTATTGAGCCGATGGACCAATTACATCATCAATCAATGTAGTGACTAGTGAGTAATACAACAGACTCAAGTCCTTTGATAAATAGCACCAACATATCTAGGGCACTAAAAAAGAGAGCATATTTATGCAAAATATGGATGCGAGTGTACTACATGTAAAGTTATATTGACATTCAATGTGCCCAGTACGTGACCCCAATCAACATTTTGTTTAACAATTATCCTACTTTTATATTTTGCAGATAACAACCAAAACAAACTACAGTCTGTGCAACTACTTAGAAAATCTTTTGTTATTTAACTATTACGGAGTATACGACAAAGGCCGCTTATTTTGAGGAAATGAGTATTTGCTAATTGTCTGAAATGGTACTTCTCTCTTCTGGAAAATAGTCCGGAATAAGCGGCCTTTGTGTAACAGACATGGGCATAAGTGAGATGATGGCCAATTCTACTCACTAATTATCAAAGTAATTCAAAATTGGATATGAAATTGACCGTCGATAGTTGTCGCAACGGAAGCAGATATGAAAACTAGAAATGTTAATGAGATGAAATTAGTCATAAATATGGTTTTACATTTCTGAAGCGTGTTATTCACGCGCCACTGACGGAAAATTTTGGGGAATTGGGTGATGATGACTGATTAAATACAAAGCTGATAAAGGTTTTGTTACAAAAGCCCCTTACAGTTTTGATATGTTTTAATACTCACCCTTGACTTTATGTACTAAGGGCATGCTTGGTAGCGGTTATGGGGTAAGAAATGAGAAAAATAATGAAAAAATGTGTTTGGTAAAGTATAATGCAACGAACCATTACCCAATAGTAGGTAATGGGTCATTACCCAATAAATTGAAGGAATGCTTTTCTTTCCCTTTATCTTCCCCACCATTATCATTATCTTTCCAAGTCCCTTTTTCAAGTTTGAACAAATCACACCCTAACTTTTTGATACAAAGTTATTACCTCCACAAACTCTACATAATATTTAGTTTACTTTTATTTCTTATTTGATCTTTACTCATATAAAATATTGATAATACAAAGTTATAAATAAAAGTGATATTAAAGAATTAAACTTTAACATAGGGATGAGTAAACCAACCGAACGGACCAGACCGGACCGACCACATTCGGTCCGGTCCTCGATCTAGATTTTTAGGCTATTTTGGTCTTGGTCTTAGTCGGTTCGATCCGGTCTTAAACCGATGCTCACCCCTATTTTGACACATCACACCTGAAATAACCGAATTAATGTAATTCAAAATTCAACAGCAACAACATATTCAATTATCTCATTTCACTTTATTTTCATTCGTGGAAAGCAGTTGCAATAAATAGTGCCTAAAAATCATATAATCTAGTCAAGTTAAGTTTTATAATATACTGATGACGTACCCTCCGCTCTGCTAACGAGCGTTACCGTCACTCTGGTACTTAGCTTACCATTTGTACAAAGGGTATGATGTACCCTCCTAAAGGACGAAGCCTATGCCTTTGTTCTACTCATAATGTTGGCGTAAAGTCATTCATAATGGCTACCGTCAAGGCCTTTGTCACGATTCGAAGCCTGGCCTCCATCATGGTTCGAAGCCCGGCCTCATCACGATTCGGGCGGCCTCCGTCCTTTATTCGAACTGGCCTCCGTCCTTGTTGAGCCCCTCCGACAAGAGTCGAAGCCTAAGGTCATAGCCTCTCTACCTATGAGCGTGGGTATGATCGAGTGGGTCAAGCAGGCGGTCAAATAAGATATGGTCAAGCAGGCGGTCAACAACCATGATCTTAGCCATGACCCTCTGTAGCGCCATGACCTCTGTAGCGCCTCCACACCCTCTCAGAATCGCTTCTTTCATTATTATGCCTATAAATAAGGAAGTCATCACAGAGGTATGTAACCTAACCTAACCTAACTTAACCTAGGAGATCTCATCTTCTCCACCTCAATACTTTCATGACATAATCACCATGACTGATTCTCACACCGGAGGCGGTTCGCTGGGGCTTCCCCCCGCGCTCAGTATAATGTAGTGTCTTCTATTTCTTATTTTCAGGTTATCTTGAACTCGGCATCACCACCATCACCCCTAACTCCGTCAATCACCTTTGACGGCCTAGTATGTGCATCTTTTTGTACAATCAGTGGCGCCATCCGTGGGACCCGCAACAATAAGTCCCGTTTTCCGAGTCAAATAACCGTTTTCCATAAATAACGGTCAAATTCAACCGTAATTCCCTACATCCTTGTTACCACATGGTAGCACCACTGAAATCTCCACTTTTATCTCACATCACGAGATCTTCCACCGACCACATACTTTACGTTTACCATTTCAACAGCCTCCATCAGGTTTAAACGGAGCAGTCTCCGTAGCAACCTCTGTTGTGGAGCCTCCGTTGCAGTCTCCGTAGCAACCTCTGTTGTGGTCTGTTTTGGAGGAAAGGTTCAATAGCCTTCGCAGGAGCCTCTGTTTGGGTTCGTTTTATGAAGAAGGTTCAAACTCAACAACCTTCTTAGGAGCCTCCGTTGCAGATTCCGTAGCAGCCTCTGTTTGGGTTCATTTTATGAAGAAGGTTCAAACTCAACAACCTTCGTAGGAGCCTCCGTTGCAGACTCTGTAGCAACCTCTGTTTGGGTTCATTTTATGAAGAAGGTTCAAACTCAACAACCTTCGTAGGAGCCTCCGTTGCAGTTTCCGTAGCAACCTCTGTCATGGTCTGTTTTGGAGAGAAGGTTCAATAACCTTCGTAGGAGCCTCTGTTCGGGTTCATTTTGAGAAGAAGTCTATGTTGCAGTCTTCGTCATGGGTTTTCCTAAGAAGAAGGTTTGAAATCACTATCCCTCTATTCCAGTCTCTATGGCAACCTCTGTTGTAACCTTCGCACGGATTCATTAAAGAAATTGGGGCACATAATGGTATATCAAGTAGGGCCAGAACCTTCCTTCGCAAAATGTTTACCGCAAGGTGAGCAGAGACTGTACATTAATGACGGAGGATTCCCATTGTCAATCTGGTATGTTTTCTATGAAACTAATATGCTACATTACCTCTGTTTCACTACAAATCAGATTATCTACATATGAAACTTTTGATGTTTATTAAGAGCACTATAAACCAACTTTTATTAAGCCTCTGCTTATGACACAATGATCATTAGAGATCGTACAACATTGACAGAGGATACCCTATGTTCCTAGAACCTCTGTTAGAGCTTCACATATGTTGACATAAGCCTCTGTTGATATGACTACGGAGCATCACATATGCTGACATAAGCCGTTTTCACACAACTAGAGAGCATAGCCTCTGATTCATAGGTCTCTGTCGAGACGATTACAGAGCATAGCCTCTGTTCACATGATTTATGTGTGTCTATGTAGACACAATTACAGAGCCTCGACTATGCCAATATAATTACATAACCTCATAGATGTAAAACTTATCTTATTTTGTTTTCAATCAATGTATTTGCATTCTTCTCACTTGGAGAAAGAAGCATTAATGGTAGGCGTCTAGTATTCATTTCTTAAAATGATGTAATCCTCCCTACCCACTTAATGATATAACGCATTTCCCTCAAATCTCTTGTTTCGTTCAATACAACAAAGATATGTCCACCAAGTCATTTTATAAGTTTCAATGTCGAAGGGATGTACAAAGACTAACAATACGTCTTGCTCATATGCTTAACATCCATCTCAACTTCACATTAACTTTCCTATATGGCCTTAAGGTATTTTAAGCCTTTCGCTGCCCAAAGGATTAAGATGGAGTGGTCAAACCCTCTGTCGTGATCAAATTATACGATTGCTAATATTCTTGGTGAAGTAATTACACACAATGAGGCTATGCATCTACCATACGCCTTAGGTTGTAAAAGTTTTACGTGCAAATGAAACGTAAAGAGAAGAATCAAAGATAACAAAATACAGGCCCTAGCGGCCATCATGTAGACATTCATTTACGACTAGTATAACTAGTCCAACAGGCCGCAACCTAGATAACAGAAAGTAAATTGTCCAAGGACTACTACTTTATTTCAATGAAGCTCATAAGCTTCATGCACATATATACGACCTTCGAGGTCTATATTACTTAACGATTAATCCTTGTTCGATTTATCACAAGGAAGTATTTCTTTCAAGTCAAAAGCATTACATTCAAAGTGTACGCATCACTTCGACCAAGGGGCTTGATGATATACCCTCCATTCAATTTGAAGGTCTCCCCTTCATACTCACTTCAAGCTACATTCCGACATACTTGGCAAACCTCCAAAAATCTTCTTTGGCGTAAACCCATTCATCTATGATATGGTTACCATTTGGGAATCTGCCAATCGAAGGCCTAAGCCCTTCGGGTATGCTCTTCAAAGATATTAATGCAAAGGTTTCATAAGACCAAGTCAAACCCACGTTCACAACCCTATCAAGGCTTTTCCGGAAAGATAGGGATCGTGGGACATTAACCAAGCGGTTACCTAAAATCATGGGACATCCCCATCGTCCTCGCATCAGGTGCAGGAGCCTACTAGAGCCTAACATGTGCAATAATATGCCATTATGGCATGCATTACAAAACAAAGCCAAGTTTGTACGCAAACCTTGGTACCTTTCGACAATGCAACGTATGAACAAAGGGTTTCTGGACTACTTAAGTCTAATCCCATGCCTCCTACGAAGTCATAACATTAGACTGGGGGGCTTAATGAGGTATTCACCATGATTGAGTCAAATGTGGACTATTAAAAACAAGTATAGCTACTTTTATATTTGATTTGACAAAAGCAATGATAAGTCTAAAGCCATGCACTCTTCGCATGCATAACATTAGACTGGGGGGCTTAATGAGGTATTCACCATGATTGAGTCAAATGTGGACTATTAAAAACAAGTATAGCTACTTTTATATTTGATTTGACAAAAGCAATGATAAGTCTAAAGCCATGCACTCTTCGCATGCATAACATTAGACTGGGGCTTGATGACATACCCTCCACTATGCTAACGAGCGTTACCATCACTCTGGAACTTAGCTTACCATTTATACAAAGGGTATGATGTACCCTCCTAAAGGACGAAGCCTACGCCTTTGTCCTACACATAATGTTGGCGTAAAGTCATTCATAATGGCTACCGTCAAGGCCTTTGTCACGATTCGGATCCTGGCCTCCATCAAGGCCTCCGTCATGGTTCGGAGCTCGGCCTGCATCACAGATTCGAGCTTGGTTTCCGTCCTTTGTTGAGCCTGGCCTCCGTCCTTCGCTTCGAACCTAGCCTCATCCTTGTTTGGAGCTGGCCTCCATCATCGTTCGGAGCCCCCTCGGCAAGGGTCGGCCTAAAGGTCATAGCCTCTACCTATGAGCGTGGGTATGATCGGTGGTCAAGCAGGCGGTCAAATAAGATATGGTCAAATGTAACTTCGTCAACAACCATGATCTTAGCCATGACCCTCTGTAATCGCCATGACCTCTCAGAACTCCTCCACACACCCTCTCAGAATCGCTCTTTCAGATTATTATGCCTATAAATAAGGAAGTCATCACAAAGGTATGTAACCTAACCTAACCTAACTTAACCTAGGAGATCTCATCTTCTCCACCTCAATACTTAGGCGGTTCGTGGGGCTTCCCCGCGCTCCGTCTAACGTAGTGTCTTCTATTTCTTATTTTCAGGTTATCTTGCACTCGGCATCACCACCGATAAGGTTTTAAAATATACCTTTTTGAGGGGTCGTTTAAGCCCTTATTTGATCACTTTTGTATCCGTTATTACTTAATATCGTTCCTTTTCACTTTTTAGGCATCTTGAAGGCAAAATGCTGGAATGACACTTATTCGGACGAAAAGCGCGAATATACGAAAAAATGGCCAAAGTTAAGCGAGACACTCAGTCTTTGGGCCGAAGGGGATGGCGTCGGTGTTAATCGACGCCGTCGCATCACTTTGTGACTCTCAATAGCCAAATTGCTTATTTACAAGTGACGGTGTCGGGCTTTAAAAGAGTAGGTCGTCGCAACTCGCACGGCCTAGATTTGATCCAGACGGTCGAGAGATTGAAGGGGACGGCGTCACAAGCATAAGGTAACGCCGTCAAACACTAACATGGCCAAGACGAAACCCTAATGACGACGACCAGCGTCCACAAATTAAAGGTGGCGCCGTCGCGAATGTAATCTTATATATAGAATCCGAATTTTTTAGTTTTCAGTGTGTAGTCTTTTGGAGTAAAACCTAAACCGAACCAAGGTTGTCTTGTACAGTATTTTAGGGTTCTAAACCCTATTTTGCACAAAGATAAGTGTTTTACTTCATTAATTCAATTATGTCTTCAATTACTTGTGTGTATGCTTGCATGTTCTCCATGTCTGGCTAATTTACTTGTGTGTTTGCTTAGGGAATATGAAACTTAATTATTGAATATTGATTGGTTGTCTCTTATCTTAATTGTTAATGATCTAGTAATGTGATAGGTTATTCGTTGTGTAGTTAATGCTTGATTAATCTTTGTGAACCTTAGACTATAACACCTAGAGTACTTGTAGGCTAAACCATCCAAAGAGTACCTTAGAGTTAGAGTTTATAAATCCTAGAGATTTTGTAGACGAGACCCTTTGGTAGTTTCAAAGAGTTAGGGATAAACGCATACCCTACGACCTTAGACACACAACGCGATTAAGAAACCATCAATAGGATATAATTAAGGAGTAATACAACCTAATTAAACACATCTTTAAATCATCATACGAGCACACAATAATTAGACATAGACTACCCTCGCCTTAGTTAATTAGATAATTAGATAATAGAGTAATCGGTAGAAATACCAACCTCCCAAATCCAAACCCCGAGATTCGTACTTTTCCATTTCCTAAAAAAACATTAAAAGATAAAAAATAATCTTCCTCAACCCCAACCTTAGCGTAGTAACTTCTCACTAGCATTCCTGTTCCCCTAGAGAACGATATCAATTCCCGTGGCTTACCCTAATACTACACTACAATGATTAGGTTCACTGCCTAGGGTGTTGAAAAACTTGCTCGACGAAAAGGAAGTTCCTTTGACCCCGAGCAGCTGTGTAAGCGTATCAAGTTTTGGTGCATCAGGGGAATAGAATAGCTAGTTAGTAGTCCACCTCGTTTAGGTTTCTTTGCTTGATTCCTATCAAGTAAACTTTTTCCCATTTTTATCTTTCTCGTAGTCTATCCCCTTTCTTCGTGACCTTTGTTAATAACCCATCACTTTTCATCATGGAAGGTGATAACCCCCCTCAAATCATTGTCCCGCCAAGAGACCGTACTCTTGGTGAATACTCCAGACCTAGCCACCAAGGTTATAGGAACACCATTGAGCTTCCCGACCAAGCCCAAACTACGGCCCTGCGATCCGACACCATCCGGTTAGTGCAAAACGGATGTGCTTTCCATGGACTTCGTTCAAGATCCTAATCGACATCTTAAGTTTCCTTAAAATTGTCGATTCCATCGACCTTGATGCTACTACTCGGGAGACCACGCGTCTGCGTCTCTTCCAATTCTCTCTACGGGACCAAGCTAGTAATTGGTTGAGCGACTTCCCGCCGACTCCATCTCAAGTTGGGATGATCTCACCTCTCGCTTCCTTGCTCAATTTTTCCCACCGGGGAGAACCACTAAGCTTAGGAATGATATCTTGATGTTCCAACAACGTCAAGGTGAATCTCTCTACGAAGCATGGACTCGATTCAAGGACTTACTTCATAAAATCCCTCATCACGGCATTGATCTTTGGCTCCAAGTCCAACTCTTCTATAATCATGTCAACTTCCCCACCAAGCGATCCATTGACCAAGCGGCCGGTGGAAAACTTAGTGATCTCACCGCGGAAGAATCATGGGGTATAATAGAGGACCTTGCTCTCTATGACAACGAAAGTTGGAATGACCCCCGTGAGCTGCCCAAAACCGTTAAGGCAATCTCCTTGCCTCCCATTGACTCACAACCTTCCGACCGTAGGATGCTCGAACTTGAAGATCAAGTTAAATTCCTAATGAGTTCCTACGAAAATCCTAAGTCTTCACATCAAGTGAATAATATCACTTTACCTTGTAAGTTATGTAGTGGTCCCCATGACACTCGTGATTGCACAAGACTCCCCGAACAAGCTTTTGCGTACTACGCCTCCACGCGTACCGACAGAGCAGGAGAAAAGTGGTACACTTTCAAGCCTGAACAAAACAACTTAGGAAACTCATACAACCCCTCATGGAGAAATCACCCTAATCTTAAGTGGAACCAAAACTCAAGCACACCCCAAAGCTCATCTAGTCCATCTAATAGGTTCAATCCTCCAAGCACCGAGAACCCCAATCTTGAGGCAATAGCATCTAGGTTCATGTCATTTCAAGAAACTCGATTGACTAAACTTGAAGAAGATTTTAAGCGAAGACAAGGCGAGATGACAAACAAGCTTGATGCCCTCCTAAAAGCCTTTAATGACCGGGAAATTGGAGCACTCCCAAGTGATACTATAAAGAACCCAAAAGTGAGTTCGATTTCATCGACTTTATGTTCTTGTTCACCATGGGAGAGTGCACATCCATGCCCCTCACACCCGACGGTTCACTCGGTAAATGTTATCAACAAGGGTTCCAAGCAATCCAAAATGAGGTACCAAGGCCCCGCACCATTGGTAGAACCCACTCTTGAGAAACCCGTCAACCACGAACCCAACCCTAATCTAGAGGAGGAGTACAAGGAAATCCATCAAGAAAAACCGGTTCCTGAAGTCTTAGCTCATGCACCTTATTATAATGCTTTAAAAGAAAAATATGAGTTAGAACTTAAACTTGGAAAACATGGGTCCGCTTTTGTGCGAAATAATCTACCTAAGAAGTTAGACGATCCCGGGCTATTTACTCTTCCGTGTAGGCTTGGAACTTCCAAACCTCTCGATGCTCTAGCCGACTTAGGATCATGCATCAATCTTATTCCGTTGTCCCTTCATAGAAGCCTTAACTTAGGTAAGATAGAACCAACGGAAACCATCTTAGGTCTAGCGGACGGTAGTGTTGCATATCCGGTAGGGATAATAAAAGACATGGTAGTACACGAAGGAGAATTGACTCTTTTGGCCGACTTCCATGTGCTAGACATGAATAAGGACCCGACATGCCCATTGCTAGTAGGAAGAGGATTCTTAGCTACCGCCAGTGCCGTCATTGACTATAGCTTATCCCAAGTAGTGCTAGGAAAGCCGTTTGTTGAAACATCTAAAATGAGCCATAACAAGTATGATGGAACAGTTAGGTTCAAGGAAGGAAGTGATGAGATCACTTATAGGATGCCTTGGAAGACGACTGAATATGGCCATCTATCCCTTTTTGAACGAGACAACATTATAGCTTTTGAGGAAAAAAGCAAGGACGATGTTGAAAAAGGTTATAAATTCATCTGGGAAAGAAGGAGGCTTTATTATAAGGATTGCTTGACCCTAGGGCCTAGGTATAGAATCGATGAAAATTTTGTCAACATGATAGAATTCTCATTGAGAATGCAAAATGAGACCACGTAGGGGCACGACTACGAGTCTAGCTACAAGACTCATAAATAAAGAAAAGCGCTTCGTGGGAGGCAACCCATGCTTAATTGTTTGCTTGTTTGTGTCATATATCTTTTATTGATTGCCTTTTCTCATGTTTAAATTTGTAAAAATGCTTTATTTTGTTTTTAACCTCGTCTTAATCACATATAAAGGTATTTTACATAAAGGATAAGTGTAGGGAGGATTACACACGTTTTCAAAAGAACGTAAACATGAGAATTTCTATTAATTAAAAGATATACATGTGTGTTGTTCGAGTCAAATGCTTGTATCGAGTCATAATGGATGTTTTGGAAATTTTCCCGATTCTAAAGATGTAAATTTTCCGAATTTTTTCTTGAAAATCGCACCCGATTTTGTCGGGATAACTTTGACGTCGAGATCGCAACTTGACGGCGTCGCTGAAGGAGAAAAACAATGATAACTTTTTCTCCTTTTCGATCTACTTATAAATTTTGGAATTTTCGGTCTTAATTTTCCGAAGTGCGTAAACATCCATTCCACAAGCATTATATCCTAGTTTAGTAGAGTCTTATATATATTATTACCGCCGATTTTACGAAGGTTTCATTTGTTTTCTTCAAGTGTGCGGGTTTTATTTATCAAGAAGAAGATACATAAGGTTGGAAGGAGCTTTTCACGCATACATTCTTCTTGGAAAGGATTTAACCAATACTTCACACACGGATGCTACCGAGCTAATCGGGGAGTATTAGTTTCTTTCGTTTTAATTACCTTCTATTATCATAACTTTGATACTTTCGGGAACATTGGGGACAATGTTCAGTTTAAGTGTAGGGAGGGAAAATAAAACGGGAACTTTGAAACTATGCTTATCCTTGATTATTTGCTTTGTCCAATTGCATTTGCGTAATAAACCATGAGAAGATGTCGGTTAGGGTAATTTTGGCACCAAATTTAAAATTTTTCATGACATATAGGAGTGGGCCATTAGTCTTAACAAAAGCGTCTCACGGATAGGAAGTTACATGACTAGCACAAAAACTTTTTACCACTTAAATTCCACCCAAAATGTGAGGATCGCCCTTAGATTAGTAGGAATTAAAGCATTCAACTTTAATGCTTAGTGTGTGAACCGGTAGTATAATAGATTCTAGAACTTGTTTTGTGATGCATCCCGAGATCGCTTGTAAGACTACACTTGTGTAGTTAGGAATAACTAAATGATAAGAGGCATTAAGATAACCCCTGTTTGATACCCGTAATATAATTATCTCTTCCACATCGGTTGAATAATTCCCCCACACCTTTGCGTTGTACTCATCTTTAGTACACGATACCCCTAGTTAACCCTCAGATCCTATCCTTTTCGCGGTTCTCGTGATGTTTCGGTTTTCGAATATCAATGAAAACATTGGTTTACACCCAATGCCCGGTATCACGAATATCTACTTGGGATAAGACCAAATGCGCTAGAGAATTAGGCACAATTTATAACCTTTCGCTTATAAGTATTTTGTGTTTTCTGTATCTCCTTCATGCATAAACATATCTCCTATTTATAGGAGGTTACTCTTGAGCTATTCCAATGGAATTATGAGTATTAATCGGCCCATTAATAGCCTCATAATTATCCCCATTATAGCTATTAGTGGTTACATGACCAATTGAACATGGTCATAATGCGCTGTAATCGCCATTTAGCAAGACTTTCAATAAGCAAGACTTTCAATAAGCAAGATTTTCCACTAGCATTACTTTCCACTTTATAGCCTATCGGAAACACCGCCTATCAAGATTTCATAGCACTAGCAAAGGATACACCACTTCTGGAAACACGCGCTTATCGCTGGAAACACTGCCATCGCTGGAAACCACAAGCAAGATTCACCAAGCAAGATTTCACCAAGACTACCAATACAAACCACTATAAGAGTCGTGGTGTTCATGGACCTTATGGGTGTACATCTGCACCTCCTAACCCATTACAAGGTGTGAACTAATCCCACAAGTGCACTAAATTTTACAACAATCCTCCCAAATTTAGTTCACTTCCTTTGCATGAAAAATAAACATCAATCAAAACATGTGCATAAACGAAAATGTCCCGAGGATTGAATTTCCATCTTAGTAAATTACACGCTCAAATATTCGAGAATCGTGGTGTTCTAAGAATTGAACCCTTCAACCCATTTGAATACCAAGATAAAATACACACAAGTTTTCAAACACTTAAAAGCTCCCGACACTATACAAGCCATGTGTCTATATCCAAATTCATAAATGTTGTAAAAGCTAAAGTCCAAAGCTTTTGAAGCGGCAAACTTCAACATGTACATAGGTGGTACCTCTTTAGTCATGCTCCTACCAAGCACTTTTTCAAAGAAAATTAACCATTAAGAACTAAAGACTTCATCCTCCTTTCCCCCAAATGTACACCCAAATCGCCTTAGCCTACCTTGTGTGTACTCACTTTTAGTGCATTATTGTTATCACACTTAGTTCAATTATCTAGTTGCTTGTGTAAGTTGCTAAGTCTAGTCATATCCTTTGTATACAGTTTTGGGACGATTGGGACTCATGGGAAAAATTAAATTTAATGAAATGACGGGAAGGGAACGTTAAATTCAAATTCCCTTTATTTGCGTAATAATGTACTCCAAGTGTTTTGACCTTTTCAATTCGGGTCAAATTAGTGTTAGAGTAATAAAAGACTCAAGTGTAGGGATGTGCCTATAAATCCCTATCATTTTTGATGTTATCGTAGAGGATGGTAGAGTAAAAGTGTATGAAAAAAAAAAACATATGGGCTATCATCCTACATCTATCTTTAATTTATGTTTATTTGTTTCAGTTATCTACAGTCTAGAGTGTCGAGTCTTGGCTTAGCAACGCCATTCTTCGTATGCTTGTAACATAAAGATTTTTGACTTGCCACCACTAAATAGCCTATCCCACCAAACCATTTGTTTCCCTACCGTAAGCCTAACGTTACAACCCTTTAAAAGACCTCTTTGATAGTCTTTCCTAGGTGCTTACACCAAAGCGATGGAGGTTTGATCTAGTCTCAAGCCTATGGTAATCTATGTACTAGGACCGGTTAATGAGTGTTTATCTTCCATTTCAAACTTGTTATATTTCATATACACCGAGAGATGTGAGTACCCAAACACCCCATGTGAGGTGCTAGTATGTAATTCCGTGCTTGTTATGACTTTCTTGGGGCTTATATGTGTTGTGGATTGTTCTAAACCAATGCTTCATGACCCCAACTTATAAATTAATTGGCTAAAGCACATTTGCTTGAGGACAAGCAAATACCAAGTGTAGGGATATTTGATAAGGTTTTAAAATGTACCTTTTGAGGGTCGTTTAAGCCCTTATTTGATCACTTTTGTATCCGTTATTACTTAATATCGTTCCTTTTCACTTTTAGGCATCTTGAAGGCAAAATGCTTGGAATGACACTTATTCGGACGAAAAGGCGCGAATATCTGAAGAAAATGGCCAAAGTCAAGAATCGAGACACTCAAAGTCTTTGAACCCGAAGGGGCGGCGTCGGTGTTAAATCGCGACACCGTCGCATCACTTTAATGACGATCGAAGAGCCAAATTGCTTATTTACAAGTGGCGGTGTCGGGCTTTAAAAGAGTAGGTTGTCGCAACTCGGGCGACCTAGATTTGATCGACGGCGTCGAGAGATTGAAGGGACGGCGTCACAAGCATAAGGTGGCGTCGCCAAAGACTAACGTGGCCAAGACGAAACCCTAATGACGGCAACCCGGCGGCGTCACAAATTAAAGGTGACGCCGTCGCGAATGTAATCTTATATATAGAATCCGAATTTTTAGTTTTCGGTGTGTAGTCTTTTGGGTAAAACCTAAACCGAACCAAGGCATCTTGTACAGTATTTTAGGGTTCTAAACCCTATCTTACACCAAGATAAGTGTTTTACTTCATTAATTCAATTATGTCTTCAATTACTTGTGTGTATGCTTGCATGTTCTCCATGTCCGGCTAATTTACTTGTGTGTTTGCTTAGGGAATATGAAACTTAATTATTGAATATTGATTGGTTGTCTCTTATCTTAATTGTTAATGATCTAGTAATGCGATAGGTCATTCGTTGTTTAGTTAATGCTTGATTAATCTTTGTGAACCTTAGACTATAACACCTAGAGTAGTTGTAGGCTAAACCATCCAAAGAATACCTTAGAGTTAGAGTTTATAAATCCTAGAGATTTGTAGACGAGACCCTATGGTAGTTTCAAAGAGTTAGGGATAAACGCATACCCTACGAACTTAGACACACAACGCGATTAAGAATAAGGACGTGACAATTCAACCATCAATAGGAGATAATTAAGGAGTAATACAACCTAATTAAACACATCTTTAAATCATCATACGAGCACACAATAATTAGACATAGACTACCCTCGCCTTAGTTAATTAGATAATTAGATAATAGAGTAATCGGTAGAAATACCAACCCCCCAAATCCAAACCCCGAGATTTGTACTTTTCCATTTCCTAAAAATACATTAAAAGATAAAAAATAATCTTCCTCAACCCCAACCTTAGCGTAGTAACTTCTCACTGGCATTCCTATTCCCTGAGAACGATATCAATTCCGTGGCTTACCCTAATACTACGCTACAACGATTAGGTTCACTGCCTAGGGTGTTGAAAAACTTGCTCGACGAAAAGGAAGTTCCTTTGACCCCGAACGCGTCTGTGTAAGCGTATCACCACCATCACCCCTAACTCTGTCAATCACCCTTGACGGCTTGGTATGTGCATCTTTTTGTACAATCATATATGAAGTAACATCAGATAACAAAAACGTTAGGTAGTTATTTGAAACGTTTGGTTAAAAAAAAGGAATTCTTTCTGGGGGGAAAAAGGCTCAAAACTCGATCAAAGTTAATGGATAGTATCTTTTATGCATGGTGTTGCTTTATGCCTACTTAGAAATAAAGCATTGGGTCTGTCGAGTAAATAAGCAATGTTGAGCGGTCTTGAAATATAGAAGCTCAATGGTTAACTATAATGGCAAATTACAATATGTTTGCCCCATTTTATATTTGTTAGTAAATCAAAACTCGCATTGTGATTCGATATCCGTTAAGTTAGTTTATATATTCGCCTTGAATTCTATTTTTGTTTCAGTTTATTACCAAAGAACTTGCGTCTCAATTGTTGGAATCACTCCTAAACCTAGATCAAGTGTTAGTGATTCATATGTAATAGTTAGCTTAATTATGGCCTTTATGTTTGTTATTAGCTTAAGCTTATATAGAAGGCCCATGAGCTTAGGCCCATGTCCATTAAGGAAAGGAAGGGAGTAGGAGTGTTGCACTAGCTCCCCTTCCTATAAATACCTTGTAATAACCCTCACTTGAGGGTTAGTTGATCAATTCATTTCTCTTTCACATATGCTACGCCTAACCGTTCTTAGTATTCATACGCATAGTGTTTGGTTTCTGTCTTGTTCATTCGATCTTTCTCTCTATCTCTTTCTATTGTGCTTGTGTTGTAAACTTAGTGACCTTAAAGTGGTATCAATCGCCAAATAGTTGGGTGAACATATTGCTTTTGAAGTGGGTTTTGGTCCTACGCGTAAAGCATACGGTGATACTTTCGTTCGCTTAAAAACACATTTTTTACACTTTTTAATCCAAGATTCTTGTACTTTCAATGTTTTAAGGTGTTAAAATAACTGTTTTTGGCAAAAAGTTTCAACCTTTACGTGTGGATCATCGTTTTTGAACTTGGTTTTTTACGTGGCAGCTTTCCTACGCGTAACTATTTTAGACACTTTGGATCATCAAGTTTCACACTTTTGTGTTATCTTGGTAATATTGAAGCTATTTCATCACAAAAAATCTGGTTTAGAAATATCTTTTGGCAACAATCATTTTTACGAGTAAGTCTACGCGTAGCTAAACCCTAAAACTACGCGTAACTTGGTTCTTGGTTTGATCTTGAGTTTAGTGGTTTACTCCGTGTTTTCTTGCTTGGATAAGCACGAAAATCGTCGACTTGGGATATCTTTTGCCTTTGTGATAGTGTAAAGATCACTTGAGCAAAACCCTAAAATTACGCATAAGCATAAGCTTACGCGTAGAAACTTCTCGCATACGATTTATCTTACGCCTAAGCTTTGTCTTACGCATAAGGTCATCCTCGCCTAAGTTTTCTCGCCTAACTTCTTGTTTTATGCATAACTTTAGTGTTTTCACCTTACTTACGCGTAAGCTAAACCTCTGCGTAACTCTTGTCATTACAGCGTAACTTTGGTGTTTTACGCATAAGTGCTACTTGGTTTATTGTGATTTCTCGCCTAAGGATACTTCATCAACAAAGGTTCATTCGACTACAAAGATCCATTTAACAACACAAGTTCTTCAACATGTCACAACCACCATACTCTAACTATTTCCTTACACTTATACTCAACGACAACAACAACTAAGTCCACAACATCAACAATGGAATCAACAACAAGCAATTTATCAACAACAATTTAATCAACAACATACTCCACAACTTGCGGCAATTCCACAACCTCAAATGGTTCAACCACCACCAAGTCTTCAAGTTCAACCCTACACAAACGATTTCAATCAACATCCATCAAGGAACACTATGAAGGAACCCACTTGGTTTGCAAAGATGTGTGAAGCTTTAAGCGACCAACAATCAATTCATGAGGTGGATCACTTGATAGACCTCCAATGCTCACTCCAGAACTACGATCAATGGGTGATTAGGTTCTTTAGGTTTTGTGATCCGAAGAAGCCACATGGAAAGTTCTTAAAGAAGGTTATCTTGGAAGGTCCATTTGGATGCCTCATGTCATTGTACCCAGATCCAAATGCTAATCCACCAAGAGATGAACAATCAAACATTGCTACTATTGCGGACTGAATGCGAAGAACTTCTACACTATGAAGGCGATGAGCTTGCAATGCAATATATCCTTTTAGGATTACCAAACCCAATTCTTGCAGTGTTGATGCTCAAAAGGCGCAAAGGCGATGTGGGAACATATTCATCTTCTTATGGAAGGATCGCACTCAATCGGGAGGATATGGAATCCAAAATTTACTTGGCTTATGAACACTTCATGATTGAACTTAGAGACACTAGAGTCTTATCATCATCGATTCTCGGACATCATAAATGATTTGGATAAACACAACATCATCATGCCAAGAATTGCGGTGAATACTAAGTTCTGAGTAGTCTTGGTCACGAATGGGAGAAATATGTCATTTTCTCCGTCAAGCGAAGAACATGCATCATTCTACATACGGTTGTTGTACGATTACTTGAAGCCTCATCAAAAGGAAGTTGATAAGGAAAGGATTCTCCGTGCTCAAATTGCTTCATCTTCACATCCCGAAAATCAACAACTTGCCTTGTATGCTCAAAACAGTTATCCTCCTAAACCAGCAACTCAACCAACTACCACTATCACACCACATGATCAATCACAGCAATCTCAACAAACTCAATTGGTTCCTTACAACAACAACAATGATCAAGCACTTTATAGTCAAGCTAATGAGGAATCCGATCCGTTCGAAGCATTGCAACAAGGATTTGTTATGATTGCTAATGCTTTTGGCCGTTATACAAACAAATCCAACAATCGCATTCGTTCCTCATCAAACACAAGGAATCAGGCTATTATGAACAATGGACGAGTTGAAGTTCAGAATCGTGGTTATGGTCGTCAGATGGGCGGTGGTCAAGGGTTTAATCTTGGGTAGGAATAACAACGAGCTCAAGTGGTGGAATAGAAATGCTCGAGAATGGGTTGAATGGTCTTTGATGCTACAAGCGCAATGAGAAGGACACACAGCTAATGCATGCCCAAAGCCGAGGACTAGGGGCGGTGCTTATCACAAGGAGGCTTTACTTTTGGCTCTTAAGGATGAAGTGGTGGAACTCTCACGGACAAAGAACAAAGTTTTATGGCGGATGCGACTCGAGATGATGATATGGAGGACTTGCGAGGCCAATGCAAATTATTATGTTGATGGCTAATATGCATGAGTTACACATGAGTGACACAGGCCCGTGTATGACACTAATGGCTTGTCTCGGTGCCGAACAAACCTTATTTATCTACGATCTAATATCTCCGCCAACATCCGAATCCGGCAAGGCTCGAATGTTCAAAATGAGTCGTCCACATCTCATTCCGACGATTTTCAACTAGACCCGTAGTTACATTTGACGATCAAGATGACCTTATGGTTTCCTTTGAGAATCAAATTGACTCGTGGTTATACTTGAGGATCTAAATAATGATCATGTTGTGACTCACGTTGAACACACGAACTTTTGCCTCGTCAGGATGTTGATCGTTGCTTAAAACCAACAATCCATAGTGGAAGAATGTCGTGCCATAAATCGGGACTTAAAAAGTAAAATGCACTATTAACCAAGGATTTTGAATGTTTAAAATGCAACTCAACTTTTCAAAACTCAAGAAAAAGCGTGAAAAAGGTTTTGAAGCCGCTTTTGCTAAATCTCATCAAAGCGAAAAACATTTAGAGAGACAGATCGTGATCTAGCCGCTTGAAGAATGCTTTGTTGTGCGAAATAGAACAACTGAAACATGAACATAAAAAGCAAATTAACGCTCTCACCTTGGAAAATCAAAAAGCTAAAGGTGAGTTATTAACTTGTCAAAAGCAGTTCTCTGCATACAAAAAGCATTCAACGAAGCGAATAGATGATCATCTTGAAGAAATTATCGACTTGCAAAACAAACTTAAAGAGTTTAAAATGTTGTTTACAAACATGGTGAGTCGGTCACAACTATTGAAAAGTTTACTTTAAAACCCAATCCAAATGGATATGGACCGAATCTTCGATTACAAACCTAAGCTTTCAACCAAAGCATTCAAACCAAATCACGAAGTTTCGGTCGAGAATATAAAATTGATAATTACATTATGAGTGTTGTTGAATATCATCGTCAAGAGGAATTAGATGCGAAGAAGAGAGTCGATCAAAATTAGAAACCATTGTTTACAACAAACCTTTTAACTGCTTCAAAAGCGGTCACTTCGTCACACCAACGGATTCTTCTAACACACCAAGGATTATCATAAAAGTATGAGTCTTCTAATGTTAATCCCCAACCGGATTATGCACAAATTTATGGTCCTTTACCTTCCATCGGTGAAGTAAATTCAAAACACGAAAATCGCAAAATTCTTAGATATTTTGACCTTTTCATGGTGACCTCAAACTTTTACAACATGAGATAGAATATCATTCTAAAATCAAAGTTCAACATTTTCAATCGCCTCGCGCGAGAACAAAGAGACATTTTTCGGAAAAATCTTTTACCAAATGTTAAAAATTTGAAACATTGTGCATTGTCTTGGGAGCAGGACTTTCATAAGGAACTTGGATTGATGAAGGTCGTTTTCAAGAAAAAACATCTATTTCTAATACTAAGCGTAAAAAGAAAATGTTGAGAAAAGATGTTGATCGACTCTTGGAAGATGTTATCATCTTGATGTCCATAATCTTTGTGTTATTGAATTCTTTGTCATATGCATCGATTATATCTCTGCGATCTTGTTGATTACGTAGTAATCGTTGAGTATTACGATAATGTGCATCGGATCGAGTCTTTAAAAGTCGAAAATGAGCGATTGATTAACGAGCTTTCAAATGCAAAACGTCGTCTTCAATGGTGTCAAAAGATTGTCACAATCGTGAACTTGCTTTGCAAAACAAAATCAACCGATTGCAATCCAAAACGTTTAATCCAAAATTTGAGCAAGCTGGATGATCAAAACATGTCTTTGAAATGTCAAATCTCAAAATATGAACAAGAACTTGTAAAAGTTAAGCAGAATATGGTGTCATATTTGATTTACTTAAAAGACTCGTGATGAAGCATCAAACGAGGTTGATCATTTTCTTGCACACACTAAGGAAGTCTTGAATTTTTGGAAATCTTCGTTACGAAAATCAAGAATTGGTGCACACTATCTTTGAGTTAAGAGAAATGTTAGGAAAGTATGAACAACTTCCGCCTACCATGATTAAGAGAATAGCACCGTAACACTTAGAAATCGTGAACCTAGAATCCCTACGCCAAATCACAAGTTGCTAACGTGCTTCCTTCTCTTGAAAGCAGAGAATAGTTGCCTCTTTTCCAAACGTCCGCACTTCATAGCCTAGGAGCAATACAAGGAAGAATAGGAAGTTGCGACCTAAGAAAAGAACAATAAAGAATGTTGAAGTAGAAGAACACCTAGGACTATGAATAAGACTCACGTTGCTTCCACTATTATTGCGTCGGCAAATGTAATAGAAATAGTGATGTAACGAATGCTAAACCTTTAAGTCCTTTCGATATTCGATCGATGCACCTTGTGTTATTTGTCGTAAAAGTATGAATTCGATTGTCATGACAAATGTGTTGCTAAAGCTATCATCTCTCGTTTAAGGAATCCTAAGAATCGGAATACCTCTAGGCCCACTAATCATTCTAAGTCGTGCTTGGTAGACCGCCTCTTTAGATTCTAAGAACCGCATTGATGTCCTGTAGCTCGGTTTCACCTCTTAGGAATGTCGTACCACCTAGTGCATTCACTAAGACTAAAGCAAATACTAGTTGGAGATGGCGAAATGGATATATAACACACTAGGATTTAAATGGATGCCTAAAGTAATTGATGTGTGTATGTCTACTATAAGCGCTCCGAACCCTCTAACATTTGGGTTCCACATCTACTTCTATTCCATCCGTCGCTGCGTGTGTAATGCGGTGATACAGATCATTCTCTAGATTGTTGATAGCGGATGTTCCCGACACATGACGAGCAACCTTAAACTGTTATCAAACTTTATTGCAAAGTTCATTGGCACTTTGTCGATTCGGGAATGATCACTTGCAGACTATCATGGGCTACTGAGACTATATCAATGGAAACATCGAAATTAGCGGGGTTTATTATGTGGAAGGCCTCGGTCACAATCTGTTTTTATGGGTCGGTTACGTGATGGAGATTTGGAGGTTGCTTTCGGGAGAAATCTTGTTTCATTCGTGATCTACAAGGAAACGACCTTATGTCCGGCTCGCGTAATTCTAGTCTTTACACTATCTCTATGCAAGACATGGTTGCTTCATCTCCCATATGCTTACTTTCAAAGGCAACATCAACAAAATCACGGCTATGGCACCGTCGTCTCTCACATTTAAACTTTCAAACTATAACCAATCTTGCTCGACACAAACTAGTTGAAGGTCTCCCACGATTCCGGTATTCTAAAGATCACCTTTGCTCGCTTGTGAACAAGGGAAAAGCACTCGTGCTCATTTTCCTTCAAAGGTGGAACACAACTCTCGACATGTGCTTCATCTTCTTCACATGGATTTGTGTGGCCCGATCTGCGTGCAAACGATCAATGGCAAATGCTACATCTTAGTAATTGTTGATGACTATTCACGCCGGACTTGGGTCTACTTTCTTGAAGCAAAGACCAAGCTCCACAGATGATCATCACCTTTCTCACGAAAATCTGAGTTCGACTCGAAACACCGTCGGACAAATCCGAGCAGACAAAGGAACCGGATTTGTTAACCAAACTCTTCGTGAATTTTATGAGAAAGTAGAATTCAACATCGGACATCTATTGCACGTACACACGAACAAAGCGGAGTTGTTGAAAGACGAAACGAGCGTTAGTGGAAGCTGCAAGAACAATGTTAATCAATGCTAAACTCCCAGATTACTTGTGGGCGGTGTATCTCTGCATGCTATACTCAAAACCGTTCTATGATTACAAAACACCACAACAAAACACCTTTCGAGCTTGTCCACAACGAAAACCGAATCTCAAACACTTTCATGTATTTGGATCTCTTTGCTATCCGAATAATGATCATGATGACTTTGGAAAGCTCAAAGCCAAAGTTGACATTGGAGTCTTTATTGGATATTGTGATAATTCTAAAGGTTTCGAATGGAATCGTCGAACAAAGGAGGTTATGGAAATGATTCATGCTCATTTTGATGAACTTACGGAAATGGCTTACGAGCATATGACTTGGAACCTATCACAACCGCTTAAACTTCCTCAAACCCCATCATCGGTGAACAAAGCCCTGACTCACTCGTCAACAAATGGAAAGGTTATTTGCTCATTGTTCGGTGGCGATATTGATGAACATGCTCGGTGTATCCGTTGTTTCCATTGCTCAACGATACTACTCTTATACGATACACTGCTACAACAACTCTTTGAAGAAGCACCACCAATTGACTCCAACACAACAGTTGAACAAACCGCTTCCAACAATGATGAACCGGTGATGATGTTCTTAATGAAGTACCCCACCTGCAAATTTTGATCCAAATCGTTCTTTAACCCGTTTGCTAATGAGGCTGCTTGCACCGGATGTCGCGGAATCTTCAACAAGCCATTTAAATCCTCAAAATCGCACAATGTATACCAACATCAACCCTCAACACATCGATAGACAAAGACCATCCTCTAGAAAATATTATTGGCAACCCAAATCAACCGGTCGTTACGAGACAACGTCTTTACACGATGGTGAACATTGCATTTATGCACTCACGTCTGCCAATATGAGCCTAAAACATTAAAGGCGTAATGACAAAGACAATTGGATTGAATCCATGCAAGAAGAACTCAACCAATTCAAGCGTCTTGAAGTATGGGAGCGGTTGAAAGACCAACGGGGTCTCGTCATTGGTCTCAAATGGATTTGGAAGAACAAATTGGATCTTTGAAGGGCGTAATCGAGAAACAAGTCACGTCGGTGGCTAAGGGTTATCGACGGGAGGAGGTATTGAATTTGAAGAATCATTTGCTTGGTTGCTCGTCTTGAGGTTGTTCGGATATTTCTCGCGTTCGCGGCTCATATGAATATGACGGTCTTTCGGATGGATGTCAAAGCTGCGTTTCTAAATGGACAACTGAAAAGCGGTTTATGTCGACCAACCGGAAGGATTCGTCGATCCCGAGTTCCCGAACCATGTCTACAAACCGAACAAAGCTCAGTATGGTCTCAAACAAGCTCCTCGGGCATGGTGCGATAAGCTATCATCTTTCCTCATTGCCAATAATTTCACCAAAGGTTGGTCGACCCTACTCTTTTCATACAATATCACGGGCACATATCTTAATTGTTCAAATTTACGTGGATGACATCATTTTGGGTCTACACATAAAAAGTACTCTATCGCTTTTGCAAAACTAATGAAGAAAAATTTTGAAATGTCCATGATGGGTGAACTTACGTTCTTTCTAGGATTGCAAGTTCATCAATCACCCGTGGTATTTTCTTGAGTCGATCAAATATGCCCTTGAGTTGTTAAACAAATTTGGAATGAAAACACGTGACACTTATGCCACACCAATGACTCATACCAAGAAGCTAGACGATTTACATGGGAAATTAATGGACCCTACAAAATACCAAGTATAATTGGGTCTCTCATGTATCTAACATCTAGCAGACTGATATTATCTTTGCCGTTTATCTCTGCTCCCGTTATCGATCGAGACCAATGAAGCCCACCTCTACGAGGCTAAAAGAATCCTCCGATACATCAAGGGAACCATTAACTTGGGGATCCGGTATCAGAAGGATTACGGTTTTGAACTAATCGCTTTTGGATCTTTGATCATGCGGGATGTTTAGATTCACGGAAAAGTACTTGAGAGCACTACAATTTCTTGGTGATAAACGGTGTCTTGGCAATCGAAGAATCGGGATTGTACATCATTGTCATCAACGAAGCGAATATGTAGCCATGTCGTGTTGTGCTCAAGTCATCGGATGAGAACACAACTCAAAGACTATGGTTACGTGTTTGATGTAATCCCGATGTATTTGCGACAATCGGAGTGCTATTGCGATCTCGTGCAACTCGATTCGAAGATTCAAATCAAAGCACATCGATCTTCATTATCATTTCATCAAGGACCACATGGAGCAGTGCAGTTGAATTATACTTAGTGGGTGCAGAATACCAATTGGCGGATCTACTCACCAAAGCCTTTCCTCCCGCTCGGTTTAATGAGTTTGTCCACGGATTGGTATGCGGTGTTTGACTCAAGAGGCTGGATGAACTCTTAAAAGCAGTCTTAAAACCGGTCAAACACCAAAATATCTTTTGTAAATATTTTTCAAAAACAAAATACAAAAATATAAAACACGATAAAACAACAAAAATATTCTTCTATCTATTTTTCTTTCAACATGGCAAGTACATTTCTTCCGTCAACACTCTAATCTTTCAAAATTCATATTTTCCGATCAAGTGTTGAGGGAGAAAATAAATATAACTGTTTCAAAATAACTGTGTACTTGCATGTTATACTATCCTGGTTGATTCTTTAATAATGGTGGTCACATTTACGGTTTCGACACTCCTCGGACTAAAATTTATAACCTTTCATTATTTCAAAAGTCGAGGGGAGTGTCGTCAAAGTTATTTCAAGTATTCTTCGTTTGGTAACCAAAATGGAAGTTAAAGGCTTTTGATGTAAATGGTAAAGGTGGAGGGACTGAAAGTGTCAAAAGTTTAAAGTGTTTTCTAATAAAACTCCCCACCTAACATTAACTCTTCACATTTATTACACAACCTAACTCATCCTACGCTTAAAATTCGTTCAACAAATCCGTGTTTTGGATCATAAATTTGTAAGTTGTTTCACAATCTTAACGTAGTTACAAACATTGGTTTTGATTTTTATACGAATCCAACGGTCAAATTTTTGTATATGATTGATCTTGTGTTCTACGCATATGCGTATGAACACATGATCAAGATTGTGTGTTTATGGTTAAAAGGATAGTGTCAAAACGTTTTTATAACATTAATGATATCATTTTATCCTCAAAATGCACCCAGATACACGAATTGATGGATTTTGGAAATTAGGGTTTATGCGTGGGTTTGGGTGTTTTCATATGTGAACGTTTTTGGTAATAAAGATTATTATAATAGGTTGTTTTAAAGTTGAATTGATCATATTTAAGCCCAGAACTTGCCCAGAAACATAAAAAATGAAAGAATTGAAATTTAGGGTTTATGTTCATACGGTTTGGGTATTTTTGATTCATGACATGTTTGATGTTAAAACTTGGATAAAACAACTCTATAGGCTTCTTAGACTTACCAGAAAAACTTTGGTACAATTTCCATGGCTAGATTTCTTACGCGTAATTCTTGAAACTAGGGTTTAAGTTCTACGCATAAGGTTTTCTACGCGTAAACTGTTTGATAAGTATTCATGCCTTGATATGTTATAGAATGAATGTATGTGCTAAAATTGATGCTATGATGATTTTATTTCGGGTTTGCTACGTAAAATCGGAATCAAGGTTGTTAGACATCTACGCATAAGGATCACCTTACGCGTAGAAGGTTATCGTAAGAGAAATCTTACGCGTGGCGTTCACACTTAAGGTTCTACATAAGGGACTACGGCGTATCCTGTGAAGGATATGCGTGTGATGACCTCTACGCATAAGGTCTACTCTTACGAGTAAGCCTTACGCGTAAGGTTTATATACGCTTACGCGTAAGCTCTACGCATAAGGTCCCCTTTTCCTACGCGTAATATTTCTTACGCGTAAGTCAGGATCCTACGCATAAGCTTGTGCCTACGCGTATATCACTCCTGTTTACGCATAAGCTACCATTTCTACGCCTAAGCCTTGATCAAACCTTCATTATGAATTGTTACGCGTGCAAACTTGTAAATAAATAAATCATAATGTCACGAAACCAATAATGTCACTAATAAGCTTAAACGTTTAATATGTTGTGAAAAATATGAGATAACATAAACTTTAAAACCTAAAGTTAACTAACTCTCAAAACTTATCATGACATCATTGGACTATTGAATAAACAAGTGATTTTGGACTCGTAACAATCATTGACATATCTCATTCAATTATTAGGCAATAAAACCATTTGTTGACTAACATAATGTCTTTCGATATGTTGGTTCTTTTGGCTAAATGTATTTTAGATCACGACATGGACACTCAAATGAATGTAGATGCACCAAATGTACTCACCATTGCGATATCTTCCCATGGCTATCCAATGAAGATTGGAAAGAAAACCTTCGTGTTGACTTTGAAACCCTCACCGTCTCTTGCTTGATTCTTTGTGGATATTACGAAGAACCATCCTTATCGAACATGCTCTCTCATTCACTCTTGTTCGAGATATCTACATTCATCGATTACGGAACACAATGCAAAAGATCAAAGGACAAAATGATGTGTTGTGACTCTCGACCACAAACAAGTCACTATCACTCCTGCAGATTTAGAGTTGTCCTCCTCATTCGACATCATACCAATGAATACTCTGCTGCACCAAGCAAGAGACCGTTATGCAATTCTTGGTTGATATTGGGTATGACGAAGCTTGGGAGTAATCAATAAGCATTCACACGTGGATCTCAAGAATATTCCTCGACCTTGGAGAACCCTTTACATCATCATCACAAAATCTTTACGGTCGTGACGGTGACTATGAGCATCACAAGCTCGTGGAACTGCAAATCTTTTGGGCTCGATCAACATGAAACACATCAAAATTAAAGCTCGATATGGGATGACATGATGACATTCCTCAAAAGCTTGGCTCAAAGATTCCTTATATCGGATATACAAAACTATTGATCCAAAGAGCACTTGGATACAACCCCGATATCCCCAAAAGAATCAATGACCCGACAATCTTGACGTGTTGTCCGAACCCACTCTAACGATCGGTTAAGGAGTCAACTACCAAGAAACAAGGTGATGTGTTGCACGATCTCCTTCTCTTAGATGAACTCAAACAACTCTACTCTTATAAAAGATATTTGGTAGTTGTGAAGAAGAACAAAGTTGGTTTTCTTGATGATAAATCTTCCGGTACACCTACAAGGAAAACCGAAGAGGAGTCTGGAAGTCTTTGCAAGCACTTGAGAGTCGAGGAAGTTCCCAAGAGGAATCCTCCTCGTAAAAGGATAGTTCCTTCTAAGGAAGCTCTGTTCCCATTCCGTGCCAAAGCTGAACCGCCAAGAAAGCTAGTGGATGAAAGCTCAAGATACACAATCGACGAAGAGATCTTCTACTACGAAGCGACAACCGATATTACTCCATCGGTAGCTAGACCTCCCGGTCCACCAAACAGATAAAGGAAAAGGAAAACTCCGGTGATTGAGCATGATAAGGAGAGCTCGGAAGAAGAACCCATTGATGAGCAAAAGGAATATCAAAGGAAGTTGAAGGAACTCGAGACATAAACATCTTGCGAAGCATTTGTAAAGATCAAACTCGTGGCCGGAGGTTCGGTGGTGGTACTCAAGCCACACCAGTTCTTGATGCGGTTAATCAACCCGATAAGGGAACTGGTACTACCACCACCCACGAACAACAACAACGGCAGACTGAGGACCCCATCAACTTTGATACTGAGGAACCAGAAACTGATAAGACTAAGAAAACTCCTGCTGATGATTCTAAGGCTGATGATAAGACTATGTCTGGAAATGAAGAAGAAACCGCTTATGATAAATTTCTTCTAGACAGTCCCACTCTGTCACACCCCCAAATTACATGTTTTGCAGCGGAATGGAATTCCTGGGGGATGACTGTCATAGCACCACAATCACAGTTATATTGAACGACCTAAAGTGTCGTTTGGAAAATACATCGTTTGATTTAATAAAATAATCAGAGTTTACAAAGTGTAGGTCCCAAATGAAAATCAACGTGTGCGGAAATAAATTTGATACAAGCCAAACGATGTTTTTAAAGTTCATAAAACCCAAGTGAGACGCGTCGTCACCGCGACTCTATGATGTGTCCATATGCATGCCATGAAGTGAATGCCTTAGATACCTGAGATAAAACATGCTAAAAAGTGTCAACACAAAGGTTGAGTGAGTTCATAGAGTTTGTGTTGAAATGTAAAGCCTTTAAAGAATGTTCATGCAGCAAAGGCATTGTAAATCCACTCGGTTCAAGTTCGCCCATACAAAACTTGCAACTGTGTGTTTACAACCCACTGCCAAAATGTGTATAGTTTATGTTCAAGCGCATGATGACAAATGAATTCACATAATAATGCGTAACTTAATGTATTAATAGTTAATTGACATAACACATATGAGTGTTGTTTCAAATTGTTCCAAGACCATTAGTTCCATGATTATACCAAGACATTTAGTTCAATGATTATACCAAGACATTTAGTTCAATGATTATTCCAAGACATTTAGTTCAATGATTATACCAAGACATTTAGTTCAATGATTATACCACGACATTTAGTTCCATGATTTATGTTATAGAATATGACTAAACATTCAGTTCAGATAAACATATAGTTTGCAAATAATCATGATTGTCATAAAAATAGTTGAGCATGTATCTCCCCCAAAAGTAATTCAAAACAATTAAAAGAGTAGGGGCTATGACTCACTTGGTAAAATGATGCGAAGACAACAAAGGAGTACAACTGTAATGTAGCGTGAACCTCTAATCATGACCTATTATGGATGATATGATATATAATAAGTCATGATGTAATGTTATGCATGCAATTCGTATGATATCTATACCACTTGTACGTTTTTGAAAAATAGAATTTATCGTCGAAATATATGTTTATGACATCTCGTCATGTTATAAAATACTTTACAAGTATATACGTTGAAACCACCTCATACGATAGTCGTTTAGTGATTTATCAAGAATTTATAGCTTTTCGTCGTAAAATAATGTCATTTGACAATTTCATGAAAGTGACTAAACAACCTTGAAAAACTAGTCGTAAAATGGTGCACATCGAGTGTTAGGAAACGAACTCAACGGTTTTGGGAAGCTTGTATCATTATCTCAAAGTTTTAGCATTTAAGTTTTCATCCTAGAGGTCTCGATCATGGAGAAAAATATAGGTAAAGTATGGTACTTTTGTCCAAAATATTGTTTAAGGGTGGTTTTCGGCAAAGTTTAAGTGATCGTATTTTATTCGTTACAACTCCGCTTGACGAACGGTTGGACATTTTGAAAAATATGCTAAGCGAACTTACTTTTACTAGAAGACATCATGTTATGAAAAGTAGTACATCCATGTTAAAAACGACCCTCAACATGGTCCTTCGTGGCCGTAATATTTGTCTAATAGAAAATATATTAATGTTGCTAATATAATCAAGTTACGGCAACTTGTTTAAAATGTGAATAACTTAATCGTTATAAGTCCGTTTTCTACGTTTTATATATCCTCGGAATCGTGATAATATATACTAATATATTTTTGATAAATCGACACATTTATTAACGCTTAAGATTCATTTTTGACTCGTAAAAAGTTGATATAACATGCTGAATTTTCTGAAGATTATAGTCTTCGTCGTCAAACTTGAAAATAGCATAACTTCTTCGTTATAACTCCGTTTTAACCCGTTCAAGCGGTCACGTTTTCGTTTTAAAGTATATTTTCTAAATATCTAGGCCAAAATTTTTTATCTACTGTCGAAAATTCCAGAATTCAAAAATATGGACAGACCCTTAATTAAACTTGTCGAAATGAGTTTTTCTCGCGCCAAACCTATTCCAACCAATTCAAAACAACTCCGAAGCTATTCTAATCCTATCATACACCTTCTTAGGGTGTCATGGGTTCCTCGACATCACCAAAAGTGATATATTTCAAGGAGTAATTATAGGATAACAAATATAAATTAATAGTGCTTATAAACAATTTAAGTGGTATAGACATCATATAACTTGTATGTTTTACTCATGCATGATAAAAATGAACACAACATGAATATGAAAGATGATGATGAATATGAAATGCTTACTAGTTACTTGATGAGGTGATATGAACAAAGGATTAATCCTAAATACCCTCGGTTTTTATTTCACAACCTTAAACAAGAGTGTAACTAGAGTGTAAATAACTTGACTAGAAATTTTTGATGATCCTCCTTCTTGGTCCCTTATGGTTGCCGGTTTGTGTAGAGAAGAGAGGAAGCAAATGGTTTACACTTTGGATATTATAAATTGTATGTGTTAAGTTTTGATGAGTATAATACATTTAATATAAGATATTTTGCAAATGTTGGTGACTCACCTTGCTTGTCGACAAGGGTGTATCTACATTAGGAAATACATTTTTTTACTAAGTATAGATGTAGATTAGATATGTATTGGTAAGTATAGTTAAGTAATTAAGTGTACATTTAAGCTTGTAAAATAGCGTCAACTAAAAATAAATTTTAACGGGTCAAAATAAAACATATTGAAGTCATAAAAATTATAAAAATGCATTTCTTGCAAAATTTGAGTGAAATGATAATTATCGTGTAATATTTAAGAAAACCGTCGTAATTATGTAAATATAACAATTTATATACGAAATAAATTTAAAACACCGGGTAAACTAATAATAATATTTTTATAAACTTAATATGAGTATAAAAATATGTCGGGATAATTTTTGGAAGTAACGGATCAAATGTTCAAAATAATTAATTACGCGATAGCGTTTATTTAATATGAAAATTACGCGTTTAATGTGAAATGCAAAAATCATGAATGAACTAACATGATGATAATGATGCCAATGAAATGTAGACTAAACCTAGTCTATATGAAATGTCCTTGATGATTGTTCATGAATTCGCAGCTAAACCATTAAGGTTACGCGAATTTGATACTCGTAAACCTAGTTTACGATAAATGATGAAATAGTGAAACTTGAGAAATGACACGAAATTGCGAGTTGTCACATTCGCCCCTAAAAAGGAATTCAGTCCACGAATTCGGTTAGTGTTAGTCTATCAATTTTTGAGTTTATGATGAATATCGAGGAGAGAAGACATGGAGAAGTGTCGTTACGGTTATCGATGATTGAGAGTTTATAGAACATCGTAGTAAAGAAAATATTGGATGAATCTCCCATGAGCATCACTTTGACTTGGAATATGTGAAAATTTTACTTGCACTAAGATTTATAAATAACTGCTCCCAACATAACATGATCCCTCCAGAATTAGACATAGTTAGCTAGGCTATGTATAATTAAGGAACAATAATGTGACGTTTGGTTTAGTTGTTATAACTCTCAATGTTTACATAGATTTAAACCGTGTCGTTAAAATGGCATTTAAAGTAGAAGGAAGTAAAATTCTCACAAGTGATAACAAATCGGAAGGAAAAGAAAGTACGCTTAATGAGAATATTTTACAATGAGTGGTTTATCAAAAGTAGTACATCCTAAGTCATAAGATCCGAATACGATGGAAGACATAAACTTAGTACGACATAGTACATAAGGAAAATTAAGATTGTTAGTTTTCGAACTTCTTCAGTCTTCCGCGTTGTTGAGACCATGACGAGCTTCTCCTCCTTCTAACATGTATGCATTCCATGAGCACCTTCAACTTGTTGACCTTGGTTTTGAGGACATTGATTCCGATAGTGTCCTTGCTCCCCACATCCGAAGCATGTGACTACGGATTTACCTCTACAATCCCTGGCATGGTGTCCTAGTTTTTGACACTTGTAGCACTTAACAGGGCAAAGACCCGAGTGATGATACTTACATCGATTACATAGTGGGTAGGTTCCAGCATAACCTCTGCCTTCTATTGGTGCAGCAACATAAACCATTGCGGCTCCTTGTCCTCTATTCTGCTGTTGATGATGGTTAGTGTTACGGTTTTGGTTGCTGTTATTATAACCTCCCTGGTCATTTTCCCATTTTGTTTTGTTGTGGTTAGTTTGGTTGTTGGTGTTGGTGTTGGTGTTGATGGTGTGATTGTTTTTATTGTTGTCGTGGTTATTGTTGATAATATTTTCCCCTTTCTCAACTTGAGCCATGAGTTTTTGAGTTATCCTAATAGTCTCTTCAATTGTTTATGGATCGGAAGATGTTACATCTCCTTGAATACATTGTGGAAGTCCTCCAATGAAATTTTCCAGTAGTTTCTCATTGTCCGAAACCATTGATGGACATAGTGCAGCCAATTCTTGAAACCTCCTGATGTAGGTCTCGATGTCATAACCAACAGTCACTAACTCATAAAATTCCGTTTCTAATTTCTTCACCTCCGTGCGTGGACAATACTTCTTAGTTACCAGATTCTTGAATTCACCCCACGTGAGCTTATGCGCATTTTCGATACCAATAGGTCATGCATCTGAATTCCACCATGACATTGCGCCATCTAAGAGTGTACCGGTGGCAAAATTCACCTTGTAGTCATCGGGCAATTGCATAGAAGAAACACAGACTCCATCTTCTCAAACCATCGAACCATAGCGGTGGCTCCTTCATGCCTTTGAACTTTGTGGGATCACAGTTCTTAAAGTCCTTGTATGTACAATTTGAACTCAGACCCTCCTGCGGCTCACATGCGAAGCAAATCTAGCGACTTGGCGTGACCAGCCTCGGCGGCAGTAGCTACCGTTGCTCGTTCTTTTCTTAGTGCCTCGGCTATACTATCCTCTACATACTTTTGGATAGCGGTGGTGTCATGTCTAGTGCAGCTTTCTTTGGCGCCATAACTCTTCAAAATAAGAGGAAAAATGAGACGTAGCAAAGTCCTATGTTAAGAATAAGCGCTCTAAAGAGATGTGATGTGAGGTGATAAGTTTGAGGTTACTTTTCAAGATGAGTGAAGGTTTAGTGACTTAGTGTGTGAATAGCGTGTAACTCGACATGTTAGTGGTGAAACAAAGGAGTGAGAGTGACTTTGCCCTACTTAAAGGTTTATCTCGACATTCGACGTTATCGGTGATGAATCAGCTGATATTAAAATTGCGATAGGGAATGACAAAGCATTCTCCACATTAGAGTATGAGGAAATGATAATGGGATGGGTAATTAAAGGCATCCATGTGACAATCGATTTGAAATGAAAGTAAATAACTCGAAAAATGTTCGTATAAACCGCATGTAAAGTGAATATGCACTTATGATGAAATGATGAGATGCTATGATGATGTAGTTATAGTCTAGGGTCAATGATGCAACCTAGTTCTCTATAACTCAAGCTCGATACCAATCATCACACCCCAAATTACATTTTGCGTGGAATGGAATTCACGGGGATGACCGTCATAGCACCACAATCACAGTTATATTGAGCGACCTAAAGTGTCGTTTGGAAAATACATCGTTTGATTTAATAAAATAATCGAGTTTACAAAGTGTAGGTCCCAAATGAAAATCAACGTGTGCGGAAATAAATTTGATACAAGCCAAACGATGTTTTTAAAGTTCATAAAACCCAGTGAGACGCGTCGTCACCGCGACTCTATGATGTGTCCATATGCATGCCATGAAGTGAATGCCTTAGATACGAGATAAAACATGCTAAAAGTGTCAACACAAAGGTTGAGTGAGTTCATAGAGTTTGTGTTGAAATGTAAAGCCTTTAAAGAATGTTCATGCAACAAAGGCATTGTAAATCCACTCGGTTCAAGTTCCGCCCATACAAAACTTGCAACTTTGTGTGTTTACAACCCACCGCCAAAATGTGTATAGTTTATGTTCAAGCGCATGATGACAAATGAATTCACATAATAATCGTAACTTAATGTATTAATAGTTAATTGACATAACACATATGAGTGTTGTTTCAAATTGTTCCAAGACCATTAGTTCCATGATTATACCAAGACATTTAGTTCAGTGATTATACCAAGACATTTAGTTCAATGATTATTCCAAGACATTTAGTTCAATGATTATACCAAGACATTTAGTTCAATGATTATACCACGACATTTAGTTCCATGATTTATGTTATAGAATATGACTAAACATTCAGTTTAGATAAACATATAGTTTTCAAATAATCATGATTGTCATAAAAATAGTTGAGCATGTATCTCCCCCAAAAGTAATTCAAAACAATTAAAAGAGTAGGGGCTATGACTCACTTGGTAAAATGATGCGAAGACAACAGTGAGTACACTGAAATGTAGCGTGAACCTCTAACTGCGACCTATTATGGATGATATGATATATAATAAGTCATGATGTAATGTTATGCATGCAATTCGTATGATATCTATACCACTTGTACGTTTTTGAAAAATAGAATTTATCGTCGAAATATATGTTTATGACATCTCGTCATGTGATAAAATACTTTACAAGTATATACGTTGAAACCACCTCATACAATAGTCGTTTAGTGATTTATCAAGAATTTATAGCTTTTCGTCGTAAAATAATGTCATTTGACAATTTCATGAAAGTGACTAAACAACCTTGAAAAGCTAGTCGTAAAATGGTGCACATCGAGTGTTAGGAAACGAACTCAACGGTTTTGGGAAGCTTGTATCATTATCTCAAAGTTTTAGCATTTAAGTTTTCATCCTAGAGGTCTCGATCATGGAGAAAAATATAGGTAAAGTATGGTACTTTTGTCCAAAATATTGTTTAAGGGTGGTTTTCGGCAAAGTTTAAGTGATCGTATTTTATTCGTTACAACTCCGCTTGACGAACGGTTGGACATTTTGAAAAATATGCTAGGCGAACTTACTTTTACTAGAAGACATCATGTTATGAAAAGTAATACATCCATGCTAAAAACGACCCTCAACATGGTCCTTCGTGGCCGTAATATTTGTCTAATAGAAAATATATTAATGTTGCTAATATAATTAAGTTACGGCAACTTGTTTAAAATGTGAATAACTTAATCGTTATAAGTCCGTTTTCTACGTTTTATATATCCTCGGAATCGTGATAATATATACTAATATATTTTTGATAAGTCGACACATTTAATAACGCTTAAGATTCATTTTTGACTCGTAAAAAGTTGATATAACATGCTGAATTTTCTGAAGATTATAGTTTTCGTCGTCAAACTTGAAAATAGCATAACATCTTCGTTATAACTCCGTTTTTACCCGTTCAAGCGGCCACGTTTTCGTTTTAAAGTATATTTTCTAAATATCTAGGCCAAAAATTTTTATCTACTGTCGAAAATTCCAGAATTCAAAAATATGGACAGACCCTTAATTAAACTTGTCGAAATGAGTTTTTCTCGCGCCAAACCTATTCCAACCAATTCAAAACAACTCCGAAGCTATTCTAATCCTACCATACACCTTCTTAGGGTGTCATGGGTTCCTAGACATCACCAAAAGTGATATATTTCAAGGAGTAATTATAGGATAACAAATATAAATTAATAGTGCTTATAAACAATTTAAGTGGTATAGACATCATATAACTTGTATGTTTTACTCAAGCATGATAAAAATGAACACAACATGAATATGAAAGATGATGATGAATATGAAATGCCTACTAGTTACTTGATGAGGTGATATGAACAAAGGATTAATCCTAAATACCCTCGGTTTTTATTTCACAACCTTAAACAAGAGTGTAACTAGAGTGTAAATAACTTGACTAGAAATTTTTGATGATCCTCCTTCTTGGTCCCTTATGGTTGCCGGTTTGTGTAGAGAAGAGAGGAAGCAAATGGTTTACACTTTGGATATTATAAATTGTATGTGTTAAGTTTTGATGAGTATAATACATTTAATATAAGATATTTTGCAAATGTTGAGTGACTCACCCTTGCTTGTCGACAAGGGTGTATCTACATTAGGAAATACATTTTTTTTTACTAAGTATAGATGTAGATTAGATATGTATTGGTAAGTATAGTTAAGTAATTAAGTGTACATTTAAGCTTGTAAAATAGCGTCAACTAAAAATAAATTTTAACGGGTCAAAATAAAACATATTGAAGTCATAAAAATTATAAAAATGCATTTCTTGCAAAATTTGAGTGAAATGATAATTATAGTGTAATATTTAAGAAAACCGTCGTAATTATGTAAATATAACAATTTATATACGAAATAAATTTAAAACACCGGGTAAACTAATAATAATATTTTTATAAACTTAATATGAGTATAAAAATATGTCGGGATAATTTTTGGAAGTAACGGATCAAATGTTCAAAATAATTAATTATGCGATAGCGTTTATTTAATATGAAAATTACGCGTTTAATGTGAAATGCAAAAATCATGAATGAACTAACATGATGATAATGATGCCAATGAAATGTAGACTAAACCTAGTCTATATGAAATGTCCTTGATGATTGTTCATGAATTCGCAGCTAAACCATTAAGGTTACGCGAATTTGATACTCGTAAACCTAGTTTACGATAAATGATGAAATAGTGAAACTTGAGAAATGACCTGAAATTGCGAGTTGTCACACACTCGTTCTAAGGAGGAAACTTCTGAACCACTGAAGGACCCCGAGTCTCCTCATGTCTCATCATCATCAGATTCGTCTTCTCACTCCTCACCACTACCATCAAAAAGGTCAACCAAATCAACATCCAAATCAGTGAAGAAGCCAACTGCATCTTGGATCTCTCAAGCTAAGACACGAATCCTTAAAGATGTCAAGCAGTCGAAAGAAAGATGTGCTCTACAAGAAAATGAATTTCTTGATCGATCGATCTGATATCTTCATGATGAGAACGACAAGATGCAAGTTGAAAGGGAATATGTCCGAAGCTCATGAAAGATGATCTTCAAGGGAAAATGGACGAGATGATCAAAGGATACACTCACAAGTTCCTTCTTGACATCGTTCACGGAATTACAAAGGAGATGTTCACCAAACAACTCTATCCGAATCTCTTACATCGGCCAAACAGACTATGAAATCAACTCCAATGCATGTGAACATCAATCCGATGGATCCCATAATCTTCTCGGATGTTGAATTGGTTAACCGGTGGTAGCTCAAATGTCGAAGCGATCGCAACATTTGCCTCCTCTGAAGGTAAATTGTTTGAAGCATTCTTGAATACCAACTAAAATTAGCATGCGCAGAAGAAGTCGAAGGCCTAAGCGTCCACGCGACGATGAAGATAAGGATCGGGATAAGAATGACGAGCCTAAATGCCCAAGAAGTCCGGTGAATCATCTTCATGCAACCTCCACCCAACGGACTCCAAGACAACAAAGGTCTCCTCCTCGCTCTTCTCTTGAAAAACCTCGGATTCTTGAGTCACCACCCTGGACTCGAAAACCGGTGATCACTTTGAGTATCGGTGGTGACAATGAGGAATTCCATGAGCCCCAACAACAATCCGCCTCTCCCGACAAAGTCAAGAAACCGAATCCTCATCCAAGCCTAAGAAAAAGAAGAAGAAGGCGCTAAGGTGACGTCGTATCATGGCTAGATGAAGATGACAGCGATGAATCTGTTGGTTTTCCACACTTGTTAATTCTACTCCCTACCCACCGAAGGTCAAGATCGGAAGGCGGTGGTACATTGGAGCATGCAAAGATACTACAAGAAAAATTCCGTGTAAAGAAGATGACAAAATCAGAGTTGAAACGAATCAAGAATGAAGCTTTTCAACTGCTAAAAGATAGCTCAGAAAGTGCCATCGAGGTTGAGTATCACCTTGAAAACATTGCTCGAGCCATGTCCAATAACATTGATTGGCTCAACCCTGAAGCAAACATCGACTTTACCAGAAGAGATAACCCTCCATACTACACCGATTGGTCTAAACCTCTACCTATGATTGGCCAACCAGATCAGCCTAAGATTCCATTTCGCTACTTCTTCAACAACGACTTGGAATTTCTTCTACACAGCGATGGACGGTTCAAGAAATACGCTACATCTCGACACTTCCATTCCGTGACTATATACTCTAGCGCATAGCCATCGAAGAAAAGGCTACCCACATGTTTTCCAACGGTGTGGAATTGTATGAATGAGATGCAATGTATGGGATTCACCATTGGCGGAGCAGACAAATCTACTACGTGTCGCCGTGTTCGAAATCTCAACATGAAGTGTTCGATTACTAAAGGAATCGTTCTTTGTTAAGCATGTTGGTCTTCGTCTAAATAGGACTACACTTTCCTCAAGAAAATTGTGGTCAAAGACAAGACGAAAGAGACTATGAATTACGTGAAGCGGACTTTCGAACTTGTCTCTCAGCGACATTGAAGATCTGTATCTTGCCAAAATACAGGAATGCATGAGACAATTCTCGACTGAAGTTCAACGCGAATACATCAAGTCCTTGCTCATATTCATAAGAAGCATAGTCATACAGGAACGTGTAGAATGTTGGGTTTTAGGTTCCTTGCATCAAGAATTACTCTAAGTACTGGAACCACGGACAGGTTTGATATAACCACGGACAGAAGAGTGTAACTACGGATGAAGACAACCACGGCTAGTAGTATTGTGTAACCACGGATAATATAACCTCTGCTAGTCTTGTATAGTCGGTTAGTTTATTGTATTAGATAAATATGGAAAAGATATTTATCTTGTAGGTTACGTATTGTATAATGTATAGGAATCCTTAGCCTATAAAAGGAGGTCCTAGGTTAGGTTAGATATCATATGTTTTATATCTAAGGTCGATACACTTCAAGGTTGCAAAACCCTAATCTTGTAAGAGTATTCATATTAATAAATAATATTGAGGTGTTGAATGTTTCTTGTTCTTCTTCTTAAGATTAAGTATTAAATTCGTAATACTTGATAAGCTTTTGTTACAAGTCGGTTTCTATATTAGATCGTTTGCTCAACTGGGATCAACAAGTGGTATCGAGCTTGTGATCTAGAAACCGTAAACCAAGAAGAAGTCATTAATCTTTATTCAAGTAAGTTAAGATGTCGATGAAACTCACATGGTGGCTTGCTTCAAAAGTGCCCATGCTCAAACATGGTGATTATCAAATCGGAGGATGCGAATGAGGCAATACATTCGTATGATTGATTATGCTCTCGGGATGTTGTTGAAAAAGGAGACACTCTTCCTAAGAAGGGTGAGGATGGACCGAGATTGCTATTGTTAGTAAACTGATAAAGCTAAAAGGAAAATGGAGATCAAAGCTCACGATATTCTCTCCATGGGAATACCTAATGAGTTTGCCTTGGACTTTGATCAATATGAGTCTGCTAAAGAATTATTGGATGCTCTTGAATTAAGGTTTCTTTGGTAATGAAGCTACTAAGAAGTCAAGGATGAATATGCTCAAGCATCAATTTGAAACCATCAACGCTCTTAGTGGAGAAAAGATTGATGGTACATACAATAGACTTCAAAACTTATAAGTCAATGAAGTCGATGGGTTACAAGTTTCTTCAAGAAGATATTAATTTGAAGTTCATTAGGAGTTTATCATCGAATGGGCTATTCATACAATTGTGTGGAGAAATAAGGAGGATTTTGCTACGATGACTCTAGACAATCTCTTCAACAACTTAAAGGTTTATGAATCTAAGAATAACTTTTCTCACTCATCTTACGCTAATCAAAACATTGCTTTTGTATCCACTAATCACAAAAGCCCACAAGATGTATCCATCTGCGCCTATGGTATAACCATGGCTATTGCAAACAATACCATTGTTAGTGATAATGTCGGTGATGGTGCAATCGTGCTTTTCATGCGATTTAACTACCGGTGTTCTTGTCTTTGAATCAAGATCGGATCAAATTGATCCCGATGATCTTGATGAGATCAATCTTCAATGGCAAATGGCAATGTTGACTCTCCAAGCAAGGAAGTTTCGAGGAGGACCGGAAGACGGGTTAAGTATGATGGTCAAAGGAGAGTTGGATTCGACAAAAGCAAGATGGAGTGCTTTAGCGCAAGAAGAAAGGTCACTTTGCTAGGGAATGTCGAGCTCTAAAAGAATTGAAGGCATTCGAAGACATCGGAAGAGCTCTTTGCTTCTTGACTTTGGTTGCTCGGGATGAGATTGGTGATTATGATTGGAGTGATCGATTGAAGAAGGTCCAATGCGACTTTTCTTGCTAGTGAAGCTTCAAAGAGCATAACTTTGCTCTAATGGCCTATGCTTCATCTTCTAGTTCGGACTACGAGGTATCTAATGATTCTAAAACATCTACTTGTTCTTTTAAATCATGTTCGATAACTTAGAATCTCAAAAGCTATCAAGAGTATGAGAAAAGAAGTAGAGATTGACTCTAGATAACTTAGGATATAGAGTTGGTCAGAGGGTGTGGAAGAGAAGCTAAAATTACAGATTAAATGTGAGTTTGAGTATGTGAGAAAAGATCAATATACTAGGTGGTGAAATTGATCTTAAAGATAGAGATTAAAATGCTTAAAGATAAACTAGCGAGGCAGAGAGTGTAAAACTAAAGGCCCTAGATGAAAAAGAAAAACATGTTGTTAGGGTTGCTAAAACACAATATGCTTGATCTAGTAAATAAGCCAATAGGTAAAAAGCATTCAAAGATGGTCTTGGTCTAGGATACAATAATATGCCACCACCCTCTTTGATGAAACATGCACCACACCTAAAGAAGCGTCATTTAGTAGTGAATTAGGTTTAACAAACTGTTGAAACACCTAAGATAAGTTCGATAAGTTATCGATGCTCCCATAATAGAAGATTGGGAATCGACTGAGGATGATAGAAATGAATCAACTAAGTGCGAAAAGATAGAGAAAGATAAGAAAGTTGATTCTCGAAGAAGTCAACCTTGTACCTAGATTTGGAGCTAAAGTCACCAAGAAAGTTGTAGAGTGTGGAAATTCCTAGGGAGCAGATGAAACAATATAAACCTAGGGGTAATCAAAGAATCTTAAATGGTCTAATTTCTAGCAGTTAGGTGATGAGTTTCAATGTGTCAAGAAAGCTTGTTATAAGCGTGGTAGTTTTGAGCACTTACAGAGAAATTGTCATAAAAACAGACCACCAGTTTGGAATCATTGGAGGAGGGTAAATCATCAAAACTTTTCAAGGAAAACAAACCCTCATCCAAACAAAAACATGATTCCTAGGGCAGTGTTAATGAGGAATGGGAAAACAAAATCAATTGTCACTGCTGCACCTAAATGGATTCCAACCATTGCTAAGCAAAATGTAACCACGGCTAAGCAGAATCAAACCACTGATAAGCAAAATATCACCACTGATTCAAAAGAAGTTTTAAAAATTCCAAAGGTGATAAGCGTCACGGTGGTTGGAAATCATTTTATCTTTATTAAGGCCTCGACTAGTTGGCAATAGAAGCCTAAGACCAAGGTTTTACCACATGTCAATCTGTGCATCAATGGACCTAAAGAAATTTGAATATTTTGATGCACGTAGGCGGACCCAAGTCGATATTGGCTTGGGTCCACAAAAGAACAACTTGTGTAATTTTATGTGGGGCAATCTTCAAACCGAGCTAAAAGATAAAGGAGTTTTTGATAGTGGTTGCTCTGGGCACATGACTTGGGATGGCGATGTCTGGAAGATTTTGAAGCTTTGATGGAGGATATGTGGCATTTGGCAATGATCCAAAGGGAGGAAAGATCCTTGTTGGGAATTATGTGAAAGTCGATTCTGCTGAATTTAATGCGAAGGGTTTCTCTTGAAGTGAAGTGGATTACTGCAAGACTTATTCTCTTGAAGAATAATAGTGATTAGTTTGATTCTACGGAGTGTTTATTTCGTATTTAGTTTATTTAGTATGGATATACATGAGCTTTATTAGGAAGTGATTGTGTATATATTATTTAGTTTTATGATTATCGTTTCTTGGAAAGCGGTTTAGCGATATTGTTTAGGGTTCCTTGTCTATAAAGGAACACATTAGAAAGGTTTAGGTACCGATTGGAAAAACTCGGTTTAGTTAATATAAAGATCCATAGAGGATCAAGAAGTTCTTAGTTATTTGTTACTTGTGTTTATATTCGATAAACATTAGTAGTAGAGATTGTCTTTTATTGTGCTTGTGATTACATAGGCATATATAGCGATCCACGAGCTCAAGATCTATCAAGGTGCGTATACATTTCAACAAGTGGTATCGAGCCTCGTGAGAGTCTCTACGATACTAAGGACAAGCTTTTTCTTAACACCAATACATCCATTACAATAACACCATGCAGTTCGGATCTTTGAAACCGAACTCACCAACAACCAAAACTCCACCCATTTGCGACAACTAAGTCTTGCTAATAGCAATGCTAAGTTTCCTTACCTTAAAAGGAGGAATATGATCTTTGGGCTATGAAGATGCGAGCTGGTTTCCAACATTGATTGGAATCTATGGCGAGATAATTTTGAAGGGAACGACTTGAAGAGAACTACCACGGATCTTTCTGGGAACATGATTAATGTTCCTCCCAAAGCTAGCGAAGAGTTGCTAGCGGTTCGAGAGAAACAAAGGTCGAACTATTCTTCGCAAGCTATTCACGAGGATCACTTGAGTGATTTTCACTTCATGCATGGCGCCAAGGATATATGGTTAGCTATTAAAGCAAAGTTCGGTGGGAATGAGGAGTCTAGAAGGTTGAAGAAGTCCATGCTCGGACAACAGTTCGGGACTTTCGGATCTACGAAGAGGAAGGAATTCACAAGGGCTATGATAAGTTTCACAAAATCTTGAGTCGGTTGCACCACTTGAGGCTAAGGGACAATGATGATGTAACTCTAAGTTTCGAGGTCATTACCTCCATCCACGGCTACATGTGAGCATAGCTTTAAAAGCTAAAGGTGGTTTGGACATGATGACCTTTGATGAGTGTACAACAAGCTTAAAGCTCTTGAACATGATGTGAGAAGCCCTTTTCGATCATCTTCTCGCAAGTCATCTTGCATTTGTTGGAGCCTCTACTCCAAAGTCAAGCTATTTTCAAGCTCATATCCATCATCATCTAATCTTTGTTCCTTCATCAAGCTCTCTTCCTAGATCTAGTGGAATTATGGAAGATGTTCTTGGATCTTTCTTTCTTGATTATGATCCTCGGCGAGGCGGCTTATGAGGATTTTGATCGGTGGACCCGCTTGACATGGAAGAGATGAAGTGAAGTGGCAAGTGGCCATGATTTCCATGGATATCAAGAACTTTGGTAAAAGTGGCGGAAGATTTGGGTTCAAGGGCGTGATCCAGCTAGGTTTGACAAGAAGAAGGTTAAATGCTTCACATGCCAACGGATGGGTCACTTTTCTAGAGAATGCAAAGACAGGAAAGTCGGTGATGAGACAAGATACTCCACTTATCAGCGATGTCGGAAGGATCTGAGGAAATTCAAGAGGTTCAATGCTTTGGTCACTCTTGATAGCAATGTGGTGGAAGCAACATGAGGAGGATGACAATGATGGTTACGAGAATGTTGGGTTGATTGCGGTACATACTTGAGGAGGATAGGCATGATCGATTGCCTTGATGGGCATCTCGGTACAAAAGCTGTTTGTTTGGTTGTAGTGAGCGTTATAATGAACTAAAACAAGCTTATGACATTATGGAACCAAAATATAATGAATACTATGTGGAAGTAGAAGCTTATAAGCAGGCTTTAAAAACACTAGAAAGACAAAAGGTTTGATTCGGAAGAATGAAATAGCTTATGGTGAGAAAATAGGTGTTTTAGAAGAGATCTTGAATGTGCTACAAATGAGTTAAAATGGTGCGAGAAGTTAAAGCGGATGTAGAGTCGGAAAATCTAGAGCTTAAGGAAAAACTTAAGGAGGAAATTGCTAGGAATAATGAGTGGATGATGAATGGTAGTAAGTTGGCTAGTCTCATCTATAGCGGTCAAGCTCCCAATTCTCTGATGGCTTTAGGGTTTAAGAAATATGTAGCCTAGAAGCTAGGGATGACACACGTAGATCTACACCAAAGGGCCTAGCACATTTTGTGAAAGAAGGTGACCTACATCTTTGTTAGTGGACCAATTAGAGGTGAGCACATGCCCATTGACCTTTCCACTACTAATGACTTTGATGGATCACACCATACGTATGGCAAAAGTCAAAGACTTGCGGACCTAATACTTCTACTAATGACTTTGTCTCTTGTGTTATGATGACAAGTCCTCCAAACAAGGGTCTCTGAGTGTGATTCAAATGACAAGTCGACCTTCCCAAGTCGACCTTCCAGTCTTCACCTGCACTGCACCCAAGACTACCAATAAGCATGAGCGAGTTCTTTGCCAGGAATGCCCTTCCAAGACAGTTGCCTCGAAGACTTGCTTTTAATTCTTTGCATGATAATCTTGTTAAAAACAATTCTTTTCATGGTTTTGGTTTGAATACTTTTGCTTGTAAGAATACTTCTTTTGGTTTGAATAAAACTTCTCTTGGAAGAAATGTTTTGTGTGTGGAAGTAAATATCATTTAATTAAGGATTGTGATTATCATGAGCAAAGAATGAGTAGGTGTGGTGATTCAAGGAAATCTAGACCAATGTGGACCAATGTTAATGATATACCACCTTATGTTCCACAAGCTTCTAATTATAATACATCTTTCCTTGGAGAAGATCATTTGGAAAATCATATGTTCAACCAACGGTGAATATTTTAAAAATGGTTTTGGCCTAGATATGTTAACCCTATGACTAATGGGAAAGAATCTTTGGGATCTTCTTGTCAAGTCCTCGTGAGTTGTTCTTGGAATAAGCAGAGACCTAAGTTTCATTGGAAACCCAAGAACAATAGTGGATCTTATACTTCTACTTGGCCTGACTCATATGATCCATAAGGCGAGGTTCAAGTCGGCAATGACTTGAGCCTCCATAGTGTACTAATTCTTTGTATATTTTTGTTGTTGTAGGATCATCCCTTAAGCATAAAGATGTTGGAATTGTTGGCGATGGTTGTTCTAGAAGTATGTCGGAAGCAGGGACATGATGCATAACTTTATACCTATAGAAGGTGGAGGTAATGTAACCTTTGGAGGAAGTGATGGACGAATTACGGAAAAGGGACCATCAAAACACCACAATTTGGACTTTGAGAATGTTTATTATGTCAAGGAACTTCAACACTTTAATTTGTTCTCGGTCTCACAAATCGTGACACTAAGAACAAAGTACTCTTCACAGAGGATGAATGTCTTGTCTTGTCTAAAGACTTCAAACTCCCGAAAGATACTTCAATTCTCTTGAAGGTTCCTCGTAGTCACAATTTGTATACATTCAACTTAACTAATGTCAAACCAACGGTGACTTAACATGTTTGGTGGCTAAAGCATCGTGGATGAGTCCACCAAATGGCACGAAGGATGGCCCGTGTCAATTTCAAGACCATCAACCAACTCTCTAAGTGGGTCTAGTAGAAGGACTTCACCCAAAGTATTCACCAATGATCATAAGCATGTTGCATGCAACAAAGGGAAGCACCTGAGCCTCCTACAAAGGTGTTCTGTTACAACGGTAACCATTATTTCGAACCTCTTGGTGCTTCATATGGATCTGTTTGGTCCAACTAGAGTGAGAAGCATTGATCATAAATATTTTTGTCGGTGATCACCGATGGATTTAGTAAATTTTGTTGGGTATTCTTTCTAAGTACCAAAGATGAAACTTCGCAATATTGAAAGATTTCATTACCCTTATTGAGAATCGGTTGAACAAGAAGGTGAAAGGAATTAGGTGTGATAATGGTGAGTTCAAAAATGCCATTCGATAGAACTCGGAGGTTAAAGGGAATCAAAAGGGACTATAGCACTCCAAGAACCCCTCAACAAAATGGGGTGGCGAGAAAGAAAAAATAGAACCTTAATAGAAGCTGCAAGATCAATGCTAGCAGACTCTAAACTTCCTACCATGTTTTGGGTGAGGTCATAGTACAGACTTGTTATGTACTCAATAGAGTGTCCATTACTAGACCACATCTTAAAACACCATATGAACTTCTTTTGGAAAAGTTCACATTATTCATTACCTTAAACCGTTTGGTTGTCATCGTGACAATCTTAAATACCGGTGATCCTTTGGGCAAATTTGATGAGAAAGGCGATGATGGCTACATTGTGGGGTATTCGCTCATAGTAAGGCATCGAGTTTATAATGTATCTGCAAGAAGATTGAGGAGACATTGAATCGAGGTATCTTGAAGACAAGCCTAATGTTCAAGGCGGGTCATGTTTGGTCATTTGATCTTGACTACTTGATGATTACTTGGGTTATGCTAGACATAAGGTGATCAAATCTCGATTGAAGCATCTCCAACTCTGTCTGAGACACTATGGATGCTCATTCGACGGTGGGTGCGATGATGAACAACCCATTGTAGTGCCTTCCTTCTCTCCCAACAATTTTGTAGGTGACACTTCTAAAGATTATCTTGATGTGGGTGAAGATGAATTCTATTATCTTGAGGACCTTGCGGGCCGAAGAAACAAGAGTATCAGACCAACTTAGATCTTTGAGAAGAATGTTGATGAAGCTCGTGAAAACTTCAATCTGTGAAGGTAGTTACATTTCTCCTCACCTCCATTTCGGTGAAAGACATGGTGACACTACTCCTATTTCTACAAGAGTGTCAACAGGACCTTGGAGAACCTTATACAAGGTTTCCAAAACCTTGGATCTTGGTCATCATCAACCTAAAGCGGGCATCTTCAACACGCCTTCCTATGATTACGAGTTTGAACCTACTATGACTAATCTTGATACTTCCATTGATGTCAATACCACCACTACTACAAGGATCAACAATGTTCATCCACGGTCTAATATCATTGGTGATCCTAATGCACTGTTAGAACAAGAGGTGCGTGGCGCGTTCTAAATATGGACGAGTAGCTTTTGTCTCTTATGTCTCAAATCAACGGAGAGATAATCACACGGACTATCAACATTGTCATTTGCTTGTTTTCTCTCACAAGTGGAACCAACCGGTGTTACTCGGGCTCTTGAAGACTCAAGTTGGCTTGAAGCAATGCGGATGAGATGCAGCGGTTTCAAAATCGGCGAGGTTTGGATATTGGTACCACTACACGATGGTAAGTATGCTATTGGGACAAAATGGATTACGAAGAATAAGAGATGCTAGAGGTGTTGTCATTAAAAACAAAGCCGAGATTAGTTGCAGGGTTATAGACAAGAGGAGGATAGATTATGATGAAGTATTTGCACCGTGGCAAGAGTTGAGGCTATCTGAATTTTCTTAGCTTATGCATCCTATATGGGCTTTATGGTCTATCAAATGGATGTTAAAGGAGCCTTCTTGTATGGTGAAATTGAAGAGGAGGTGTATGTCACTCAACCTAAAGGATTTGAAGATCCGAGATCATCCTAATCATGTTTATAAGGTGGTCAAAGCTCTCTATGGACTACATCGGGCACCCAGCACAGTATGCTAGGCTCTCTACATTTCTGTGAAGCATGGTTCTGAAGAGGTGCAATTGATAAGACTCTTTTCCTAAAGAAGAATTCCATGACATTATTCTTGTGCAAGTCTATGTGGATGATATTATCTTTGGATCCACAAAGGAAGCTTGGTGCGGGGAATTTGAGGAGCTTATGAAGGAGAGTTTCGAGATGAGTGCAATGGGAGAGATGACTTTCTTTTGGGTCTTCAAGTTCGTGAGAAACACGATGGTATCTTTATCGGTCGGGACAAATATGTGAGGACATATTGAAGAAGTTTGGTATGGAGGTGTAAGGGTGCTACTACACCTTATGAAGCTCAAAGTCAAAGACCAATAATGAAGTGATCAACTGTGAATGTTCATTTATGCAGTCTATGATTGGGTCTTTGATGTATATGACTTCGGGCACGATATTACTTATCTTTGTGAGTGTTTGTTCGCGACATCAAGTTACTCCATGACTTCCCATCTCAATCTTGTAAAGAAGATCTTTAAGTACCTTAAAGGCCAACCGTTTCTAGGTCTTTGGTACCCAAAGAGTCTCCTTTTAAGTTGGAAGCTTATAGTGATAGTGACTATCTTTGGTGCTAATACGGATAGGAGGTCCACCTTTGGAGGTTGCCAATTCCTTGGAAAGAGATTGATTTCTTGGCGGTGCAAGAAACAAACTATTGTGGCTACCTCATCTCTTGGCAGTATGTGGTCTGCGCTAATTCTTGTGGACGAGTTCTTTGGATTCAAAATCGGTTGTTGGATTATGGGTACAATTTCATGAACACAACAATTTTTATTGATAATCAAAGTACCATATGCATTGTTAAAAATCCGGTTTTCACGATCGAACAAAACATATTGAAATCGGGCACCACTTTATAAGAGATGCATATGATAAAAATTTGATAAATGTGGTCAAAATTCATCTTGATGATAATGTGGCGGATCTGTTAACAAAGGCTTTTGAAGGACCAAGGTTTCAACACCTTGTGGTCCATATTGCATGTAACCATTAGCGCAAAGTTTAAGGAGGCATAAACCTCGGGGAGGCATATGCCTCGAGGGATTTGTATAACTTTGCATTTTGCTTTGTTAATTTGTATTTTGATAGATTTTAACTAACTCTAACTTTGCTAATGTAAGTTTAGTGTGTTTCTTTGTTGGTTTGTGTATATTTGTGTGTTTGTTTCTGAATGATTGTTCTGATCGGTTGAGATATGGTCATGAAAGCTTAAGTTGGTTTCCTTGAATTCATTGTCTTTGAAGTGTGTTATTTGTTTCCTCACGAAGTTGAAGTCTTGAAGGTATATGATTCAATCTAAAGAAGTACGAAGCAAATAGATCATTCATTCATTCAAAAACAGGTTCTGACTTCGATTCTGATCTTGGCAACATCAAAAGCATCTACATGATCTAATAGTCCTAATCTATTACATATCATCTGTTCCAACATCTAAAGATGAGCACGATGAGCATGACTGCTCACATCTTTCACACTAATAGCTGTTGGATATGCACGATTGCTCACATCTGTTGGCTCTTAATGCTGGCTATGCTTTTGTGAAAGCATAACCAACCCTAACAGATGCTAAGGATCAAAATGGAGAGGATGGATTGATGCAAACGAAGAAGCTGAAGCTGATTGTGGCAGAGAGATGAGAAGGAAAGATTTTCCTTTGTGCATCATCTACTCTTTCAATCATACACCAACTTACATCATTTTCCTTTTTCCATTCCTCGATACGATATGTGATGATGCACCAAAACATGATGCCAGAGACCAAGCACCACCTTTCTACCCATAGGAAGTGGAGGATTTTTAGCCGTGACCTTCGTTGAGGCCTAGGTCTTTGAGGGTTGGGAGTAAGATGTTCCTCATTATAGGATTCATCGAGTCTTGATGAGATACAATTGGTTTCTCAACACTTTCATCTTCCGATGAGGAGAGAAAGGTGACTTCTTTGGTAATGGATATGGTTTTGGAAAATAGTTAAACCATGTATTGGTGTCTTCACTAGATGATGAGGATGAAGATGAGGATGTTGTTGTGAGATCTATGATCTCAAGGTTAGTACTCATGATGATTATGGTTAATTTTGAAGAATTGAAGGATTAGGGTTTGAAATATTATTTGGGGATTTTTGATACAAAAGTCTATGTGCATTGGGATTGTTTATAGCCGATTTCAAGTGGTAAGAGAATTAATGCGTGTGGGTGAAACGGTAAAAAGATATTTCTTGAAGCTTGAGAGTAAGTCTTACATTTCTGCACGAGTATTCTACTTGATGAGAATGGTTTTCGTTTCTCACCGAGTTATAAGTGAATTCAAGTAAAGTAGAAGTCCACGTCATCCTTGGTCAACTTTGACTAAATTTGGGAAATTTCTATTTATTCGTTACGATATATTTTCACTCCACATAGGTAATTAGCTCACTATTATCATTAAAAACACTTCCTTTGGTGCAAAATCCTAACCTAAACCTCAAAATCACTCATGGCACTTCAATTCAAACATGATCATAATAAGGTTGCTTTTCTTGGATCGGCTCGAGGAGATGAAATTCTGGGCGATGATTTCTTTCTTACTAAGGTCAAAGATTGTATATGCATTGACACATTCTCCACGATGCTATATCTGAAACTTTGATTTCTCAATTTAGGCGTCGGCGAAAAGAGAGAGATCTTGAGATAGTTCTTTGAAGTTGATGGACAAGTGTATGTGGTGACGAAGATTTGATCGAAGACAACTTCGCTTGGATGATGAAAATGGGGTTTATCATTACGATTCTACTATGGTGCTTGAAGGACTTAGAGCTATTGGATATCAAAGTGCGAGACGGATATGTGGTTGAAAAATAAGCTATGTCCTATGTGGAGGTTCTTGGTTCATACTTTGTTGCAATGCATAAGCAATAAATCCGGAAGCGGGATCAATTTTCAACACAACGGGATGTGGTATTGTTTGCTTATCTAAGGGTCTAACTTATAATTTCTCTAAGTATATCTTTGATAATATGGTAGAAAACATCACTAGGAAAAGGGTAAGTTTTGATGTACCCTAGGTTCTTCTGAGATAATATTGAATGTTTCTACACAAACCCGGCCTTTCATCCCATAAGTGTTCGACTCCCAAGTTATTTGCTTCAATGAGGACTAAGTTTGAAGGACACATTATCCGTTGTTAGATGTCATGTTACCTCGGAAGAATGTGGTGATAATGAGCTTAATGTAGGTTTACCTTCTTCAATCCTATTCTTTGAAACTTTTCAAGTAGATGGTGGTGAGGGTCCTTCATTGTTCTTGAAGCATCTATACTTTCACCAAGACCAAGTTCTAGTCCAACATTTATTCAAGTTCCTATTGAAGAAGTTGAGGATCAAATTGATGAAGTTCGGGTTGATCTTGACAGATTGCCTACACCAAGTCTGTGAGGACTCCATTTGGTGAAGGATGCTCTAATGTTGATCGAGTTAATGTTGTACACGAGCAGGTCTAATGAAGTTCAATTCCACTGAATATTCACATGATCTTGATGCGGATCATATTTCACTTACCTCATTATATGATCGGTGAACAAGCTTCAGGTGAGGTGGTGAACTTAAGAAAGAACTTGTAGACACCAAGTCTCTTCTTGGTAATAAGATTGAGGTATTGGAAAATAAAGTTGAGCTCTTGGAGAAATTGCTAAGTCGAAAGGTACAAAGAGAAGTTTGATTTCTTACGAAGAGGAGGACAGAGAATCTTAATGAATCTCTTGAGATATTGGTGATGTGGCACTTACATCGATGTTCATTCTTCTATTGCTAAATCTTCAAAGAGCAAGGAGCCTATTCTTTATAGTAGCAAAGAAGAAGACAATATTTGACTAAGGTACATGATGATACTTCAAAGGAACCACATATGGTTGATGCATCTGCGATGTCATAGTGGAGGAGGTTCCTACTACTCATGGTCAAACTACGTCTATTCGGTGCTTTCAAATGCTTCGCCTTCACGAGATGATGAAGAGGTTTTCTAGTCGGGAGAGTGTATAAAATGAATGCTTCTCTGAAGTTTTCTACACGATTGAGGATTTGTCTCAACCTATTTCCTCGATGTGGGTTTGATTGTTTCTTGAAGCTCACATTGGTTCTCATTGAAATTGGTTACTGTGAGACATCTTACGAGGCAGGGCGGGATCACGTGATTGATGATTTCTTTGAAGTCGTGCGGTGACTAAAGAACAATATCAAGCTCGGTGGAATGTTTCTTGATTATGAAGATATTCGGAAGAGTCGTGTTGTGGCTAAGTTTCTTCAAGATCGGTATGCTTCGATTTGTCTCTGAAGGAAATCGAACTTGATGCATTCTTTCCTCGATTCTTGATGATCAATGGGATGGTTATATTTCTCAAGGTGCTTGATCACGATCTAGCAAAACTTATCTTAGGAGATTCCTTTAATGATGATGATTTTGTGGATAAAATGAGGCACTTGGGAATCAAAGAAAGCTAGAATCTGCTGCTAAGAAGAGCTCTTATTGAGCAGAGAAATAAAGCAAAAAGAAAAACCTATGATGGTTGCTCGGAAGAGGAACTATATGAGAAGAGTTGTGAAGAATGCTTCTATGCATAATTCGGTTTATCCATGAAGCAAATCATGACTTGATGCGATGATACTTTGATTAGAGTATAATCGGTTATGAAGTTTTCTTCACAAGGTACTACTTCTTCTTCTCCATTGGAAAATCGTGATTCAATGGTGATGTTCCTACTGCCAAGAGACGTAAACAGTTGAAATTGTTGATAATTTTGATCTTGTTGTGCCTTGGTGGAATCTTGATTGTTCCTTCAAACACCTTCGATGCTACTCCTTCTTGATCGGGTGTTTCTTGAACCTTCTTTGATTTCTTACGAAATGTTGTCCAATGTGGCGCTTAATGATTCTATGATTCGGAGGCGATTCTGAGATAGGTCTTGAACACATTGATGATACGGAACAACGAGTTTGGTTACAAGAAGTTACGATAGATTGGCTCGAAACATGCTTCTAGGAATACTCCTTTGGATCTTAATCTTGATGAATCAACATTTATTGAGGTTGGATCTGTTGAAGCTTTCACGAAGGTAATCATGTAGTTTTGGTTAATTGAATTTTTGGTAAGCTTAACAACGTGTATAAATTTGGATAAATCTTTTATTGAATTTAACTTCTTAAAGGATATTCTTCATTTGGTGAATAGACATGATTTGAAGATCTTTGTATGAACATGTCATTCGATATTATAAGTTTCATTCAAGAATCGGTTCGGTTTATATCTCATTGGGTGATCTTGAGTTATGTTTGATTCAAATTCTCCAAATGGTCAAGGGTATTCTATTTGGAAGAATTCTCATAAATGGGAGATTGATAGTTGGAGGTTTTATCCTTTGTCTTGTGTTCATGTAGTTCGGACTACATGTGGGATGATTTGTGTATGCTATCGGATAAGCTTTATCCTTTATCCGGTACTTTTCCGAAAGGTTCTTTGAAACACAAGTTGGTAGTGCCTCCTAATTACATTGGCAATGATGATCGCATGCTACTCAATGTGTTGGTTTGATTAAGAATCGACTTATATCACTTACAGGTTCATCTTGATTGTACTAGTTTGTAATATTTGTTTTGTTATTAGTTAAAAAAAAAAAAAAAAAAAAAAAAAAAAATGTGTTTTGGTTTTATCTAACTTTTCTTGCGGGTTTGTTGTATATTTTGGTTATTGACTCACCGATATACTTTGTGTATGTCAAAGAGTTAGCTAGTCCAAAGTGGTGACTTTGGTAAAGACATATCAAATCATTGATAAATGTAATGATTTGCTAAAAATCATAGGGTAGCAACCACCTATGCTTTATTCTTGTTGTTGTATGGTTTTCAATTCACCATGGTATATTCTGTTTGGAATCCAAGAATTGGCTAGTCCACTTGTATATGGCTTGTGGTAAAGGCGGTGGCATTCCATATTTGGTTCTCAATTCACCAATCCTAAGAATTGACTAGTCACGAGCAAGCGGCTACGGTAAAGACATTTCAAATCCGTTTGTATGGTTCTTTGGTTTGCCCATAAATCGATGGTTATCGGTGTACCATAGTTTACGAACTCAAACATCGGCTACTCCGGTAGTGATGGCTATTGGTAAGAGACATCAAATCCATTTATTTTCAATGATTCACCTCTCACGAGTTAACACACACGGATGTGATGAGAATAGTATGAAACTAATATGTTTTGATGTACCTTTTGTCATTTATTCTTTGCAAAGATATGGAGTTTTAGCGTTTCTTCATCATAGAGATGTTCTTTGGATTCTTTCTTTGTTCTTTGTTGTTCGTGTCCAATCCTCCGTGTTGTAAGATCTATCAAGCCGGAACTTAACAAGTCAAATTCCGGTTTAGGGAGGATTGTTGGGAATTATGTGAAAGTCGATTCTCTGAATTTAATGCTTGAAGGGTTTCTCTTGAAGTGAAGTGGATTACTAGAAGACTTATTCTCTTGAAGAATAATAGTGATTAGTTTGATTCTACGGAAGTGTTTATTTCGTATTTAGTTTATTTAGTATGGATATACATGAGCTTTATTAGGAAGTGATTGTGTATATATTATTTAGTTTTATGATTATCGTTTCTTGGAAAGCGGTTTAGCGATATTGTTTAGGGTTCCTTGTCTATAAAAGGAACACATTAGAAAGGTTTAGGTACCGATTGGAAAAACTCGGTTTAGTTAATATAAAGATCCATAGAGGATCAAGAAGTTCTTAGTTATTTGTTACTTGTGTTTATATTCACCGATAAACATTAGTAGTAGAGATTGTCTTTTATTGTGCTTGTGATTACATAGGCATATATAACGATCCACGAGCTCAAGATCTATCAAGGTGCATATGTTTCAACAATCCTTGGTAGAGGCACAATCGAGCAGGGAATTTAGACTTTGAAAAGTCTATTTGGTCTGAGGACTTAAGTACAATCTATTCGGTGTTTCTCAAATGTGTGATAAGAAAAACTGGGTACTTTTGGGAAGCCGAGTGTGTGGTGTTGTCTCACGAGTTTAAGATGCACGATGAGAAATTTATACAACTTAGGGTACCTAGGAAGGACAATATATATTGTTTTGATCTAAAGATGTTCTTCCTAATAGGTCCTTATGTTTGTTTGCTAAAGCATCCGTTGATGAGTCAAAATTGTGGCATAGAAGACTAGGTCATCTCAATTACAAAACAATCAATAAGCCGGTAAAGGAAACTTAGTGAGAGGTTACCTTCAAAGGTTTTGAGTGTAAGGAAGCGTGTGTGGCTGTCAAAAGGTAAACAACATAGAGCTTCTTGTAAGACCAAAGCGTAAACACCATCACACAACCACTGTTTATGCTTCATATGGACTTATTTGGACCTACCTTTGTTAGAAGTTTGAACCATAAGCGGTATTGCCTAGTTATCACGATGATTATAGTAGATTTTCTTGGGTATACTTTTTGGTGCTAAGAGTGAGACTAGTGAGATTCTTAAGGTTTCATTACTAAGATAGAAAATCTAGTAAATCATAAGGTCAAAGTAATCGATGTGATAATGGGCCGAGTTTAAGAATGATGTGATGAATCGGTTACGTGGCTAAAGGTATTGAAAGACAGTTTAGTGTTGCTAGAACACCACAACGTAATGGTGTGGTGAAGGAAAATATAACACTAATTGAGGTTGCTAGGACCATGTTGTCGAGTCTAAGTTACCAACTACCTTTTGGGTCAAGTTGTAGGAATTGCATGTTATGTGCAAAACAGAAGTAAGGTAGTGAAGCCTCATAACAAGACCCCTATGAGTTGTTACATGATAGGAAGCCAATGATTGCATTCCTAAAACCTTTTGGGTGTCCTGTTACCATTTTGAATACCATAGACTACCTAGGCAAGTTTCAAGAAAAAGCAGATGATGGATACTTTTTAGGCTATTCCACTAATAGCAAAGCCTTTAGAGTATACAATAGGAGGACTAGACTTGTTGAAGAGAACCTACATGTTCAATTCAGTGAAAAGACTCCTAGTGTTGAGACCAAAGGACCGGACTAGGCATTTAACATTGATATGCTAACCAAATCTATGAATTATGAGCCTATCATTGCGGGAACTTCCACTAATCTTGATCGAGATACACAAAAGGATTAAAGAGGCGTATACATCTTCAAAAGAAGTGATTCTCCAAGGAGATCTAATTGGTTGAAAAGTGGAAAGTCGGTTCTGCTCCTTCCATCATTGATAAGCAAAGTCCCACCGATGATGATGTCTTGAATCTTGGAGGCAATGTTGATCATCATCAAGATAAGGATGAGTTGTTGAAAGATAACTCGGTGTCGGTGAAGAAATTGAAAGAAGAAAAAGCGATGCGCAAGCAACGCTAAGCCTCTTGAAAGCAATCGATAGGCCAATCTGTAACCGACGACAAGCCATATTCTACCACCGATAGTTCAAGTGAAATCCGGCTACAAGTACTAGTGATAGTACTTTCTTTGGACCACATCCAATCCACTATTTGGTGATGAGGAGTATCCACATGATCCTAATATGGTGATTTGATGAGATTGATACTCCTCGATGATGAAGACATGGATGATTTCTTCAATGCCGATTTGTCTAATTTGGAAGCTGTTATTAATGAAAGTCCAATCACTACTACCAGATTCACAAGATTCATCCCAAGGAGCAGATACTTGGTAATTTGAATACTCCAGTTCAAACAAGAAGCGGGGTAAAGAACACCGAACCCTTTCTTGAACATGGGTTCTTTGCAAGATCTCTTCACAAAAGCAGTCATAAAGATCGCAAAATTATGCATTGCTTGTTTTCTATCTCAAAAGGAGCCCAAAAGAGTGGAAGAAGCTTTATCTGAAGAAGGCTGGGTAGAATCAATGCAAGAGGAGCTTCTTCAGTTCAAACTTCAAGAGGTTTGGACATTGGTTGATCTTCCAAATGGGAAGAGGGCTATTGGGACTAAATGGGTGTTCAGAAACAAGAGGGATGAAAGAGGTATTGTTGTGAGGAACAAGTCAAGATTGGTTGCTCAAGGATACACACAAACTGAAGGTTTGGATTATGATGAAGTATTTGCACCAGTTGCACGGATAGAGGCTATTAGATTGTTTTTGGCTTATGCTTCATTCAAGAATTTTGTTGTGTATCAGATGGATGTTAAAAGTGCATTTTTATATGGCACTATTGATGAGGAGGTTTATGTTTGTCAACCTCCTGGTTTTGAAGATCCCGATCATCCCGACAAGGTTTCTGGGTGAGGAAGGCTATGTATGGATTGCATCGGGCTCTAGGGCATGGTATGAATGCTGTCTACTTATTTGATGGACAATGGGTTTAAAGAGGATCGATTGATAAAACTTTGTTCATTAGAAAACACAAAGATGATATTTCTTGGTTCGAGTTTATGTAGATGACATCATCTTTGGATCTACTAACAAGGAGCTATCAGAGATTTTGAGAAACTTATGCATGATAAGTTTCGGATGAGTTCTATGGAGAACTCACTTTCTTTTAGGGCTACAGGTTCAACAAAGGACCGATGGTATTTTCATTAGTCAAGACAAGTATGTAGAGATGTTTTGAAGAAGTTTGGGTTTCAAGATGTAAAGAGTGCAAGTACACCTATGGAGACTCGAAACCTATGCTACCGATGATGGAAGTCCCAAAGTTGATTTGAAGTTGTACAGATCCATGATTGGATCTTTGATGTATCTTCTTGCATCTAGGCGGATATTATGTTCTCGGTGTGTGTGTGCAAGATTTCAAGTCACACCAAATACTTCACACATGAATCTTTGTCAAGAGATCTTTAGATATTTGAAAGGTCATCCTAAATTGGGCCTTTGGTACTCTAAGGATTCCCTTTGACTTGGTGGCCTACACCGATAGTGACTATCTTGGAGCTAGTTTGGATAGAAGTCTACTACCGGAGGATGTTAGTTCTTGGGAAGCAGATTAATTTCTTGGCGATGTAAAAGCAAACCATTGTGGCTAATTCTACAACCGAAGTTGAATATGTGGTCTGCGCAGTTCTTGTGGTCAAGTTCTTTGGATTCGTAATCAATTCTTGGATTTTGGGTACAATTTTATGCATACTAAGATTTACATTGATAATAACAAGACAATTTGCATTATCAAAATCTGTTTACATTCTAGAACTAAACATATTGAGATAAGACATCACTTTATTAGAGATTGTAATGAGAAAAGGTTGATTCAAATGGTAAAATCCATCTCGATTTCAATGTTGTCGATCTTCTCACCAAAGCTTTTGATGTGGGAGGTTTCATATCTTGTTGTTAGTATTGGAATGATTAATCTCTAAACTCTCAAATTGTTTTGTATCGGTTTGTATAAGTATTGGATTGTTATTATGTAATCTTAGTATTGCTATTTCGCTTTCTATCCATCGATAGTTTTGTTTCTAACCCCGATAGAGTTGTTCAAACCATCGCTAGTTGTTACGTGGTTCTACTAACCATTTTGTAGATAAAAGACAAGTCATTATAGAAGCTAAAGATGTACTGAAGTTACATTGTTCATTAATTCATCAAAGCAGTTTGACTACGACTACAATGAAACTTCAAGTGCTAATTAAAAGACTACTTCTATACATGATTTCCTAATACTATCCTCAATTTGTTGGATATGCATGATTCTTTGGATATGCATTTATCATATGCATGCCCAGACGACAAGCGACTAAGGATCAAAATGGGAAGGATGGATTGATGCAAACGAAGAAGTCGGCGATTGTGGCGTATAGATGGATGATATGATATTCTTCTTGTGCTCCATCTACTTGTTCCACCATCGACAACTCTCCTCTTCCTTTTCCCCCTCCTGTTACGATGTGTGAAGAAGCACCATGACTTGGTGCACAAAGACCAAGAACCACCTCTCTGTCCTTAGGGAGTGGTGGGTTTCTTGCTCGTGGTCTTGGTTGGGGGTTGGATGATGAAGGTTTGGGGTTTGAAGTCTTCTTCTTAGAAGAGTCATCAGAGTCTTCAGAAGCATCACTTGGATTCATCACACTATCATTTTCTGATGATGGAAGAAATGGGGATTTTAATGGTCGTGATTCTTGTGGAGGTGCACTGACTGCCATGGATGATATTTCTTCGTCTGTATCGTCATAGGGTGATACATACGAACTTAAAGAAGAGCTATTCTCTCCTTTGCTTGGATTGCTTGCCAAATAGTTCTTTTTCCATCTCTCCGCATCATTGTTGGAGGAGGTATTGTCATCGATGAAAGATTTATTGGGTTGGGCTGCTCATTATTGGGGTTTTTGGAGAAATTAGGGTTTTGATTTTGATTGGTGTGTGCGTTATATGAGATTAAGGGCTCTTTTTATAAGCAAAGATAAGGGCTATGGAAGTAAATATGGGGCAGGTTAAATGTGGTTGGAGAGTTAATGAGTTTCTTGGGCTTTGGATTGAATTAGTTCTAGAAGTTGACCATATTGACTTATCTGTTCAATCCATGGATAGTTCTTTTGAAACCACTTCTGGCATTAACTAACCACTGAAAACAATAACCCACTTTTCTGTGTTGATTTTCTGTTTTTGACTTGCAGGTATGAAGGATTTGTGTGTGCATAAGGAGCTGCTATGTTAGTTGTTTGTGTTAGTTGTTTATAAAAAAAAAAAAAAAAAAAAAAAAAAAATGTGTGTAATCCTTCATATCTTTGTGAGCACTTTCCTGTAGTTTTACTTGCTCTATCTCTTGGATATTTGGAGGAATGAACATCTGTATCCACTGATGGTATGTTACAACCGCGGATAGCAGTTATGGAACCGCGGATAGTATGGTACTTTGTTTTGGATACTACAGGGGTTGTTTCGACACTTTGGCTAAAGTATATATCTCTCCCCAAAATCACGGATGGATCAATTAATTGATCTTCAAACCACTTCCAATTGACGCTCACCTTTAAACCTAATCACTTTGTTTGATTTATTCACAAAACCCATTTCATATCCATCATTAATCACAATGGCTGAAAAGTATTCCACTTCACATAACCTAGTTGCGAAGACTCACTAAGGATGCTCGATGCAAGGGTTTCATCAAATGATTGATTTCCTAGTTCACGGTCCCATTCACTATGCTTTAATGATTGAACCTACCATTCTTAAAGCCTACATACATCGTTATGGAGAAATGCTAAACTTGAAGAGGTTGATGGTTTGGTGGTGTTTAATCTTGTTGTGGATGAGAATGCTATCTCATATCGAGGAGATCATTAGAAAGTTTAAAGCTTGATGATGCTGATGGTGTTGATAATCTTTCGGATGTTGAGATTGTTGCCGGTTTAGAGATTAGGATATACACAGAGGTGAAAAGGTACAATTTTAAGAGTTTTTTCACAACAATGGAAGTTTTGATTCACACTTTGTTGATGTGTATGAGTAACAAGACCACGTTTTAATGACTTTCCTTCAAAATTGCTACTGCTATTATTTGTTTTCGATGGAAGGAAGTTTAAGCGGTCTAGGATGATATATGAGGGTTAGTACAAAACATTAGGAAGAAGGGTAAATATTATTTGTATCCTAGGTTTGTTCAACTGATTGTGGAACATCAAATAGTGGATCCTGTTGAACATGATAGAGAGTATGAAGTACATCATATGCTTCCTAAAGTTTTTGCCCATATGAGGAATCAGCCACAGAATGTTATCATTAGAGATGTTCCTTTATTTCCTCACATGCTTACTTTGCCTACTGATTCTGAGTTTGATGAAGGTCTTGCATCATGGACTAGGAGAACACAGGCACTAAGCTTCCTCAGGCTAGTGTTAGTGATGTTGTTAATGAGGCTGTCACATGGAGTGGAGGTGACATGATTGGAAGGGCTTCCACTACTGATTCATGCTTGGATCTTGGTCGGGATAGTGGAAACATAAATAAGACCCAACCATTGGCAACTCCTAATGTGGAGAGTTCTTTGGAACTTACCACGGGTGGAGGAATCCTAGCCAACCGGCCGCTACTGGTGCATAGATGATCGGGCTAGGTCGGTGCTATGTCTTCTATATCCAAGGATTTACCTCTCGGGCGATTAACACATTTCAAGTGATGAGGATAGATTGGAACTGATGTGCTCCGGTTGGTGCAAGTTTTAAAATTTATAATCACGAATTAACCGTATAACCTTTTAACACATACGAGCAAGTATACTCGTCCGCAATAGTAACGTTTTGGTAAGTCGAGATCGTCCCAAGGGATTTTTGTTTTGAAATAGATTTTATTAAAAGTTTCTAACAAGAAAGCTTGTCAAGGCTCTCTCGAATAAGTGTTCTAGTGAAAATACTGAATCAAGAATAAAATATATACTTGTGTGAAGTCTCATAATCAACCATAGATAATGTTCATAAAGGTTTGGTGTATACTCTTATTATGATGCACAAATCATAAGCAAATGATTCCCCAACCATGGTATTTGTTTGTAAAATCATTCTAAGAACAAAAACATTTAGGTAATCCTTTCGGTCCTTATCCCAATGATTATCCTATAAAATTCCATTTGTTTGCAACATGCTCTCATTAAATTTGTTCTTACGAATCTTTCGACCCTTCGTGATGAAAACGTTCCTAGTCTTGTTTTAATAAGCAAAACATGGTGGATGTCAATCACCATATCCCCATACTAGTTTGTCACAACACTTTTGGAATAAAACACAAGAGAAATCCTTTCGGTCCTTTTTCTTAAAACATGTTTTATTGACAAATCAATCCAAGACTAGTATTTTTCCAACAAACTCATTTAAACAAGATCATATATACATGCATCACATTTTGAGAACATTATTATGATTAATCACATTCCAACACACAAGTATAACACAAACTACTCCATGAGAACAATCATATCTAAACACAAGTCATAACAAAGTAATTCAAACAATTCAAGAGAATAGATTTCCAAACAAAGTTCATAGAATACCTAATCTTTTGTGATTACAAGAATTAGAAATCGTGGAATGTAGCAACCACGCCTCAATCACCTAGGATCACCGCACACTCAAACTACCAAACAATGGACAAGAATGGTTCCTTCCTTGCTTCGGACGTTTTCCAAGAACTACTAAGCTTTTGGGTTGAAATAAATGGGTAAGTATGAGTTTTGGTGTAAACTAATACTCTATTTGTTGTGTCACACTTAGTATACAAGTACTAGGTCCTTTAAATAGCCAAAGCACTTGCTTAATCGCCCAAAAACGTTCTCTCCAAGTTAATATCAAGAAATGATCGGACTCAATGATTATGGGGAGTTAAGACAACAATAAATGCGAATTGTGTAATCTGAGCGAAAACCGGATCGGTTTCTATGTCGACCGAATCGGTCACGCTTTGACCATTAGCCCAGTAGGATCCGGTTGCGGGTTGCGACCGAGCGGTGGGTTTTGCTCCTTTGACTTTTGCTTGACTTTTCCCTTTACGCTTCGTTCTTTGCTTACGTTAATGATTTCCAAAGCCAAACTTGATCTTTCCTTGTCAGATGCTTCAAATCACTACGCTCCATATCATTGAGTCCACAAGCTTCCAATCTCAACTTCCTTCCTTTAGACGCCCAAATGTGCATAAAACTTCATTTCTTCAATATTCGCAATACCGCTACATATACATACACAAGACGCATCTTTGCACTTTTGCAATAGTTATGAGTAAATATAGCCGAATATCATGCACAAACGACAATAACGCTACTAAAAACATGTTCATTTTAGGCGTTATCGAACCCGACATTGAATTGACTGGTTAATGCGTTTGTACATGATGACTTTTCCAATGAACCACCTCTCGGACCGATTAACACGGTCGAAGTGGGAGGATATTCTTGAACGGTTAAATGAATTGACGGCTACATGTACCAAAATGGAGAATACGATTTGTGTCTACAGGAGTTAGTGTGTTTGAGGTAAGGATATTCGGAGATTGAAGCATAGAGTATTGGTTTTGGAGAAAGTGAAAAGACACGGGGTTCTTGTTTTGAAGGCTATGAGAAGAAAGAAAAGAAGGTGGACTCTTCTTCACTCTAAATGTGAAGGATGTCTCCAAAGGGGGAGGAGTGATGGCATGAATTCGGGGAGGCGTGGATGTATCTGTTGGTGTACCTATGGAAGAAGATGTTGATAGTGGAGATCAAGATTTTTTGTTTCGATAAAGATGGGAATGAGGTTGTTCTTGAAAAATTGAAGAATGTTGAAGTAGTGCGAACACAACAAGCGATAGTATACACGAAACCATGGTTAGTACTCTTGTAACCACCGATGCGCTTCGGACTTGGCTATTGTTCCTACTACATGTCATACCCATCGCTATCATAACCACTTCCACCGTTGTCACAACTCTTTCTATATTACCACATAAGCCTAAAGAAGTAGAAAGAAGTCGCAAGTACATTGATTAATCTGAGCAAAACATCATATATTTCTACACCCATCATTGCACCTGCTTTATCTGTTCAATCTACTGCAACCAAACCTAAAGGAAAAAGTTTAGTTATTGGTGAACCATTGAAGAAGAAAGTGGTTAAATCTGATATTGGGAAAGGAAAACGGATTGTTGTACCAGAGCTGAAGTTTAAAAGTAAAGCAGAACAAGAAGCTTATGATGAAGAGTATGGAAGAAACTTGTTGGCTGAAGAACAAGCAGCTTTGGATAAAAGAAAGAAAGAAGAGGAGGAAGCTAGTGAGAAATGGTTAGCTATATGGTATGAATCACAAAACTATCTTCAAGCTTCTTTACAAATACTTGATGAGTTTACTGCACAAGAATGGGCCTTTGTTGGATGATGAGGAGAAAGCTAGGCGATGAGTGGATGGGCAAGGAATGTTAGCAAAACAAAGAAACAGTAATAAGAAAGAAACCTCCTACTATGGCTCGGATGAGGAATGTATTGATGAAAATTATTAAGAATTCGGTATTTATTTTTCGATAATCTTAGTAGATGCTCATTTGAAAGAATTTTGGAAATTTATGAGAGATGTATGAGGATTAATAAAGATGATTTCATCAATGAATTCTAAAAGGAAGAAGAGTGGATTAAAAGGATGAAGAATGGATTCAAAGTAAACGAAAGAGAAAATATGAGGTTCAGGAGACATCTGATTCTAAAAGATTGAAAGTTGTTGAAGATGAAAATCAAATCATTTCTTATGAGTTTAAGCTTATAATTGGAAGTGAAGGAGTTTGGAAAATTCAAAGACTCAACAATGAAGTTTAAGGTATAATAAATTTTCACAGATGCTTGAAGATTTTGATAGAGATGATTTGATGAATCTTTGGATACTTTACAAGAATAAGTTTGGTGAAGTACATCCAAATGATTATCATGAGAGGTTGGTTTATCATTATTTGAAGATTTTATTTGAACCTACTCATGATGAACCCGAATGGCAAGGACTCTACAATGGTCAAGTTACTAGATGGTTTTATATATCAAACTTGTGGAGTTCATGTTTTAACTGTTTCGAAAGGTTATTCATATGCTTGTAGAAGGTGATTATCCTCAACTGAATAAGCATCCAAGAATAATTGCTCGATGTTGAAGCTGGTTGTATCAAGATGTTAGTACCTTATGATGGTCAAGCTTATGATTTGTTCTTTGAAGTATGAGAAGATACTTAAGGCTAGTAAGTGTTTGGCTACATCCTCCAATTCGGATGTTTTGAGCTTAAGGAAAACTTGAGAATTCATTGGAATTTATCAAGTTGAGGGAGGATTGTTGGGTTTAGGTTCCTTGCATCAAGAATTACTCTAAGCATCGGAACCACGGACGGGTTTGATATAACCCCGACGTAAGAGTGTAACTACGGATGAAGACAACCATGCTAGTAGTATTGTGTAACCACGGATAATATATTGTAACCTCTGCTAGTCTTGTATAGTCGGTTAGTTTATTGTATTAGATAAATATGGAAAGATATTTATCTTGTAGGTTACGTGTTGTATAATGTATAGGACTCCTTAGCCTATAAAGGAGGTCCTAGGTTAGGTTAGATATATGTATGTTTTATATCTAAGGTTGATACACTTCAAGGTTGCAAAACCCTAATCTGTAAGAGTATTCAGTATTAATAAATAATATTGAGGTGTTGAATGTTTACTGTTCTTCTTCTTAAGATTAAGTATTAAATTCCGCGTAATACTTGATAAGCTTTTGTTACAAGTCAGTTTCTATATTAGATCGTTTGCTCAACTGGGATCAACATAGAAGATCTACAACTAGCTGTTGAGTCGTATCAGACCCGTGTCAACTTCACCAAACCTCAACTTGAACTTCCCGATATCAACCAGCTTCCACAAAACACACTCATCAGCAAACCATTCGGCGTCGTTTATCGCAGTGAACTTCAACGAAATTGCTTGATGGCGTGTAGAGATCTTCACAAGTTTGGGGATCACACATTGACGAAGGTTAGGGACGGATTGGCTTATCGGTTAAAGGATATACGTGAAGACATTGGGAACCCTAAGCGATGGAACTCTCAGGACAGAAGGGATGTAAAGAGGATCATCATTATGATTGATGAAAGGTTGTATCGAAGGATCAGTTCAGAACATTAGAGAGCTTTGTTGGTGGTCGTCCCAGGATTAATGATAACGCTACACGCGTCGTTCGGGGTCAAAGGAAATTCCTTTTCGTCGAGCAAGTTTTTCAACACCCTAGGCAGTGAACCTAATCGTTGTAGTGTAGTATTAGGGTAAGCCATGGGTATTGATATCGTTCTCTAGGGGAATAGGAATGCTAGTGAGAAGTTACTACGCTAAGGTTGGGGTTGAGGAAGATTATTTTTTATCTTTTTATATTTTTAAGAAAAGGAAAGGTACGAATCTCGGGGTTTGAATTTGGGGTGTTGGCATTGCTACCGATTACTCTACTTATCTAATTATCTAATCTAAGGTGTATGTAGTCTATGTCTAATTATTGTGTGCTCGTATGATAGTTTAAAGAAGTGTTTACTTAGGTTTTACTACTCCTTAATTATCTCCTATTAGTGGTTGAATTGTCACGTCCTTATTCTTAGTTGCGTTGTGTGTCTAAGGTTGTAGGGTATGCGTTTCTCCCTAACTCTTTAAACTTACCAAAGGGTCTCGTCTACAAAACCCACTAGGGATAATAAACTCTTACTCTAAGGAACTCTTTGGATGGTTTAGCTTACAACTACTCAAGGAGTCATATTCTAAGGTTCACAAAGATTTAATCAAGCATTAAGTGCACAACAAATGACCTATCGCATTACTAGATCATTAATCAACTAAGATAAGAAACAACCAATCAATATTCAATAATTAAGTTTCATATTCCCTAAGCAAACACACAAGTAAATTAGCCGGACATGGAGAACATGCAAGCATACACACAAATAATCAAAGACATAATTGTATTAATGAAGTAAAACACTTATCTTGGTGTAAGATAGGGTTTGGAACCCTAAAATATTGTACAAGACAACCTTGGTTCGGTTTACGTTTTTTACTCCAAAAGACTACACACTAATACTGAAAAATTCGGATTCTATATATAAGATTACATCTGCGACGGCGTCACCTTATGTTTTGTGACGCCGTTGGGTCGCCGTCATTAGGGTTTCGTCTTGGCCACGTTAGGCTTGCGACGGCGTCACCTTATGATTGTGGCGTCGTCTCTTCACTTTCGGCGCCGTCGGATTGCATCTAGGCCGTGCGAGTTGCGACGGCCTACTCTTTTATAACTTGACGTCGTCACTTGAAAATAGGAGTTTTGGCTTACGTCCCGTCACAAAATCCTTCGACGGCCGCAATTTAACACCGACGTCATCACCTTATGTTTTCAAGACTTTGAGTGTCTCGATTCGACTTTGGCCATTTTCTTCAGTATATTCGCGCTTTTCGTCCAAATAAGTGCCATTCCACATTTTGCCTTCAAGAGACCTAAAAGTGAAAATGAACGATATTAAGCAATAACGGATACAAAGTGATCAAATAAGGGCTTAAACGACCCTCAAAAGGTACCTTTAAAACCTTATCAAATATCCCTACACTTGGTATTTGCTTGTCCTCAAGAAAATGTGCTTTTAGCCATTAATTTATAAGTTAGAGGTCATGAAGCATTGGTTTAAAACAGTCCACAACACATATAAGCCCATAAAAGTCATAACAAGCACGGAAATCACATACTAGCACCTCACATGGGGTGTTTGGATACTCACATCTCTCGGGTATATGAAATATAACAAATTGGAAATGGAAGGTAAACACTCATTAACCGGTCCTAGTACATAGATTACCATAGGCTTGAGAATAGATCAAAACTCCATCGCTTTGGCGTAAGCACCTAGGAAAGACTATCAAAGAGGTCTTTAAAGGGTTGTAATGTTAGGCTTACAGTAGGGAAACAAAGGGTTTGGTGGGATAGGCTATATAGTGGTGGCAAGTCAAAAATCTCTTATGTTAAATGCATACGAAGAATGGCATTGCTAAGCCAAGACTCGACACTCTAGACTCTAGCTAACTGAAATAAACAAACATAAATTTAAAGGATAGATGTAGGATGGTAGCCCATTTTTTTTTTTTTTTCACTCTATTTTTTCTTTTCTCTTTTTCTATTTTTTTTTTTTTTTTTTTTTTTTTTTTTTTTTTTATACACTTTTACTCTACCATCCTCTACGGTAACATCAAAATGATAGGGATTTATAGGCACATCCCTACACTTGAGTTTTTATTACTCTAACACTAATTTGACCCGAATTGAAAAGATCAAAACACTTGGGGTACATTATTATGCAAACAAAGGGAATTTGAATTTAACGTTCCATTCCGTCATTTCATAAACTTTAACTTTTCCCATGAATCCCAATCGTCCCAAAGCGTATACAAAGGATATGACTCGACTTAGCAACTCATGCAAGCAACTAGATAATTGAACTAAGGGTTTAGGGTGATAACAATAATGCACTAAAAGTGAGTGCATACAAGGTAGGCTAAGGCGATTTGGGTGTATATTTGGGGTGGGGTGTAAACAATGCTCTTCATTGATATTCGGAAAACCAAAACATCATGAGAACCGCGAAAAGGATAGGCTCGAGGGGTTAACTAGGGTATCGTGTACTAAAGATGAGTACAACGCAAAGGGTGTGGGGAATTACTCAACCGATGTGGAAGAAGTAATTATATTACGGTATCAAACAAGGGTTATCCTAATGCCTCTTATCATTTAGTTATTCCTAACTACACAAGTGTAGTCTTACTAGCGATCTCGGAATGCATCACAAAACAAGTTCTAGAATCTAATATACTACCGGTTCACACTCTAAGCATTAAAGATGAATGCTTTAATTCCTACTAATCTAAGGGCGATCCTCACATTTTGGGTGGAATTTAGGTGGTAAAGGGTTTTTGTGCTAGTCATGCAACTTCCTATCCGTGAGACGCTTTTGTTAAGACTAATGGCCCACTCCTATATGTCATGAAAAATTTTAAATTTGGTGCCAAAATTACCCTAACCGACATTTTCTCATGGTTTATTACACAAATACAATTGGACAAAGCAAATAATCAAGGATAAACATAGTTTCAAAGTTCCCGTTTTATTTTCCCTCCCTACACTTAAACTGAACATTGTCCCCAATGTTCCCGAAAGTATCAAAGTGATAACGGAAGGTAATTAAAACGAAAGAAACTAATACTCCACGATTAGCTCGGTAGGATCCGTGTGTGAAGTAGTGGTTAAATCCTTTCCAAGAAAAATTTATGCGTGAAAAGCTCCTTCCAATCTTATGTAGCTTCTTCTTGATAAATTAAACACGCACACTTGAGAAACAAACGAAACCTTCGGGTAAAATCGGTAATAATAATATATATAAGACTCGATTTAAACTAGGATATAATGCTTGTGGAATGGATGTTTACGAATTTCGGAAAATTAAGACCGGAAAATTCCAAAAATTTTAAGTAGCTCGAAAACGAGAAAAAATAATCTGTTGTTTTACTCCTTCGGCGCCGTCAAGTTATCCCGACAAAAAGCGGTCTGCGATTTTGGAAAAATTACGGAAAATTTACATCTTTAGAATCGGAAACATTTCTAAAAACATCCATTATGACTCGATACAAGCATTTGACTCGAACAAACACATATATATCTTTTAGTTAATTGTTATTCTCATGTTTACGTTTCTTTTGAAAACGTGTGTAATCCTTCCTACACTTATCCCTTATGTAAAATACCTTTATATGCAATTAAGACGAGGTTAAAAACAAAATAAAGCATTTTTACAAATTTAAACATGAGAATAAACAATCAATAAAAGACATATGACACTAACAAGCAAACAATTAAGCATGGGTTGCCTCCTACGAAGATCTTTTCTTTATTTAAGAGTCTTGTAGCTAGACTTGTAGTCGTGCTCCTACGTTACTTCATTACCGCCACCTTCTTCCTTCTGACGGTCTCTATTGGGAGATTCCATGTTGTAGAAATGCCCTATGATGCACTTCTCTAAGAGTTCATCCTCTCCCCAATTGGTCCTATATTCCGTTCCTAGGTTCAAGCAATCCTTATAGAATCCGAAAATCTTAGCCATAACATAATCTACTCCTTTTTCCCTATCCTCATCATTCCTATAATAGACCGATAGTTTAAGTTCCTTTTCATCATTAGAGTGATGAAAACTTCTCAATCTTAAACGGCATTTGGTAAGCTATGTCATCGGTCTCATCCTTGAATCGCACTACTCCTAACGAGGATCATAGGTCATCCGGTGCTTTCTATGAAAGGTTTTCCTAGAATAACGTGGGACAATCTAGGGTCTATGGCCGTGCTAATATCATCCACAATTATGAAGTCCGTAGGAAACGTGAAACTACCTACATAAACGGGCAATCCCTTAACTCTACCGAGAAAATTGCAACTAACATTAGGATCATTGGGGTCTTGCCTAGTTGGAATAGGCTTCTTCATTACCCAATTGTAGTAGGTGCTAGTCATTATGTTGATTGGGGACTTGCGATCAATGTAGACCTTTGCCACAAAAAGGTGTCCTATGCAACATGGTATGTTAAGATTCCAAGGGTTCCCAAACTTGATTCTAGGGCTTTTCCTAACATACATGTGACGGAGGTCACGCACTAAGTGAGGGTGGCTAGATAATTCTTCTTCCGTAGGAAACTTATTGAAATAGTCATTGTCTACTTCATCTACTTCCTCGGTTGTTTCATTATTCTCAAGGGTATGGTCCTCTTCGTCACTTGTTCCATTAGGTTTCACTAAGGCGATGGTATTGACGAATTGAGCGTGCTTAGCTAGCTTACTTGGGTCCTTAATCTCTACACCGAAGGCTCGGGAGTTGAGATAGCACTAACCTTCCTATCACTATTGGTTATGGCTTTCAAAAGGTTGTCTATCTTCCTATCCATTTCGGCTTGTTGTTGGTTAAAGCGGTCCGAGAGCTTAGCTATTTGGGATTCTTGGGATGCAACTAGGTTCTGCAACATCCCTTCGATGTTTTGTTGGTTAGGACCGTTAGGTGGGGGCCATGAAAAATCATTGGAAGTGAATTCTTTGGTTTGTCCCTAGTAGAAGTCGGGCTTGCCTTTCCATGCCTCTCGGGTTTCATTGAAATTCCTAGGTCCGGGTATTGTAGGAATCTTCCTCCGTTCCATTAACACGCGAGGATGCGTAGTCAGCGGAGGCATGTTCGAGGATCGGGTGCTAGTCTTGGCGTGTTATGAGGATCACAAAATGGCTCACACGAGGAAGAAACTTTGTTCACATGGTGTGAAGACTTAGGATTTTCGTAGGAACTCATTAGGAATTTTACTTGGTCTTCAAGTTCGATCATCCTACGGTTGGAAGGTTGTGAGTCAATGGGAGGCAAGGAGATTGCCTTATGGTTTTGGGCAGCTCATGAGGTCATCCCAACTTTCGTTGTCATAGAGGCAAGGTCCTCTATTATACCCCATGATTCTTCCGCGGTGAGATCACTAAGTTTTCCACCGGCCGCTTGGTCAATGGCTCGCTTGGTGGGGAAGTTGACATGATCATAAAAATTTGGACTTGGAGCCAAAGATCAATGCCGTGATGAGGGACTTTATGAAGTAAGTCCTTGAATCGAGTCCATGCTTCAGAGAGATTCACCTTGACGTTGTTGGAACATCAAGATGTCATTCCTAAGCTTAGAGGTTCTCCCGGTGGGAAAAATTGAGCAAGGAAGCGAGAGGTAAGATCATCCCAACTTGAGATGGAGCCGGGGGAAGTCGCTCAAGCCAATTACTAGCTTGGTCCCGTAGAGAGAATTGGAAGAGGCGCAGCGCGTAGTCTCCCGAGTAGTAGCATCAAGGTCGATGGAATCGACAATTTTAAGAAATCCCTAAGATCTTGATTTGGATCTTGAACAAAGTCCATGGAATGCACATCCGTTTTGCACCAACCGGATGGTGTCGGATCGCAGGTCGTAGTTTGGGCTTGGTCGGGAAGCTCAATGGTGTTCCTATAGCCTAAGTGGCTTGGTCTCGAGTATTCACCAAGAGTACGGGCTCTTGGCGGGTCAATTGGTGGTGGGTTGATGAATGGTGGGTGGTTATCACCTTCCATGATGAAAAGTGATGGGATTACGAACAAAGGTCACGAAGAAGGGGGATAGACTAAGAGAAAGCTAAAAATAAGAAAAATTTACTTGATAGGAATCAAGTAAAGAAACCTAAATGAGGTGGACTACTAACTAGCTATTCTATTCCCCGGCAGCGGCGCCAAAAACTTGATAACGCTACACGCGTCGTTCGGGGTCAAAGGAACTTCCTTTTCGTCGAGCAAGTTTTTCAACACCCTAGGCAGTGAACCTAATCGTTGTAGTTTACTATTAGGGTAAGCCATGGGTATTGATATCGTTCTCTAGGGGAATAGGAATGCTAATGAGAAGTTACTACGCTAAGGTTGGGGTTGAGGAAGATTCTTTTTTATCTTTTTATATTTTTAAGAAAAGGAAAGGTATGAATCTCGGGGTTTGAATTTGGGGTGTTGGTATTGCTACCGATTACTCTACTTATCTAATTATATAATCTAAGGTGTATGTAGTCTATGTCTAATTATTGTGTGCTCGTATGATAGTTTAAAGATGTGTTTACTTAGGTTTTACTACTCCTTAATTATCTCCTATTAGTGGTTGAATTGTCACGTCCTTATTCTTAGTTGCATTGTGTGTCTAAGGTTGTAGGGTATCGTTTCTCCCAACTCTTTGAACTTACCAAAGGGTCTCGTCTACAAAACCCACTAGGGATAATAAACTCTTACTCTAAGGCACTCTTTGGATGGTTTAGCTTACAACTACTCAAGGAGTCATATTCTAAGGTTCACAAAGATTTAATCAAGCATTAAGTACACAACAAATGACCTATCGCATTACTAGATCATTAATCAACTAAGATAAGAAACAACCAATCAATATTCAATAATTAAGTTTCATATTCCTAAGCAAACACACAAGTAAATTAGCGGACATGGAGAACATGCAAGCATACACACAAATAATTAAAGACATAATTGTATTAATGAAGTAAAACATTTATCTTGGTGTAAGATAGGGTTTGGAACCCTAAAATCTTGTACAAGACAGCCTTGGTTCGGTTTAGGTTTTTACTCCAAAAGACTACACACTATCTTGAAAAATTGATTCTATATATAAATTACATCTGCGACGGCGTCACCATATGTTTTGTGACACCGTCGGGTCGCCGTCATTAGGGTTTCGTCTTGGCGCGTTAGGCTTGCGACGGCGTCACCTTATGATTGTGAAGTCGTCCTCTTCGACTTCGGCCGTCTGGATTGCATCTAGGCCGTGCGAGTTGCGACGACCTACTCTTTTATAACTTGCGTCGTCACTTGAAAATAGGAGTTTTGGCTTCGTCCGTCACAAAATCCTCCGACGGCGTCGCAATTTAACACCGACGCCGTCACCTTATGTTTCAATGCACTTTGAGTGTCTCGATTCGACTTTGGCCATTTTCTTCAGATATTCGCGCCTTTTCGTCCAAATAAGTGCCATTCCAGCATTTTGCCTTCAAGAGACCTAAAAAGTGAAAAGGAACGATATTAAGCAATAACGGATACGAAAGAGATCAAATAAGGGCTTAAACGACCCCTAAAAAATGTACCTTTTAAAACCTTATCAATTAATCTCACCGGCTATCAACGCCCGGTTCGCACTCCTGGCAAAATTACTGGACTACCTGGTACCCCTTGAACTGCTTCTATTTCATATTCATTTGGATGTGTGATTTATTATGACAATGGCTTGTGCACACATAACAGTGTACAACCCGTTCTTGTCAAGAAAGGACCCTGTGGTACGCTTCAGTGCCACAATACTTATAAAAGGAGCGAAAGCTTCTTACTTTTGAGTAAAACCTATCAAACCTTTCACTTTTAAAGGTTTTACTCAAAAGAACAAGTACTTCCCTTATGATTTTCAAAACCTCAACCGTTTATATCACTTGTTGAGGGGAGTATTTGACTTAAAACTTTGTTCACAAAAAGTTCTTTGTGTAATCTTCCCACAAAACTCAAAATGGTCATATTTATTCTCAACACTTCTTCAAAAACAACATTTATATGCCATTTTTGAGGGGGAGAAAATATGTGATAAGAAATATGTTGTGTTTTGCTAATTGAATCCTCGTGTGAAAAGACTTCAACCCATGAATTGACGGGATCTGAACAGTCATACATCGAAAAGATTTGTCTTCCAAGACTTATCCAAGTAGATCGTACCTTTCGAGAAACTCCTGATAGAGATGAACCGTGATGGTTTGACAACCTTTCGGGGTTGTCCACATCTTCAAGGTAGTTATTAGAGCTAGTTGTCACCTAAAAGCTGACAATGTATCTCTTTAACTATGCAACGTAATCGTGTCTCGCAAGGAATTGTCTATCTTGAGTCGATCAATTCAAAAGTGCGAACTCTTCCTCACCGTGCGATTTCCGTAAAAACTCTTAAGCACATGTGGAGGGGAGTATTCAAAAATCTAAAACTCTTGAAGTGTTCAAACATGTTTTCATTCACAAACACTTTGAGAGATTTTCATGAAAAATGGTTTTATGGCAATGGAGTTATAAGGTGATTAAGGTTAGAATAACTGTCCTATGATCCGCCAGAGTCGGAGGGATCTACCCAAGGACACTACCAATAGTTAAAATTAGAAGTCCTTAGGTATGATTGTAAAAGGAGAAAATGAGAATCGGAGAAAGAAGGAGTTAAAATTAAAAGAAATGCAAAGAAAATGGTGAAAAGAAATAGCCCTCCAAATTATTCAACTTAGGGAGACACGGGTTCAATTCATATACTCTTGGTTGTCACTTGATGACGCCGTATTGAAGATTAAAAGTCGTCATGGACCCGATGGCGCGATGCACTAAACCTTCTTAGCCACTCAAGTTTCTCTCAATGAAGCTTGTTTCATTCTCACAGGAACCCTACATAATCTATCGGCTTTCTCTTGAGATTGCGATATTGAAGAAGGAGACCCTCTCCTAGTCTCCGCTCGGAAAACCAAAACGCACTATTGAGTCTAGAAGCCATGAGATTCATCAAAAGATCTCTTAGGTACACTTGACATTTCATCACTTGGTGTTCAATAATAAGAACATCGGTGATACGTTATCGAGTCCTTCACGATCTTAGCAATCGTCGAGAACATTTATGAGAGGTTCACAATAGTGATCCTCGGTGATTGAATGGAAACTCCCTGCCGGTCAACATCAAACAGCCTCGACAACAGTCACTTCGTAACTCCCGTGGATTACGCTTAGTGTGTCTCAAACGGTCTCGATCGTGAGGTGATGCTTGGTGTACCTCGATAACTCATCTGAATCAGATGTACTTGATACATCGCGTTATCTCACTTGTGGGACTCCAGTTCAGAACGGCCTTTGTGAGAATCGAGTTGTGTTTTACACTATCTCATTAACACTCTCGAAGTTCAAACTTGTAAGTGCGGAATCCGCTTATTACTAACCGTTTTCATGTTTTCTTCTTATAGAAGCTCGGAGCGGAATGATCGTGCTGATTCTTCACATGCTCATGCCAACATCATCACTAATGGAAGTTCTATCTAAAAGCAACACAAAAGTCGAATGATTCTTCGTCAAGCCAAAGAATCTACAAAGTTTAAAGACTTAAAGAACTTCATCGATCGAAATCCAACGTCAAAGAGCGTGTGAGCATGTTGAAGAATGACGTGGAGACACTGAGCAATGAAGCGCACTGAAAGCGACTTGATGCGATAACAACAACATACTATCACTACCATCACAAAGAACAATGATTAAAGAACAAAGTTAATGATGACGTCAAAGCGAGCTGTTTAAAGAAAACAATTTCTCTACACTAGGAGATTGTTCAAATCAAAGCAATTCTTCTCACAAGAAAGAAGAATGTCGAAGACGTCAAAGCTACTATTACATCAGCACCCTAACCGTTCATATTCATTCATCACCAACACTTAGGGGGATATTGTTGGAATCACTCCTAAACCTAAATCAAGTGTTAGTGATTCATATGTAATAGTTAGCTTAATTATGGCCTTTATGTTTGTTATTAGCTTAAGCTTATGTAGAAGGCCCATGAGCTTAGGCCCATGTCCATTAAGGAAAGGAAAGGAGTAGGAGTGTTGCCCTAGCTCCCCTTCCTATAAATACCTTGTAATAACTCTCACTTGAGGTTTGGTTGTTCAATTCATTTCTCTTTCACATATGCTACGCCTAGCCGTTCTTAGTATTCATACGCATAGTGTTTGGTTTGTGTCTTGTTCATCCGATCTTTCTCCTATCTCTTTCTATTGTGCTTGTGTTGTAAACTTAGTGACCTAACATCAATGATACCTTTTATTGTATGAGAAGCTTTCCAACCAAATGATTGTGGATTCAAGTCATGCTTATGACATGTGAGATAATTTTTGGTTGTATATTGTGAGATAACTAGTTGCCGTTCTATAAAAGAAAAGAAAAAAAAAACGTTTTAGTTCATTGTTGTTGTTATTTCTTAGTGTATGTGCCATTTCACTTGTTTTTAGAGCATTTGGTGTCTTAACACAAGTTAAACTTTCATCCAATGTCACATTAGCGTCGCAACATCTTTAACCTTTAACTAAAAAAAACACCCTTTATCCTAACTCAACCTTAAGTCAACATTTTAGGCCCCACTTTTATCATAACTCAACTAAAAAAATCTGAGTTAAACCTTAACACACCATACAGTATGTGAGTTAAACCTTAAATCACAAAAAAACAACACTTTAACGCACGTTTAAAGCTTTAACGTGGAGGTGAAAGTTTGCCTTTTACGCAGAGACACGGTATGGTTAACTTGGATTTAACTCGAAAATGTGTAAGCTTCACTCACCTCCCAAGTTAACATACCTAATCCTCTTAGGTGAAATGCAGAGAACTAGGGATATGTGCAGGGTCAATCCGGTCTATGATGTATTGAACGAGTCAATCGAAATATGACCTTTTTAAACTAATAACATGATACGTTTTAGAGGTTTGGAATTTGGTGGGGCTCATCTAATGTCGACTTTTATTTAATAATAAGGGATTATGTATTGAGAGGTCACCCAACTATTAAACTTTATTCTTTTAGGTTATCAATTTATCAAAATTAGCTTATAAGTCACTTATTTATGTGTTTGCTTTGTTTATACCAATTTTAGATATTTTTTTCTTGAAAATCATTGAAACAAGTATAATAAAGCTAAATATAACGTATTAAAACAACACAAATAACTATTGAAATGTAAAATATTAGTTTTAGCCATTAGTTAAATGCAACTTTATTTAATCGAAAATAATTTTAAACTTTTGGTCCATGTGGGCAAGGGGCTAAATGGGTAACAAATGCTAAAAGCGGGTCCAATTGGGCAAAGATGTAAAACACGGGGCATCCAAATGAAGGTTATGATTTATGAAACTTAATGATGACGTTCACGCTTTTCGCGTTTCACTTTTTTTTATCCGGTTTAGGGTGGTGGCAATGCATGCGGTGAGCATTCGGCATGCATTGAAACCGAACGGTAATACCATTGCCACACCTTCGGCATGGTGTGATGTGGTATGGTAATCGGTAATCCATACCGATTCGGTGTGGGCATTAAATGAAAAGGAAAAATGAGTGAGGTATGAAATGATCATTGCCACTAAAAAACTATGGTGAGGTATGAGTGAGGTATGAGATTAGGTGGAATGATATTATTGGTGGGTGGTGAGGTATGGTGAGGTATGGTGTGGCATGAATGCCACCACCCTTATGCCTTTTTATTCGGGATATTTACAGTTGATTGTTTCAGTCGATGTTTTCAAGATCGGAATTCTACACAGGGTCATTTTTTATTTTGCAAGATTAAAATTGTAAGATCAGATTAGGATCTTAAGATCCTACTATAATATCATTTTCTTAATAATCTTTGTAATATTATTAAAATCTACAAATTATTATATATCATTAACACAAAATTACATGAATGTTTATAGAAATGTTGTCTTAAATTAATAATATTGAATGTTCAAGAAAAATTAACATGTTATTTTTTAAATATAATAAAACATGATCCATTAATTTTTTTATTTTAGTTTGCGATTTGAAAAAAGTAAGATCGGATCGGATTAGATTTTAAGATCATATGGTTAAGATCGAAATTTTATAAGATCTTAAGTGTACTAAGATCCTATGATCCTACATAGGATCTGGATCGTTTTTGCTTTGTAATATCGTAAAATCGTAAGAACATAAGATCCGGATTTGAGTCCAGACAACTATGGTTTCAATATCCAACTTTTTTATTTGTTGTAGTAATTTTTTATTAAATTTGGTATTTATACATTTTCTTGAAATAAAGATGATAGTATCAGAAATTATAGTGACCTTCACCTTTTTCTTTTTCTTAAACTAGACGAGTATCGGTATATAGCAACGGAATTTTATAGACGCAAATATTTATAAATGTGTATTTCAATTAAAATGCGGATCGAGATTGGGAGCAAGGTTTGGTGGATCTGGTGCGTTGTCATACGCATACACTCATTACGAAGAAAAAAATATGTAAACTTATGGTTTTCCTTTGAGCTAAAAGATAAATTAACAAATTGACGAAAGTATTAGAAAAATGCAAAACAAGTGACAAGAAGTTTCAAATTACGGTATGGTTAAGCATTCAATACCACATTATGCATGCAATTCTTTAATGCAAGAAATTCTTTCACACACATATCACATTCAAATTGAGGAACCTTTGATGCAACATCATTCCGTATACTTTTGCATGCAGTTGTTTGATAAAAACATTGACGCAACATCAAATTAAAGTTTGCATGCTCAATACATTCAAACTTCATCAAAAAACAATCCATGGTTTATTGAAAATCATAGACCTAAAAAACATCAACTTAAGACTAAATATAAACGATTCGACTTCTATACAATATTTAGGTCTATGATTTTGAATAAACGATTCGACTCGTTCATGTTTTTTTTATAGGTAGCGTGTGGTATATAGTGTTGTACGTTCTCACATTGCATATGAAAATCCGAAGATTTCATTAACGTACTGTAGTCGAGTTAATTGAGGTACCAAGGTTTTTAACTTTCAAAAAAAATAATAAAAAAATAACAGGCCAATGTGAGAGTATTAGAAAAAAAATCACTAAACTCTCTAGATCAAGGGTGTTTTGTTTTTGTTAATTTTCCAAAAATATTAAATTTTAAAATAACCTTAATAAAATTCACTCCTGTTAAAACTTCATGCATGTATTATTAAATTTTAAAATTGTTCGTTTTGATTCCGTTTGAACCGATCCCGATTGGCCCGAGTTTTAAACTTGCCCATTTGACCCGTGCCCGTTAGAACCCACGCCCATTTGAATCCTTGCCCGAACTCGTCCGTTTTGCCACAACTAGTATAAACGAAAACAAATATATATTTGAGTGACCTATACGTTAATTTATATAAATGAGTGACTTAAAAGTAAAATATCTAATAGTTGAACTGCTTCTAAATAAATAATCCCAATAAATAAAGAGATACATACAGTGGAAATAAATTCCAAATTACAAGTCTAAGATCGTTGTGCATTTTATAAAGAAAAACATCAATTATGTTATTGCAATCCATGTTTTGAAACTAATAAGTTTTTACTTTCCAATCAAGCTTTATCTTTATTATAACATAAAAAATATTGGGACTACCAGAAGATAGTATTGAGAGGGAAAGAGTTAAACATATTGGTCAACTGGTAGGACCTTTACTAACCTTTTTAATGGTGTCGGAATTTAAGTTTCGTATGTGATGATTGGATTCATAGTATATGTAGTGTATGCGGTTAGCTAAATGGAATGTTCTCATTTAGGAATATTTGGTACCTCAAGAGTACATTAAAACATTAAGGAGTCGATGTTGAACAGATGTCCGACCTCTTCTTATGATCAAGTGTGCCAAGTTGTCAAGAAAGAGCTTGGAGGGCACCTGAAGAGGTATGTTTACCTAATCTCACTTTGCTCTTACTTTTGTTTTACTTATTTTGAGTCATAGAATTTATAAAATTAAAAAAAAAAAAAAAAAAAAAACTATTTACTTTTACAGATATTTGATGAGTTTGACCCAGTCCCCATTGCAAGTGCTTCCTAGCTCAAGTTCATGTTGCTCGAACTCATCAGGGCCAAAAAGTTGCTGTGAAGGCTTCAAGTTCTTACTATGATCTAATCTTGTTTTTGGTTTCCTTTCAACTTGTTTTGTTAATAGGTTAACTCATTTGATACTGTATTCATGTTTCAGGTGCAACATATGCACATGACTGATACTGCAGCTGCAGATTATGCAACAGTCGAATTCATTGTCAACACTTTACATCGGCTCTTTCCTTCATTTGATTACAGGTTTATTTGTTAGAGCTTACCGCCTATCTTATTTTTGTTATTCGACTGCTATTTCTTTATGCATGTGTTTATTGATGGGGATATATGGTAATAACCATAGTTCATGGGTTATAATATAGGTGGTTGGTAGATGAAGTACACGATAGTCTACCTAAGGTCAGACATATTTTCAACCTGTTATGCAAACTCTTCTGATATGGTAGGCTGTATATCCTTTGAAATAGTATTGTTGATAAGTTACAATGATGATCAGGAACTTGATTTCTTAAATGAGGCCAAGAACAGCATTAAATGTATGGATAACTTTGGAAGTTATCTCCTCATATTGCAGACTATGTGTATCGCCCAAGGTATATTGGAACCTAAGTACCACAAAATTGTTGACCATGGAGTTTGTAGAAGGCGCAGAAGTCAATGACTTGCAGAGCATCCAAAAACTTGGAATCAACCCACATGACATTGCAAGGCTAGTAAGTATCTTTTCTCTGTACTACCAATTGGCTAGTTGCAGCAGTTTTCCTGCTCGGAGCTATTATCCAATTCATGTCCCATGTTGTTTGTTGGTTAATACAGGTGAGTAGAACATTTGCTGAAATGATGTTTAAACATGGATTTGTGCACCGTGATCCACACGCTGCTAACTTGCTAGTTCACACACTGCCTTATTCAAAAAGGGGCATTTTTGGTAAGGCATCTAATTGTTAAATAAGACACTTGGAATCATACATTATAATACCATGATTTTACTAGAGAGCTTTTAGTCAACATGGTTTAAGTTTTTTGTTGTTTTAATGTACTGCTTCCTATTTATAAGCTTGTGAAGGGGTACTACCTTCTTGCAGAACATTTGATCACATTTGTTAATTGGGTCTCTTAAGGACCTCATATCGATCACAGCGTACATATACATCTGAGTACATTAAGCGCAACAGGCAAATCAAAACAAAATATGAATTATATGAGATGACATAATAATGGATCTGTTTTTACTTTAAATAGTTATGTTAGAAAGTATTGTTTTGTTAAATAAAAGGCATAGACTTCTTCAATTGATCATTTGGCATTTAACTAAGCCTTTTTTCCCTTCATATATGCATTTTTTCCATACTTTATTTTCATGATGCGATGTTTTCCTTATTGATGCTGTTTAGTTGTTTACAGGAAGAAGAAAACCGCAACTAGTACTGCTGGATCATGGTCTATACAAAGTACTTGACAATTCTATTAGGACCAACTATGCTGCACTTTGGAAGGTGCACCATACAATTTCTTGAATATAAATGACTTTTTATGCCATCTATTATTACCTTTTTTTCACGTCCATTTTTGCATGCTTATGCTTTCGAGCATCATTAACCTCTGACCTGCATGACTTGCTTACAGGCTTTGGTACTGGCTGATGCAAATGGAATAAAGGAAAGTTGCTTGAAATTGGGTGCTGGTGAGGATTCGTATGCATTGTTTGCAGGGATTCTTACAATGAGGCCTTGGAATAGGGTTATTGATCCTGCCGTTGATCATCTTGCCATTCAAGGCAATGCCAGTGACCACTCAGAACTTCAGGTTAGCTTACATTATATAAGGCAATGCCAGTGACACTGCTGTTAATCATCTTCCCCATTTCAAAGTTTTTGGTGTATCTCGTATTTTGACTCCCAATTGGTCATGTCCTTCAATTTAAATAATCATCCACATGAAAATTTAACATACAAACTGCTCCTTATGTTGCGTGAAAAGGTACATGAACATATTTAGGGTAATATGTTTAAGGTTAAGTCACTTAAGTGGGAAGTTTTTATGTGGTTTAGGTATTGTCTTATCTTGTTTATGAAACTTTAGCATCTGCATCTTGAAACCCAAGTGTTATGGTTCTATTGATTAATAGAACCTTTTTTATGTTTTGCAGATGTATGCTTCCCTATATTTTCCTCAAATCACCGAACTTCTGCATAAACTGCCACGTGCCATCCTTCTAATGTTAAAGACTAATGATTGCTTGCGATCAGTCAATAACGCTTTGGTATGTCTTTTGCCAATCTAATTTTATTATTGTCTTTCCAGGATCCACATAATATCTATAATACTTTTCGACAGATAAAAAGACCCTCTGTGGAGTCTTTCATTATTATAGGAAGAGTTTCTTCTGAGGCACTAATTGAGGAAAAGTTGTCACGTGCAAAGTATCTCTTTAGCTTGCTACATGTTTGGTTGGAGGAGATTTCACTCGAAGCCCGTTTTCTCATTATGCAAGTAGCGTTGTGGATACTCCAGTTCCGTACAGCTTTGGCTCGGTGAACACAATATCATTTTATTAGCTTATATATAGAAGACATAAATCATTTTATTAGTCCTTGTTGATTTTTGATTCCAAAGTAGTGCATTCTTTGGCTTCAAGCCCCTTTCCTAACCCGTAATAGTATGGGAAATCCAATAAGCTGGCCAAGCAACAGGTACACACATACATGAATGATGTATTATATAGGCTAAATTCTTATTCTTTCTAGACAGAGTATAGATGATGATTAGTGTAGTTTTGTGCCTCGTATCCTCAAAATATGAGATGTGGATCTATGGTATTATTTTTAGAAATCGTCACATATATATTAGTGAGTTAAATTCATGAAGCAATGCATGTTTATGAACCAATAGCTTATGTTACATGACATTTGCATAAGACTAGGCGCACCAAGGTCGCCAGTCGGCCGGGGTTGGTCGGCTGTGGTGTGGTTGTGTCGGTCGGAAGAGGGATTTGGTCGAGAGGACGATCAATTGAGGCTTGTTTATGTGTTTAAAAAATCCATCTGTTCGGTTGGTAACTTTTAAAAATTTAAACCCTTTTACCCTAATTTATATACACTTTATATACTTTCATCAATTTTTTTAAATGGCTATCATTTGTGTGTTGAGAGATTGAAAATAGTGTGTATTGAAATTAAAAATGTAGTGGATATATATAGGGAAAAAAAGATGGTTGAAAAAAAAGAAAAAAGAAGATGAATGTCGCTTTGGTGTGGTAAAAAGTCGTTCGTAAGTCGTCGGAGAGAGAAGGCTAATGTGGCATGAGCCAAGTCTAATTGCAGGTACATGCCCAACAGATAAGTTGAGCCACTAGATGAAAGGAGTGACTAATGAATAGTAGGCTAAGATGAGTTTATTTTAAAAGTCTAGACTAAGTAGACAAAAACATTAAATATAAATCCCTACCTCCAATTTGAAGTCTTCTTAAACCTCTTATACTTGAAAAGAGTTGGTCATAAGCACTTGTCCCCATAGACATTTCTTCCATCATTTTACATCTTTAGTGCATTGACAATGACAATATGATTTATTTGTTCCTTATGAAACTTCTTTCAGTTATTCAACCTTTAATAAAATGCAAGCATAGCATTTAAAAGTTTTTGAGCTCAACGTAAATTGGATTGTCATAAGTTATCGCTAGATTTCGGTTTCTGGGTAGATCTAAGTCCACCTTGCGTTATATGACCTAACCCATTAGTTAAGTGGTTGTGGTATAAGTTGCATCAAGAATGAGCGGTGTTCAAGTCTATAAGTATAAAGTGTTTGCGGCCGGTTCACGTGAGGTGTAGGAGAGAGCAAAGTTAACCTAACTTCATGAAAAGAAATCCGGTCAATATATTACTACGTTTTGTTGAAGTTTCGAGACAATGGACATGTAAAATCGATGTCGAACAGGTTTAGATACATGTAAGTTCATTACCAGGTTTGTTTAAAAAGTCTCCATAGAAACAGAGAAAGAATATTATATCCGAGTTAAAGTCATAGATACAATAATATATTGTAAGATTGTGAGTAAGTTCATTTGCAAAAGTCTTTGCACGCGTAGAAAGAAAAATAAACATTGACCCACCAACCCAAATAGGCTAAATTAAGTTCTTCGATTGGTTCGATTAAGTCTTTGTTTTAATGAATTATCCAAAAATCGTTTCCTTTAGTGTTTAAAGATTATTGTGGACCACATAATTTTCAATGAATGATTCTTTTTTGTTGCAATCAAAAGTTAGAATTGTGCATAACTCGACAAGAAATTAAAATTTAGAGTCTATCAGTTTTGATAGACTTGTATAACCAAGTGATACTTTTATAAATATAACTAGACCACAAACATATTATTGATTATTTATCTTCAAGAATATTATTGTAATACCAGTGGCAATATACTTATTTGGTTTACGGCCTTTTTGGCCAACTAACGGGAAATGAAGTTGAAAATTTTGCACAATAAAAAATGAAATCAAGTTTAAGGGCCTATCGAGTTAAGCGATTTGTACAACCAGACTTTTTGGATCATAAGCGTAAATTGATTATCAATTGTGCTAATAACATTGATTTAAGATCATTTGAGGACAAAAGATTATTTACATGGGATTAATCTTCACCCTTCATTTTTATTAGATCTAATTGATGAGATTAATCACAACAATTTAAAAAACTCACTTTCATCATTTTTTTTCAAATATTAATATCTTTCTAACCGTTAATCGTTAAGCGAAAAAAAATATCATTGCGACGAGCATTTAATCATCTTTCTATAGATAGGCACTTTGATATACTTTCGACAATTTTTTTTCCCGTATTTTTTTTTTATTTTTTTATTTTTTTTTTAAGTTTTTCGTTTTTTTTACGTTATTGAAATTTGCATTAAAAAATCATATTTTATTAAACACTAATTTAAATATCACATGTGATGTTAGTGTTAAATCATATATGATATGTAATATCACATGTGATATTAGTGTAAAATCACATAAGATATACATATCATATCACATGTGATATTACATATCATATATGATTTAACACTAATATCACATGTGATAATCAAATTAGTGTTTAATCATATATGATTTTTTTCATGCAAATTTCAGTTACGTAAAAAAAAATAAAAATAAAAAAAGACGGAAAAACGTGAGAAAAATGATTTTTTTTTTCTTTTCTCGAAAAAAAATAATTAAATGCCCGTCTATAGAAAAATAATTAAATTCTCTTCGTGACGGTGTAAATATTTTCGCGTAACGATTAACGGTTTAAGATATTTATTTAAATTATAAAAAATAGATGAAATAATAAAATGCTTCTAATCTTAGCCGTTGATTTCTTTTTAGATGTATGGTGGAGATGAGTCCTTTGGTATGTGAGAAAAGTTTAAGCGTAAAAATAGCGTAATCAATAACATTAAAACCGAAGAGTATGTTTATCAATAAATTTAGAGAACCAAAAATCTCGATGCAAGTTTGGTTGAAAAGCATTATTGTGGATGACAAAATTTCATTGACACATTCTTTTATATCGCAATCAAAAGTTGGAAAATTTTGTATAATAAAACAAAAAATAAAAGTCTAGAGTCTACCGGTTTAATAAATTTCCACAACTTAAATGTTACGTTTATCAACGAAATATAGACCACAAATATATTCTCGATCTTATTATTATGAAAGCAACTACAATAATACGAGCGATGTTATGAATATGATTAAAACTCTTAAAGGTCGGTTGGTTTTTTGCTTAAGTCCTAAGCTACACGTCTTGAAGTCCAAATTGAATTTGAAGAGCCGTCTTCAAATCCAAATTGAAGTTTGCTTCCTCCACCCTTATAAAAGGAGGTGAGGGGGGAAGAGATTATGTACCTTCGAATTTGATTTGTATCTTTTGAATTTCATTTGTACCTTCGAATTTCATTTGTACCTTAGAATCTTGTTTTGAATAAAGAAAAGCTTCCGCAAATTTGTCGATTGTTATTTCTTCTCTTGTTCTTCATCTTTGATTATCGGTTGTTGATTCTAACAAGTGGTATCAAGAGCTAGGTTTGTTTGGCGATGAAAAAAAAAAGAGCTTGGTTTGCTTAGTGTTCGATTGTTTTGTTTTGAAGAATCGATTGGTTTGTATTTTGGTTCTTTGATTTGAAGAAAGAATTCTGGTTTTGAAGGTACCATTAGTTTGTTCGGTCGATTGAATTTAGGGGTCTTTGAAGTTTGCAGAGTTAATTTTGGATAGATCGACATCTTCTATGTTTTCACTTGGACTTTAAAATTTCAATTGGGCCTACAATTTTTGTACTCGGCTGATTAATTTGTAGGTCAGTTTTGTGAACTTGGAATTCTTGGAATTATTTTGTTGGTTTGGTTGATTAATTTTCGATAAGGTTATTTGGGTATATGAATTTGGATAGTTTATTTGTTTAAATTTGGACCGTAATTCTTATTATTTAAGTGGGTCATTAGTATTTGAATTTTATAGTTGGACCGCAATACTTATAAAATAAGTGGGTCGTTAGAATTTGAATTTTGGTATTTGGAATTTGAAGATCGATTTGGTGTTTGAAGACTTGGTTATAATCAGGTCGTTTGAATTTTGTTCGATTGTTGGAATTTGTTAGTTTGAAATTTTGGATCTTCGTTTGTCGGGCTTTTGAAGTTGGTTGCCCGAATTTGATAATCTTTGTTGAAGATCGTTTGAGCCGATTTGTTTGTTTGGTTAACCGAGTTTGAATTTGTCGGTTAACGTTTGATTTTTCGTTTTGAAGATTATCGGCGTTTGTATTTGTTCGGTTTGTTTTGGTATTCCTTAGGAGTTTCAATCACGGTGGAGATTGTTATGAATATGATTAAAACTCCTAAAGGTCGGTTGGTTTTTTGCTTAAGTCCTAAGCTACACGTCTTGAAGTCCAAATTCAAATTGAAGTTTGCTTCCTCCACCCTTATAAAAGGAGGTGAGGGGGGAAGAGATTATGTACCTTCGAATTTGATTTGTATCTTTTGAATTTCATTTGTACCTTCGAATTTCATTTGTACTTTAGAATCTTGTTTTGAATAAAGAAAAGCTTCCGCAAATTTGTCGATTGTTATTTCATCTCTTGTTCTTCATCTTTGATTATCGGTTGTTGATTCTAACAAGCGACACTATATATATTTATAGCAATTGTGAATTTTTTATAGCAATCAAAAATAAAAACACAATGACTAGTTCAATATCTGGCGTCTTTTTTCTTTTCCTAATTTTCACAACGTTTGCCTATTCCACTTCTTCTTTGAATAAAAATATTCATAAATGCCCTAAAAAAATTGTCCCGACTTTTGCAAAAAAATCGTTTTTTACTTTTGTGGTTAATTTTATTTAAAATAATTCAAAATTTGTTTAGATTGGTTCTCGAAACACTCTTACGATATAATAATAGTTTTGGAACTTTGTAATTTTGCATGCATTTTAAAATCATACTCATTTATATGTTGTGGAAGATAAATTAGTAAAAGCAATTTGTTATGTACATTATGCATTAAAAACTGTAATGCTTAAAAAACACATTAATGATATGTTAAATTTTTTTAGGAGAGAGTGTCATCCCTCCATTATAAGTAGTATAGATATGTGTAATATGTATAAAATCAAATAAATTATCACTTGTGAATTTACATCTTTGCATCGTTTGTCTTAAAATAATTGTCCCGACTTTTACAAAACCGTTTTTACTTTTGTGGTTAAATTTATTTAAAATAATTCAAAATTTGTTTAGATTGGTTCTCAAACACTCTTACGATATAATAATAGTTTTGGAACTTTGTAGTTTTGCGTCGTTTAAAATCGTATTCATTTATATTTTCATTTTGCATTAAAACTAAACCAATTGAAAAAGAAATAATAAATGAAGTATTAAAATTGTAATGCTTAAAAAACACACATCTTAAAAAAATTTAGGAGAGAAGGTCATCCTTTCATTATAATTAGTATAGATGACAAAAGTTGGAAAATTTTGTATAATCAAACAAAAAATAAAAGTCCTAGTCTACCCGTTTAATAAATTTCCACATCCCAAATATTACATTTATCAACAAAATATAAACCACACATATATTCTCAATAATATTATTATGAAAGCAACTACAGTAATACTAAGCACTATATATATTGGTAGCAATTGTGAATTTTTATAGCAAATCAAAAATAAAAACACAATGAATAGTTCAATATCTAATGCCTTTTTTCTTTTCCTAATTTATACCACGTTTGCCTATTCCACTTCTTTGAATAAAAATATTCATAGATGCCCTAAAAGCAGAGTGAAGCTTTGCTTCTCTTTAAAGATAACCTTTCCTCCATCAATTACACAAACGATGACCTAGATGATGTGTGTGGTTCTGATTCTCATCCAAAATGATGAGCTGGAATAAAAGTACCGATTGTTGTAAATGGGATGGAGTTAGTTGCGACAACTCCACCGGTGACGTCATCAGTCTCAATCTCATGTGCGGAATGCTACAAGGTACAATTAATCCTGACATCTCCCTCTTCAACCTCACACACCTTACTTATCTTGATTTATCATATAACAAACTTAATGGGACATTGCCATCTTGGCTGTTTACTTCCCCCTCTTTAGAATCTCTCTATCTAACATATAACATGTTGAGTGGAAATGTTCCTTTTGAGTCATTTGCTCTTCCATCATTAAAAGAGTTAGACCTCGGTTACAATCAATTGACAGGCCAAATTGATGTGCAAATGTTTCGACAACTCACCAACCTCACTACTCTAGTCCTTTCATTTAATAATTTTAGTGGTGAATTGGAGTTGGATACATTGTTATCAAGCCTCACAAACCTTGAAGAACTCTATCTCTCATACAGTGGCTTCTCTGTTACAACAAAGAATGCCAATCATTATGTCAACCCTGGTTTTTGGTTATTAGGATTGGCCTCTTGCAAGCTAAAGGAGTTTCCGAATTCATTTCAAGCCATGAAACAACTTCAATACTTAGATCTCTCTAGCAACGAAATCAGTGGCCAAATTCCTCATTGGGCAGGGGAGATTGGAGGCAATGAGTTATGGCATTTGAATCTCTCACATAACTTCATAACAGGCTTGCCACAATTTCAATGGTATGGACTAGAAGATCTTTACCTGCAGTCCAACTTGATTGAGTGGCCATTCCCTCCGTCAATTTGCAACATGAGCAAGCTATGGTATTTAGATATGTCCAATAATAGCTTTGGTGGATTGATCCCACAATGCTTTGGAAATATCACCTCACATCTTGGAATGATAGATATGGGGAATAATAGCTTTCAAGGAACAATTCCAAATGTATATGGTGATTGTGGAAGTTTAGAAGGGCTTATTTTAAAAGGAAATCAATTAAGAGGAGAGGTACCAAGTTCCTTGTCCAAATGTCGATTCTTGAAAGTGGTTGATTTGGGAAACAACCACTTGAATGGTACATTCCTTGTTGGTTAGGAGATCTTCCAAATTTGCAGGCCCTTGTCCTCAAATCAAACAACTTTCATGGTCACATTCAACCCTCGCAACTCTTGATTCTCCCTTTCCAAGTCTTGAGTTCTAGACTTATCTCATAATAGGTTTGTAGGCCAACTCCACGCAAAATATTTTCAAAATTTCAATTCCATGAAGAATGTGGTGAAAAACAGCACAAAACCGAATATTTGTCCACGGGTAGAATGTATTACTCATTCGTCGTTGCGGTGAAAGGGTGGATCAAGATATTCCAAGACTTTTGTTGGCCTAACTATTATTGATTTATCAAACAATTATTTGAAGTGGGATACCAGAAATAATCGGAAATTTGAGTTCTTTGAAAGTGCTAAACTTGTCCCACAATAGCCTTAATGATCGAATGCCAAACTCTCTTGGTAAGCTATCAGAGATTGAATCATTAGACCTTTCTTGGAACCAACTCATAGGAAATATCCCTCAAAGCCTTGCAGGAATCAAGGGCCTTGAAGTCTTAAATCTATCACAAAACCATCTTGTGGGGCGTATTCCAGAAGGAACACAGTTCAACACATTTCAAGAGAACTCATTTACAGGGAATTTGGGGCTCTGTGGGTTTCCACTGCCCAAAAATTGCAGTGAGAATGCACACAAACCACAACTTGAAGCAGAAGAACATCATGAGGAGGAAAGTGGATTTACGTGGGAAGTGGTGATATTGGGATACGGATGTGGGACTCTACTTGGATTGGTGATGGGTTCTTACATGTTGTCAACAAGAAAAGTGAAATGGTTCAATGCAATTGCTGATGCATCAGGGAGTTTGGTCTTGAAGAAAAGGAAGAAAAGACATGTTTACATCGGGAAATGACGTTAGATAATTAAAGGTATGCTTTTTCACATGATTTCTTATTTCATCAATTTTTTCAAAATGTCTTACATCAGCTTAGTTATGATGTTTGTGTTCTGTATCTTCTGAATTATGCAGGTAAAGGAGTTTGGGGTGGGCTGGGACCTTTCTGAATTATGCAGTCGTATATTAGCTTAGTTATGATGTTTGTGTTCTGTATCTTCGGAATTATGCAGTCGTATATCAGCTTAGTTATGATGTTTGATGTTGCTGACCTTGGTGTAATTCAGTAAGTTTTTTGTTATTTTGATGATCATACAACCATCGTGTATGCTATAAAATTGTAGACACTAGTGTTTGTTACCGAATTGTAAGGTGTGAAAAGGAAAGCATTATTAATAATGAATTTGTCTTTTAGTATATCTAGTTTGACTATCCAGTGTGTTCTTCTTCGATCTGTTCTACATGTGTTTTAGCATTTCATTATCTGCTGCTTGACGAGTGGATTATGAGACCAAATTGCCAGTGACCCTGCACTTGAATAATCATCTACATGCAATTTTATCATATACCTACTGCTCCTTATGTCCTGTAAAACGTGCCATGGTCCTTTTTAGGGTACCTGCAAAAAATGTGTCCTATTTACTGATGTAGGCTGAATGTTATGGCTGAAGCTGGACGTTCTGAGATATATAGCTGCTATATTTGTAGCGGATATGCTAGCTATAAAGTTCATTTATGTTATTGTGCTGTATTGTTAGCCTTGAAGACAAATGATATGTGTGTCCGAGCGTTACATCTTTTTGCCATCTACTTTAAATGGTCGGGTTTATTATTATCTTTTATGACTTGACCAGCCAAGTCTTAACTTTACCCTTAGGTAATTGTGTTTTTAGTGGTTGAACCTTCAATATAATTTTGCAAAGGAAGAAGACATGTATATATCGAAATGACATTATAAAATCAAAGGTTGTTGTATAAATTTTACTAGATGATCATAGTCGTCTGAGTATTAATATTGATTGTTATAAAATACCATAGTGTTGGCTATTAAGATTGTAACTTGAACAATTTACTTTCTGCAGGTTCAAGAAGTCTTTGGTGAAGCGGGAATCTTGGGATTCTGGAAAGGGGTCTTCCCGACATTGGTTATGGTACTTGCTATTTAGCTTTGGCCCATGCTGTATCAATATCACTACTTGACTTCTTGTCCACATTGTTTCAGCCAGGTCAGCAATCCTTCAATACAGTTTATGTTGAATGAGACCCTACTAAAGAAGTTGAAGCAGCGTCGTGCCTTAAGCAACAGTAACCAAGGTGTAACTGCGTTAGAGGCAATTAACTGTTAGTATAATCACTGCAGAATTTTCAGATAATTATGAATTATTTATCATTTAATGGGATTATCTGTAGGCAATATCTGATTTCTCCACATAATTTTTCAGATATTTTTGCTTGGGGCATTGGCAAAACTTGGGGCTGCAGTGGTAACTTATCCTCTTTTAGTTGTAAAGGTAAGTACTTGTCATTTGAGCTTTTTATTAGAGCAGCAAAATAATAATTATACTGAAACATACATCAATTTCTGAAATCAGTGACTTGATTTAGACCCACTAATATCTGTAATCGACACATTAGGACTCAAGACTGACTGATTCCATCTTCAAAAATCTAACTCGTAGTAAATCTTATTAGATGTTAATAGTCGAACTAGGGGTGGAAAAATGGCGGTTTGGGCAACAGGCAATTTTTTGGTACTTACTGAAACTGGTCGGGTTGGGTTGTGGAACACTTTTTAGCCAAAAAACTTTAGCAAAATTTATATTATTGCAACAATAACATTTATTTTTGAGTAAAGTGATTTAGGATGTTTTATGCATAAAAAATTAACTTTAGATGACTTTCTTCCTGTTTGACCAGTTGGGGTATCGACCCAGTTAACCCGTTTCTCTTTAAGTTATCTTTCAATTAAAATGTTTGACTTAGTGACTCGTTGGAGATGAAACAAAACCCGAAGCGACCCATTCATAAGTAAATGGGTTGAAATGTTCATCTCAAATCAAAATTGTTGCCAGTTTTATTTTTTCTGTTACACCACCCCAGTATTTAAAGAAGCATTAAACTATCTGTATTTTGAAGCAGATGAAGATGAGGAGGAGAGTGGATTTACATGGAAAATGGTGATGTTGGTATATGGATGTGGAACCATAATTGGATTGGTGATGGGATATCTTATGTTGTCAAGCACAAGACCAAACTGGCTTAGTGCAGTTGCTGATGCAGGGGAGCACATGATCTTGAAGAGTCGAAACAAGAGAAGAAGATTTTATATGAGAAAATGAAGCTAGTTTATGAGAAGTATGTATTTGACATGTTTTCCGATTGCACCAAATTGCGCAAAATGATTATTACTATGATTTGTTCCTTTTTTCTTCCATATTTTCTGATACAAATGGAATCTTTTGGCTGGAAGTCCTGAGATATATAGCTGCTAATTAATATTGTAGTAGTGGATATGCTGTTATAGTTTATTTATGTTATTGAGTTTATTAGTTAGCCTTGAAGACAAATTATATTTGTGTCTGATGGTCTGTTGAGCAAATAACACACGGTTACATCTTTTTAGCCTTTTGTTATGATCTGTAGAAGAAGCTAGTGTACATTTTGTACTTATCTGTTACAGCAGTTGTGAGATATAATTACGAGATTGATTGACAGTTTCGTTGATGACCTGTTTCATATCTTTGTTTCTAAGTGTAATTTTCCATACCCTTAAATTGATTAACCACAAACAGGTTCATGTTAAAATATAGGGCAAATCACCTATAAATGTAGTTAACTTAAGCTTTTTAAAATTTGTATGTAGCGTTCTTTTTTTTTCATTACGTCAATAAACTTCCATCGTTAGTCCTTTGTGTGTACGTTACAAAAAACCTGCATCGTTAGTCCTTTATGCTAACGACCGTTAATAAATAACTTAAAATTTGGTTATCTTACGCTAAACTTGCGTCGTTGGTCCTTTATACTAACAATCGTTAAAAAACTTAAAATTTGGTTTCTTACGTTTCCGTCCGTTTTTCACGTTTTCGTGCGTTTTACACGTTTCGTTCGTTTAACACGCTTTCGTCCGTTTTTCATGTTTTTATCTGTTTTACGTTTTCATTCGTTTTACACATTTCGTATGTTTTCACTTTTCTTCTGTTTTCCCCGTTTCATTCGTTTTCACGTTTTCATCGGTTTTACGTTTCATCCATTTTACATTTTCATCCATTTTGCACGTTTCGTTCGTTTTACATGTTTTCATCCGTTTAACACGGTTTAATACATTTTTCATGTTTTCATTTTTTTACGTTTTCATCCGTTTTAACACGGTTTAAATACATTTTAACGTTTTCTTCTATTTTTACGTTTGCATCCGTTTTGCGTGTTTTAAATCATTTGCGAGTTTCGTATGTTTTACACATTTCGTATGTTTTAACACGTTTCGTCCATTTTAACACGTATTCCTCCGTTATTCACGTTTTCATCCATTTTTCATGTTTTCATTCGTTTCTACATGTTTTCATCCGTTTTGCACGTTTCGTCCGTTTTTCACGTTTTAAATCTGTTGTTTCACGTTTTCATCCGTTTTACGTTTCATCCATTGTTTCACGTATTCGTTCGTGTTTGCACATTTTGTGTAAAGCGGACGAAAAAGTGTAGAGGCGGATGGCGATAAAACGAGGAAACGAAAACGGACAAAACGTGTTAAAACAAAAAAAAATTGTGTAAAACATACGAAATCGTGCAAAAGCGATCGGCGTGAAAAAGCGAGCGGCGTGTTAGAACGGACGGCGTGTAAGAAAGGGATGGCGTGCATAAGCGGGCGAAATGTGTTAAAACGGATGAAAGCGTGTAAACGCATGAAAACGTGAAAATGAAAGCGTGTAAAACGGATGAATACGTAAAACGAATGAAATTTGTAAAAGGACGAAAATGTGTAAAAACGAAAACGTGCAAAACGATCGGCGTGCAAAACGGATGTAACGTGCAAAACGGATGAAAACGTGAAAATCGCGATGGCGTGCTAAACGGACCAAAACGTGTAAAGGCGAACAAAACGTGAAAGCGGACGGCGTGTAAACATATGAAAACATGTAAAAGCGGATGGCGTGTAAAACGACGAAAACTTGAAAAGCGGATGAAAGCGTGTAAAAGCGTGTGAAGCGTGAAAAAGGGACAAAACGTGTTAAAGCGTGAAAAATGGATGGAAGCGTAAGAAAACCAAATTTTAAGTTATTTTTAACGATCGTTTGTATAAAGGACCAACGATGCAAGTTTAGTGTAAGATAACCAAATTTAAAGTTATTTATTAGCGATTGGTTAGCGTAAAGGACTAACGATGCGGTTTTTGGTAGCGGTACACACAAAGGACTAACGATAGAAGTTTATTGACGAATGAAAAAAAAAAGCTACATCTGATGGGAAAAATGTCAAGTTAGCTACGTTTCTAGGTGATTTGCCCTAAAATATATCTTTGGCGATATGGCGAAAGCAATTCATGAAAATATACACTTCTTTTTTTCCAAATATCAACTGCCGTGCCTCAAGCGTTCGAGAAGTTAGCTTTATGAGCGCTCCTTTTGAGATGTCCAGGTTTTAAACCAGCAATCGTTTTTCTTTTCCTTTTGAGATGTGCCTCAAACATTACACATAAGATTCAATTTTCTCATTTCACTTTATTTTCTTTCGTGGAAAGCAGTTGCAATAAATAATACCTATACATCATATAACTTGGTTAAGTTAGGTTTTAACATATAACATCAGATAAAGAATGCGTTTAAAGTAGTTAAATGAAAAGTTTTATTATTGGAACAAAAAAGGCTCAAAACTTAATCAAAGTCAATAGAGAGTATCTTTATGCATGGTGTTGTTTTATGACTAGATAGAAATTAGAAATGAAGTTTGGCAAATTGCACAAACCACAAGAAAAACCTATTATCAAAGGCCTTGCCATACCACATGATTTGATGAGCTAGAGTATTCCATTAGCATATATGTATGTACCATGGAATCAATTAGGAAAACTGTTTTTATTATATTCCTTGGCATCGGGTCAGTCGAGCAAGTGAGCAATGTTGGGCCTTGAAATATACAAGCCCAATGGCTAGCTATAATGGCAAATTATAGTAAGTTTGGCCCCATTTTCTATAATGGCCTTGCCCATACCACATGAGTTGATGAGCTCGAGTATTTCATCAGCATGTATCTTTGTTTAGTTTCATGTTACATTGTTATTCGATTTATTTATTCTCTTTACATGAGTGGGATGCAATGTGATTGTATTCTATATTTTTTTCACTTTCTTGTTATTGTTGTTATTTCTTAGTGTATGTGTATGTTCACTTGTTTCTTCTTAGGTGAAATGTAGAGAACTAGGGATATGTGCAGGGTCGGTCCGATGTCTGATACCTTGAACGAGTCAATCAAATATTGACCCTTTTAAACTAATAACATGCTATGTTTTAAAGAGGTTTAGAACATGGTGGGGTTCATCTTATGTCCATTTTATTTAATAAACTAGTTTAAAGACGCGTGAATCAGTTTTTTTTAATTAGTATTGATAATGAAATAATAAGAAAATAAACAAAAGTAAACATGATCCAATACATAAGAGAGTAACAAACGGTAATCCAAAGTTCATATAACTAAAATCAAATGAGTCACGTACAAAATTTTAACATTCTATCATAGACCTTCAAGTACACGACATTTGTAGTATTTTATGACAAATGATTATGTATCTAGCGATCACCAAACTATTAAACTTTATTTTTTATGTCATCCATTCATAATAACTAACTTACAGGTCACCCATTTATGTGTTTACTTTTATTTATACCAATTTTGGATATTTTTTTCTCGAAAATCTTTGAAACAACAAGAATTATAACAACTCGTAAATTTACCAAGTCATTAATTATCGTTAAACACGAACTAATTCATTTTGAAAGTTTAATTAACCATTTTCGCGTTTAAGTTTTTTAAACAATACAACAACCAACTATATTCGTCAAACAATTATGTCACGTAACTCACATTTCATTTCGAACGAGCACACACGCGTACCGACACGTAATAGTTATGACAACAATTAGGGTGAGAGGGGTCATTGACATGGGATATCGATACCACTGTTTGGCATCGGCAAACGCCACCCCCATCACCCTTATCGTTTTTCGACATCGGCATCGGCTTTATATATCGGCATATGTATGCCGATAGATGTAACCGTTGGGCCTTTTTTGTGACCGTTTTTTCCACTGTTCTAAAAGGCTCGCAAAGGCTCCGCAAAGGCCTCGCAAAGGCGTGAGGCTTGGTCATGCCGCCACGCCATGCCGCCACGTCGCCTTATGCCACATGTTTTTGTAAACTCGATATATATGAATTATGATATGAATATATACATATTTTCATACTTTCTGCTGCCTTATGTCACGCCTTATAAACGCAAAAGCTTCGCCTTAGCCGCAAAGGCGTGAGGCTTGGTCATGCCGCCATGCCACGCCTTACGCTATTTATAACCTTGGTTTTTTCTCATCTTTGACCCCTTTCTCGGGTAGTTTGTGTAATTTTTAGTTTGATGCCAAAAATTGGCAACGGCCCTCATTAGTTATGGCATGGAAATTGGCAACTGACATGGCATCGTGTCATTGGTCCATTTTCATGCCAATTTTTTTCTATGCCCAACCAGTCCCTGTGGTGTATTTTACTCCCCCGCCCCTTGAACCTTGTGTATACTACATTTTGGTCCCCTTCAGTTTTTTACCACCCATATATAAGTAGCACTAGGGTTTGAAATCCTAAAAGCACACAAATAACTACACACTCCCCTCCTCCTCTCACTTTTCCCAGCGCCGCTCCGGCTGTCTCCGGCCAACCGCCGCCGCCACTACGCACTACCGGATTCACTTGTTTAATTGTGTTTTGGATCAATTGAGTGTAGGTAATATATGTGCAGTCTTTGATTTTCGATTATATGAGTTTGACGTGTTTGATTATGCGTAAAAGGTTGCGTTGCGAAATATACTAGGTTTGGAATTGCGTACAATTGTGTTTGCTTGAACCTGTGTTTTGTGTTTGTGAGTTCTAATAAAACCAAGTGTGTTTGCTTAGTGTGTTAATAGGCCTAGGGTGTGAGTGCTTTATATTGGGCCTCTAGCCCCTCAATATCTAGGGTTGCGTTTGATATATAAACAGGCCGAAGCCCACAAAATTACACATGATGTTTTGAGTTATTTCAAAATGGTACTAATATTTTACGGATATTAAACATTTGATTAACGAGTTTTATTTGTTTTGACTTTTGTAATATTGGTACCTTTCGGTTGATTTTGGATTGTGACATTGGGATTGATATTCGGTTTTGGAATTGGATATACTAAACGGATTTTAATATCAGGTTGAGACTTGTATCACTTGGATTTATATCGTTTTATATTATTTGGACAATTATGGGACTTGTAATGGCATTTATTGGACATTAGACAATTTGGACTTATTGGACTTGAAACGAATACAGTATATTAGACTCACAACGAATTTAATATATTTGATTCGAAACGAATACACAGTAAGAAAATAATTCCTAATAACTAACAAATACTTTTATTAGTTTTCTAATAAAGTAACTTGGGAAATTGATTTGCAATTAAGTCTTTCGACTTGGGAACATTCAATAAACGAATGAGTCATGATGAAATTTTGTGAGAATTCCTATACTTAAAATTTATTTTCAAAAATTCTTTTATTATTATTAGTTACTAGCAGGGTACCCGTGCGTTGCGGCGGCGGGTACCTTGAAACTAAATTTTTTGGCGTGTAATGTTTTTCGATTATACTAAAAGTTTTGGCGAGCGAAGGCCACATAGACCATGTCAATGGGTGGTGATGCTGACACATGTCGTTAGCCGTGGTGGTAGATTTAATTGGTGGCGCCGGTTGCTATTTAGCACAAGAGTGGCAATTTACGTTTTTTGAGAGAGAGTGTGAGATATGATTGGTCTTTTGTGTGTGTTTGATTGTGGGTTTTTATACCCGTTTTGTACTAATCAATACATTTAATAGGCTGTTAAAGTGGGCTGCAAGAATGAGGATGTTACAATACATTGCTTTTAAAGTCATAAAAGTGAGCTTTAAAAATATTAGAGTGACTTTAAATTTTGTATTCAATGACGGCTAATGTTACAAGTATTGGCTTAACTTTTAAGCTAGCATGTGTATGTATTAATTTAGCAAGAGACATTATATTTCCATAATAAGTAAGTTACAAAATCTGAATTTTAAGCCTTACTATTTAGAGAATGTCCTAAATGCATTATAAGATAGTAAAGATAAGTCCAACTTGTTTCTATTTTATAAAACAAGTATGTTTTATATAAGCTATTAGGTTAATGGGAAAATACCGAAACTACCAACTGACTTACTTTTAACATGGTTCTTTGTCGTCACTTCCTCGACTTCTTTTTTGTCATTATCATCTCGACATGATGTCAATATTTCTTGACTATTCTTTTACGACTTTTCTTTATAATATATTAGGATATATATATTATACTATCGGCGTGCGTTATATGTCAAGTCTAAGTTTTCTTACCACCACACAAAACGTTGATACTAAATTTTTGAGATATTGATACTGGAAATATTTGATACGAGTATTCCATGAAAACTAAAACAAGTTGTCTTTTGAAAACTTATTTGCTTTACGAGACGTATTCTGAGTTAAGCCGAATACTATTAGGTTGTGCCGATGACGTACCGTTGTGTCTTTACTATTTGATTGTCGTTGTGCCTCCTTCTTGATATCGTTGTGCTTTACTTGTGAGACTGATGTGCTTTGCTCATTGATTCCAGTTGTGATTTTTGCGTTGCTTCATATCGTGCTGAGGTCATAGCCCCACTTTTACTGATTTACAAATTCCCGTTAGGGAGATACATGCTATAAAACTGAACACAAGTCATTTTACAAATGTATGCTATGTCTGAACTTATTATTGCCTAAGTACCTTGCTATAAGTCCTTCACATCATGAACCATTAATCACTGCGAGTGAACGCGAATATTGTAAATAGATCTATTGGGATAGACGAATCCCGTCTATTTTATTAAGATAGAATAGCTAGGTGCACTACATGTGAATTACTTTAGGTAACTGGCAACTACCTACTTGGGGGCTTGTTACTACTATCATTTCTATGATACAATAGTTAACGTTTTGTGTGTCATGAGCTTAGTGCAATAATAACTACTTTCGAATTATGGGTGCAACAACGTGTCCAACTGTCTCTTAAACTCTAAATCTTGTGATCAACTGCTTGACTACTAAACCTATGGATTCACTCAACCTTTGTGTTGAGTTTTTAGATGTTTTATCTCAGGTGTTTGATCTTTAATATTGTATAACTCATTTCTGGAGGCACTTGGTATTGGCACGGCCATAGACAACTCTGATATACATATTTGGGACTACTTTATCTCTATTATGGGCATGTATTTCCGCATTATCTTTGAATAATGTAAACTTAATACTTTTAAACGATGAAAATTTCTTCTAAACGGTTGAGGCAAAACCGTTCTTAATTACTTTGTGTTGTGATCCAATACGTAGCACCCCAGTGACTTGTATGCTTCCGCTAGACCGATTTTAAAGGTGTTACAAGAATTAAGCTAAAAATAACTTATTAAAACAACACATATAACTATTATTTACTGCAACTATATTTAGTCAAAAATAATTAATAACAATTTAGCTATTGTTTTGTGTTTAAATTTTTAATTTTATCAATTTGATATGACAAAGTTAGATTTATTCTTCAAACTATACAAATTTGAGGCGAGAAATTTGAACAAGGTTAATATAAACAAAAATAAACACATATTTTGGTGATTCGTAAGTTAGTTTAAACTAGCGAGGTACACACGTTACATTCGCGGTACCACGAAATAAAAATTTTCGATGAATAATGTATTTTAGTTTATTATGTTCTTTTAACAAAAATTTACGGATATCAAAATTTCAGATTGCGTGCCGTTCGCTGCTCGAACCTGCTGGGTCTGCATGCGCTCGGGCTCGAGCCCGTTCGGTTCGCGCCATTTCGGGCTCAAGCCCATTTGGCCCGTTGCTCGTTCGGGCTTGAATATTTGTATAATGTGATTTATTATTTGTAGTAGTGAAATTTAATGCAGGAATTGTGCTAAATTTGGTTGTACAATATGCTTGATAATTTGTATTTCTTATGTAAGGGGTGTTTTAATAACTGTATTAATTATATTTATTGACCAGTTAAATACTTGACTACATTAAATAGCATTAATGTGGTGTTTTGTTGTAAACTATGCTTCTTGTCTTGTACGTCTGAAAATTATGTGCATTAAAGTGTTGTACACTATGTTTCTTTTCTTGTAAGTAGTAGTCATTATAGTCATTAATAACATTGACCACTTTAATAGCATTAATGTTGTAAGTCTGAAAATAAGTATGAAAATTACACCATGCTTATTTTGTTGTACACTATGCTTATTTTGTTGTAAATCTGAAAATTGGTTGCAACAATTGTACATTGTGCTTAAATGGTTGTAATTTTTTGTGAAGGGGTGTTTTTAATAGCATTAATGTTGTTTGATAGAATTTCAGTCTTAAGATGACACCACGCTTTATTTTGTTGTACAATATGCTTACTTTGTTGTAATTCTGAAAATTGGATGCATTAAAGTGTTGTAAACCATGCTTAATTTCTTATACGTTTGAAAATTAAGAGTGAGGTGCCTTCGGGCATTATAAATAGTATAGATAAATGAATAGTCTAAAAGTAAAAAAGTTTAATAATTGAGCGGCCCCTAGATAAATAATCCCAATAAATAAAGAGGTACAATAAGTGGAGATAAATTCCAAATTACATGTTCTAAATCGTCATGCGTTTCTGTTATATATTAGTAGTAAACTTAAATATAGATTAGCAATGTTGCAAAAATCGGTCAACTCGGCCGATTAATCGTTAATCGGCCGAGTACCTTATCGATTTTTGAAAATCGGTCGAAAAATCGACCTAGGATAAAAATCGACACTAAGCAGTCAAAAAATCGGGCGATTAATCGGCCGAATCGGTAAAAAATCGGCCGAATCGGGCAAATCGGTCATTTTAAAAATAATAGTAATTTAGGCATTATACTTAATTTGGGGATCGTATATTTCAATTATAATGCACAATGGGCATCATAATCAGAATTGGAGCCTTTTAGTGAGGTTTGAAAACATAGCAGGCTTGGAATCGGTTAAGATTTTTAGTTTGGTCTCCAGAAATACCAAAAAACTGCAGAAAATGCCAATCCGATTAATCACCGATTAATCCCGACTTGACCGATTACTCGTTGCAGGGTGGTCGACCGCCCGACTACCGATTCACGATTTTTGCAACATTGTAGATTAGGGACTTAAGTGTACTTTGTAATATGATTAGGTGTTAGACATAAACTAGGATTAGGTAGCTTGGAGTGCAAGCCAAGGATGTTTCCTATTTGAATTAGGAAAGGTTTCTACCCCCTCATCTCGATAAATAGAGATGAGGGGGGATGCTAGTTATTCATTCTTCTTCCTCATTGTAATAGCTTTATTAGAGTATTTAATAAAGGTTTGGTACGAGGGTATAACGTGTGCAATATTCTTGTCAGTTCTTTGTAGTATATTGTGTCTCTCTTGTTTGCTACGTGTGTTTGATACAACTTGCGATCTAGCGTTCCGCGATCGAGCTTCGGGTTGTTGGCGGTTTTGTCCAACAAGTGGAATCACGCGGTTATTGTGGTCATCGAAGTTCGAGTGCTAGATCGAGGTTTCGAGTTCGTTCGAGGGTTCGAGGTTCGGGTTTCGAATCATTCTTCAAGTAGCAGGTTTTCCAATCGGAGAAGACGAGTAAAAAAAAAGGGACGTGGTTGCTAGTTATTAAAAAAACTAAGAATAGTAGTATTTTAATCACGTGGGTCTTAATACTACAAAGTTGGCATACAAGGGTGTTTTTTTTTATCGTTTTTGGTTTATAAAAAACGACTTCTAACTTCAGGGATTTTTTAATTCGAGAAGTTCAAAGGTTTCTTGTTGCAGGGTTTATTTATTTTTCTTGTGGTTCAAGTTTCGATTGTGGTTTCATTGGGTTCAAGTTGACGACCGGGTTTGCTTGTTCGAAATCGAAGGTTTAGGGTTATTCTAATTAATTCGATTTGCAAGAAGCGTTTATAGCAACAAAGGGAATATTGCACACGGCTTGTTAGGCTTGTCGGTAAAGTTGGTTAAGAAACAACTTGACAAGGATTTTAGCAACTTTAAAGAAGAATGGCTACTTCGATAACTAGGTTTAACGTCGAAATATTCGATGGGAAGAATGACTTCGGGTTATGGCAAATAAATAGGCGTGCTTTAATGGTAACCCGAGGACATGGAAGCAGGTGAAAAGGCTACTTTGATGAAGAAGGCATACAGTACCTTGATTCTATGCTTGGGAGATCAGGTTTTACGGGAAGTTACCAAGGAAACAAATGTTGCAGGAATTTGGACGAAGTTGACTTGTCTTTATATGACTAAGTCCTTAGCAAACAGATCAGATCCGAAGAAGAAGTCGTACACATACTATATGAGTCCGTGTACTAAACCGGGTGATCATATAGATGTGTTTAATAAGTTGACACTTGATTTGGCGAATATTGATATCGAGTTTGAGGATGAGGATCATCCCTTATGTTACTTACATCGCTTCCATCGCCTTACGAAAACTTTGTGGAGACATTGTTGTATGGAAGGAATCCTTGACAATTGAAGATGATCTTGCTTCAAGGGAGTTGTAGAAAAGAATCAAGGCACAAAGGAAGAAACGGTGACGGGTTATATGTAAGGGAGGTTCGGATCATTCAAGGAAAGCTCATCTTGGTAAGTTCGCGGTTTAAGTCAAGAGTGGAGCAAAACAGTGGTAAACTAAGTGCTTCATATGTCATTCAATAGAGGGTCATCCAAGAGAGACGGTCCAAGTCAAGTAGGTTCGTCAATAAGGGTAAGCATGATTAGGATTCGATTCTTTGATGACGAGGTAACGCCTACTTTACTGAGGAGAAGCCTTGATGGTAGTCGGTAATCTTGAGATGACCGAATTGGTAATGGACACTTTTGCTGATTCGACAAGGCACAAAGGAAGAAATTACCTATATTTCATTACGAAAATTTAATGACATTCAGCGGTGACGGGTTATATGTATGAGGAGGTGCGCCACCCGGAGAAACGACCATAAGACATAGTTCAACATCAATCAAGATCATTCAATAACCCTTGTAATATCCTCATAACTCAGGAAAGCTCATCTTGGTAAGTTCGTTCAGTGGGTCTTATCATATGACACCTAGGAGGGTTTCGTATGACTTCAAGAATATTGATGGTGGTTCGGTTCGGTTAGGTGATAATAGGACATGCACTATCGGAGGATAGGAAAAGTGAAGATACATGGTTCAAGCTTTATATTGGAAGATGTCGTATGTTCGAGGGTTAGAAGGAGCTTGATTTCATTGGGAACTCTTGAAAAGAGGGTTATCTTGTGAAGATGCAGTTGGGTAAAGTCACCGATCAAAGGTTGTCGGGTTATGATGACCGGATCGGGAAAGAACTGTATATACTCTTGAAGCAAAAGTGAAGACTTTGGTGTACAAAAGCATGGAGGTTCAAAACAAGTTGGATTCAAACAACTTGGTTAAAAACAAGTTGGTTCAAACAACTTGATCACAAGCAAGTTGGGTTCAAACAACTTGGTCCCAGTGTTAAACAGAGTCCATGGAGTACTGTGTTAATGAACGTGTGTTGGTTTGAGGTGGAACTGCAGGGAGCTCGGGAAAATCGTGAAGTCGAGGTTGTTCGGATAGTAATGATGATGCCGCAGGGCTCAAAGAAAGTTTGAGGACAAGCAACTTGAAGAAAAGACAAACACGGGCTGCTTGGTAAAGGAGCAGGAAAAGGTACACCTTGTTATAAAGGTGGGGCAGACATTATAATAACCGGAGTACCCGTCAAAAGGGTGCATAGGGTAATGCTGCTGAAAAGAAGAAAGTAAAGGAGTCTAAAGAAGCTAATCTTGGAAAATTACTGAAGTACAATGCTTGGTCGACAAGGTGGTCCCCGGTCCGAGGTTCCAGTACAAGGAAAGGGTGTTGGGTATCGGTTATGTTTAAGTATTACTCCTAAGGTGGAAATTGTTATATATTAGTAGTAAACTTAAATATATATTAGGGACTTAAGTGTAATTTGTAATAAGATTAGGTGTTAGACATAAACTAGGATTAGGTAGCTTGGAGTGCAAGCCAAGGATGTTTCCTATTTGAATTAGGAAAGGTTTCTACCCCCTCATCACTATAAATATAGATGAGGGGGGATGCTAGTTATTCATTCTTCTTCCTCGTTGTAATAGCTTTATTAGAGTATTTAATAAAGGTTTGGTACGAGGGTATAACATGTGCAATATTCTTGTCATTTCTTTGTAGTATATTGTGTCTCTCTTGTTTGCTACGTGTGCTTGATACAACTCGCGATCTAGCGTTCCGCGATCGAGCTTCGGATTGTTGGCGGTTTTGTCCAACAGTTTCTTAAAGCAAAAACATCAACTATCCCTTATTGTAGTCCATGTTTCGGAAAAAAAAATGTAGTTTCCAAACTAAACAAGATCAAATAATAAAACATTCAATGACTAATTACCTAGTTTACAAAATTTTCGCAACTCATTAAGACATTTTTCTACCATGCCTTTTAAGGATACTAACATGTCTGATTTTTTACCAAACTTCTTTGTGAGTTACCGTACACACTTTTAGAAACCCATCTTGGCCCCTAAAGACTAATATGACAACTTTTAGAGATATTGACCTGCCATTTGAACCCCATACTTGAAAGCTGGATCCAAACTGTGCGCCGGGGCTCTCAAACAACACAAAAAAAAGCCGTTTGTTATATTCTAAACACTTCAAATCTTTCAGAAAACAAAACCTACGAAGGATACCAATGTGTGATTTTTTTACCAAAATAATCGTACAAAGTATACTTCTTTATGAGTTACGGGCTTACGACACATACTTTTTTGGCCCCTAAAGACTATGACAGCTTTTTAAAGCAATTGAACTGCCATTTGAACCCCTCCCAAAAGCTACAAAACAAATTAAACCACTGTTTGAACTCTCTTAACCCTTTTGAACATATCTTCCACCCTTTCCCTTCTCCATATCTACCCACTTTATGTTGCTGTTGGTGTTCTATGGGTAGTATATCTTTTCATTTTGAGTTAATTCTACCATATTATAAAATGATTTTAATATAGATGAATGTGGGTTGTGCTTTTAGATTACGAGTATTCACTATTCGGACTTCCAGAAGATAGTATTGAGAGGGAAAAAGTTAAACATGAAGTCTACACCAGGAGTGCACGTAGGCTCGAAGAGCTTTGCTTCAAAAATTACGGAATATACATCAAGCTTGGTCAACATATTGGTCAGTTGGTAGGACCTTCTTCCATCTCCTTAATATCCGAATTTCAGTTTCTTGTTTGACATGTTTGACGACTGGATTAATAGTATATGTATAGCTTATGTGTTTAGCTGAATTGAATGTTCTCATTTTTCATTTACACAAACTATAAACCCGATTAAAACCCCCTTTGCTGCTGCAAAACTCAAACCATGCTGTGAAATACCTATAAGTCAACCATGGACTACTAAAATGATCCTAATTTATGTAAGCAACACTGCACCTCATCACATAATACCACCAGTTAGTACGTACACTCAGCAACAAACATAAAATCTAACCATCATTATCCCTATCATAGCAATAGATGGTGTGTGCACATGGCTTGTAAACCAACATGATTGATATTGTCTGTTGTCGTTATTTTTATGCAACGTGATGAAATTAATCACCACAACTCATTTATATAAAAAGTTGTCAACCGTCGGTAGTTGTAGCAACGGAAGCAGATATCATAACTAGAAATGTTAATGAGATGAAACTAGTCATAAAATATGGTTTTATTTTTGAAGTGTCTAGTTCACGCGCCGCTGACGTAAAATTTGTGGGAAGTGGATGATGACTGATTAAGTACAAAGCTGATAAAGGGTTTGTTACAAAAGCCCCTTAAAGTTTTGATATGTTTTAATACTTACCCTTTACTTTATGGAATAACTTTTTTGATACAAAGTTATTACCTCCACAAAATCTATAGTTTACTTTTGGTCAACTTCACTAGTTTTTTTTTTTTTTTAATTTTATATATTATTATTATTATTATTATTATTATTATTATTATTATTATTATTATTATTATTATTATTATTATTATTATTATTTTAATTTAGACCCTTGTTAGTTGTTAGTGGTTCGGTCAAAGAATAACATCCGGTTGAACAACATCCAGTTGAACAGTATGCTAACCCTGAGACCCGCTTATTCCTCCTCAAAGCACGTCTCTGATTATTAAATGTAGCCCTTGGGGTTACGGTAACAAAATCCATATAAATATGATTCCAAAAGCGAGCTTTGTGAACAAGTGACTTGAGAATCCATGTCCAATAACTCTGCCTCAAACGTTATACTTATGTTACGTATTGACTTATTATTAAATACTCCACCGTCACAATATTATTGTACATATTTCTTTTTTAGGTTGTCCTAAAAAGATTGTTCATTATTAAAAATAAAAGTTAGAAGTGTTTAAGTTTACTATATTACCTCTAATAAAAATTATGATTTACAAAGTTAAATGAAATCATTAATTAATTGTCAAAGGGTAAAGCTGTTATTTTGTTGCTTTTGTAGAATTCAAAAGTAGTAAAAAATATATTTTTCTTAAACATATGAGTTTTTTTTCAGTAAACAATAATCTTGGGTCAGAGGGAGTAATACCTAAACAACAGATAATGTAGTCAGTTGAGTTCTTATATATAGCTTTAAAAAAAAAAAAAAAAAAAAAAAAAAAAAACTTTAATGACGTACTCAAAGAATCTCAAGTCTTTTGGTGAACTATTCCACTCAACTGACAGACGAGCCGTTGAGATAGAGTATATGGTCATAATTTGAGACACTTGGAATTAAAAAAAGTCAGTATAAGACATCAAAATTCAAAACTCACCCACAACTCACACAAGTTACTCTACAAGTACTATCTATATAAAAACGATGTTACACCCGGATGAATGTAATAACATGTCATAAACTATTTGAACTAAATCCAAATTGGAATAATATACATTGATTAGCCAAGTCATTAAATTAAAAGTATTATTATTTGATCATGAAATACCCAAAACTCAATCAAGTTGATGGAAGGAGTTTTTTTTTTCCAGTGTTTTTATCACTACACGGAAATGAAGTATAGAAAAATAAATAGAAATTGAAATATAAAAGCCCAATAGTTATGTATAGTGGCCAATAACTGTAAGATTGGCCCAACCCACAAAACATACAAACAGAAACAAAAAATGGTGGTAATATAACCCGATCTATATTTGGCGCTAAAATCAAAACTTGTTGCATTTGCAATCACGCCTTAACCGCTGAGCAGGTGACGTCACCATCGGTAACAATATTTAACCCTAAATTTATAAAATTATTTGTTATTATTATTTCATTTTTATAAATTTTTCTTGTTAGTTTTGGATTAATAATTAGAGTTAGTTTTGGATTAGTAAGTTGATCGATGCTACTGTTTGTGAATTATATTAAAGTGTTTAAACTGTTGCCAGTTGTATTTACGTGATGCGAGTTAGGTAACAACATTTGGTTTGATGCTAAGTGATTCGAATTGAAAATCCATGCAGTGTGAATCTTCATTTTAACCAGTCAGGGGTGGTAAAAAGATGTTGACCATTATCACTAAAATGTGAGATGCCTCAAGATCAATTCCTGCTTTGTGCAAACAAAAAAGGGGAGGGCTTTACTCGGTTTGTGGCGGTGGGCTAAGAAAAAAAGAAACTCAAATTTGTTGTCATGTTAACTTATGTTTTAGTATTCGTGCATATGAACTATATTAGGACATTAGGTTACATTAGTTTTTAACTTAAGACGATTGGGGACGCAATTGCAGGATTGCTTCATTTCTGCCCAAAAATCCCATAATTGAAATCTGGATCCAAATTGTGCGCCAGGGGGATCTCAAACAACACATAAAAAAAACCGTTTGTTTTAGGTTAAACTGGTCTATGCTTTATCTGTTCAAGAGTGGCTTTGATATCTGTCCATAGGACCATATTTAATTGGTTTAGATGCACAGTGCACTATGAGTTTGAAACCAGTTTCTAAATACAAAGGCTCATAATAAGCCTTATACCGTGTGATATTTTTGTAAATATTCTAGAAAGTCTGATAGTTTATATTTCTACTCTATGTTGTTCTTGTTATGTGTGTAGTATATCTTTTCATTTCGAGTTAATTCTACCATATTATAAATTAATTTTAATATAGATGAATGTGGGTTGTGCTTTTAGATTACGAGTATTCACTATTAGGACTTCCAGAGGATAGTATTGAGAGGACAAGAGTTAAACATGAAGTCCACACCAGGAGTGCACGTAGGCTCGAAGAGCTCTGCTTCAAAAATGGCGGAATATACATCAAGCTTGGTCAACATATTGGTCAATTGGTAGGACCTTCTCCATCTCTTTAATATCCGAATTTCAGTTTCTTGTTTGACGACTGGATTAATAGTATATGTAGCTTATGTCTTTAGCTGAATTGAATGTTCTCATTTTTCGTTTACGAATATTTGGTACCTCAAGTGTATATTAAAACGTTAAGGGAGTCAATGTTGAATAGATGCCCAAGTTCTTCGTATGACCAAGTGTGCCAAGTTGTCAAGAAAGAGCTTGGTGGGGCACCTGAAGAAGTACGTATATTTAATGTCTTTTTTAAAATTATTTGTTTCCCTAATCTCCCTATGGTCTTACCTTTGTATTAGATATTCAGAGTCATATAGTTTATTTTAGCTATTTACTTTTACAGATATATTTGATGAGTTTGACCCTGTCCCTATTGCAAGTGCTTCCTTGCTCAAGTTCATGTTGCTCGAACTCATCAGGGCCAAAAAGTTGCTGTGAAGGTTTCAGTTCTCGCTACAAACCCATATTATTTTGGTTTTATATGGCAAAATCAACTCGGTTCTTTTGCCACGCTTAACTCATCTGATACTGTAATCGTGTTTCAGGTACAGCATATGCACATGACAGATACCGCAGCTGCAGATTATGCAACAGTCGAATTTATTGTCAACACTTTACATTGGCTCTTTCCTTCATTTGATTGCAGGTTGTATGTTATAGCTTACTGCCTGTTTCTTTATGGCTTATGTATGTGTTTATTGATGGGAATATTTGTTAATATCCATAGTTGCGCCTGGGTTGTAATATAGGTGGTTGGTAGATGAAGTACTCGGCAGTCTACCTAAGGTCAGCCATAAATTTTTGACCTAATTGCGTCTGAATTTGTCATTATATCCTTTAAAATAGTATTGCTAATAAGCCACAATGATGATCAGGAACTTGATTTCTTAAATGAGGCAAAGAACAGCATTAAATGTATGGATAACTTTCGAAAGTTATCTCCTCATATTGCAGACGATGTGTATGCGCCTAAGGTATATTGGAACCTAAGTACCACAAAATTGTTGACCATGGAGTTTGTAGAAGGCGCAGAAGTCAATGACTTGCAGAGCATCCAAAAACTTGGAATCAACCCACATGACATAGCTAGTAAGTATCTTTTCTCTGTACTACCAATTGGCTAGTTGCAGCAGTTTTCCTGCTGGGAGCTATTATCCAATTCATGTCCCATGTTGTTTATTGGTTAAGGTTTTTGTTGTTTTAATGTACTGTTTCCTATTTATAAGCTTGTGAAAGGGTGCTACCTTCTTGAAGAACATATGATCACATTTGTCAATTGGGTCTCTTCAGGACCTCGTATGGATCACAGCGTACATATACATCTGAATTCTTTAAGAGCAACAAGAAAATCAACACAAAATATGTATTATATGAGATGACATAATAATAGATCTGTTTTTACTTTAAAAAGTTTTGTTAGATAAAAGCCATAGACTTCTTCAATTGATCATCTGGAATTTGATTGTTAAATGACACATGCACTTGCTGGACTAATTGCTGCTAGTAATCTAAGCCTTTTTGTCATCACCAACCTCCTCCATTTTTCCCTTCATATATGCATTTTTCCCATACTTTATTATCATGATGCGATGTTTTCCTTATTGATGCTGTTTAGTTGTTTACAGGAAGAATAAAACCGCAACTAGTACTGCTGGATCATGGTCTATACAAAGTACTTGACAATTCTATTAGGACCAACTATGCTGCACTTTGGAAGGTTCGCCTTGCAATTTCTTGAATATTAATGGCTTATCTATCTATTATCACTTTCTCACATCCATTTCGCATGATACCGCTTTAGAGCATCATTAATCTCTGCACTGTATTACAGGCTTTAGTACTCGCTGATGCAAATGGAATAAAGAAAAATTGCTTGAAATTGGGTGCCGGTGAGGATTTGTATGCATTGTATGCAGGGATTCTTAATTAAAATGAGGCCTTGGAATAGGGTTATTGATCCTGCCGTTGATCATCTTGCCATTCAAGGCAATACCAGCGACCACTCAGACCTTCAGGTTAGCTTACATTTTATAAGGCAATGCCAGTGACCCTGCTGTTAATCATCTTCGCCATTTCAAAGTTTTTGCAGTATCTTTTATTTTGACTCCCAATTGGTCATGTCTATCAATTTAAATAATCATCCACATGAAATTTTTACATACAAACTGCTCCTTATGTCGTGTAAAAACGGCCACAGGTACATGAACATATTTAGGGTAATATGTTTAAGGTTAAGTGGGAAGTTTTTTATTCGGTTTAGTTTTTATTGTCTTATCTTTAAATGTTCTCTTGTTTATGAAAATTTAGCATCTGCATCTTGAAACACAAGTGTTATTGCTCTATTGAGTATTGACTAATAGAACCTTTTTCTTGTTTTGCAGAACTTCTGCATAAACTACCACGTGTCATCCTTTTAATGTTAAAGACTAATGACTAATTGCATCAGTCAATAACGCATTGGTATGTCTTTTGCCAATCTAATTTTATAATAGTCAGGATCCACATAATATCTATAATGGTTAGAATTTGATGTTTGGGTATTACTTTACAACAGATAAAAAGACCCTCTGTGGAGTCTTTCCTTATTATAGGAAGAGTTTCTTCGGAGGCACTGGTTGAGGAAAAGTTGTCACATGCAAAATCTCTCTTTAGCTTGCTACATGTTTGGTTGGAGGAGATTTCAATTGAAGTCCATTTTCTCATAATGCAAGTAGCCTTGTGGATACTGCAGTTTCGTACAGCTTTGGCTTTGTGAACACGTATCAGTTTGTTAGCATATATATGAAAGACAGAAATCATACTGAAAGAAATCATTGGGTGTTCAATCCTTATTGGGTTTTGACTCAAAAGTAGTGCATTCTTTGGCTTCAAGCCCCTTGTACGTTCCTAATTAACCTATAATAGTCTGGAAAATTCAGTAAGTTGGCCAAACTACAGGTACACATATTTGAATGACGTGGAATTAAAATGTCCATATTTTTATTCTTCCTAGACATAGTAGAGATCATGAAAAGTGTAGTTTTTGTGCCTCATATCCTCAAAACTAGTTTATTTGCCCGTGTATTACACGGGATACATAAGATGGAAATAAACCTGAAGGGATTTTGGAAACCTTGTTGTTTCTTTCCACCAAAACTGATCGAAAGGGGGTTAAAGCATGCATGTTTTATTAATTTGGTGATTGGTAAATTATGCAAGAACATGTGGTCGTTTTTTAAGTCACCACTCATTACTTATATGATGATAAATATGATGAAGTTGTTAAGAATTTGGCATAGGTTTTCTAAATATGCAGATATATTGATATGAAAATAATTTATATGTATGTCATATTACTGAAACAAATAATGTTTAACCCATTTGTGGTTATACTTTTGGAAATTGTAACAGATATACTTGTGAGTTTTATTTATGAAGAAATTCATATTTAATAGTTTATGCTACATGGCATTTGCATATACATGCCCAAGACATTAAAAGGACCACCAGATGAAAGGAAAAGGACTGACAAATGACTAGTAGACCAAGCTAGTTTACTTTGAATTCTTCTTAAACCCTCTTATACTTCAATGTTTTTGTTCCACAAACTCACAAATAGTTACATCTCAATTAATATTTCTTTCACGGCATTGAGATTGACAAACAATTATATATTCCAACCAGCCTTTCCTAGACGTTTCTTCCATCATCCAAGCTCTTTCACTGCATTGACAATGATATATATGACCTATTTATTTAACTCGGATGTACTACTGAGTTAAATTTATGAAGCAATTCATGTTTTTGAACCAATAGCTTATGTTATACGTTGTTCACATGTATATGCCCAAAATATAGAAGGGCCACTAGATGGAGTGACTAATGAGTTGTAGACCAAGACTAGTTGACTTTAAATATTTACACTAGTAGACAACAACATCAAACTCTAATCGTTATCTCGTTATGTGACTTATCTCCAATTAAAAGTCTTCTTAAACCCTTACATACTTCAAAATACCTTTTGAAAAGTCTATGTACGCATACAAAGAACACAAAAATTAAGAGCCACACCATAAGTAAGCTACTAAGCCTCAGGAACTTACAATCTCACAATATTTACACTACAAATTATGTCACACATCCGAAGCAAGACTTGAACCCATAATCATTTGGTTGGGAGCTTCACAATAAGAGGTACCACTGGGAAACAAGCCCTTCGGTTATGCAAGCAATTGTTTGTGAAGTTTTAAAAAGTTCTAAGCGTAATATTGAAACCTCAATTAAATTAACCTCAAAAAGTTCTATTGAAAGAATGTTGTTTTTTGTTATGTCAGTTTGAAGTTGACTTTTTATTTTTGTTAACTATGGTTTCCGACTTTTTGGCCGACTAATTAAATGGGATTTGAAGTTGAAAATTTTGCACAAATAAAAAATGAAATGAAGTATAAGGGCCTATCGAGTCAAATGGTTTGTACAACCAGACTCTTTAGATCATAAGTGTAAATTGGTTATCAGTTGTGCTGAAAAGTGAAAAATATGTTTATTCAATAAATTTAGAGAACCAAAAAATCTCTATGCAAGTTTTGATTGAAAAGCATTATTGTGGATGACAAAATTTCATTGACACATTCTTTTATATGGCAATCAAAAGTTGGAAAATTTTGTATAATGAAACAAAAAATAAAAGTCCTAGCCTACTACTTTAATAAATTTCCACAACCCAAATATTACGTTTATCAACAAAATATAGACCACACATATATTCTCAATAATATTATTATCAAAGCAACTACAATAATATCATTTAACACTATATATATTTGTAGCAATTGTGAATTTCCATATCAAATCAAAAATAAAAACACAATGAGTAGTTCAATATCTAGTGCCTTTTTTCTTTTCCTAATTTTCACCACTTTTGCTTCTTCCACTTCTTTAAATAATAATAATATTCACAAATGCCCTAAAAAACAGAGCGAAGCTTTGCTTCTCTTTAAACATAACCTTTTATCCATCAATTATACTGACGATTACTTACATGATTACTGTCGTTATGATTATCATCCAATAATGATGAGCTGGAATACAAGTACTGATTATTGTAAGTGGGATGGAGTTAGTTGCGACAACTCCACCGGTGACGTCATCCGTCTCGATCTCATGTGCGGAATGCTACAAGGTACACTTCATCCTGGCATCTCCCTCTTCAATCTCACACACCTTCTTATCTGAGATTATCATATAACAGACTTAATGGGACATTGCCATCTTGGCTGTTTACTTACCCCTCTTTAGAATCTCTCTCTCTACACCATAACATGTTGAGTGGAAATGTTCCTTTTGAGTCATTTGCTCTTCCATCATTAAAATACTTATACCTCAATCGCAATCAATTGACTGGGCAAATTGATATGCAAACATTTTCACAACTCACCAACCTCACTGACCTGTTCCTTTCATATAATAATTTTAGTGGTGAATTAGAGTTGGATACATTGTTATCAACCCTCACAATCCTTGAATACCTTGGCCTCTCTTACAGTGGTGTCTCTGTTACAACAAAGAATGCCAATCATTATGTCAACCCTGGTTTTAGATACTTATATTTGGCCTCTTGCAAGCTAAAGGTGTTTCCAAATTCATTTCGAGCCATGAAACAACTTCGTTACTTAGATGTCTCTAGCAACGAAATCCATGGCCAAATTCCTCATTGGGCAGGGGAGATAGGAGTTAATGAGTTGTATTATTTGAATCTCGCATATAATTTCATAACAGGCTTACCACAATTTCAATGGTATGGATTAGAATATATGTATCTGCAGTCCAACTTGATTGAGGGGCCATTCCCTCCATCAATTTGCAACATGAGTGGTCTAAACTATTTGGATATGTCCAATAATCGCTTTGGTGGGTTGATTCCACAATGCTTTGGAAATATCACCTCTTCTCTTGAAATGATAGATATGGGGAATAATAGCTTTCAAGGAACAATTCCAAATGTATATGGGGATTGTGGAAGGTTAGAAGGGCTTATTTTAAAAGAAAATCAATTAAGAGGAGAGGTGCCAAGTTCCTTGTCCAAATGTCGATTCTTGAAAGTGGTTGATTTGGGAAACAACCACTTGAATGGTACATTCCACAGCTCGTTAGGAGATCTTCCAAGTTTGCAGTGTTATTGTCCTCAAATCAAACAACTTTCATGGTCACATTCAACCCTCTTCAACTGTTGAATCCCCTTTCCAAGTCTTCGAGTTCTTGACTTATCTCATAATAGGTTCGTAGGTCAACTCCTCAAAAATATTTTCAAAGTTTCAATTCCATGAAGAATGTTGTTAAAAGCAACACAACACCAGAATATTTATACATGGGTGGTGGTGAGTATTACTCATTCGCTTTTGCGGTGAAAGGGTGAATCAAGATTTTCCACAATTTACATTGAATACACAATTGTTGATCCGTCCAATAATACATTTGAAGGATGATTCCAAATGTCATCGGTGGTCTTAATTCGCTAATAGTGCTCAACTTATCCCACAACCGTCTTAGTGGTCCCATTCCACATGCTCTGGGAATCTCACGTAGATCGAGTCGTTAGACCTATCTTCAACCAACTCTCGGGAGAGATCCCACAAAGTCTTGCAGGAATCAACACTCTTGAAGTTTTAAATCTCTCAAAACCGTCTCGTGGGCGTATTCCGATGGAACACAATTTAACACATTTGAAGAGAAATCTTTTGAAGGAATCCGGATTATGTGGGCTTCGATGACCAAAAAGTGCAATGAGCATACACACAAACAAGAGTTTGAATCACATGAGGAGAGTGGATTTACATGCAGTAGTGACGTTGATATGGATGGGGACCTTACTTGGATTGGTGATGGGATATCTAATGTTGTCAACAAGAAAAGTCGTGGTTCAACGCAATTGCCGATGCAACAGAGAGCTTGGTCTTGAAGAAGAAGAAGACATGTTTATATCGGAAATGACGTTAGATAATCAAAGGTACGATATTCGATGTGATAACTTAGAATTTGAGGTTAAGTTGCATTGTATAAGGCCATACAAGGCAATTCCAATGACCCTCGCATTGCATGCAGATGTGTGCTTCCCATATTTTCTTCAAATCACAAAATTTCGCATTAATCGCTACATGTTATCCTTTTAATGCTAAAGAGTAATGATTGCTTACGTTCATCAATAACAAACCGGTATGTCTTTTCGGGATCCAAACATTATCTATAATTGGTAGAATTTAATGTTTGGCAATTCCTTATCGACAGATAAAAGACCATCTCGGACTCCGAGTTTTCCATTATTATCCAAGAGGATATTCGAGGCACTTGTTTTAAAAAGTCACATGCAAAGTCTCTCTGGGATTGCTATATGTTTGGTGGGAGGTGATTTCACTAAGCTCGATATTTCTTAATGCAAGTAGCCTTGTGGATAATACAGTTCCATACGACTTTAGCTCTATAAACAAGTCCCCATTGCTATAGTTCACTTACGTTATTGTGTTGTATTGTTACCAAGACAAACGATATGTATGTCCGAGTAAATAACACATGGTTACATCTTTTGCCATCTAATTTTATTGGTCTTTTGTTACGATTTACTAAGATGTGTACTTTTTGCTTTTCTTTTAATGAGTTGTGAGATAATTTAGAAATTAGTTGACGGTTTAGTTGATGACCTAATGGTACACTATATAGCACACTTCGACCTATCAAACAACCTAAGTTGTATACGGTCATGAATAATATAAGAAAACCTTAAGGGCACAAGATGATGAGGCAATGACAATAAAACTAGCGGTCCGAAAATGGTCGGACGGGTCGTAATGGGTCAAAATGAGTTTGGGTCACGGTTGAACTGCTACTTTTACCAATTCCCTCTCTCCCTTTTTGGATTACTGAAATTTCGAATATAATGTCTCATTATATGCCTATTTCTAAAACCAAAGGTGACAAACAGTGTGGAAAATAAAAGTTATAATGATTTTGTTTATTACTAATTTGGTATAAACTTGACCCGAAAAGTCTAATGTTTTACCCTTAGGTAATCGTATTTGTGTGGTGAACCTTCAATATAATTCGTCATGTTTCTATTATTTTGATGGTCATGGGATACTCGCTTTAGCAAAAGTATTATGACATAACTTGTAGCATGGCTATGCTGCTCATTAATACCAAGAATAATTTGTTAGATAAGAGCTCCATCAGCGCTTTTAGCAAAAGCTCGCTTTGTACTTCATCGAGCCACAAACATACTCTACACTTTTGGTGGACACGTGTCACAGTGTTAGTATTCATCCTAAATTAAAGTTTAGTTTTCTTTTTCTAGTCAATTTAGGTTAATAATGACTTGAGTTACATGTTTATTGCGGTGAAATAATGCACGCGATGTGGAAGCCACGAAATTTAAGTACATATATCTGCTTTGCAACATTATATGTGTTCACATTAACACTCGCATCACCTGCTGCAATGTATTGGTCCTTTGGTGATCAATCTTTAAACCACTCCAATGCTTTTTCCTTCTCGCCAAAAACTCATTGTCGTGATACAAATTGTCCTTATGCTCATCCATCGTATAACCGCTTGAATGGTTAACCGACTTACTACTACTGTTTGATTTTGTGTTGACCGATTTGTGTTTGTTTTGCTTGGCTTATCTTTTGCGTTTATAACATTTGGTTTTCGTGAACTCACTGTACTTTGTGTGGGAGAAAGTAGTGGGAATGCATGATACAATGAACATATGTTTACGGGCATTGTCTAGATTGCCAGTTGTGATTCCAATTTGGTTCCTCGCCATCATCTTCCCGTTTTTTGGTCCAATCAATTCGGTTGTTGGGGCTTTGTTGGTTAGCTTCACTGTCTATATTATCCCTGCTCTAGCCCATATGCTTACTAGTAGATAGAGACTAAGAAACCCACAGGTAATCAAAACTAGAGGTGAAAATGGGCAGGTTGAGTTACAAGTCAAAATTAGTTCGATTAAAACGGGTAAGTTTTGATACGGGTAAAAACAAGCTGGGTTGGTTAACCTTAGTTGGTCAATAACCAATCAGTGTGTCAAATATGTTATTTATAAAATAATCCAAGTTTTTACATTTTACTTGTTAGACCTGTTAGAGATAAAACCTAACCTCAACCGACCCATTCACAAGTGAGCGGGTCAAAATCGTGACCTCTAGTACTCAAATAAAATCTGCATATAAGTTGGTGATTTTGTTTTAAATGTGGAATGGGTGTTTAGGCTGCAAGTACTATACAATACATATGCAAAACCGAATAAATAGATCACATCACATGAATATTTTCGAGATTAGAAATGTACCTTCCTAGGAAGCACGGACACGGCAAAAATCTCGACGTGGCAGTGTCGGACACGGACACGCCTCGGACACGGCTCGGACACGTGTCCGACACGCACGTGCCGTGTCCCACGTGCGGTTTGGGCCGGACACGGATTTGGACACGGCTTGGACACGGATTTGGACACGGATTTGGATTTTATTTTTGAAAAAAGAAGGTTTGCGTTTTAAGGTTTGAATATTTGTTACCTTTTATCACCTCCGGCGAGATGAAGAGAGACGGATCCGCTGTGGTGGCGGCGGTGACTGGATCTGACGGCGGTGGTCATTAGGTAGCAGCCGGATTTAGTGAGAAAGGTAGACGCGGGGGTTTCTTTGTTTGATTGTAAATGTTTGTTATTATTACACACTGATATGCAAAGGAATTTTTTGTTTCGCTTTTGATCTATTTTGTTTTTTGGATGAGAGAAGAAGAGATCTAGTGCAAGAAATATGGAGAGAAACAGTGCAAGATCTGTTTTTCTTATGAGTGAGAAAGTGATGGTTTATAGTAATATTACTTTAACACCCTTAAACATATATAAATTTAAACATATATAAATTAGTTTTGTATTTCTTTTAATTGAAAATGACACGTACTATATTCTTATTGGTGCCTATTGTTGATATTTTAAAGTGTTCACATGCGTGAACGCAAATATATATATATATATATATATATATAAAATTCCTGCCTACGCCAAGGTCCGTGTGTCTATATTTTTTGATTTTGCGTGTCTCTGTAATAAGGTCTCAATAAATAGGTCTCGTGCAACCTAGGTACCTTCCATTCATACCTTTATAATTAAGGGGTTGAAAGTGGGAAAAGACCAAGTTTGGTGACATTTCAAGTGCAGGCTAAAAATGGCTTGATGAAACCGTTCCGTTCGCCCACCAGTTAGTGCACTCAGCAACAAACATAAAACATAAATGGTGTGTGCACAACTCATTTATATAAAAGTTGTCGAAGACCGTCGGTAGTGGTAGCAACGGAAGCAGATATCAAAACTAGAAATGTTAATGAGATGAAATTAGTCATAATAAGTTTTATTTCTGAAGCGTGTTGTTCACGCGCCACTGACGGAAAATTTTGGGGAATTAGGTGATGATGACTAATTAAATACAAGCAGATAAAGGGTTTGTTACAAAAGCCCCTTAGAGTTTTGATATGTTTTTTAACTTACCCTTGACTAAATGGAATAACTTGCAGGCCTTTTGTGAAATTTTAAAAAATCGCAAGGTTTCTTTGCAAGAATGGTCCATTGCGAATTTTTTTTTTGCAAAATAGCCCCTTTGCGGTTTTTTTTTCTTTCACAAAATAGGTCTTTTTGTGATTTTAATCTCTGCTGCAAAACTTTTTTTTTACAATATTGGTCTTCGTGCTAAATTTTCATAACTGGTCCTTGAGCGAATTATTTTTACGAACTTGGCAATTGTACGATCTTTTTATAAAAAGGGTTTTTCTAACTTATGCCCTAGGGCACAAGTTAAGCACACCGAAAATACACAGGGACTCACTGAAAAGTACACAGAATCCACATAAAAGTACATAGGCAACCAAACCAATATATATTTTGTATTTTAAAATAAACCTGGACAAACAAAATGTTTAACTTTGTTATTTTCCCTAAAAGTAATAATTACCTAATAAGTATTTTACAAACCAGATATAATTAAGAATAATATATTGCATAATATACTTGTTTATCGTGTGATTTAACTTCTTGTTGTATCCATATAAATTAGAAAAAAATATTAAATATTAAAACAGGTTACATGAGGACCAATTTTGCAATCACAAAAATCAAACAAGGGCCGATTCACAAAAGAATTAAGAGGGTTACTATTTTCCGAAATAAAAGTTTGAAGGAACATCTTTGCGAAATATTATTATTATTATTATTATTATTATTATTATTATTATTATTATTATTATTATTATTATTATTATTATTATTATTATTATTTTTATTTTTATTTTTATTTTTTGAAATTTCGCAGGTTTTGCAAATTTTATGAGTATTTTGGCTTTTTTGGTAAAAAAAAATGGGTGTTTTGTGAAAAATGGTAGTAAACTTGGATAATTTTGTGAGCTTCCCTCTATAATATTATTTGAATATGAATGTTTTAAGTTCTTTTAGAAAATATAAATGCAACTAATGAATGAATGTGTTGTGTTTGGTAAAATTAGTTGGAGTTCGAGTTGAAGCTCATATTATAAGCTAAAAAACCAAGAGTTTGATTTTCATAGAGATCTTTGATAAATTACTTGAAGCTATAACTTGTTATTATAAAATGACATAAAACTACATCAAGTTAATTTCACATGTATTTTTAAGCTTTTGTGTATTTATCAACAATAATTTGAAATTTGAAAGGTATTTAAGTAACTTGAGTAATTACATGTTTTACTCATTTTTAAAAGAGTTAAGGGCATAAAATAGTAATATTATTTGAATAATCTGTCTTAATGTCAGTTCAGGATATATATATTAAACAATAAAAGTGTAATTCTTGTATAAGTGTATAACTCTATAAGGCTTCCTTTCAAATAATAAAAATTGATGGAAGCAGCTTTTATGCGGTATTGTTTTTATCTCTACAAGTCTACATAGAAATGAAAATATAGAATATAATAAAAATTGAAATATAGAAGCCCAATAGTTATGTATTTAATGGCCAATAACTGTAAGATTGGCCCAACCCACAAAACATACAAACAAAACAAAAATGGTGGTAAGCTGATCCATATTTGGCGCTAAATCTAAAATCGCATTTGCAATCACCGCCTTCACCGCCGGAGCAGGTGCCGCCACCATCGCAAGACCGACCCTGCCACGTCACTCAAACTCTGCACCACTGTCCCTGTCCGCCTCTTTCGCGTCTCCCTCACCGCTGCCTCCATTGCCTTCGGTATCAATGTTTAACCCTAAATTATTTCATTTTTATAAATTATTTGTTAGTTTTTGATTAATAATTAGAGTTAGGTAACCATGTTAGGTTACCGACTCCAGACTATACGTCATCAATATATTTAATGTGTAAAATGACGTAGAAGCTAACGCTAAAGGCTTAGTTATATTAGTGTTTCATATAAGAGCGTTTAAAAAAAGTCTGCTTGTTGCCGAACAAGCATTACATTTTAAAATCTAAACACTCCAACTCGCTCAAAAAAGCTTGTCGCCAAAACATTGTGATTCAGATATAGTAGTAGGTGTGATATCGGAAGATTGAAATGTGTATATAGTTTAGTTTGATGATACATTGTGATTCGATATCCTTTTGATTAGGTTGCTTTAGTTATTCGCTTTACATGAACGGGATGTAATGTGATTATTTTTCAATTTGTTGTTGTGATTGTTGTTATTTCGTAGTGTATGTGCTATTTCAGTTGTTGTTATTTCTTAGGTGAAATGTAGGGAAATGTGAATAACTCGATGTTATAACGGCGAGAGTGTCTGTGCTTTTTATTAAGTAGTGTTGTCAGCTGTAGATTTGTGATAGGAGTTAGGTTCAAATCCTGCTAGCCCCAAAGGTGGCTCGGGTGGGGTCACCTTGTACCCCCAGAAGTCCAGAACAAAATATTTGATGAGAAGCTATTCGAATTGAAGATTCAGATGTTGTAATTGATCATTATGTAGATTGTAATTGAGCTATGGTAGGTTTGATGCCAAATGATCAAAATGTAACTCAAACTCGTGTGATGCTATAGGTTACTTTAGCTCTTGGCCTAAGAAGATCAGGGACACAATATGGTATTATTTTAGGTTCGTTTTCATATTTAGGGATTATATTATGCTCCAAAATACCGATACCGAACTGATCCCATACCGTCCTTTACCGACCAAGTCACTATCAAGTACCGGTGTCCTCGTTTTGCCTTACAAAAATCAGTACATCCTGTACCAAATACCGAAAAACCAAAACTAACGAATTAATACCAGAATACCGGAATATCATTTTCAAGCTGTATTTGTTCAATGTCGGTGTGTAATGTTTACTTATCTTTGTTTATCTACAGCACTTTTATCGTTTTCAAGTTGTATTTGTTCAATTTCGCCCCCCTCCATTTTCTCTCCTTTATCGGCTTTCTTCAACAGATTATTTTTCTGCCATAGCCAATTATGGCTTCTTCTTCCAATCCTTCTAATGGCACTCTCCCCATGGCAACTATCTTGCATATGATTTCTATCAAGCTTCATTCAAGCAACTATCTTTTATGGAGGAATCAAATGATCCCTCTCCTCTCATATCAGTAACTTATGTCGCATGTGGACGGTTTTGCAACCCCTTCCGTCTGCCACGATTATTGCTGACAACAAAGAATTGCCAAATCCAGCGTATACAACCTGGTTCGAAACAGACCAACGGGTGTCATTCTTTTGAACTCTTCTCTTTTTGAGGAGGCTGCCGCTGAAGTTACTGGACTTTCTTCTTTTGCACAGATCTCGAATGCTGTAAAAAACGCGTATAGCCACTCTTCAGTTGAACGTATACACAATCTACGTGATCAAATTCGCCTCTTGGTCAAAGGAACCTCTTCTGTTTTTGAATTTGGCCGCAAATTTAAGGCCTTCTTTGATCAGTTATCAGCCATTGGACAACCTGTTGATGAATTGGACAAGCTTCATTGGTTTCTTTGGTCTTGGTGCCTGCCATTAGAGCCTCTAAACCACATCCATTCTTCCGTGATCTTCTTTCTCAAGCCGAAAGTCACAAACTTTTTCTGACATCATGGTTCGAGGTCCACACCCCCTGTTACCTTTGTTACAGATCATTCTCGGCTTCCATACACTTCTCATGGCAGAGGTCGGTCATCACATGGGGGTGGTTGCGGCCTTGGCCGTCGAACCCCTCATTGCCAGCTATGTCGGACTGATGGTCATTATGTTTCTCACTGCCCGAATCTTGCCTTATATGCGACCAAGGCTGCTTCTTTAGATGCAAATCTTGCTCACGCCCTTCATGCTCAATGTGATCTGTCCGATGCTACTCCAGATTGGTATGTTGCAGATTCGGGAGCATCTTCTCACATGACATCTTCTCCTGAGTCCTGACTGTCTTCCTGATACTTCTCTCCTCATACTGTTAATGCAACTGTTACCTTCGGTAATGGTCAAACTCTTAATGTTTCCCACACCGGGTTTCCAATAATATTAAGTTGAATGATGTTTTAGTTGTTCCAACCAAGCTTCAATTGGCGGATATCATTACAAAGAGTCTCCCTCGTTCTCAGTTTGAATACTTTCGAGCCATGTTGACTCTTGGACCACCACTTTTTCGCTTGAAGGGGTGTTAGCGTGAAATAGTGATTTTATATATTTTGCATACATAATTGTAATGGAAAATGATTGGGGGACTAAACGTGTGCCTACTTTCATGCCTAAAGTTATGTGGAAGTGTTTTATTGGTTTGTGACGAAGTGGGTCCATCTACTTGCACCAATAGAATGAAGCCACATAAGATTAGGCATGTAATCAGGCACACGAGTTAGGCATGCCAAGCAATGCGCAATTGTTATTAGGTAATAGTTGTGTATGATTCTTGTAATTCATTCCTTATACATATCCATCATTCCATCTAATCCACCTAATTTGTTGTGGATTATCTCATTTACATTCCCCAAGGATAGCAAAATTTATCTATGTATTTTGTAATGGATTTATTATTTAGTTATTTAATATACATATATAGGAGCATAATAAGTTCATGTTAGAAAGCGCATTCTATCATCTGCATTTTGTTTTTTCTTATATACAATGGAACACAAAAGCATCAATATGACAATGAATTTGAGACAATACGAATTGGATGCCCAAATAGGTTACTGAATATAGTTGCTGCAACTGAACGTTGTGATTCATTAGTTAGCGATTAAGTTTTTGGATATTTTGGGCTCATAAATTGCTAGTAAAAGGCGCATTTTGGTCGGAAATAGCTGGTTGTAGCAGTAGCTAATTGTGGCAGTTTAGTGTTTTCAAAGTTTTGGTACTTGGCGGGAAATACCCAATAAATCAAAACTGGTAACGAACCGATACTGAACAAGTGTTTTAGTGGTCGTTTTGTTCCTCGTTTTTGATCGGTAGACTCGGTATCGGTACTAATTTATGTCGTAGGCATCCATATGCCATATATATTGTACTGTATTGAAAGTTGGAACCATGCACCAGGAGTGCTCTGAAACCACACACACAAAAGTAGTCTTATGTTTTAGTTAGGTTAAAATGTTTTGCCAACCGGTTAAACAGTGGCTTTGATATCTATCTATAAGACTACTAGGTAGTGTATAAGGCCGTGCTAAGCACGGCCCATGTTGCTTATATTTGAGGTACTTAACAACATATAAAAGATGGCTTTTAAAAAGATTTTGAAGCTGATTAAGTTATAAAAAGCTACCATGGAGATTAGTAGCGAACAAAAATATCACAATTGATTTTATTATGATATATAAAATACTAACAATCTGATACCATAAAAATACTTGTAAACGTGTGTTACTCAAGAAAAGTAAAGTTAAGTTTTAAGCAATAATTCTATTTGGAGACTTCAACTCATTGATGTCTAGCTCAAGATATCCTTTTAAAAACTAAAAATACCGACCTAAATATTATTCACATAAGCATAGATCTTGATACTCGTAGGGTATTTACGTTAAATCAACATACACATTTGTAGCCGTTGGGGTATTTTTCTTCTTTTTCTGTGCAACATGTTAGGCGGCACCACCACCAAATCATAACCAAAAACCCACCACCACACACGATCGTAGGGGTAGGAGTGTCAAAATCGACTGTGCGTCGTAAGTTACCACCACCTAATGGTTTGGTGACGATTAGGGGTACGTGGTCTAAGATACAAATAAATGCGTACACCAAATGATATTGCGCAAAAGAGGTTTACACCATTAAAAGTTGAGTCAAATAAGTATGAGACATTATATCATGTACATCCCATACATGCCCTATGCCGCAACTTAAGAAGTACAAAATCGTGTTGACTATTGTGTCTACCGATCATCCAAATCTTTTAGACATATATAGGTCTCATCATCAAGTAACTCATCTTTCTCTACAAGTGGCTATAAGATATTTAGTTGATAAATAATGGTGCAAGCAATTTTATATTCCCGATGAATAAATAAAGATACATATACGATTATACAATTGTATAACATCAAATGATAATTTATTCATATAGGCGTAAAACTACTGCTTCTTACACTTGAGCAACATTGCAAAACTACCTACGCTATGTTCAATAATAGCTCTATCTTTCAATGGTAAAGTCAAAATATCTTTGCACAAAGTTTACCTGCTACAATAGTATACAACTATACACTCAATAATCGAAGGATTGAGTGTTTGACTACTACTCCATCTCCACGCTTTGTCATTGTCACTTTGTCCTTCTTAGTCTATTTGATTCTTTGTGGCCATACTTGTTGTACCCTAAGAAATATGATATAATAGGCTAGCCACATCGTAAAGATCTTGTATGATCATTAGAATTTAAGAATTAAACCTCCTTTTTATTGAAAGGTACAAAATAAACTATTAACAAGTATTAAATATTTAAAATACTTGAATCTAAAAAGAAAAGTAACCTTTTGTTGTTTGTGTATTACCTTCAAATTATTTGACGCTTGCATGAGCTGTAAAATCAAGAAAGATATGTTATATGTAGTAGTAGTTCATGGTTAGAAGTTAATATTATCTATTTTTTTCTAATTAAGAACCACAATTCATGATCTGATGATTGTATATCACGCTCATATAAACCCAATTTAAAAATGTAAAATAAGTAAACACCAGAAAATCGCACAAAGAAAGAATCTAGAAGTCGTTGAGGCAATAACGCACAACAATGTCTCGAAAAGTCGAAATACATGATCAATATATGTAATACCTGAGACATAACGAATGATGTGACTCAAGAAATTCAAAGTTCTGCTCACCGGCGATGAGTTAGAAATTCACATCCTGCCACAAGCCCACAAGAGACAAAGAAGAAATAACTTTGGTGTATAATCTTTCTTGATATGGAGACACGCAACACGCAAGATGTGATGGAATTTCAAGCATGGACATAGGTATATGTTCGCGCATATATCATACAGAGTACATAGGAATTCAGAAACAATTACTTAAAAAGCAAAGTCTTGTGAATGAAGAAGTGTTTGAAGTAAAACCTGTAGATATATAAGAACCAAAAATAAAGGAAAAATGTTTTTAAAGAATGAAATAAACGAAGTTACTCACCGTTGATTCATTGTTTCAAAGAGATAACACCGGCCATTAGTCTTATGCGACCACACAAATCAACAAAAAAAGTTAACGGGATCACCAAAAAAATTGAAAAAATATTATAGTTAGTACATAAAATGCCTAAAAGAAGATATAAGAAGACACGTGAGTTACTTACGTCAGTTGCACCTTACAAACGATGGTAGCTGAGAACAAGATGGTGGCTATAATTTTTTTAGAGAAAGAAATGAGGTTGGAGAGAGACTGTGAATAAGCAATGGATGTATTGAATGGGTGTGTGTAACACGGTGCATTAAAAATGAAATGGGAAAATGTGAGATCTTTTTGTAAGAGAAACGATGGTCAACAAACTATCGTTTATGCATGCACGTGTAATTTTTTGAGTATTTTTCTGGGGCTGACGTGTAATTTTCTGGGGGTGCTACAGTGGAAAAGCCTCCTAACTTATATAATAGGTAGATATTTAGTTGGTTTAGGTGCACTAGGAATTTATAACCAGTTTCTATTTCCAAAGGGTGATATTAAGCCTTATATTAAGAGTTAGATTGGCAACGATGGTTATGGGAACCACTCAAGATTTGGCTACAGTAAGGTCTGGAAAATGATTGTTCAAGTTACAGTATCTGCTGCAATTAATGATTTAATTCAGCGAGGACAGTTTAGTTGTGTTTCAGTTAATTTCATGTCATCAGAGCGTCTGACGTGTACAATTTGTGAGTTAGAGTCATAGTACCAACATATATGTGTCAGTTTGATTTTGGCCCATTAGGCTAGACACAGTGGAACTTTTTTAATCGGTCGGTCATCAAAAAAAATAGACCACGACCGATTTTTTAATCGGTCGGAACGAGTGTGGGTGTGGGTCGTGACATCGGTCGAGGCACCAAAATTGATTATCGGTTGGATTTTCAACCGATTTTGAAACACACTCCTTTTCCCAAAATTGTTACCGTTTAAACATAAAAAAAAAAAAAAAAACCTCTACCACTTTTACATCCTATAAATACCAACTCAAACACACTTCTAAAACACACAATTTCAATCAACATTTCTATCTCTATATTGTTACCATTTAAACATTAAAAAAAAAAAAAAAAAAAAAAAACTTTTTTTTTAAAAAACTTTATGTAATGTTTTTAATGTTTATTTGAATTTAGTATTGTAATGTTTTTAACTTTAATGAACTTAAATTTGTTGTTTAAAATGTTTGAATTAAAAAAAAAAAAAGGTCGGTCATCGACTGTGGCAACTTGTCGTGTCTGGTCGCCAGAGAGAGAAAGTTGATGTGGCACCCGGTGACCTAGGTCACGACTGTGTCCAGCCTTATGTTTTTCCACCTGGTTTTGTTTTTATCAAATAGAGGGTGGGACGTTGGTCAGTGAGTTAGGATCCTTTTTTGTGTCGGTTATTGTATGGTAGTTGGCCCAATGATTGGGTTTTTGTACTTTAGTCTTTTGTTCTCAATTACTAGTTCAGCTGTACACGCCGTATGTGTTGTTTTTTATTTTCTTGGGTCCTTTTCTCTTCAATGGTCTTGTTGAGGAGGTGGTTCGCCATTTCTTTTGTATTGTGTTCTTTGGTTCCTTTAAAATATGTTGCCTTTCTAAAAAAAAGCCTTATATCGTGTAATATATGCTTAAATGTTCAATTAAATCTGGTAATTTGTTCTTGCACTATATTTTTCTGTTGATGTTCTGTGTGCAGTCTTTCTATTCATTTTGAGTTTTACAAGTTGATTAAAAAATAGATGAATGTTGGTGTGATTTTAGATTACGAGTATTCACTATTGGGACTACCAGAAGATAGTATTGAGAGGGAAAGAGTTAAACATGAAGTCCACACCAGGAGTGCACGTAGGCTTGAAGAACTTTGCTTCAAAAACGGTGGAATATACATCAAGCTTGGTCAACATATTGGTCAACTGGTAGGACCTTTACTAACCTTTTTAATGGTGTCGGAATTTAAGTTTCGTATGTGATGATTGGATTCGTAGTATATGTAGTGTATGCGGTTAGCTAAATGGAATGTTCTCATTTAGGAATATTTGGTACCTCAAGAGTACATTAAAACATTAAGGGAGTCGATGTTGAACAGATGTCCGACCTCTTCTTATGATCAAGTGTGCCAAGTTGTCAAGAAAGAGCTTGGAGGGGCACCTGAAGAGGTATGTTTACCTAATCTCACTTTGCTTTTACTTTTGTTTTAGTTATTTTGAGTCACAGAGTTTATAAAAAAAAACTATTTACTTTTACAGATATTTGATGAGTTTGACCCAGTCCCCATTGCAAGTGCTTCCCTTGCTCAAGTTCATGTTGCTCGAACTCATCAGGGCCAAAAAGTTGCTGTGAAGGTTTCAAGTTCTTACTATGAACTAATCTTGTTTTTGGGTTCCTTTCAACTTGTTTTGTTAATGGCTTAACTCATTTGATACTGTATTCATGTTTCAGGTACAACATATGCACATGACAGATACTGCAGCTGCAGATTATGCAACAGTCGAATTCATTGTCAACACTTTACATAGGCTCTTTCCTTCATTTGATTACAGGTTTATTTGTTAGAGCTTACCGCCTATCTTATTTTTGTTATTCCACTGCTATTTCTTTTTTGCATGTGTTTATTGATGGGGATATATGGTAATAACCATAGTTGTGCATGGGTTATAATATAGGTGGTTGGTTGATGAAGTACACGATAGTCTACCTAAGGTCAGACATATTTTCAACCTGTTATCTTCTCGTATTTTTATGATGTCCTGCTACATGTGTGTATTTATGCAAACTCTTCTGATATGGTAGGCTGTATATCCTTTGAAATACTATTGTTAATAAGTTACAATGATGATCAGGAACTTGATTTCTTAAATGAGGCCAAGAACAGCATTAAATGTATGGATAACTTTCGGAAGTTATCTCCTCATATTGCAGACTATGTGTATGCGCCCAAGGTATATTGGAACCTAAGTACCACAAAATTGTTGACCATGGAGTTTGTAGAAGGTGCAGAAGTCAGTGACTTGCAGAGCATCCAAAAACTTGGAATCAACCCACATGACATTGCAAGGCTAGTAAGTATCTTTTCTCTGTACTAGCAGCAGTTTTCCTGCTCGGAGCTATTATCCAATTCATGTCCCATGTTGTTTGTTGGTTAATACAGGTGAGTAGAACATTTTCTGAAATGATGTTTAAACATGGATTTGTGCACTGTGATCCACACGCTGCTAACTTGCTAGTTCGCACGCTGCCTTCTTCAAAAAGGGGAATTTTTGGTAAGGCATCTAATATTTAAACAAGACACTTGGAATCATACATTTTTATGACATGATTTTACTCGAGAGCTTTTAGTCAACACGGTTAAAGTTTTTTGTTGTTTTAATGTATTGCTTCCTATTTATAAGCTTGTGAAAGGGTGCTACCTTCTTGCAGAACATATGATCACATTTGTCAATTGGGTCTCTTAAGGACCTCATATGGATCACAGCGTACATATACATCTGAGTACGTTAAGCGCAACAGGCAAATCAAAACAAAATATGAATTATATGAGATGACATAATAATGGATCTGTTTTTACTTTAAATAGTTATGTTAGAAAGTATTGTTTTGTTAAATAAAAGGCATAGACTTCTTCAATTGATCATTTGGCATTTAATTGTCAAATGACACATGCACTTGCTGGACTAATTGCTGCTAGTAATCTAAGCCTTTTTGTCATCACCAACCTCCTCCTTTTTTCCCTTCATATATGCATTTTTCCCATACTTTATTTTCATGATGCGATGTTTTCCTTATTGATGCTGTTTAGTTGTTTACAGGAAGAAGAAAACCGCAACTAGTACTGCTGGATCATGGTCTATACAAAGTACTTGACAATTCTATTAGGACCAACTATGCTGCACTTTGGAAGGTGCACCATACAATTTCTTGAATATAAATGACTTTTTATGCCATCTATTATTACCTTTTTTTCACGTCCATTTTTGCATGCTTCTGCTTTCGAGCATCATTAACCTCTGACCTGTATGACTTGCTTACAGGCTTTAGTACTGGCTGATGCAAATGGAATAAAGGAAAATTGCTTGAAATTGGGTGCTGGTGAGGATTTGTATGCATTGTTTGCAGGGATTCTTACAATGAGGCCTTGAATAGGGTTATTGATCCTGCCGTTGATCATCTTGCCATTCAAGGCAATGCCAGCGACCACTCAGAACTTCAGGTTAGCTTACATTATATAAGGCAATGCCAGTGACCCTGCTGTTAATCATCTTCCCCATTTCAAAGTTTTTGGTGTATCTCTTATTTTGACTCCTAATTGGTCATGTCCTTCAATTTAAATAATCATCCACATGAAAATTTAACATACAAACTGCTTCTTATGTCGCGTGAAAAGGTACATGAACATATTTAGGGTAATATGTTTAAGGTTAAGTCACTTAAGTGGGAAGTTTTTATGTGGTTTAGGTATTGTCTTATCTTGTTTATGAAAATTTAGCATCTGCATCTTGAAACCCAAGTGTTATGGTTCTATTGATTAATAGAACCTTTTTTATGTTTTGCAGATGTATGCTTCCCTATATTTTCCTCAAATCACAGAACTTCTGCATAAACTGCCACGTGTCATCCTTCTAATGTTAAAGACTAATGATTGCTTGCGATCAGTCAATAACGCTTTGGTATGTCTTTTGCCAATCTAATTTTATTATTGTCTTTCCAGGATCCACATAATATCTGTAATAATGGTGAGAATTTGATGTTTGGGTATTACTTTTCGACAGATAAAAAGACCCTCTGTGGAGTCTTTCATTATTATAGGAAGAGTTTCTTCGAGGCACTGATTGATGAAAAGTTGTCACGTGCAAAGTCTCTCTTAGCTTGCTACATGTTTGGTTGGAGGAGATTTCACTCAAGCCCGTTTTCTCATTATGCAAGTAGCGTTGTGGATACTCCAGTTCCGTACAGCTTTGGCTCGGTGAACACAATATCTTTTATTAGCTTATATATAGAAGACATAAATCATGCCGAAAGAAATCGTTGGGTGTTCAGTCCTTGTTGATTTTTGATTCAAAAGTAGTGCATTCTTTGGCTTCAAGCCCCTTTCCTAACCCGTAATAGTATGGGAAATCCAATAAGCTGGCGAAGCAACAGGTACAAACATACATGAATGATGTATTATATAGGCTAAATTCCTATTCTTTCTAGACAGAGTATAGATGATGATTAGTGTAGTTTTGTGCCTCGTATCCTCAAAATATGAGATGTGGATCTATGGTATTATTTTTAGAAATTGTCACATATATTAGTGAGTTAAATTCATGAAGCAATGCATGTTTATGAACCAATAGCTTATGTTACATGACATTTGCATAAGACTAGGCGCACCAAGGTCGGACGACCAAGGTCACCAGTCGGCCGGGGTTGGTCGGCCGTGGTGTGGTTGTGTCGGTCGGAAGAGGGATTTGGTCGAGAGGACGATCGATTGAGGCTTGTATATGTGTTTCAAAAATCCATCTATTCGGTTGGTAACTTTTAAAAATTTAAACCCTTTTACCCTAATTTATATACACTTTATATACTTTCATCAATTTTTTAAATGGTGGTTCGCTTCCTAACCAGTGGCATCATCTTCGTCATAAAAATGTTATCATTTGTGTGTTGAGAGATTGAAAATAGTGTGTATTGAAATTAAAAATGTAGTGGATATATATAGGGGAAAAAAGATGGGTGAAAAAAAGAAAAAAGAAGATGAATGTCGCTTTGGTGTGGTAAAAAGTCGTTCGTAAGTCGTCGGAAAGAAAAGGCTAATGTGTCATGAGCCAAGTCTAATTTCAGGTACATGCCTAAGACATTAGTTGAGCCACTAGATGAAAGGAGTGACAAATGAATAGTAGGCTAAGATGAGTTTACTTTAAAAGTCTAGACTAAGTAGACAAAAACATTAAATATAAATCCCTACCTCCAATTTGAAGTCTTCTTAAACTCTCTTATACTTCAAAAGAGTTGGTCATAAGCACTTGTCCCCCATAGACATTTCTTCCATCATTTTTACATCTTTAGTGCATTGACAATGACAGTATGATTTATTTGTTCCCTATGAAACTTCTTTCAATTATTCAACCTTTAATAAAATGCAAGCATAGCATTTAAAAAGTTTTTGAGCTCAACGTAAATTGGATTGTCATAAGTTATCGCTAGATTTCAGTTTCTCTGGGTAGATCTAAGTCCACCTTGCGTTATATGACCTAACCCATTAGTTAAGTGGTTGTGAGTATAAGTTGCATCAAGAATGAACGGTGTTCAAGTCTATAAGTATAAAATGTTTGCGACCAGTTCACGTGAGGTGTAGGAGAGAGCAAAGTTAACCTTAACTTCATGAAAAGAAATCCAGTCAATATATTAATTCGTTTTGTTGAAGTTTCGAGACAATGGACATGTAAAATCGATGTGGAACAGGTTTGGATACATGTAAGTTCATTACCAGGTTTTTTTAAAAAGTCTCCATAGAAACAGAGAAAGAATATTATATCCGAGTTAAAGTCATAGATACAATAATATATTGTAAGATTGTGAGTAAGTTCATTTGCAAAAGTCTTTGCACGCGTAGAAAGAAAAAATAAATAAAAATTGACCCACCAACCCAAATCATAGCTTATAAATGAAACTACAGCCTCCTCATACTTTGTAGCAAATGTGAATGTTAAGTCTTTAGTAGTATCCTTTTTCGTATTTTTATTTTCTCCTGTTTTGCTCCTACCGCTTCTTTGAATACGAGTCATAAATGCTCTCATAAACAAAGTGAAGCTTTGCTTCTGTTTAAACATAGAGGAGAGTTATTTTACATCCCAAACTTTTCTCACATACCAAGGGACTCATCTCCACCATCCATTTAAAAAGAAATCAATGGATGAGATTAAAAACATTTTATTATTTCATATATTTTTTATAATTTAAATATCTCTTAAACAGTTAATCGTTAAGTGAAAATATTTACACCGTCGTGACGAGCATTTAATTATCTTTCTATAGACGACACTTTGATATACTTTCGAAAAAGAAAAAAAATCGCTTTTTCACGTTTTTCAGATATTTTTTGTTTTTACGTTCTTCGAAATTTGCATGAAAAAATCATATATGATAAAACACTAAATTGAATATCACATGATATTAGTGTTAAATCATATATGATATGTAATATCATATGTGATATTACACTAATATCACATGTGATATTACATATCATATATGATATTACACTAATATCACATGTGATATTCAAATTAGTGTTTTATCATATATGATTTTTTAATGCAAATTTTAGTAACGTAAAAAAACGAAAAAACTTTAAAAAAAACGTGAAAAATACGATTTTTTTTTTGTCGAAAGCATATCAAAGTGCCTATCTATAGAAAGATAATTAAATGCTCGTCGCAATGATATATTTTTTTTCGTTTAACGATTAACGGTTTGAAAGATATTAACATTTGAAAAAAAATGATGAAAGTGGGTTTTTTAAATTGTTGGTATTAATCTCATCCATTAGATCAAATAAAAATAGAGGGTAGAGATTGATCCCTTGGTATGTAAATAATCTTTTGTCCTCAAATGATCTTATATCTTAAACATAACCTTTCATCCATTTACGACACATTATGAAAGTTGATAATTTTACAATTAAGCCCATAAAAATGGATTTAAGATTAATCTATTTTCAAAAGTGTAGGCTCTAATCTTAAATTGTAAAAAACAATCAAAATATAACGTTATTTATACTTAATTTCAAATTTTGAAAACACGAGCTCCAAAAGTCATGTATATTTTTTTTATTTGATAAGATTTAAATTATTCAATTGCATTTTTGACCTCAATTAATTGAAGGTTGAATTTATAGACCAATAGACATGCTCAAGTTTTACAAATAGGCTAAATTAAGTTCTTCGATTGGTTCGATTAAGTCTTCGTTTTAATGAATTATCCAAAAATCGTTTCCTTTAGTGTTTAAAGATTATTGTGGACCACATAATTTTCAATGAACGATTCTTTTTTGTTGCAATCAAAAGCTAGAATTGTGCATAACTCGACAAGAAATTAAAATTTAGAGTCTATAAGTTTTGATAGACTTGTATAACCCAAGTGATACTTTTATAAATATAACTAGACCACAAACATATTATTGATTATTTATCTTCAAGAATATTATTGTAATACCAGTGACAATATACTTATTTGGTTTACAGCCTTTTTGGCCAACTAACGAGAAATGAAGTTGAAAATTTTGCACAATAAAAAATGAAATGAAGTTTAAGGGCCTATCGAGTTAAGCGATTTGTACAACCAGACTTTTTGGATCATAAGCGTAAATTGATTATCAATTATGCTAATAACATTGATTTAAGATCATTTAAGGAAAAAAGATTATTTACATGGGATTAATCTTCACAATTCATTTTTATTTAATCTAATTGATGAGATTAATCACAACAATTTAAAAAACTCATTTTCATCATTTTTTTTAATATTAATATCTTTCTAACCGTTAATCAGTGCGACGAGCATTTAATCATCTTTCTATAAAATTTTTCCCGTACTTTTCATGTTTTTTTTTTTTTTTTTTTTTTTTTTTTTTGTTCTCGAAATTTGCATTAAAAAAATTATATATGATTAAACACTAACTTGAATATCACATGTGATATGTACATATCATATGATTTAACACTAATATCACAGATGATAATCAAATTAGTGTTTATCATATATGATTTTTTCTTTTAATGCAAATTTCAGTAACGTAAAAAAAGAAGAAAAAAAGTGAAAAAATGATTTTTTTTTCTTCTTTTCTCGAAAAAAACAATTAAATGCCCGTCTATAGAAAAATAATTAAATGCTATTCGCGACGGTGTAAATATTTTCGCGCAACGATTAACGGTTTAAGATATTTATTTAAATTATAAAAAATAGATGAAATAATAAAATGATTATAATCTTAGCCGTTGATTTCTTTTTAGATGTATGGTGGAGATGAGTACCTTGGTATGTGAGAAAAGTTTAGTACGTAAAATAACTGTCATCAATAACATTAAAACCGAAGAGTATGTTTAGTCAATAAATTTAGAGAACCAAAAATCTCGATGCAAGGTTTGGTTGAAAAGCATTATTGTGAATGACAAAATTTTCACCTGACACATTCTTTTAATCACAATCAAAAGTTGAATTTTTTTGCATAATCAAACAAAAAGTAAGTCAAGAGTCTACCACTTAAAATAAATTTCCACGACCAAAATGTTACGTTTATCAATGAAACATAGACTACAAACATATTCTCCATCATATCATTATGAAAGCAACTAATATTCTCGATTATATTATTATGAAAGCAACTACCATAATAACAACGACACTATAAATATTTGTAGCAATTGTGAATTGTTTTATAGCAATCAAAAATAAAAACACAATGAGTAGTTCAATATCTAGTGCCTTTTATCTTTTCCTAATTTTCATCACTTTTGCCTCTTCCACTTCTTCTTTGAATAAAAATATTCATAAATGCCCTAAAAAACAGAGTGAAGCTTTGCTTCTCTTTAAACATAACCTTTCCTCCATCAATTACACATACGATTACTGTTATGATTTGATGGGTTCTGATTATCGTCCAACAATGATGAGCTGGAATACAAGTACTGATTGTTGTAAGTGGGATGGAGTTATTTGCAACAACTCCACCGGTGACGTCATTACTCTCAATCTCTTTTGCGGAATGCTACAAGGTACAATTGATCATGACATCTCCCTCTTCAACCTCACACACCTTACTTCTCTTAATTTGGGATTTAACAGACTTAATGGGACATTGCCATCTTGGATGTTTACTTCCCCCTCTTTAGAATCTCTCATTTTATGGAATAACATGTTCACTGGAAATGTTCCTTTTGAGTCAATTGCTCTTCCATCATTAAATTGGTTAGACCTCGGTGGCAATCAGTTAGGTAGCCAAATTGATGTGCAAACATTTCCACAACTCACCAACCTCACTTACCTATGGCTTTCACATAATAATTTTAGTGGTGAATTGGAGTTAGATACATTGTTATCAAGCCTCACTAACCTTGAACTTCTTGATCTCTCGTATAGCGGTTTCTCTGTTAAAACAAAGAATACCAATCATTATGTCAACCCTGGTTTGAGAGCCTTATATTTGACCTCTTGCAAGCTCAAGGTGTTTCCAAATTCATTTCGAGCCATGAAACTACTTCGTTACTTAGATCTCTCTAGCAACGAAATCCATGGCCAAATTCCTCATTGGGCAGGGGAGATAGGAGATACTTATGGGTTAAGATATGTAAATCTCTCAAATAACTTCATAAAAGGCTTGCCAAAATTTCAATGGTATGGACTACAAGAACTGTATCTACAGTCCAACTTGATTGAGGGGCCATTCCCTCCATCAATTTGCAACATGAGCAATCTATATGATTTGGATATGTCCAATAATCGCTTTGGTGGAATGATCCCACAATGCTTTGGAAATATCACCTCATCTCTTTATATGATAGATATGGGGAATAATAGCTTTCAAGGAACAATTCCAAATATATACAAGGATTGTGGAAGATTAGAAGGGCTTATTTTAAAAGGAAATCAATTAAGAGGAGAGGTGCCAAGTTCCTTGTCCAAATGTCGATTCTTGAAAGTGGTTGATTTGGGAAACAACCACTTGAATGGTACATTCCCTGGTTGGTTAGGAGATCTTCCAAATTTGCAGGCTCTTGTCCTCAAATCAAACAACTTTCATGGTCACATTCAACCCTCTACAACTGTTGCTTCTCCATTTCCTAGTCTTCGAGTTCTTGACTTATCTTATAATGGGTTTGTAGGTCAACTCCTGCAAAGTATTTTCAAAATTTTAATTCCATGAAGAATGTTAAAACAGCACAACACCAAAATATTTGTCCATGGGTGGATTGTATTACTCATTTGTTGTTGCGGTGAAAGGGTGAATCTAGATTTTCCACAAATTTCGGTTGATTACACAATTATTGATTTGTCCAATAACACATTTAAAGGAGAGATCCCAGGCGTTATTGGTGGTCTTAATTCGCTAATAGTGCTCAACTTGTCCCACAACAGCCTCATTGGTCCAATTCCACATGCTTTCGGGAATCTCACAGAGATCGAGTCGTTAGACCTATCTTGGAATCAACTCATCGGAGAGATCCCTCAAAGTCTTGCAGAAATCAAGGGTCTTGCGGTCTTAAATCTATCAAAAAACCATCTTGTGGGGCGTATTCCAAAAGGAACACAGTTCAACACATTTGATGAGACCTCATTTGAAGGGAATCCAGGACTATGTGGGCTTCCACTGACCAAAAAGTGTAGCGAGCAGACACACAAACAAGAGCTTGAATCACATGAGGAGAAGAGTGGATTTACGTGGGAAGTAGTGACGTTGGGTTACGGATGTGGGACCCTACTTGGATTGGTGATGGGATATCTAATGTTGTCAACAAGAAAAGTAAAGTGGTTCAATGTGATTGCTGATGCAGGGGAGCGCATGATCTTAGCGCGAAACAAGAGAAGATATGTATTTATCGGGAAATGACCATTCGATTATTAGAGGTACGAATTTTCAAATGTTGTCTTATTTCATTAAATTGTGCAAAAAGGCCTTACTTTACTAATTCTCTTGCTCTTAAAACATTTATGATGCAGGTAGAGGAGTTTGGGGAGGGCCGGGACCTTATGAGTTATGCAGTTGTAATGATGATGTTTGTGTTATGTCTCATTGAATTATTGTTGTATGTAATATTAGTGTGTTTTTAGTACATTTATTAATAAACTTACTTCGTCACTTGGCGATCGTGTATTAATGTTGTTGACCTTAATGGTAAATTAGTAACTTTTTCATATCATGTGTCGATGCTACTGTTTATTCAATTTGGACAAAGCTTATTGTATGAATCCAATGGTTGCAAAGGGATATGAGTACTGGTGTTTGTTAGTAATACTGCTTTGCTTTTGGTAAAACAATACTGTAACAAGAGATATCAATTGTAAGGTGCAAGCTTAACAAGAAGTTGCAGTAGAAATAAATGTGTGTAAATGAATAGTCTACCTAAGGTCAGACATATTTTCAACCTGTTATCTTCTCGTATTTTTATGATGTCCTGCTACATGTGTGTATTTATGCAAACTCTTCTGATATGGTAGGCTGAATATCCTTTGAAATAGTGTTGTTAATAAGTTACAATGATGATCAGGAACTTGATTTCTTAAATGAGGCCAAGAACAACATTAAATGTATGGATAACTTTCGGAAGTTATCTCCTCATATTGCAGACTATGTGTATGCGCCCAAGGTATATTGGAACCTAAGTACCACAAAATTGTTGACCATGGAGTTTGTAGAAGGCGCAGAAGTCAATGACTTGCAGAGCATCCAAAAACTTGGAATCAACCCACATGACATTGCAAGGCTAGTAAGTATCTTTTCTCTGTACTACCAATTGGCTAGTTGCAGCAGTTTTCCTGCTCGGAGCTATTATCCTATTCATGTCTCATGTTGTTTGTTGGTTAATACAGGTGAGTAGAACATTTGCTGAAATGATGTTTAAACATGGATTTGTGCACTGTGATCCGCACGCTGCTAACTTGCTAGTTCGCACACTGCCTTATTCAAAAAGGGGCATTTTTGGTAAGGCATCTAATTGTTAAATAAGACACTTGGAATCATACATTTTAATACCATGATTATCATCCAAAAATGATGAGCTGGAATACAAGTACTGATTGTTTAAGTGGGATGGAGTTAGATGCGGAATGCTACAAGGTACACTTCATCCTGACATCTCCCTCTTCAACCTCACACACCTTACTCATCTTTATTTATCACATAACAAACTTAATGGGACATTGCCATCTTGGCTGTTTACTTCCCCCTCTTTAGAAGCTCTCTATCTAGATCGAAACATGTTCAGTGGAAATTTTCCTTTTGAGTCAATTGCTCTTCCATCATTAAAAGAGTTAGACCTCATTAACAACAATCAGTTAGGTGGCCAAACTGATGTGCAAACGTTTCGACAACTCACCAACCTCACTGACCTGTACCTTTCATTTAATAATTTTAGTGGTGAATTGGAGTTGGATACATTGTTATCAACCCTCACATACCTTGAATGGTTAGATCTCTCTTACAGTGGTTTCTCTGTTACAACAAAGAATACCAATCATTATGTCAACCCTGGTTTTATATCCTTAGAATTGGCCTCTTGCAAGCTAAAGGTGTTTCCGAATTCATTTCGAGCCATGAAACAACTTCGTTACTTAGATCTCTCTAGCAACGAAATCCATGGCCAAATTCCTCATTGGGCAGGGGAGATAGGTGGCAACAATGGGTTGGCATATGTAAATTTTCACATAACTTCATTACAGGGCTTGCCACAATTTCATGGTATGGACTAGAACCATCAGATCTGCAGTCCAACTTGATTGAGGGGCCATTCCCTCCATCAATTTGCAACATGAGCAACCTACACTATTTGGATATGTCCAATAATCACTTTGGTGGATCGATTCCAGAATGCTTTGGAAATATCAGCTCGTATCTTAGAATGATAGATATGGGGAATAATAGCTTTCAAGGAACAATTACAAATGTATATGGGGATTGTGGAAGTTTAGAAGGGCTTATTTTCAAAGGAAATCAATTAAGAGGAGAGGTGCCAAGTTCCTTGTCCAAATGTCGATTCCTGAAAGTGGTTGATTTGGGAAACAACCACTTGAATGGTACATTCCCTGGTTGGTTAGGAGATCTTCCAAATTTGCAGGCTCTTGTCCTCAAATCAAACAACTTTCATGGTCACATTCAACCCTCTGCAACTCTTGATTCTCCCTTTCCAAGTCTTCGAGTTCTTGACTTATCTCATAATGGGTTTCTAGGTCAACTCCCTGCAAAATATTTTCAAAATTTCAATTCCATGAAGAATGTGGTGAAAAACAGAACAAAACCAGAATATATGGACATGAGTGGAGAGTATTACTCATTCGTTGTCGCTATGAAAGGGGTAGATCAAGATTTTCCAAAAATTTCGGTTGACCACACAATTGTTGATCTGTCCAATAACAAATTTGAAGGACAGATTCCAAACGTCATCGGTGGTCTTAATTCGCTAATAGTGCTCAACTTATCCCACAACAGCCTCATTGGTCCAATTCCACATGCTTTAGGGAATCTCTCTGAGATTGAGTCGTTAGACCTATCTTCGAACCAACTCTCAGGAGAGATTCCTCAAAGCCTTGCAGACATCAAGACCCTTGAAGTGTTAAATCTCTCGCAAAACCGTCTCGTGGGCCGTATTCCAGATGGAACACAATTTAACACATTTGAAGAGAAATCTTTTGAAGGGAATCCGGGACTATGTGGGCTTCCAATGACCAAAAAGTGCAGCGAGCATACACACAAACAAGAGCTTGAATCACATGAGGAGGAGAGTGGATTTACATGGGAAGTAGTGACGTTGGGATATGGATGTGGGACCTTACTTGGATTGGTGATGGGATATCTAATGTTGTCAACAAGAAAAGTCAAGTGGTTCAACGCAATTGCTTGATGCAATGACAGTTTGGTCTTGAAGAAGAAGAAGACATGTTTATATCGGAAAGGAGGTTAGATAATCAAAGGTACGATATTTCATATGTTTAATCAAATTTTGCAAAATCCTTGCTCTATAAATTTTCTTGCTCTAAATTAATTTGTGATACAGGTATAGGAGTTTGGGGTGGAGCTGGGACTTTTAAGTTATCTTTGTCGTATATAAGCTTCGTGAATTATGATGTTTTTGTGTTAACTCTTTGAAGTATTGTTGTATGCATTTAACAATAATTTACTTTGGTCACTGTGTGACCTTAATGGAAATTCAGTAAATTTTTTGTTACTTTGATGATTAAATTGTTTAAAACATGAATACGGTCATGAATAATATAAGAAAAGCCAAGTTTCATGGTTTGTGATGCAAATTGTTTAAAACATTGTCATAGGCTGTGAAGATATATCCGTAACAGGAAATACAGTGTATCAAAAACCTTAGAAGGGGCACAAGATGACTGAGGCAATGACAATAAAACTAACGGTCTGAAAATGGCTGGAAGGGTCAGGTAATGGGTCAAAATGAGTTTAAGTCACGGGTTGAACCGTTACTTTTTACCAATTCCCCCTCTCTCCCCTTTTTTGGATTACTGAATTCAATTTCAGAATATAATATTTGTTATATGCCTATTTCTAAAACCAAAGGTGACAAACAGGTGTGGAAAATAAAAGTTATAGCCGATTTTGCTTATTACTAATTTGGTATAAACTTGATCCGAAAAGTCTAATGTTTTACCCTTAGGTAATCGTGTATTTGTGTGGTTGAACCTTCAATATAATTCGTCATGTTTCTATTATTTTGATGGTCATGGGATACTTGCCTTTAGCAAAACTATTATGACATAACTTGTAGCATGGCTATGCTGCTCATTAATACCAAGAATAATTTGTTAGATAAGAGCTCCAGTCGTGCGCTTTAGCAAAAGCTCGTTTGTACTTCACTGGAGCCACAAACATACTCTACACTTTTGGTGGACACGCTGTCACAGTATTAGTATTCAGTCCTAAATTAAAGTTTAGTTTTCTTTTCTAGTCAATTTAGGTTAATAATGACTTGAGTTACATGTTTATTGCAGTGAAATAATGCACGCGATGTGGAAGCCAGAAATTTAAGTACATATATCTGTTTGCAACATTATATGTGTTCACATTAACACTCGCATCAGCTGCTGCAATGTATTGGGCCTTTGGTGATCAACTTTAAACCACTCCAATGCTTTTTCCTTCTGCCAAAAACTCGTTTTCGTGATACAGCCGTTGTCCTTATGCTCATCCATCAGGTATAACTGCTTGAATGGTTAACTGACTTACTACGGCTGTTTGATTATGTGTTGACCGATTTGTGTTTGTTTTGCTTGGCTTATCTTTTGCAGTTTATAACATTTGGTTTTGCGTGTACTCCACTGTACTTTGTGTGGGAGAAAGTAGTGGGAATGCATGATACAAAGAGCATATGTTTACGGGCATTGGCTAGGTTGCCAGTTGTGATTCCAATTTGGTTCCTAGCCATCATCTTCCGCTTTTTGCTCCAATCAATTTGGCTGTTGGGGCTTTGTTGGTTAGCTTCACTGTCTATATTATCCTGATCTAGCCCATATGCTTACTTACCGAAGGCTTCTGCTCGCCAGGTAATCCATCCGCACTGTCACTAAAATCTCAATTTCTAATAGATACAGACTAAGAAACCCACAGGTAATCAAAACTAGAGGTGAAAATGGGCAGGTTGAGTTACAAGTCAAAATCAGTTTGATTAAAACTGGTAAGTTTTGATACGGGTAACCAATCAGTGTGTCAAATATGTTATTTATAAAATAATCCAAGTTTTTACATTTGACTTGTTAGACCTGTTAGAGATAAAACCTAACCTCAACCTACCCATTCACAAGTGAGCGGGTCAAAATCGTGACCTCTAGTACTCAAATAGAATCTGCATATATGTTGGTGATTTTGTTTTAAATGTGAAATGGGTTTTTAGGCTGCTAGTACTATGCAATACATATGCAAAACCGAATAAATAGATCACATCACATGAATATTTTCGAGGTTAGAAATGTACCTTCCATTCATGCCTTTATAATTAAGGGGTTGAAAGTGGGAAAAGACCAAGTTTGGTGACATTTCAAGTGCAGGCTAAAAAATGGCTTGATGAAACCGTTCCGTTCGCCCACGCACCGGCCCCATTTGATGCATTAGTGATCAGTCACATTCTTGCTGCACTTAATCAATCTAAACATTGAGCTGGCTCAGTGACCCACTCACGTTACAAACCTAACCTTATATTGAGTGGCTCACCTTAAGCTTGTTGTATGCAGAATGCTGCGGAGAAGCCACCATTTTTTCTGCCTAGCTGGACGGCCATGTACATTCTGAACATTTTCATCGTGGTTTGGGTTTTTGTGATTGGTTTCGGATTTGGAGGTGGGCCAATGTGACAAATTTCATCAAACAAGTAGATACATTCGATTTATTTGCAAAGTGTTACCAATGCAAGCCTCCACCACCACTCCCTCATAACCATTAAGTTTAATGATTTTGGTTCGTTGGTTACTTTTCTTTGACATGGTCTTTTGTTTTAGTCTAGCGCTAATATATGATTCTAGTGTCTAAAATGGTCGGCGTTGAATTTATTTAGTTATGGTCGATATATAGCATAGGTTTGCTTTTACTTTGGTTGTGACAGTTTTATGAGTAAATCCACTTAAAGTCGTTTTGATATTTGGGATGTTTAATGGTTTTGATATCTTTGTTGTTCAGTGACCGAATAATTTGTCTCTTAAATATAACTTGTTTGACTTAACAACCAACGCAAGCCTACTCACAGCTCATAGACTTTGATATGTGTCATCCATTTTTGTTATTCACGTATGAATGCACGAGAATATTTTCGCGTTGTACCAATTGTCCTTGAAATCAGTCCTGTTACATGATGAAAAGTCAAAACAACATGATTAGCAATCCACATTGTATGATCCTGGATGGTGGTTGCAATTAGCAACACCATCTTTCATAAGCTACATGTCGTTTTTCCGCTATTTTTCTCATACGTGTAGCTCATTAACTCGACTACTTATTTCTTTGAGCTACATGGTCTCTATCTATATATTTTCTTCGTGCTGGGGATAGTTTGAATTTTGAGCATCTGCCTGTGACAACTTCTATTTTCATGTAATATGAACAAACATAAAATTGTCGATAGATAATTTGGTTGCAGCATCCAAGAATTATTTTCTAGACAGTATTTTCTGAACACTTCGTGAAACTTTGAGCGTTTAAGTATCCGAGAGGTTTGAAGATTTTTTTATAAAATTTAAAAGAAATCTTAACCAAATGATTTGTAGCGAACGATACTTTATTTTCTGTGAGATTGCTCCATAACAAAATATTTGTCGGTCTAACTTTTATTAAAGACATGCAAGATTATTTTATGGTGTATACTAATGACATTCTTAGTTGCCTTTTGGAAAGAAACCTAAAGAAATCTTGATACAATATTTTAGTAAATTTAAATTTTAGAGTATCAAACACGATAGTTTGACACTTTGACATGTCACACTACATCATCACCAAACTAAAAAATCTTTTTGTATATTAAATTTTAAGTAAATTGCATTTTTGGTTCCTATTAGGTTGGCCAAATTGCATGTTTGGTCCTCATTCTTTCAAAAGTTCAGCGAACATCCTTATTTTGAACTTTAGCTGCATATTCAATCCCTAGTTGAATAACTAAAATACCCTTTGTGTTCTTCCCATTGAATGTTCACATGAATTTGTATTTTTCTTTTTACAAAGTAGATGAACACCAAGAACATAAATCCGAACCACCAACCCAAAAAATTAACCGATCTTCATAAAAGCTAACAGTTAGTTTATAAAAGGTTATTTTTTATTTGTTGATGTGGGTGTTTTTGATAGTTAGGTTTTGTTCATTTTGGTTTTGTAAGTGTTTGATGAAGTTTTTGTTTCAAAATGAATGCTTTTCTGAAAATAAATGAAAATGGGAGCTAACAACATGATGATGATGGTAAGCTTTCAGTTAATAATGTGTATGTGGATACTACTTTTTAGAAACATCCCCTGCACATTTTAGATGGTTGTGGGCAGTGTTCTTATTGATACACGGGATCGCTGTAGTATTGTTGCCATTTAGCCCCCATAACCATGAAAACCTACATTACCATCAAAGCCTCCATTACCATTATAGCCTCAAGAACCTGGAGGTAGGTAATAGTCACCTGTTCCGTTCGCGTTGTTAGCTGCGTCTGAATTATGAGTATCTTATTAGAAAGGTAAAGACGATGTAACTTCATCGAAGTTCTTGGTTTCCATTAGAAGATTCAGTTAGGTCTTTGATCCATTTGATACTTGTCTCATTAGGTCATTCGGATTTGATGCTCAAGCAGATGGTGAGCCTACCTATAGAATTTAGTAAATACAAAGTGCATTGGCTAGTTAGCGGGGTAGAATGGGTCATTTTAGCACGGGTCAACATGGGCGGTTGGGTTAACCTGCAAACACTTTTTCATCCATCTTTATTAATGCGTTATATATGATTACAAAAACTATACTGTTACAATTAACTACAACTTGATGAACAACGCCATCTAGGAGGTTGTGCCCATTCAACCTGTTTTTTAGCTAATTATTGCCATTTTACCCATTTGACCAGGCAGAATTAAAACATAATCCAAATTAACCTGTTGAATGTATGATGTATGTTCGAAATATATTCTACCCTTATTAGTATACATTACATTCAGCGGGCTTCTAAAGAACAGTACCGCTTTGGTTTTTTTTCCCCAACTCTCTAGACCCTTCTTCTTCGCACACACATCCTTCACTATCTCTATCTCCCATTATTTTCTACATATCTGCTGCTCACAGACTTCTCTCTTCAATTGCTCCGGTTCTTCCACAAAGAATATTAATGAGATCCACAGATCGGTGAGGTGCTCAACGGAGCCAGATGATCCCAGCAAGTGTTCAAACCGATTGGTTTTGGGTGGTGATTGATTACAGCTATTGGTTGAAGTTTGTGATATTCAAGCTGTTAAAATATGGTATGGTTTTCTTTTGTTAATATTTGAGTTGTTTGTGGGTTTTTAGGATTTGGGGTTGGTTATAAAATGTGTTCACAACCTGTTTTTTGCTATCGTACTTGCCATCAACTATAATAGATATAGGTATTATGGTTGTCGGTTGCGCGTTTCATTTGGCTAAGTTGTGTTGACTATGTTGTAGAGGGTGTTTGTTCAACCTTATTTGATTTCAGCTTAACCATATGCTTATTTTTAGACTTATCTACTTATATGAGCATTTTTATATAGGTGTCATAAATCGTGGCGAAGAGAGGCTGCAATTACAAGCGGAACTTGAGCGTTTCGATGGACAGGTACAACTTTCTCTGCTTGGACTATGTTAAGATAGTATAGTGTAGATGAGTTGCGTTGAGTATTGACATAATTCTGACAACCGAAAATTTTAGGCCACTCACGTTCGCCAATTCAGGCTGCTCACCTAAAGGCGAAATCAATTTATGTAAGTAGTTAAATTTATTGCATTTTTGTTGATTTTGTTGGTATTAGATGTCGATTTTCGTGCCATATATGTTGGCCAAGAGTCGTTTACCTGAACTTTTTTGGATTTTGAGTGACGTTTACTTATTAAGTTTCCATTTTCTTGGATTATAATCATTTACTGGATACCCTTGGACAAGTAGATGCAAACTGTAGGATGTGGCTACTGATTTCAGTTAATACATGCATCTGATTTTCTTTGAGTATGTGAAAGAGAAAACAGATGGTCACCACTGATGACGAGCTCAACATAAGGTAAAACATGAATTATGAATACAGAACGCATTATAGGTTATGTTATCGTCCACTCGGATTGCTGAAAGTTTTCTCATAGCCCTCATACCAACACTAGGATGTGAGAGACCATTGTATACAAGATTGCTCATTTGCTCAATAGCGGGCCACATTGGAAGATTAAAGTTTTAATGTTTTTAACGTCAAGTTTACATGATTCATGACTACAATAAAGATTATTTTAACGATTAACAGGAAAGCAATAAGTAACTTTTTGAGGATGTCTCTGGGATTGGGTTTTGTTGTTGTTGTATGGAACTCATATGATTTCAGCTTATGATTATAGATCTTATAAGAGTAGACATGGTATTTATTCTTGATATATACCCTGTTGTTTTGTATGCAAACAAAGCCGTGTTTGTTCTTTCATTTCCGAACACTTAACCCCTATAGCTTTTGAAATTTTGCAGATCACAATTATAACAGGTTCAGTGCATCATTAGAGAAAAACATTTGCTAGCTCAAATGTAAAAGGGAGGTATGGGTTCTTCTCTTAATCTTCAGATTGTTAATTTTATCGATTGGCACAATTTAGAAGTAAAGGTGTTATATTTGTCTTTTAGTGAACACTTAGGGGTATTTGGATTAGCTTATTGTATGGGCTTTTTAACTTATTACCAAATAAAAGCTCATTTTAGTGTTTGGAAGAGGCATCCTTCTGCACCACAAACTTGACATGATGAAAGTAAAGCTTAAACTAAAAATTATATGTACTTCGGTAGAATTTTAGTGTATAATCTTCTGATTTATGATCTTAGGTTGGTCATGTAGCAATATATTTTTCTTATTGAACGAAACACGTAATAATATATTTCTACTACTTTAAAGTTGAAAATCTTATATTGTTATGTTCAAAAATTATTAAATTCATATGGCAGATGGGTTGAATTTTTAACGATGAAGAAACGAATTTGATTGAATGACATATTAATATATTCAGGTAAGCCTTGCTCATTGGTTTGATGTTTTATGTTTTAAACTGACCGGAACCCCCCAAAATAAGTATCACAGTATGAGGTCATAAAAATGTAATTCCATTCCTTCTGATGAGCAGCGAGAATAAGAGTGAATGCAAATAAGTATCACAGTATGAGGCAATTTGAGTGCATGTTCACTAAATACAAGCACTACAAGCTGTATATTGCGACTTAAAGCCCAACCATTTCACTGGGTGTATGGAAGTGCGTTTTCATGGTTATAGTTACAATTCACAAGTTGAGGAATCAGAATCTGATGGTCAAATAATTAATTGTTTAGTTAACCTGTATTGTTCTTCCACAATCAGTTTTTTTATAACTGTTTTGCTAAGACGCGCATTCATACAGCCCTTGGTAATATACTGTCTTTAACCGGTATATAGTCCAAATTAAATTTCAATAGAGTTTTCCATTTCGCAAGATGTGATCATTGAAGCACCTTTAGACTATTATCCTGTAATTATATTGACCATACTCACTTCTTCTCATAACTTGCAGTTCCCGTTATTATCTAGAAGCAAAACATTGGAAAATCTCATTGAGGATTCCTCCGATGATGAGAAAAAGATGAAATATGAAGATGAAAAACAAACTTCATGATCTACCAGGAGGGTCAAAAACCTTTTTACTCATTGCTATGTTTTGTTACGGAGTCAAACTAGAAGTTAACTCAAGCAATATAGTTCCTCTTCGATGTGCGGCTGAGTACCTTAAAATGACAGAAGGATATGGAGAAGATAATCTCATTAATCACACAGAAACCTTCCTGAGTGAAGTGTTTGCCACCTGGAGCGATACATTGAAAGCACTCGCTTTCACACTGTCTACAGGTAATTCCTTATGAGTTTTGAACTTTTAGTGCGTCTTTAGTTTATCAATTATGTGTTTCTCGAACTAAAACATAACTTTTGAAATTCCCCTACGTCACATTGTAGTTTACATATAGTTAATATATAAGATTGGGTCTGAAATTCCCCTACGTCACATTGGTTTTGGACAGTGGCTGTTAATTTAAGGCCGGTGGGAGACTAAAACTTGGAAGGTCAACCATCGATGCTTATACCACATTGTGGAACACTTGGGCTTCCTTGGCCGAAAATGTTTTGGATTTGTTTTTTTTAGTGTGTATGGTTCAGTGGGTGTCTTCAGGGTGTGTGTTCATGTGGTGTGTTCAGAAGGTGAGTTCAGTGACTGTGTTAGTGTGTAGGTTTAGGGGTGTGTTCGGACGAGTTGCTTCAGTCAGTGAGTTAGTGAGTGTGTTTAATGGGTGCGTTGAGCAGGTGAGTGAGTTATCGGGCGTGTTTAATGGGTGTGTTGTCAAAAGGAACTGTTTTGGGTACATGTCAAAATGTGTCGGTCGAGGATTTATGACGGACAAGTTACTCAGCACTCGATCATCTTTAAGGTAAATTTGTGTCATCATGTGCTTCTTTAAGAGTTTGGTATGTCTTTTAGGCATATGATTACGGATTATCACTTTCGAAATGCATGGATAAAATATCAGCTTATTTTATAAAATGGGATAAATAATCATTGATGGTGCGGAACTTTTTGTTGATGTTGTAATTACAGGCTATGGGAGCCATATTGAGTGTCGATAGGAAAAAATAACAGGTAATGGATATAGTTCCATTTTGACCCATTAGCTGGCCTAAAGTTTTGGACGCTACTTTGTTTATGATTACCAGAACGTAACAGCAATGCCAAACAATCCCAAAGTGACTGCTATATAATGAAACATTTACAGTTTTTTCATCTAAAAAATAATAATAATTGACTATATATGCAGATAATTGGTTTAAGAAGCATTCCCAAACACCCTAAGAAATATCTATGAATTGAAGGGTGGCCTAATACTGCCTGAACATGATATTTTTGTTTGTGATTCAGCACCTAATGTTAAAATAGATCTTTTGTTGCAGGAGAACTTTAGGACTTAATATCCATTTTTAAGATGAGATAAGGTTGTCATTGATCCTAATAGAGGGCGTACAAAGTGATATGGGTGAATGAAGGCTTACAAAATGCAAACTGCAATTAGTTTACCTATTGGCAGAAGGACGACAATGCTAGCATTGCGTGCGCCACCTTCAGTCAGTGGTACGCCATCAGGTGACATTTCACCATTGTTGCCCCAAATCTATATCCTTAAAGCTCAAATCTTTATGTTAAAATATTAGTTACTGGTGATATTTCTTGGTAACAGTCCTTGGAAGCCCTTAAGAAGATATCACAAGAGCACCCGACCGCCTACTTGCGAGTAGGGTCGCTGATGGCAGTGCTTTCTTATCTCGACTTCTTTTCAACAGGAGTCCAGGTATGAGTTAAGATGGTCTATTGCTTTGTTTGAAAATATCTCTTCTTCTTTTCAAACTCCAACTGCTAAACTGCTGAATACGCATCACCGTGTGCTGTTGTCTCTATGTCAGTGGTCTTACTACTGGGTTGTTCAACAAGTCAGCCTGCAAGTTCGGTTAACTACGTAACTTTTAGATAGAAAGTATGCGTAAAAATAAATCTAAGCATTCAATTTTCACTGATTTATGTATTATCCGCGTTTGCAAGGTTTCGGGGCCTGATTTTCTGTCATAAACGGGGCTTTTGCGTGTATTATCTGCTGTTATAAATGGGGTGTTCGGTAAAGCTTTTCTGCTCTCACAAATAGGACGTTTGGTGATATTAGCTTTCAGTTTTTGAAATGACAATGTCTGTCATATATGTAGCGACTTTGAGTTTGTGAAGTAGTAAGATCAAAGGTTATTAAGGCCATGGATTAGGCTTTGCTTAATGTAAAAAAAAGGTTATGCCATTTATATGTATTATAAGAAAATGCCCGAACTAATATTATTATTCAACTTGCTGAAATATGCATGTTTGGTTACAGGTTACCTTTTAGTTTTGTATCGTATTAATGAACAAATCTGCAAATTAAGATTATTTGTTTGTCGTTTGCTATCCAAAGGATGATATTAATTACATGTCATGTCGTTATTTTTCAGATGAGCTCGATTGAAGTTGTGATAATCCAATGATCACTTATTTTTCAGATGAGCTCGATTGTACATTCTTAGTTGCATGAGGTTCCGAAAATCTTTGTACACATCAACAAGTCATACATCTTTAAGAAAACACACCGCGGCAACGCGCGGGCTCTCCACCTCGTATGCACACAAACGTTAAATGATCTGTTCACACTGGTCCTTGATAGGTTTTTCCCAATGGATGGTCTGAAGGCAAATGTAACAGGATGACAGGGTTGTTTCCATCAACTCATCTAGAAAGGCAAGATATTCAAAAATCCATCTAAGTGCAGCATATCTACAATAGCTTTTGTCTTTGTTATAGTGTTATGGAAATATATGATAATAGCCGATGTATTACTTTATGTAAATGCAATCAGTAGCACTTGTCTGCGTATATTGGAGTGATGAACATGGTCTTGTACATGCTGCTGGAAATTGTCACTTGTTTTGTTATATGATATAGTCATATAAGTTTTTACAATAGCTGGTATATTTGATTATAACAGATGTTGAAGGTGAAGCTAAGTAGAATTGTAGTCTGTAGAAACATGAAGTATCTAATATTCTAATACCAAGTAGAAGCTGTTGGCTTATAAGGCAATGCCAGTGACCCTGCTGTTAATCATATCATCTTCCCCATTTCAAAGTTTTTGGTGTATCTCATATTTTGACTCCCAATTGGTCATGTCCTTCAATTTAAATAATCATCCACATGAAAATTTAACGTACAAACTGCTCCTTATGTCGCGTGAAAATGGCCACAGGTACATGAACATATTTAGGGTAAATATACATCTGAATACGTTAAGAGCAACAGGCAAATCAAAACAAAATATTAATTATATGAGATGACATAATAATAGATCTGTTTTTACTTTAAAAAGTTATGTTAGAATTTAGAAAGTCTTGTTTTGTTATATAAAAGCCATAGACTTCTTCAATTGATCATCTGGAATTTGATTGTTAAATGACGCATGCACTTGCTGGACTAATTGCCGCTAGTAATCTAAGCCTTTTTGTCATCACCAACCCCCTCCTTTTTTTTCCTTCATATATTCAATTTTCCTATACTTTATTTTCATGAAGCGATGCCTTTCTTATTGATGCTGTTTGGTTGTTTACAGGAAGATGAAAACCACAATTGGTAGTGTTGGATCATGGTCTATACAAAGTACTTGACAATTCTATTAGGACCAACTATGCTGCACTCTGGAAGGTTCGCCTTGCAATTTCATGAATATTAATGACTTATCAATTTATCTATTATCACTTTCTCACATCCATTTCGCATGTTACCGCTTTAGAGCATCATTAGTCTCTGCACTGTATGGCTTGCTTACAGGCTTTAGTACTCGCGGATGCAAATGGAATAAAGGAAAATTGCTTGAAATTGGGTGCTGGTGAGGATTTGTATGCATTTTTGCAGGGACTCTTACAATGAGACCTTGGAATAGGGTTATTGATCCTGCCGTTGATCATCTTGCCATTCAAGGCAATGCCGTGACCACCGAACTGCAGTTAGCTTACATTATACAAGGCTATGCGAGTGACCCTGCTGTTAATCATCTTCCCATTTCAAAGTTTTTGGTGTATCTCGTATTTTGATTCCCTACTAGTCACATCCTTCAATTTAAGTAATCATCCGTGATGAAAATTTAACATACTAACTGCTCTGTATGTTTAAGGTTAAGTGGGAAGCTTTATGTGGTTTAGTAGTTATTGTGTGCTATTGTTTATGAAAATTGAGCATCTGTATCTTAATACCCAAGTGTTATGGCTCTATTGACTAATAGAAAAATAGAACCTTTTTCTTGTTTTGCAGATGTATGCTTCGCTATATTTTCCTCAAATCACAGAACTTCTGCATAAACTGCCACGAGTCATCCTTTTAATGTTAAAGACTAATGATTGCCTGCGATCAGTCAATAACGCATTGGTATGTCTTTTGCCAATCTAATTTCATAACTGTCTTTACAGGATCCGCATAATATCTATAATGTTTGGGTATTACTTTTCGACAGATAAAAAAGACTCTTTGGAGTTTTTCATTATTATAGGAAGAGTTTCTTCTGAGGCACTGATTGAGGAAAAGTTGTCACATGCAAAGTCTCTCTTTAGCTTGCTACATGTTTGGTTGGAGGAGATTTCACTTGAAGTCCGTTTTCTCATAATGCAAGTAGCCTTGTGGAGACTGCAGTTTTGTACAGCTTTGGCTCGGTGAACACAATATCAGTCTCAGAAATCATACCGAAAGAAATTGTTGGGTGTTCGGTCCTTATTGGTTTTTGATTCAAAACTAGTGCATTCTTTGGCTTCAAGCCCCTTTCCTAACCCGTAATAGTACGGGGAATTCAATAAGCTGGCCAAGCAACAGCCAACAGGTACACACATACTTGAATGTGGGGAAATATAAAGGCCAAAATTTTATTCTTTCTGGACAGAGCATAGATGATGACTGTAGTTTTGTGCCTCATATCCTCAAAATATGAGATGTGGGTCTATGGTTTTATTTTTGGAAATTGTAACAGATATATTAGTGAGTTAAATTCATGAAGCAATGCATGTTATGAACCAATAACTTATGCTACATGACATTTGCATAAATGCATGTACATGCCCAAAACATAAGTTGGGCCGCCAGATGAAAGGAGTGACTAATGAATTGTAGACTAAGATGAGGTTATTTTGAAAGTCTACACTAGTAGACAACAACATTAAATTTAAACCCTACCTTCAATGAAAGTCTTCTTAAACCCTCATATACTTCAAAAAGTTGGTCATAAGCAGTTGTATACTTGTATCCCACCACCTTTGTTAGACATTTCTTCCATTATTTAAGTTTCTTCTCTGCATTGATAATGACAGTATGATCTATTTGTTTCATATGAAACTTCTTTCAAGTATTTAACCTTTATAAAATGTAAGCATAGCATTTAAAAGTTTTGAGCTCAACTTAAACCGAATTACTTTCTTATGTGTCTGAGCTTTAAAATAAATTTGAATTGTCATAAGTTATTGCTAGATTTTAGTTTCTCCTTGTAGATCTAAGTCCACCTTGCGCTATATAACCCATCAGTTAAGTGGTTGTGAGTTTAACTTGCATCCAAGAATGAATGGTGTTCGAAACATCCCTTATTATCTTGCTAGTAACTAAATCTTCAAATTACAGCAAAAGCTTGCTAACATACAATTAATCAAAGAAAACAAACATTGACCCACCATATTTTGATAAACCAGTAAACCCAAATCATACGCTTATAATTGAAAGTCTACACTAGTAGACAACAACATTAAATTTAAGGGTGAAGGCTGAGAATACGTAACAAACTTTCTCAAATATACCGATGTACGTAACATACTTATTTTATTATTTATGTACGTAATATACTTTCAAATTTGAAACAATGTACGTAATATGACCGGTAACTAACAAGTTACCAGGTCAAAAAGTTTGAAAAATGACATAAATGGTCCCTGTGGCTTGCGTTGATTTTCACAGGTCATCCATTGACTTTATTTTCGGTTAAAAAAGTTTCAGTAATAGTCCTTATGGTCATTTTGTTCCGTTTTTATCGGTTTTCATCAGTTTTTCTTACATTTTTCTTAATTTTTTGTCAGTTTTTCTTACGTTTTGTCTGTTTTCTTTCGTTTTTGCTAGTTTTCATCCGTTGTTCTTACGTTTTGTCCGTTTTCCTTATGTTTTTATCATTTTTGTCTGTTTTTCTTACGTTTTGTCCGTTTTTCTTACGTTTTTGTACTATTTAAACATATTGAAAATTTTTTCCAAAAAGAAAAAAAATTGGAATTTTTTCGCAAATTTGAAAAAAAAAATTTCCAAAAAATTTTGAAAAAAAAATAGGAAAAAAAAATTTCCGAAAAACAATAAAAAAATTTCAAATTTCAAAAAAAAATTTGAATAAAAATTTCAAAAAATTGAAAAAAATTTATTTTCAAATATATATATTTTTAAATCTTTAAAAAAAATTCAATAAAAATTTTGGAAAAAATTTCCAATTCGACATATTGAAAATTTTGAAAAAAAAAAAACTTTTCAAGATTTTTAAAAATTAATTTCAATTTTTTAAGATTTAAAAAATATGTTTTTAAAAAATTTAAAAAAAATATATTTTTGAAGATTATTTATAAAAATTTGAAAATATTTTTCAAAATTTTTAAAAATTTAAAATTTCCAATTTTTAAAATTTTTTTGAATTTTTTTTCAAATTTGGGAAAAATTCTAATTTTTTTGAAATTTTTTCCAAATTTTTTCTTTTGGAAAAAATTTCAATATGTTTAAATAGTACAAAACCGTAAGAAAACGGACAAAACGTAAGAAAAATGTATAAAACCGATAAAACATACGGAAACGGACAAAACGTAAGAACAACGGACAAAAATGGATGAAAACTGTCAAAAACGAAAGAAAACAGACAAAACGTAAGAAAAACGGACAAAAATTTAAGAAACGTGTAAGAAAAACGGATGAAAACCGATAAAAACGGAAAAAAAAAAACGTAAGAAAAACGGACAAAAAATGAACAAAATGACTAAATCTAAAAGCCAATGACCATAAGGACTATTACTGAAACTTTTTTAACCGAAAATAAAGTCAATAGATGACCTGTGAAAGTCATCGCAAGCCACAGGGACCATTTATGTCATTTTTTAAACTTTTTGACCTGGTAACTTGTTAGTTACCGGTCATATTACGTACATTGTTCCAAATTTGAAAGTATATTACGTACATAAATAATAAAATAAGTATGTTACGTACATCGGTATATTTGAGAAAGTTTTTTTACGTATTCTCAGCCTTCACCCTAAATTTAAATCCCTACCTTCAATGAAAGTCTTTTTAAACCCTCATATACTTCAAAAAAGTTGGTCATAAGCAGTTGTATACTTGTATCCCACCACCTTTGTTAGACATTTCTTCCATTATTTAAGTTTCTTCACTGCATTGATAATGACAGTATGATCTATTTGTTTCATGTGAAACTTCTTTCAAGTATTTAACCTTTTTATAAAATGTAAGCATAGCATTTAAAAAGTTTTTGAGCTCAACTTAAACCGAATTACTTTCTTATGTGTATGAGCTTTAAAATAAATTTGAATTGTCATAAGTTATTGCTAGATTTTAGTTTCTCCTTGTAGATCTAAGTCCACCTTGCGCTATATAACCCATCAGTTAAGTGGTTGTGAGTTTAACTTGCATCCAAGAATGAATGGTGTTCGAAACATCCCTTATTATCTTGCTAGTAACTAAATCTTCAAATTACAACAAAAGCTTGCTAACATACAATTAATCAAAGAAAACAAACATTGACCCACCATATTTTGATAAACCAGTAAACCCAAATCATACGCTTATAATTGAAACTAGACCACAAATATATTCTCGATCATATTATTGTGAAAGCAATTGCAAGAATATTCTTCTTATGGAAACTAGACCACAATCATATGCTTATAAATGAAACTACAACCTGCTCATACTTTGTAGCAAATGTGAATGTTTAAAACACTTAAAATTAAAAGCACAATGAATAATTCACAAGTCTTTAGTAGTATCCTTTTTCTTATTTTTATTTTCACCACTTTTGCTCCTACCGCTTTTTGGAATAGGAGTCATAAATGCTCTGAAAAACAAAGTGAAGCTTTGCTTCTCTTTAAACATTACCTTTCATGTATCAATTATATCATATAACTCATCACAATAGAGGTAAGATTTAAATTATTCAATTATATTTTTGTCCACAATTAATTCAAGGTTAAGTTTTATAGACCAATAAAAATGCTTAATTTTGACAAATAGGCTAAACTGAGCTCTTCTATTGGTTCAATTTAGTCTTTGTTTTAATGAATTATCCAAAAATCATTTCCTTTAGTGTTTTAAGATTAGGGGGAATTGCATATATATCCCTTCAAATACTTATAATTGCATATATATCTAACAAAAACTCATAATTGCATATATATCCTTTTAAAGGATTAAAATTGTCATATATATCCAACCAAAACTCATAATTGTATATATATCCTTCCAAAGCCTTAAAATTGTTATATATATCCAAATGATTATTTTAATATAAAAAATGTCTAATAATTATAATTGATACAAAAAATGACGATTATAACTTTTTTTTCCTTTTTTTTACAATTACAAAAAGCTTTAAAATTGTCATATATACCCAAATAATTATTTTAATAGAAAAAAAAGTCTAATAATTATACTTGATAAATAAAATGACGATTATTTTTTTTTAATTTTTTTAATTTTTTTTTTGTTACAATTACAAAATATATTTTTATTGTTTTGAATTTTATTATGTCATTTGATATATATATAGGAGTTTACATTTAGATGGAACGATGAATTGTGCGGTTGATATTCTTATTCAAGATTCGTCGATAACGAACACGGTTGACTTGCCGAACATGGTTGCGCTTTCTTTTCTTAAAAAATGGTTTAAGGTTGACTCGCCGAACTCAACCGTCTTCGTTATCGACGATTCTTGAATAAGAATATCAACTGCACCATCTATCGCTCCATCTAAACTTAAACTCCTATATATATATATATATATATATATATATATATATATATATATATATATATATATATATATATATATATATATAGATCAAATGACATAATAAAATTGCATAAATAAAAATATATTTTGTAATTGTAAAAAAAAAAGAAGTTATAATCGTCATTTTATATATCAATTATAATTATTAGACATTTATTTTCTATTAAAATAATTATTTGGATATATATGTCACACCCCAAATTACTGCTTTTGCGTGGAATGGAATTCACGGGGGTTGATCGTCATAGCTTAGTTACAGTTATATCTAACGACACTTTAGGTCGCTCGATATAATCGTAACTTTGATGCTACGACAACAACCCTCGTGAATTCGTGGTTTTGCTCGAGAATGGGAAAGCTTGCCTCATCAAACCTAACCATAAGAGAGCATGTCTTTAGAATGGGATATAGTCACGATAGCACAAGAACGTACATAGTTGGATGAGGAACCCATATGCATGAGCATTGACATGATCATTTAGACTATACACGAGCATGAACTTTTAGAACCCTTGTCGAGGTTCAGACTATAGTTATCATTAATTGAATCACGAGGACGTGATTCCCCTGACAGGGGAAGAATGTCATAATTATCAATTTCCGGTCATTTTTCAAATTTACTATTTATCTCGGGAATTTACTATTCATCGGTTACTATTCATCGTTTTTGAAGTCGAGTTGATATTTTGAGAAGTTATTTCAAAATTTTACTATTCACAAAACACTCGATATGCACCATTTTACGACTAGCTTTTCGAGGCCATTTAGTCACTTTCATGAATTGTCAAATGACATTGTTTTACGACGAAAAGTTATAATTTCATAATAAATCATTAAATGATTATCGTAGGATATCATTTTAACGTAAATACTTGTAAAGTAATTTATAAATTGTCAAGACGTTATAAGATTATTTTTCGACGATAAACTTTATTTTCAAAAATTCACAAGTGGTATAGATATCATATGAGTTTTCATGTACGACATTGTTTCATGACTTACATTAGAACATATCATTCATATTAGGTTGCGGATAGAGATCGCACCTCATTTAAGTGTATCTACTTTTGTCATCATAAACATTGCATCAGGTGAGTTCGTAGCCCCACTTTTACTCGTTTAATTGTCTTATAAACTCTTTGGGGGAGATACATGCTCAACTACTTGCTTTTACTTTACACTTATATGAACTTAAATATCTTTTGTTTCACTTTATGTGCGCGTAAGTAGATTATGGCCAAACTAAATTGATCACTATGTTATGAACGCTATTATTTGAATCACTTTCCTTGATTTTGAACCCATCGACATGTATATTTGAGCTCTTTTAAATTGATTCGGACCCTTTAACATATAAGTGGACACTTTGGACTTGATTTGAACTTTTTGACATATAGTTGAACTCTTTTAACTTGTAAAGGACCCTTTTGATATATTTTGAACTTGTTTGACTCGATTCAGAACCCTTTGACTATTTTGAACCTTTTGATATGTTTTGAGCTCTTTGACTGTGTTGAACTTTTGAACTCGACTTAAACTCTTGAACTTAATTACGAACTTTTGAATGGAACATTTGAACTTAATTACGAACTTTTGAACGTAACCCTTGAACTTAAATACGAACTTATGACTTGTTTGAACTTATTGAACCGGACGTGTTATGACCTTGACCTAAAGTCTCCCATGATCGGAGCATCACTATAAAGTCTCCCATGTTCGGAGCATCACTATAAAGTCTCCCTTGTTCGAGCAACTTAAAGCCTCCCGGTCCGGAGCGTAATGTCTCCTATGGGAATGGAGCATTTTCAATATAAGTCTCCCCTGCTCGAGCAAAGGTAAATTCTCCCATGTTCGGAGTGTTCTTAATTGTATATAATAGTTGTATGATGTACTGTTCGTACATTCGCATTGTTAGTCTCCTATTAGTAGGTAGTATGGATAGCTATTAGAGGTCGGCCAACCTCTCGTCCACTATGTTACGGACGATATTATTTATTCTAGGGGCTTTGCCTTGCATACATTATTATATACGTGGTGCTATACTATGAACTATTATTACAGTGTATACTTGACTATTAGACATACTACTTTTGGCGTTGGTTGTGAACACACAAAGTTGCAAGTTTTGTATGGGCGAACTTGGGCCGAGTGGATTTACAATGCCTTTGCTTGAGAACTCATTTGACCACGTGCTTGAACATAAACTAGACATATTTTGGCGGTGGGTTGTGAACACACAGTTGCAAGTTTTGTATGGGCGAACTTGGGCCGAGTGGATTTACAATGCCTTTGCTTTGTGGACTATTCTAAATGACCAAAAACTTTGCCTTTACCGCATGAACATTCTTTAAAGGCTTTACAATTCAACCAAACTCGTGAACTCACTCAACCATTGTGTTGACACTTTTAGCATGTTTTATCTCGTATCTAAGGCATTCACTTCATGGCATGCATGTGGACTTATCATAGAGTCGCGGTGTCGACGCTGCTTTCACATATATTTTATGCACTTAACTATCGCTTGATTGTAACAAACTCATTTTGGTATATTGGAAATCTTTTGGGACCTATGTTTTGTAAACTCGATTATTTTACTTAATCAAACGATATTTTCAAACGACACTTTAGGTCGCTCGATATAATCTGAACTTTGATGCTATGACAATAACCCCTGTGAATTCCATTCCGCGCAAAATGTAATTTGGAGGTGTGACAATATATGACAATTTTAAGGCTTTGGAAGGATATATATGCAATTATGAGTTTTGGTTGGATATATATGACAATTGTAAGGCTTTGGAATGATATATATGCAATTATGAGTTTTGTTTAGATATATATGCAATTATTAGGCTTTGGAGGGATATATATGCAATTCTCCCTAAGATTATTGTGGACCACATAATTTTCATTGAAAGATTATTTTTTTGTCGCACTCAAAAGTTAGAATTATGCATAAATCGACAAGAAATAATAGTTTAGAGGAGACTTGTTCGACCCAGTGATACGTTTATAAATGAAACTAGACCATAAAAATATTCTCGATTATATTATCGTGAAAGCAACTACTAGAATATTATTGGAATACCAGTGACAATGTATATATTTGTAGCAAATGTGAATGTTTATAGCAATTAAAATAAAAACTGGGAATTGCATATTTATAATTTCAAAAGCTCCAAATTGTGTATATATCAAACTTAATTTATAATTGCATATATATTAAATCAAATGCTCAAATATTGCACATATATATCCTACTTAAACTACTAATTGCATATATATCATTTCTAAACTTTTGTAATTGCATATATACCCTTTCAAAACCTTCGTAATTGCATATACATTCTTCCAAAACCTTTAATATGTCATACATATCAAATAATTATTTAATATTATTTTAAACTTTAAATTATGATAATTATAATATTATAAATATCAAAACACAACATTTTTTCAAAGTTACAATGTTCTGAGCCTCAAAATGAACTATATAACCAAAAACAATATATAAAGACAATATTTAACCTCACAAAAGAATTCACCTTATCACATATATAATACGAATACATGAGATAAACTCATTATAATATCATGATTGTTCTATATGTATAATAGATGAAGTATGTTTACAATAAAAGGGTATATTACTACCAACAAGTTTGTAAATAAAGATTTTTTTTCTATAATAATAATTGTCATGTATTTTATAGTTTTAAATTTATATTTAATAGTTATTTGGATATAGATGTGACATATTTGTGACAACTCGCAATTTCAGGTCATTTCTCAAATTTCACTACTTCATCATTTATTGTAAACTAAGTTTACGAGTTTCAATTTCGCGTAACCTTAATGGTTAAGCTGCGAATTCATGAACAATCATCAAGGACATTTCATATAGACTAGGTTTAGTCTACATTTCATTAGCATCATTGTCATCATATTAGTTCATGCATGGTTTTGCATTTTACGTTAAACGCGTAATTTTCATATTAAATAACGCTATCGCGTGATTAATTATTTTGAACATTTGATCCGATACTTCCAAAATTATCCCGATATATTTTTATACTTATATTAAGTTTATAAAATAATATTATGAGTTTACCCAGTGTTTTAAATTTATTTTGTATATAAATTGTTATATTTATATAATTACGATGGTTTTCTTAAATACTACATGATTATCATTATTTCACTCAATTTTTGCAAGAAATGTATTTTATAAAAATATTATGATCTCAATATATTTTATTTTGACCCGTTAAAATTTATTTTTAGTTGACGCTACCTTACAAGCTTAAATGTACACTTAATTGCTTAACTAGACTTACAAGTATACATCTTAATCTACATCTACTTGTACTTACACATTAAAAAAATGTTTTCCTATGACAATACACCTTGTCGACAAACAAGGGTGAGTCATTCACATTTGCATAATATCTTGTATAATTATAATGTATAATATACTTAAACTTTACACATGCACATTCATTTTCTCAAAGTGTAAGAACAAAACACACATCTCTTTCTCTCCTTCATCACAACCGGCCACACCATAGGATCAAGAGGAATTCATCAAAAAAATTTCAAGTCAAGTTTTATACACTCTAGTTAAGCTCTTTGTTTAGGTTTTGAAATAAAAACCTAGGGTGTTTTAGGATTAAACCTTGGTTCATATCACCTCATCAAGTAATTAGTAAGCATTTCATATTTATCATCATCTTTCATATTCATTTTTATCATGCTCAAGTAAAACATGCAAGTTATGTGATGTCTATACCACTTAAATTGTTTATAAGCACTATAAGTTTATATATGTTATCCTATAATTACTCCTTGAAATATATCACTTTTGGTGATGCCTAGGAACCCATGACACCCTAAGAAGGTGTATGGTAGGATTAGAATAGCTTCGGAGTTGTTTTGAATTGGTTGGAATAGGTTTGGCGCGAGAAAAACTCATTTCGACAAGTCTAATTAAGGGTCTGTCCTTATTTTCGAAATCTTGAAATCTCGACAGCGAATAAAAATTTTTGGCCTAGATATTTAGAAAATAAACTTAAAAACGAAAACGTGGTCGCTTGAACGGATTAAAACGGAGCTATAACGAAGAAGATATGAATTTTTCAAGTTTGACGATGAAAAATATTTGTTTCAGAAAATTCAGCATGTAATCTCGACTTTTTACGAGTAAAAAATGAGTCTTAAGCGTTATAAAATGTGTCGACTTATCAAAAATATATTAGTATATATTATTACGAATCTAAGGATGTAGAAAACATAGAAAACGGACTTGTAACGAGTAAATTACACGCGATAAACAAAGTTGCAGTAACTTTATTCTATTAGCAAAATTAATATATTTTCTATTAAACACATACTACGACAACGAGGACCATGTTGAGGGTCGTTTTAACAATGACGGAGTACTTTTATAAAATGATGTCTTCTAGTAAAAGTAAGTTCGCTTAGCCTATTTTCCAAAATGTCCAACCGCTCATCAAGCGGAGTTGTAACGAATAAAATATAGTCACTTAAACTTTGCGAAAACCACCCTTAAACAATATTTTGGACACAAGTACCATACTTTATCTATATTTTTCTTTATGATCAAGACCTCTAGGATGAAAACTTAAATGCTAAAACTTTGAGATAATGATACAAGCTTCCCAAAACCGTTGAGTTCGTTTCCTAACACTCGACGTACACCATTTTACGACTAGCTTTGTGAGGCCGTTTTAGTCACTTTCATGAAATTTTCAATGACATTATTTTACGACGAAAAGTTATAATTTCATAATAAATCATTAAATAACTATTGTAGGATGTCATTTTGACGTAAATACTTGTAAAGTAATTCATAAAGTGTCAAAACGTTATAAGATTATTTTTCGACGATAAGTATTATTTTCAAAAATTCACAAGTGGTATAGATATCATATGAATTGTATGCATAACATTACATTGTAACTTATCATATACCATATCATTCATAATAGGTTCGAGTTAGAGATTCACGCTACATTTCAGTGTGCTCACTTTTGTCATCACATCACTTCATCAAGTGAGTCATAGCCCCTACTCTTTTAATTGTTTTGAACTACTTTTGTGGGAGATACATGCTCATCAACTTTTATGACATTCATGATTATTTGCAAACTACATGTTAACTGAACTGAATGTTTAGTCATACGAAGTAACAATTTTTCCATATTTAGAATTTCTATATCATAAATCATTGGGCTAATGGTCTTGGTATATCATTGAGCTAATGGTCTTGGTATATTCATTGAGCTAATTGTCTTGGTATATTCATTGAGCTAATGGTCTTGGTATATTCATTGAGCTAATGGTCTTGGTAATATCATGAACTAATGGCCGTGGAACAATTTGAAACTATACGGATTATGTACTATTGATTATGTGCTATAGTTCTAAATGTCAAATAAAGTGCTATGTCAAGTTGACTATTGATACATAAAGTCATGTACTATTGATTATGTGCTATAGTTCTACGTCAGATAATGTTCTAAATCGCTTGACTCATCGATACATTAAGTCATGTGCTATTGATTATGTGCTATTGTTCTACGTCGAAGTTAGGTACTATTGTGAATTCATTTGACATCATGTGCTTGAACATAAACTATACACATTTTGGCGGTGGGTTGTGAACACACGGTTGCAAGTTTTGTATGGGCGGAACTTGGAACTAAGTGGATTTACAATGCCTTTCTTCGCATAAACGATTTTGAAAGGCTTTACATTTCAACACAAACTCTATGAACTCACTCAACCTTTGTGTTGACACATTTTAGCATGTTTTATCTCGGTATCTAAGGCATTCACTTCATGGCATGCATGTGTACATATCATAGAGTCGCGGTGACGACGCTGCCTCACTTGGGTTTTATGAACTTTAAAACATCGTTTGGCTTGTAACAAACTTATTTCCGCACAAGTTGACTTTCATTTGGGACCTATACTTTGTAAACTCGATTGTTTTAATAAATCAAACGATGTGTTTTCCAAACGACACTTTAGGTCGTTCAATATAACTCTGATTGTGATGCTATGACAATCAACCCCGTGAATTCCATTCACGCAAAAGCAGTAATTTGGGGTGTGATGATTGGCATCGAGCTTCGATTATAGAGAACTAGGTTGCATCATTGACCCTAGACTATAACTACATCATCATAGCATCTCATCATTTCATCATAAGTGCATATTCACTTTACATGCGGTTTATACGTGCATTTTTCGAGTTATTTACTTTCATTTCAAATCGATTGTCACATGGATGCCTTTAATTACCCATCCCATTATCAATTCCTCATACTCTAATGTGGTGAAAGCTTTGTCATTCCCTATCGCAATTTTAATATCAGCTGATTCATCATCGATAACGTCGAATGCCGAGGTAAAACTTTAAGTAGGGCAAAGTCACTTTCACTCCTTTGTTTCACCACTAACATGTCGAGTTACACGCTATTCACACATTAAGTCACTAAACCATCATACATTTGAAGCACTTACAACATCTCATAACCTACCTTTGGGAACCCATCATCATTTTGAAAATAACCTCAAATTTATTATCTCATATCACATCTCTTTAGGCGCTTATTTTTAACATAGGACTTTGCTACATCTCACCTTTCCTCTTATTTTGAAGAAGTTATGGCGCCAAGAAAGCCACACCGATTGACACAAGTCGCTATGCGTAGAACGATAGCATAGCCAATGCATTATCCAAAGGGGCAACAATGGCGGATAGTATCGCCGAGACAAACTTGCCAATGTTGCCGAGGGTCGCAGAGCGCTAAAGCCGCTAGACTCGCCATCGCTACGAGGTCGCAACTAATCTTCAAGTTGCTAGACTAATGCCGCCATGGTCAGAGCTTCAAGCTACTAGAATTGCCGGGAGTCAAGATCCGCCGCAAGAATTGCAAATTGTTCATATAAGGATTTTAAGCGGAGATCCCACTAAGTTCAAAGGCACAGAGGGGCCACCGCCATGGTTTGATGGTTCGAGAAAATGGAGTCGGTGTTTTGTTATGTAATTGCCCGAGGATAGCAAGGTTAAGTTTGCTACAGTACACTACTGGATGGGGCAATGTCTTGGTGGAACTCGTATGCTCAGCCAATGGGAATGGAAAATGCTTTCAAGCTCATATGGGAGCAATTCAAAGGGTTGTTAACAAAGAAGTATTGTCCGCGTACGGAGGTGAAAAAGTTGGAGACCGAATTTTATGAACTAGTAACTGTTGGGTACGACATTTAGATCTACATTCGAAGGTTTCAAGAATTGGCTGCGTTATGTCCGTCTATGGTTTCGGACAACGAAAAACTACTAGAGGCTTTCATTGGAGGACTTCCCGAGATTATTCAAGGTGATGTGATTTCCTCTGATCCGCAAACAATTGAAGAATCTATTCGAGTATCTCAAAAGCTCATGGCACAAGTAGTAAAGAGAGGAAACATTATCAACACCAACCGTAACAACAATACCAACAACCGCACCAACTACAACAATAACCGAAACAACAACAACAACAACAACGATAACCAAATCAACAACAACAAAAGAAAATGGGAAAATAACCAAGGAGGTTATAATAACAACAACCAAAACCGTAACACTAACCATCATCAACAACAAAATAGAAGGCAAGAAGCTGCAATGGTTTATGTTGCTGCCCCAATAGAAGGCAGAGGTTATGCTGGAACCTACCCACTATGTAATCGATGTAAGTATCATCACTCGGGTCTTTGCCCTGTTAAGTGCTACAAGTGTCAAAAACTAGGACACCATGCCAGGAATTGTAGAGGCAAGACCATAGTTACATGTTTCGGATGTAGAGAGCAAGGACACTATCGGAATCAATGTCCTCAAAACCAAGGTCAACAAGTTGAAGGTGCTCTTGGAAAAGCATATATGTTAGAAGGAGGAGAAGCTCAACAGATTTCAACAACGCGAAGATCAAGAAGTTCGAAACTAACGCTTAATTTTCCTTATGTACTATGTCGTACTAAGTTTATGTCCTCCATCGTATTCGAATCTTATGACTTAGGATGTACTACTTTTGATAAACCACCCGTTGTAAAATATTATCATCTATCGTACTTTATTTTCTTTTCGATTTGTTATCACTTACGAAAATTTTACATCCTTTTTCTTTAACTACCATTTTAGCGACACGGTTTAAATCTTTGTAAACATTGAGAGTTATAACAACTAAACCGAACGTCACATTATCGTTCCTTAAGTATACATAGCCTAGCTAACTATGTCTAATTTTGGAGGGATCATGTTATGTTGGGAGCAGTTATTTATAAATCTTAGTGCAAGCAAAATTTTCACATATTCCAAGTCAAAGTGTTACTCATGGGAGATTCACCCAATAATTTCTCTACTATGATGTTTTGTACCCCCTTAATCATCGATAACCGTAACGACACTTCCTCATGTCTTCTCTCCTCGATATTCTTCATAAACTCAAAAATTCAATAGACTAACACGAACTGAATTCAGGGAATGAATTCCTTTTTGGATGGGCGAATGTGACAACTCGCAATTTCAGGTCATTTCTCAAATTTCACTACTTCATCATTTATTGTAAACTAAGTTTACGAGTTTCAATTTCGCGTAACCTTAATGGTTAAGCTGCGAATTCTTGAACAATCATCAAGGACATTTCATATAGACTAGGTTTAGTCTACATTTCATTAGCATCATTGTCATCATATTAGTTCATGCATGGTTTTGCATTTTACGTTAAACGCGTAATTTTCATATTAAATAAACGCTATCGCGTGATTAATTATTTTGAACATTTGATCCGATACTTCCAAAAATTATCCCGATATATTTTTATACTTATATTAATTTATAAAATAATATTATGAGTTTACCCAGTGTTTTAAATTTATTTTGTATATAAATTTTATATTTATATAATTACGACGGTTTTCTTAAATACTACACGATTATCATTATTTCACTCAATTTTTGCAAGAAATGTATTTTATAAAAATATTATGATCTCAATATATTTTATTTTGACCCGTTAAAATTTATTTTTAGTTGACGCTACCTTACAAGCTTAAATGTACACTTAATTGCTTAACTAGACTTACAAGTATACATCTTAATCTACATCTACTTGTACTTACACATTAAAAAAAAAATGTTTTTCCTAATGACAATACACCCTTGTCGACAAACAAGGGTGAGTCATTTACATTTGCATAATATCTTGTATAATTATAATGTATAATATACTTAAACTTTACACATGCACATTCATTTTCTCAAAGTGTAAGAACAAAACACACATCTCTTTCTCTCCTTCATCACAACCGGCCACACCATAGGATCAAGAGGAATTCATCAAAAAATTTCAAGTCAAGTTTTATACACTCTAGTTACACTCTTTGTTTAGGTTTTGAAATAAAAACCTAGGGTGTTTTAGGATTAAACCTTGGTTCATATCACCTCATCAAGTAATTAGTAAGCATTTCATATTTATCATCATCTTTCATATTCATTTTTATCATGCTCAAGTAAAACATGCAAGTTATGTGATGTCTATACCACTTAAATTGTTTATAAGCACTATAAGTTTATATATGTTATCCTATAATTACTCCTTGAAATATATCACTTTTGGTGATGCCTAGGAACCCATGACACCCTAAGAAGGTGTATGGTAGGATTAGAATAGCTTCGGAGTTGTTTTGAATTGGTTGGAATAGGTTTGGCGCGAGAAAAACTCATTTCGACAAGTCTAATTAAGGGTCTGTCCTTATTTTCGAAATCTGGAAATCTCGACAGTGAATAAAAATTTTTGGCCTAGATATTTAGAAAATACACTTAAAAACGAAAACGTGGTCGCTTGAACGGATTAAAACGGAGCTATAACGAAGAAGATATGAATTTTTCAAGTTTGACGATGAAAAATATTTGTTTCAGAAAATTCAGTAATCTCGACTTTTTACGAGTCAAAAATGAGTCTTAAGCGTTATAAAATGTGTCGACTTATCAAAAATATATTAGTATATATTATTACGAATCTAAGGATGTAGAAAACGGACTTGTAACGAGTAAATTACACGCGATAAACAAAGTTGCCGTAACTTTATTCTATTAGCAAAATTAATATATTTTCTATTAAACACATACTACGAAACGAGGACCATGTTGAGGGTCGCTTTTAACAATGACGGAGTACTTTTTATAAAATGATGTCTTCTAGTAAAAGTAAGTTCGCCTAGCCTATTTTCCAAAATGTCCAACCGTTCATCAAGCGGAGTTGTAACGAATAAAATATAGTCACTTAAACTTTGCCGAAAACCACCCTTAAACAATATTTTGGACACAAGTACCATACTTTATCTATATTTTTCTTTATGATCAAGACCTCTAGGATGAAAACTTAAATGCTAAAACTTTGATATAATGATACAAGCTTCCCAAAACCGTTGAGTTCGCTTTCCTAACACTCGACGAACACCATTTTACGACTAGCTTTGTGAGGCCGTTTTAGTCACTTTCATGAAATTTTCAACGACATTATTTTACTGACTAAAAGTTATAATTTCATAATAAATCATTAAATAACTATTGTAGGATGTCATTTTGACGTAAATACTTGTAAAGTAATTCATAAAGTGTCAAACGTTATAAGATTATTTTTCGACGATAAGTATTATTTTCAAAAATTCACAAGTGGTATAGATATCATATGAATTGTATGCATAACATTACATTGTAACTTATCATATATCATATCATTCATAATAGGTTCGAGTTAGAGATTCACGCTACACTTCAAGCAGTGCTCACTTTGTCATCACATCACTTCATCAAGTGAGTCATAGCCCCTACTCTTTTAATTGTTTTGAACTACTTTTGGGGGAGATACATGCTCATCAACTTTTATGACATTCATGATTATTTGCAAACTACATGTTAACTGAACTGAATGTTTAGTCATACGAAGTAACAATTTTGCCATATTTAGAATTTCTATATCATAAATCATTGGGCTAATGGTCTTGGTATATTCATTGAGCTAATGGTCTTGGTATATTCATTGAGCTAATGGTCTTGGTATATTCATTGAGCTAATGGTCTTGGTAATATCATGAACTAATGGCCGTGGAACAATTTGAAACTATACGGATTATGTACTATTGATTATGTGCTATAGTTCTACGTCGAATAAAGTGCTATGTCAGTTGACTACTGATACATTGAGTCATGTACTATTGATTATGTGCTATAGTTCTACGTCGTATAATGTTCTAAATCGGTTGACTACTGATACATTAAGTCATGTGCTATTGATTATGTGCTATTGTTCTACGTCGAGTTAGGTACTATTGTGAATTCATTTGACATCATGTGCTTGAACATAAACTATACACATTTTGGCAGTGGGTTGTGAACACACAGGTTGCAAGTTTTGTATGGGCGGAACTTGGAACTAAGTGGATTTACAATGCCTTTGCTGCATAAACGATTTTGAAAGGCTTTACATTTCAACACAAACTCTATGAACTCACTCAACCTTTGTGTTGACACTTTTAGCATGTTTTATCTCGGTATCTAAGGCATTCACTTCATGACATGCATGTGGACATATCATAGAGTCGCGTGACGACGCTGCCTCACTTGGGTTTTATGAACTTTAAAACATCGTTTGGCTTGTAACAAACTTATTTCCGCACAAGTTGACTTTCATTTGGGACCTATACTTTGTAAACTCGATTGTTTTAATAAATCAAACAATGTGTTTTCCAAACGACACTTTAGGTCGCTCAATATAACTGTGATTGTGATGCTATGACAACAACCCCGTGAATTCCATTCCACGCAAATCGTGTAATTTGGGGTGTGACAATATTTAAGGTTTAAGAGGAATGTATATGCACTTATAAGTTTAAATTAGATATATATAAATTTTGAGTTTTAATAGGATATATATGCAATTATAAATTTAAGTTGGATATACACTAATGGAGCTTTTTGAAGGATATATATTCCCCCAAATTAAAAAGACAATGGGTCATTCAAAACAATTTTTTTATTTTATTTTATTTCTTTATTTTTTATTTTATTTTTTACTTTTTTTAGGTTTGCTTCTTGCACTTCTTTGAATAATAATAATCATAAATGCTTTGAAAAACATAGTGAAGCTTTGCTTCTCTTTAAACAAAACATTTCTCACACAACAAAAGGTATCATTGGGACACAAGCCTTTTAGTCAATATGCAAACATTTGTTTGTGAAGTTTTAATAATTTCTAAACATGATATTGAAAGCATTAAATTAACCTCAAAAAGTTCTAATGAAATGTTTTTTGTTATGTTAGCTTGAAGTTGATATTTATTTTGGTAACCATGGTTTTCGATCTTTTGGCCGATTAATTAACGGATTTGAGGTTCAAAATTTAGCACAAATAAAAAATGAAATGAAGTGTAAGGGCCAAACGAGTCAAATGATTTTTATAACCAGAATCTTCGGATAACAAGTGTAAATTGGTTATCGGTTGTGCTAGTAACATTAAAACTGAAGAGTATGTTTATTCAATAAACTACCTAACCAAATAATCTCTATGCAAGTTTTGATTGAAATGCATTATTGTGGATGACAAAAATTCATTGACACATTCTTTTATATCGCAATCAAAAGTTGGAAAATTTTGCATAATCAAACAAAAAATAAAAGTCTAGAATTGACCATTTTAATAAGTTTGCGCAACCCAAATGTTACGTTTATCAATGAAAGAAATATAGACCACAAATATATTCTCGATCTTAATATTATGAAAGCAACCACAATAATACCCGTGACAGTATATATATATTTGTAGCAATTGTGAATTTTTTATAGCAATCAAAAATAAAAACACAATGAGTAGTTCAATATCTAGTGCCTTTTATCTTTTCCTAATTTTCACAATGTTTGCCTATTCCACTTCTTCTTTGAATAAAAATATTCATAAATGCCCTAAAAAACAGAGTGAAGCTTTGCTTCTCTTTAAACATAGCCTTTCCTCCATCAATTATGTTGGAAAATTTAGTACACTTGTGGGATGGTTCACACCTTGTAATGGGTTAGGAGGCACGAGGTACACCCATAAGGTCCATGAACACCCGCACTCTAATAGTGGTATGTATTGGTAGTGCTTGGTGAAAGTATTGTTGTGGTTAACACCGATTATCGTTGTTTCCATCAAGCAAGATTTCAAACAGACCGATGTTTCCACCGGTGGTATCTCACCAAGTTGTGTTTACATCGCAGCATGCGTTCCAATCAAGCAAAGGTAACCACCGAAGCACTATGAAAGTAATGATATAAGTATCGATAAATGACAAGCTATAATCGCATCATTATGACCACGCTTAATTGGTCATGTAACCACTAACGGCTATAATGGGGATGATTATGAGGCTATTAATGGGCCGATTAATACTATAATTCCATTGAACGGTCAAGAGTAACCTCCTATAAATAGGAGATCCGAACATGCATGAAAACACACGTAAAACACTAAACACTTATAAGCGCAAGGGTTAAAGAATTGTGCCTAATTCTCTAATCGCATTTGGTCTTATCCCAAGTAGATATTCGTGATACCAGCATTGGGTCGAATAGTTTACTTTGGAAAGTGATTACACGATTCCAAGTGATATCCCAGAACCACCTAGTGGTATCTCATATCGCGACCATTGTTTGTTTCTCACGAAACAGTTGAGCATTTCTACCAAGTTGATTATCTACACCTCTTCCGGGAGATATCCTCCAACAATCAAAGTAAACTATTTTGTGATAATCAATGGCAACCGCCGCAATGAAACACATGGCTTCAAACTTTGCTGCGGGACAAGTTTGAAGGGTGGACTTTAGGAGGTGGCGAAGAAGATGCACTTCTTGCTATCAAGCATGAGTGTGGTCTATGTGCCGACTACTCCAATTCCCGATGATGGTGATGATGCTACCGTGGAGCGGATCGGAGGAGGAGCAAGTGGGAGAATGATGACTACATATGCAGAGGTCTTATTCGAATGGTATGTCCGATTCTTTGTTTGATATTTATCGAACTTTGAATCTTCCAAAGAACTGTGATTCCTCGATGCCAAATATATGGTCGAGGACGATCAAGTAAGAAGTTCCTTGTTAGTAATTTCACAAATTACAAAATGACCGATTCAAGACCGCCATGGAACAATACAATGAACTTCTTGAATACTTGGAAGGTTTACACAACACCAAATGAACATGGATGAGGCTATCAAAGTCTCTTGTGTCATTGATAAACTCCTCCTTCATGGAAAGATTTCAAGCATACCTTGAAACATATGAAGGAGGAGTTAACTCTTGTTGAGTTAGGCGATCATCGCAAATTGAGGAATCTCTCAAGGTGCGGGATAATGACAAGCCAAAGAGTGGCAATGTCGCTGGACCATCTGTTGTCAATATGGTGGAGCATAACAACTCCACCGTGTACAATGACAACAAAGGCAAACGCAAGTATCATGACAACACAAGGACATATCCTAACAAGAAGGCAACACCTACTTGTTGGAAATGTGGCAAGACCGTCACATTAAAAGGGACCGCAAGGTGTTAAAGTTGGTGGTAAAGCCAATGGATCGGCACTAATGGTTCAGGGAGTGGTGGTTCACCCAACTCACCGAAAGGTCGAATATGTTTAATAAGTCTTTTCGATTTATTATGTTGCATATGTATCTCAATCTTTTATGTGCGGGATGATGATGTTGCGTGGTGGGTTGACTCGTGCAACAGCTCATGTGTGTAAAGATAGAAGTCGGTTCAAGACTTATGAGTCACCGAATGATGGTTCTATTCTTCACATGGGAAATGAGTCAACACCTTGGTGCATGGTCGTGGTTGTGTAGATCTTAGGTTTAGTTCAGAAAGATTGTAACTTTGTTTGATGTTATTCATGTTCACGATATCGGGAAGAACTTGGTTTCAAGTAGTATTTTGAATAATCATGGATATAAACAAGTTATTGAATCGATAAATTTGTTCTTTCTAAATGTGGTGTTTTTATTGGTTTTGGTTATTTATGTAATCAAATGTTCAGCTTAATATTACCAACGATGACAAATGTTATTTCACTTTTGTGACCACATATGATCGACCGATTCTACCCTTTGGCATGCTAGACTTGGTCATGTTCACTATAAAAGAAAGCAAGATATGTCTAGGGATGGTTTAATCCTCGCTTTTGACATGGACACCGAAAAGTGTAAAACTTGCATGTTGACCAAGATAACCAAGAAACCCTTTCGTGGTGTTAGTCGTGAGACTAAGATCTTGAGCTTATTCACATGACTGTGTGATTTGCATGCCACCTTCTTTGGGGAATAAGAAGTACTTTGTGACATTTATTGATGATGCTTCTAGATTTTGTTATGTCTATTTATTACATACCAAGGATGAAGCATTAGATAAATTCAAAGTGTTTAAACTCAAGTTGAATTACAACTGGGTCTTTAATCAAAAGATTAAGGATCGATAGGGAGGTGAGTACATGGATACTCAAGACTTTCACTGTTGGAATAATCCATGAAACGATCGCCTTTATACTCCTCAAAGAAATGGTATTTCGAAAGGAAAACAGGTGTCAAGGAGATGGTTAATTCCATGTTGTCCTATTCAGATCGAGTCATGGTTCGGGGTGAAGCTATGTTAACGACTTGCTATTTATTAAATAGGGTTCCCAACAAAAGGAACAAGGTTACCCTTATGAACTCGGACTAAAAAGAAACCCAACCCAATTATCTCGTGGTTTGGGGTTGTAGGGTCGTTGAAGACTCCCCGATCCAAAGCAAAGGACTTTGGGTGAAAGAGGCATCGATCGCATCTTTGTTGGATATGCCGAGCATTCCAAGGCTTTTAGGTTCTATGTTATTGAACCTAATGAACATGTTTCGCTTAACACAATAATTGAATCAAGGGATGCATTTTGATGAGAATAGATTCTCATCGGTCCTGACCAAGTCGAGGATTCCTAATGGAACTCATGACACCGTGTATCGAGGTCCTCGATGATGAACCATCGGTGGTCCCCGATGAGGTTGTGGTTCAAAGAACTCGAACTCGTGCTCGAAAAGCAAAAGGTCGACTCCAAAGTCATTTGGAACCGAGTTTCAACTATACTTAGTTGAAGGTACTGTGGATGAGGTCTCGCACCAATACTCCTATTGCTTCATTGTTGAGGATGACCCCAAAAATTTGAAGAAGCAATGAAGTCCCGTGATATTGCTTTCGGAAAGAAGCAATCAATGATGAGATGGATTCCATCATGGGCAACAACACTGGGTGTTGGTTGATCATCTCCGTTGCAAACCTCTGGGTTGCAAATGGATTTTCAAAAGGAAAATGAAGGTAGATGGAACTATTGAAAAGTTCAAGGCTAGACTAGTCATTCTGTGGCTTTAAACAAAAATCGTGAATAGACTATTTTGATACTTATGCCCCGTGGCTCGTGACGCACCATAAGACCGGCGATTGCTATGGCATCTATTTACAATCGGTTATTCATCGATGGATGCGAAATGACTTTCTTGAATGGTGAATTGGAAGAGGAGGTTTATATGAACCAACCTCGTGGCTTCATCATGCCCGTAATGAAAACAAGGTGCAAACTAATTAAGTCTCTTTATGGACTTAAGCAGCACCTAAGCAATGGCATCAAAAATTTGATGAAGTGGTTTTGTCTAGTGGTTATGTTCTTAACCAAGTCGACAAATGTGTATATAGCAAATTTGATGAATCGTAAAGGAGTCATCATTTGTCTATATGTTGATGACATGTTGATCTTTGCACCGACCAAAATCAGTTGACCGACAAAGGAATTTTGTCATCAAGGTTCTCCATAAAAGACATGGGGAGGCGATGTTATCCTTGGTATAAGGATTAAACATGAAAGTAATATAATTTCTATCTCTCGGCCTCATTATATTGAGAAGGTACTAAGGAAATTCAATTACTTTGATTGTACTCGATGAGTACACCTATGGATACTGTGAGAAGTCGATGCCTAATCATGGCAAGGTTGTATCTCAACTTGAGTATTCTAGGGTAATTGGCTGCTCGATGTATGCCATGACTTGTACAAGACCGATATTGGTTTTGCGGTGGGAAAATTGAGCGGTATACTAGTAATCCTAGTGCTCATCATCGGCAAGCAGCTCATGTGGCATCAAGTATTTGAAGAGAACTATGGATTATAGTCTCATATATCGGTTACCCATCGTGTTGGAAGGTTACACGATGCAAGTTGGATCAAGAACAATCAAGACAATTCGCCTACCGGTGGTCGGGTATTCCTACTGGTGGAGGTGCAATTTCTTGGGCATCCAAGAAACAAACTTGCATCACCAGCTCAACAATGGAATATGAATTTGTGGCTCTGAAGTTACCGGTAAAGAAGTCAATGGTTGAAAACTTGCTTTCGAGATTCCATTGTGGCCTAAACCTATAGCACCTATTTCTATCCGGTGTGATAGTGCAGCTACATTGGCTAAGGCTTATAGCCGATGTACAATGGTAAGTCTAGACACTTAGGTGTCGTGCATAGCATGATTCGTGAGCTTATCATGAATGGGTGGTATCTATAGAGTTTGTGAGATCTCAACGAACTTAGTGATCACTTGACGAAGGGACTGGCAGAGACTTGGTTATAAAGTCTCAAAGGGATGGGTTTAAGTCCAGTTAGTCATCGAATGCTAGGACACCCAACTCCTCCCGAGGAAACTTAGGAGCCGAGTTCAATGTGGAAAGTCAACATTCGTTGGACCGGAGCACATGTTTTATGTACATCCCAAGGTTGTGCTCGTAACTCACGAAAGGAGGATGAAGTCTTTACTTAATGGTTATATTTTCTTTGAAAAAGTGCTTGGCAGAGCATGACTAAAGAGGAACCACCTATGTAAATGTTTAAGTTTTGCCGCTTGAAGCTTTTGGACTTTTAGCTTTTACAACATTTATGAATTTGGATATGGACACATGGCTTGTATAGTGTCGGAGCTTTTAAGTGTTTTAAAACTTGTGTGTAGTTATCTTCGTATTCAAATGGGTTGAAGGGTTCAATTCTTAGAACACCGATTCTCGAATATTTGAACGTAATTACTAAGATGGAAATTCAATCCTCGTGACATTTTCGCTTATGCACATGTTTTGCTTGATGTTTATTTTACATGCAAAGGAGTGAACTAAATTGGGAAGGATTGTTGGAAAATTTAGTACACTTGTGGGATGGTTCACACCTTGTAATGGGTTAGGAGGTACGAGTGTACACCCATAAGGTCCATGAACACCCGACTTAATAGTGGTATGTATTGGTAGTGCTTGGTGAAAGTATTGTTGTGGTTAACATCGATTATCGTGTTTCAATCAAGCAAGATTTCACAGGATCGGTGTTTACATCGGCGGTGGCGTTCAATCAAGCAAAGTAACCACCGAAAGCACTATGAAAGTACCGATATAATCTTGATAAATGACGATTATAATCGCATCATTATGACCACGCTTAATTGGTCATGTAACCACTAACGGATATAATGGGGATGATTACGAGGCTATTAATGGGCCGATTAATACTCATAATTCCATTGAACGGTCAGAGTAATCTCCTATAAATAGGAGATCCGAACATGCATGAAAACACACGAAAACACTAAACACTTATAAGCGCAGGGTTAAAGAATTGTGCCTAATTCTCTAATCGCATTTGTCTTATCCAGTAGATATTCGTGATACCCAGCATTAGGGTCGAATAGTTTACTTTGGAAAGTGATTACACGATTCCAAGTGATATCCAGTAACCACCTAGTGGTATCTCATATCACGACCATTGTTTGTTTCTCTTGAAACAAATTGAGCATTCTCGTCAAGTTGATTATCTACACCTCTTACGGGAGATATCCGCCAACAAATTACACATACGAAAGGTCTATGTAAACATAGAAAGAGTAGAAGACCCTTAAATTTATCTAAATATAGAAAGAAAAAATACTTTTGAAAAGTCTCAGACGCATACAAAGAACACAAACATTCAGACCCACACCATAAATAAACTAGTAAACCTCAAAAAATCGTTACGCAAGCAATTTTTTTTAATAGTAACTTACAATATGACACTATTTACTCTACAAATTATCTCACACGTCCGAAGCCAGACTTGAACCTACAACCATTTAATTGAGAGTTTATCACACAACAAAGACACCATTAGGAAACAAGCTCTTTGGTCACTATGCAAGCAATTGTTTGTGAAGTTTTAATAATTTCTAAGCGCAATATGGAAACCTCAATAAAATTAACGTCAAAAAGTTATAAAAAAAAGTTACGCTTTTTTTTTTTTTTTTTTTTTATTATTATTATTATTTTGGTAACCATAGTTTCGCACCTACTTTTACGACTAATCCACATGATTTGAAGTTGGAAATTTTGCACAATAAAAATAAATGAAGTTTAAGGGCCTATCGAGTCAAACGGTTTATATAACTAGACTCTTTGATCATAAACAAATTGGTTATCAACAACAGAATACTAAAAGTGAGGAGTATGTTAATTTAGAGAACCAAAAATCTCTATGCAAGTTTTGATTGAAAAACATTATTGTGGATGACAAAAGTTGGAAAATTTTGTATAATCAAACAAAAAATAAAAGTCCTAGTCTACCATTTTAATAAATTTCCACAACACAAATATTACGTTTATCAACAAAATACAAACCACACATATATTCTCAATAATATTATTATGAAAGCAACTACAATAATACCAGTAACACTATATATATTTGTAGCAATTGTGAATTTCTATATCAAATCAAAAATAAAAACACAATGAGTAGTTCAATATCTAGTGCCTTTTTTCTTTTCCTAATTTTCACCGCTTTTGCCTATTCCACTTCTTCTTTGAATAATAATATTCACAAATGCCCTAAAAAACAGAGTGAAGCTTTGCTTCTCTTTAAACATAACCTTTCCTCCATCAATTACCCAAACGATTACTGTTCTGATATGTTCGGTTCTGATTATAATCGTCCAACAATGATGAGCTGGAATACAAGTACTGATTGTTGCAAGTGGGATGGAGTTAGATGCGACGACTCCCTCAGTTGCGGAATGCTACAAGGTACACTTCATCCTGACATCTCCCTCTTCAACCTCACACACCTTACTTTTCTTAATTTGGGATTGAACACACTTAATGGGACATTGCCATCTTGGCTGTTTACTTCCCCCTCTTTAGAACTTCTCTATCTATTTGATAACATGTTTAGTGGAAATGTTCCTTTTGAGTCATTTTCTCTTCCATCATTAAAAGGGTTATACCTCAGTGACAATCAGTTAGGTGGCAAAATTGATGTGCAAACATTTCGACAACTCACCAACCTCACTGGTCTAAGCCTTTCATATAATAATTTTAGTGGTGAATTGGAGTTGGATACATTTTTATCAACCCTCACAAACCTTGATTATCTCGGTCTCTCATACAGTGGTTTCTCTGTTACAACAAAGAATACCAATCATTATGTCAACCCTGGTTTTACACACTTAGGATTGGCCTCTTGCAAGCTAAAGGTGTTTCCGAATTCATTTCGAGCCATGAAACAAGTTGTAGCGTTAGATCTCTCTAGCAACGAAATCCATGGCCAAATTCCTCATTGGGCGGGGGAGATAGGAGGTCATTATGGGTTGGAATATTTGAATCTCTCGATAACTTCATAACAGTGCTTGCCACAATTTGAATGGTATGGACTACAACAATCAGATCTGCAGTCCAACTTGATTGAGGGCCATTCCTCCGTCAATTTGCAACATGAGCAAGCTAGGTATTTAGATATGTCCAATAATCGCTTTGATGGATTGATTCCACAATGCTTGGAAATATCACCAATCTTAAAATGATAGATATGGGGAATAATAGCTTTCAAGGAACAATTCCAAATGTATATGGGGATTGTGGAAGTTTAGAAGGGCTTATTTTAAAAGGAAATCAATTAAGAGGAGAGGTGCCAAGTTCCTTGTCCAAATGTCAATCCTTGAAAGTAGTTGATTTGAAACAACCTCTTGAATGGTACATTCCTGGTTGGTTAGAGATCTTCCAAATTTGCGTGCTCTTGTGCTCAAATCAAACAACTTTCATGGTCACATTCAATCCTCTTCAACTGTTGAATCCCTTTCCAAGTCTTCAGTTCTTGACTTATCTCATAATAGGTTCGTAGGTCAACTCCCGCAAAATATTTTCAAAATTTCAATTCCATGAAGAATGTGGTGAAAACAGCACAAAACCAGAATATTTGGACATGGGTGGAATGTATTACTCATTCGTCGCTATGGTGAAAGGGGTGAATCTAGATTTTCCACAAATTTCGGTTGATTACACAATTATTGATCTGTCCAATAACACATTTGAAAGAGAGATCCCAGACGTTATTGGTGGTCTTAATTCGCTAATAGTGCTCAACTTGTCCCACAACAGCCTCAATGGTCCAATTCCAAATGCTTTGGGGAATCTCACAGAGATCGAGTCGTTAGACCTATCTTCGAACCAACTCTCAGGAGAGATCCCACAAAGTCTTGCAGGAATCAACACTCTTGAAGTTTTAAATCTATCGCAAAACCGTCTCGTGGGCCGTATTCCAGATGGAACACAATTTAACACATTTGAAGAGAAATCTTTTGAAGGGAATCCGGGACTATGTGGGCTTCCGATGACCAAAAAGCGCAGCGAGCATACACACAAACAAGAGCTTGAATCACATGAGGAGAAGAGTGGATTTACATGGGAAGTAGTGACGTTGGGATATGGATGTGGGACCTTACTTGGATTGGTGATGGGATATCTAATGTTGTCAACAAGAAAAGTCAAGTGGTTCAACGCAATTGCTGATGCAACAGAGAGTTTGGTCTTGAAGAAGAAGAGAAGACATGTTTATATCGGGAAATGACGTTAGATAATCAAAGGTACGATATTTCATATGTTTACTGATTTACTCTATAAACTTTCTTGCTCTAAATTAATTTGTGATACAGGTTAGGAGTTTGGGGTGGAGCTGGGACTTTTTAAGTTATGCTGTCATATATAAGCTTCTGTGAATTATGATGTTTGTGTGTTGTCTCTTTGAATTACTGTTGTATGTATTTAACAATAAATTTACTTTGGTCACTGTGTGACCTTAATAGAAATTCAGTAATTTTTTTTGTTATTTTGATGATTATAAAACCATTGCAGGTACATATATGAAAACTATATAATCAACTGACAACTGTAATAAGTTGTATCGCTTTGCTTTTGGCAAAATATATGCTTCTCATTTCTATCAATTTTAAGTTGCGGTAGAAATAGATATGTGAAAATGAAAGCTTAATTACTAATAACATGTGTTATGGTATATATACTTTGACCATCCATTGCGTTCTTGTGTTCTGCATATTAGTAAAGCAACAAATCAGATGTTTCTAATGTGATAACTTAGAATTTGAGGTTAAGTTGCATTGTATAAGGCCATACAAGACAATGCCAGTGACCCTGCTGCTGTTACGCAAATGTGTGCTTCCCCATATTTTCTTCAAATCACAAAATTTGTGCATTAACTGCTACATGTTATCCTTTTAATGCTAAAGAGTAATGATTGCTTATGCTCAGTCAATAACAAACTGGTATGTCTTTTCAGGATCCAAATATTATCTATAATTGGTAGAATTTAATGTCTGGCAATTACTTATCGACAGATAAAAAGACCATCTGTGGACTGCCGAGTTTTCCATTATTATCGATTTGGAGGCGATTTCACTTGAAGCTTGATATTTCATAATGCAAGTAGCCTTGTGGATGCTACAGTTCCGTACAGCTTTAGCTCTATAAACAAGTCCCCGCTGTTATAGTTCACTTATGTTATTGTGTTGTATTGCCGGCCTTGAAGACAAACGATATGTATGTCCGAGTAAATAACACATGGTTACATCTTTTTGCCATCTAATTTTATTGGCCTTTTGTTCTGATTTACGGAAGATGAGTACTTTTTTTGCTTTTCTGTTACAGCAGTTGTGAGATAATTTAGAAATTAGTTGACAGTTTAGTTGATGACCTAATGGTACACTATATAGCACACTTCTGACCTCTCAAACAACCTAAGTTTTATACGGTCATGAATAATATAAGAAAAAGCCAAGTTTCATGGTTTGTGATGCAAATTGTTTAAAACATTGTCATAGGCTGTGAAGATATATCCGTAACAGGAAATACAGTGTATCAAAAACCTTAGAAGGGGCACAAGATGACTGAGGCAATGACAATAAAACTAGCGGTCTGAAAATGGCGGGACGGGTCAGGTAATGGGTCAAAATGAGTTTGGGTCACGGGTTGAACGGTTACTTTTATCAATTCCCCCTCTCTCCCCTTTTTTGGATTACTGAATTCAATTTCAGAATATAATATCTGTTATATGCCTATTACTAAAACCAAAGGTGACAAACAGGTGTGGAAAATAAAAGTTATAGCCGATTTTGTTTATTACTAATTTGGTATAAACTTGACCCGAAAAGTCAAATGTTTTACCCTTAGGTAATCGTGTATTTGTGTGGCTGAACCTTCAATATAATCGTCATGTTTCTGTTATTTTGATGGTCATGGGATACTTGCCTTTAGCAAAAGTATTATGACATAACTTTTAGCATGGCTATGCTGCTCATTAATACCAAGAATAATTTGTTAGATAAGAGCTCCAGTCGTGCGCTTTAGCAAAACCTCGTTTAGTACTTCACTGGAGCCACAAACATACTCTACACTTTTGGTGGACACGCTGTCACAGTGTTAGTATTCAGTCCTAAATTAAAGTTTAGTTTTCTTTTTCTAGTCAATTAGGTTAATAATGACTTGAGTTACATGTTTATTGCAGTGAAATAATGCACGCGATGTGGAAGCCACAGAAATTTAAGTACATATATCTGTTTGCAACATTATATGTGTTCACATTAACACTCCCATCAACTGCTGCAATGTATTGGGCCTTTGGTGATCAACTTTTTAAACCACTCCAATGCTTTTTCCTTCTGCCAAAACTCGTTTGTGATACAGCCGTTGTCCTTATGCTCATCCATCAGGTATAACTGCTTGAATGGTTAACTGACTTACTACGGCTGTTTGATTATGTGTTGACCGATTTGTGTTTGTTTTGCTTGGCTTATCTTTTGCAGTTTATAACATTTGTTTTTGCGTGTACTCTGTTGTACTTTGTGTGGTAGAAAGTAGTGGGAATGCATGATACAAAGAGCATATGTTTACGGGCATTGGCTAGGTTGCCAGTTGCGATTCCAATTTGATTCTTAGCCATCATCTTCCCCTTTTTTGGTCCAATCAATTTGGCTGTTGGGGCGTTGTTGGTTAGCTTCACTGTCTATATTATCTCTGCTCTAGCCCATATGCTTACTTACCGAAAGGCTTCTGCTCGCCAGGTAATCCATCCGCACTGTCACTAAAATCTCAATTTCTAGTAGATACAGACTAAGAAACCCACAGGTAACCAAAACTAGAGGTGAAAATGGGCAGGATGAGTTACAAGTCAAAATTAGTTCGATTAGAACGGGTAAGTTTTGATACGGTAAAACAAGTGGGTTGGTTAACCTTAGTTGGTCAATAACCAATCAGTGTGTCAAATATGTTATTTATAAAATAATCCAAGTTTTACATTTGACTTGTTAGCCTGTTAGAGATAAAACCTAACCTCAACCGACCCATTCACAAGTGAGCGGGTCAAAATCGTGACCTCTAGTACTCAAATAAAATCTGCATATAAGTTGGTGATTTTGTTTTAAATGTGAAATGGGTGTTTAGGCTGCAAGTACTATACAATACATATGCAAAACCGAATAAATAGATCACATCACATGAATATTTTCGAGATTAGAAATGTACCTTCCATTCATACCTTTATAATTAAGGGGTTGAAAGTGGGAAAAGACCAAGTTTGGTGACATTTCAAGTGCAAAGCAAAATGGCTTGATGAACCATTCCGTTAGCCACGCACCGCCCCATTTGATGCATTAGTGATCAGTCGCATTCTTGCTGCACTTAATCAATCTAAACATTGAGCTGGCTCTGTGACCCACTCACGTTACAAACCTAACCTTATATTGACTGGCTCACCTTAAGCTTGTTGTATGCGTAATCGTCTGCGAGAAGCCACCATTTTTTCTCGCTTAGCTGGACGGCCATGTACATTGTGAACATTATCATCTTGGTTTGGGTTTTTGTCATTGGTTTCGGATTTGGAGGGTGGGCCAACATGACAAATTTCATCAAACAAGTAGATACATTCGATTTATTTGCAAAGTGTTACCAATGCAAGCCTCCACCACCACTCCCTCATAACCATTAAGTTTAATGATTTTGGTTCGTTGGTTGCTTTTCTTTGACATGGTCTTTTGTTTTAGTCTAGGGCTAATATATGATTCTAGTGTCTAAAATGGTCGGTGTTGAATTTATTTAGTTATGGTCGATATAGAGCATAGGTTTGCTTTTACTTTGGTTGTGACAGTTTTATGAGTAAATCCACTTAAAGTCGTTTTGATATTTGGGATGTTTAATGGTTTTGATATCTTTGTTGTTCAGTGACCGGAATAATTTGTCTCTTAAGTATAACTTGTTCGACTTAACAACCAACGCAAGCCCACTCACACCTCATAGACTTTGATATGTGTCATCCATTTTTGTTATTCACATATGAATGCACGAGAATATTTTCGCGTTGTACCAATTGTCCTTGAAATCAGTCCTGTTACATGATGAAAAAGTCAAAAACAACATGATTAGCAATCCACATTGTATGACCCTGGATGGTGGTTGCAATTAGCAACACCATCTTTCATAAGCTACAATACCGTTTCTCTGCTATTTTTCTCATAAGTGTAGCTCATTAACTCGACTACTTATTTCTTTGAGCTACATGGTCTCTATCTATATATTTTCTTTGGTGCTGGGGATAGTTTGAATTTTGAGCATCTGCCTGTGACAACTTCTATTTTCATGTAATATGATCAAACATAAAAACTGTCGATAGATAATTTGGTTGCAGCATCCAGGAATTATTTTCTTGACAATATTTTCTGGAACACTTCGAGAAACTTTGAGCGTTGAAGTATCCGAGAGGTTTGAAGATTTGTTTATAAAATTTAAAAGAAATCTTAACCAAATGATTTGTGGCGAACGATACTTTATTTTCTTTGAGATTGCTCCATAACTAAATATTTGTCGGTCTAACTTTTATTAAAGACATGCAAGATTATTTTATGGTGTATACTAATGACATTCTTAGTTGCCTTTTGGAAAGAAACCTAAAGAAATCTTGATACAATATTTTAGTAAATTTAAATTTTAGAGTATCAAACACGATAGTTTGACACTTTGACATCTTTTATATAATAAAACAAAACCCTTAGTGAGAATTTTTCATTTCAAAAAAATTAATTCATACCTAATTTGGTAATATTTTATTTATTTATTGTTATTTTTATTTTAAAATATTTACTAAAAAAACTCAAATATTCTGGATTTGACAATAGTTAAAAAAAACGTTCTTATATATAGTTAAGAAAAAAATTAAACATAAAAGTTTAAGTGTCAAAAGTATAAAAAAAAAACTTAGTAAAACGCGGGAGTGATTTTAAAATTTTTTGTGTCTAATGTAAAGAAATAAATTAGTAATCAATTATAAAAAATACAATATATAAAATCTCGCGCGTGCGCGGGTATTATAACTAGTGTCACAGTACAGCGCATCACCAAACTAAAAAATCTTTTTGTATATTAAATTTTAAGTAAATTGCATTTTTGGTTCCTATAGGTTGGCCAAATTGCATGTTTGGTCCTCATTCTTTCAAAAGTTCAATGAACATCCTTATTTTGAACTTTAGCTCGCATATTCAATCCCTAGTTGAATAACTAAAATACCCTTTGTGTTCTTCCCATTGAATGTTCACATGAATTTGTATTTTTCTTTTTACAAAGTAGATGAACACCAAGAACATAAATCCGAACCACCAACCCAAAAAATTAACCGATCTTCATAAAAGCTAACAGTTAGTTTATAAAAGGTTATTTTTTATTTGTTGATGTGGGTGTTTTTGATAGTTAGGTTTTGTTCATTTTGGTTTTGTAAGTGTTTGATGAAGTTTTTGTTTCAAAATGAATGCTTTTCTGAAAATAAATGAAAATGGGAGCTAACAACATGATGATGATGGTAAGCTTTCAGTTAATAATGTGTATGTGGAAACTACTTTTAGAAACATCCCTGCACATTTTAGATGGTTGTGGGCGGTGTTCTTTTGATACGGGATCGTTGTAGTAATGTTGCCATTTAGCCCCATAACCATGAAAACCTACATTACCATCGTAGCCTCTTATAACCATTAAAACCTACATTACCGTTAAAACCTTCTTTACCATTATAGCCTCCAACTCGGAGGTAGGTAATAGTCACTGCTCCGTCATACTGTTAGCTGCGTTTGAATTATGACTATCTTATTAGAAAGGTAAAGACGATGTAACTTCATCGAAGTTCTTGGTTTCCATTAGAAGATTCAGTTAGGTCTTTCATCCATTTGATACTTGTCTCATTAGGTCATTCGGATTTGATGCTCAACCAGATGGTGAGCCTACCTCTAAAATTTAGTAAATACAAAGTGCATTGGCTAGTTAGCGGAGTAGAATGGGTAATTTTAGCACGGGTCAAAATGGGCGGTCGGGTTAACCTGCAAACACTTTTTCGTCCATCTTTATTAATGCGTTATATATGATTACGAAAACTATATCACATAATTAACTACAACTTGATGAACAACGCCATCTAGGAGGTTGTGCCCATTCAACTGTTTTTAGCTAATTATTGCCATTTTACCCATTTGACCAGGCGTAATTAAAACATAATCCAAATTAACCTGTTGAATGTTTGATGTATGTTCGAAATATATTCTACCCTTATATGCACACAAACGTTAAATGATCTGTTCGCCTTTGGTCCTTGATAGGTGTTTCCCAATGGATGGTCCAAGGCGAATGTAACAGGATTCGTGGTTGTTTCCATCAACTCATCTAGAAAGGCAAGATATTCAAAAATCCATCTAAGTGCAAGATATCTACAATAGTTTTTTCTTTGTTATAGTGTTATGGAACTATATGATAATCGCCGATGTATTAGTTTATGTAAATGCAATCAGTAGCACTTGTCTGCGTATATTGGAGTGATGAACATGGTCTTGTACATGCTGCTGGAAATTGTCACTTGTTTTGTTATATGATATAGTCATATAAGTTTTTACAATAGCTGGTATTTGATTATAATGTATGTTGAAGGTGAAGCTAAGTAGAATTGTTGTCTGTAGAAACATGAAGTATCTAATATACCAAGTAGAAGCTGTTGGCTTATAAGGTCTGAGCAGTATTTTAAAATCTTACTGCAATTATGTACTCCGTAATAGGTAACAACTTTGTGTGTAAGACTCTACATCTAATTGTGTTTATTAGGGATGTTCAAAAAATCCTAAAAACTGACAAACCAAGCCGATCCGCATGATCCACTTTGATGAATCTCAAAAAGGTAAGGTGATATGAACCTATCCCATACTAGGCTCGTATCGATGTTCATAAGTCCAAGTGTAGAACTCACTCAAAAAGCTAGCTTGATGAGGAGGGGACACTTAGACATTATAAACCATCGCCCAATCCCATACTTGGGCGATGTGGGATCGTAACATAAGGTAAGTAAGACACACTTTGATGAATCTCCTTAAAGAATAAGAAAATGAACAAAGTCAAAGAGAGTTGAGATAATGCTCACCAATGAAATCTGGGATGAGACGACCATCAGAAAATCTTCCAATTGGTATATTAAAGTAGCATTGACCATATGGCCAAAAGTTTGCTGAAAATCAAGTGGTGTTGATGTGGTGGTTGTTTCGGGATCGGCGAATCACCAAAACAAATAGCACAGACTTGTTGAGAACTAAGGCAACTGTAGGTATTGATAGACTCAAAACAACAACAAAAAAACAAGATGTGACATTTGTTGTTAGCAATACATCCAATCGACCATTGCTAATATGTTCTCGGATCAAGAGGTTTGATTAGTGCTCTAACTTGCTAGTGGAAGTTAAGGACCCTTGCAAAAGTCAACCCAGCAGAATGTACAAGTGGCAAATAATGTATCAACCACCTGTATGGTCTAGTAAACAAAGTGTGTACTTTTGTGGCCTGTTTTTTGGTACATCTGTGTGGTCCAAGTTTTCATTAATAAATGTTATAGGCGTAGATGGTGACATTGATAAATAGTTTATAGGCATAGGTTGCTTTTGATTCAATTCTTACCGTATTAGTAGTCTTTTACAGTCATTCCGACCATGAATTCACCTAGGTTGTGATGCAGTTTCACAATCAAATGGCTCAAGAGAGCGGGATTCACAAAAGCTTTCAAACCTTCTCGGTTTCTTCTTTTATTCAAAACTAAAAAACTGCCTTTTTACTCCCAAACAAAACAATATAAATAAAGTTTTAAACTCCACAAAATAAGGAAAGGAAATCAACTCCTAACCAAACACAATTTGGTCATTATTTAATTACGACATAAAATAGGAAGGAAATAAAAGAAATCTTCCAACTTGAAAGTCGAAAGCATATCTCGCATCAACATGGTCGGGTCCATGTCTATCCGCCATCAGTTGCATCTTGGTTAATACTGTATCAATTTGGCTACCACTCCATTTTGTTTCTTACTCTATGAATTCTCTTGCTCTTAAAATGCATTATGATGCGGTAGAGGAGTTCAGGTGGGCCCGGACCTTTTGAGTTATGCAATGTAAACCGTATAATCAAGTGACCACTGTTATAATTTGTATCTCTTTGATTTTGGTAAATATATATGCTTCTCATTTCTATGAATTGTAAGGCAAGCTTAACAAGTGGTTGTAGTAGAAAAATTCGTGTAAATGCAAGCATGATTAATAATAACGACTGTCTCTAATTTGACAATCCAAAGGTGTTCTTCTTCTGTTCTACGTATTAGTAAAGCACCAAATCAGATGTTTGTGACGTGTTTTAGAGGAAACTAAAAGTATGAGGTTGTTGGCTTTTAAGTAAAATTGTTTGCCCTATTTCACTTTTGAATATGCCCACCACTTGCTTGCATTGATGAACTGATTGAAAAACATTATTGTGGATGACAAAAGTTGGAAAATTTTGTATAATCAAACAAAAAATAAAAGTCCTAGTCTACCATTTTAATAAATTTCCACAACACAAATATTACGTTTATCAACAAAATATAAACCACACATATATTCTCAATAATATTATTATGAAAGCAACTACAATAATACCAGTAACACTATATATATTTGTAGCAATTGTGAATTTCTATATCAAATCAAAAATAAAAACACAATGAGTAGTTCAATATCTAGTGCCTTTTTTCTTTTCCTAATTTTCACCGCTTTTGCCTATTCCACTTCTTCTTTGAATAATAATATTCACAAATGCCCTAAAACAGAGTGAAGCTTTGCTTCTCTTTAAACATAACCTTTCCTCCATCAATTACCCAAACGATTACTGTTCTGATATGTTCGGTTCTGATTATAATCGTCCAACAATGATGAGCTGGAATACAAGTACTGATTGTTGCAAGTGGGATGGAGTTAGATGCGACGACTCCCTCAGTTGCGGAATGCTACAAGGTACACTTCATCCTGACATCTCCCTCTTCAACCTCACACACCTTACTTTTCTTAATTTGGGATTGAACACACTTAATGGGACATTGCCATCTTGGCTGTTTACTTCCCCCTCTTTAGAACTTCTCTATCTATTTGATAACATGTTTAGTGGAAATGTTCCTTTTGAGTCATTTTCTCTTCCATCATTAAAAGGGTTATACCTCAGTGACAATCAGTTAGGTGGCAAAATTGATGTGCAAACATTTCGACAACTCACCAACCTCACTGGTCTAAGCCTTTCATATAATAATTTTAGTGGTGAATTGAGTTGGATACATTTTATCAACCCTCACAAACCTTGATTATCTCGGTCTCTCATACAGTGGTTTCTCTGTTACAACAAAGAATACCAATCATTATGTCAACCCTGGTTTTACACACTTAGGATTGGCCTCTTGCAAGCTAAAGGTGTTTCCGAATTCATTTCGAGCCATGAAACAACTTGTAGCGTTAGATCTCTCTAGCAACGAAATCCATGGCCAAATTCCTCATTGGGCGGGGGAGATAGGAGGTCATTATGGGTTGGAATATTTGAATCTCTCGCATAACTTCATAATAGGCTTGCCACAATTTGAATGGTATGGACTACAACAACTGTATCTGCAGTCCAACTTGATTGAGGGGCCATTCCCTCCGTCAATTTGCAACATGAGCAAGCTAGGGTATTTAGATATGTCCAATAATCGCTTTGATGGATTGATTCCACAATGCTTTGGAAATATCACCAATCTTAAAATGATAGATATGGGGAATAATAGCTTTCAAGGAACAATTCCAAATGTATATGGGGATTGTGGAAGTTTAGAAGGCTTATTTTAAAGGAAATCAATTAAGAGGAGAGGTGCCAAGTTCCTTGTCCAAATGTCAATCCTTGAAAGTAGTTGATTTGGGAAACAACCTCTTGAATGGTACATTCCCTGGTTGGTTAGGAGATCTTCCAAATTTGCAGGCTCTTGTGCTCAAATCAAACAACTTTCATGGTCACATTCAATCCTCTTCAACTGTTGAATCCCCCTTTCCAAGTCTTCGAGTTCTTGACTTATCTCATAATAGGTTCGTAGGTCAACTCCCTGCAAAATATTTTCAAAATTTCAATTCCATGAAGAATGTGGTGAAAAACAGCACAAAACCAGAATATTTGGACATGGGTGGAATGTATTACTCATTCGTCGTTGCGGTGAAAGGGGTGAATCTAGATTTTCCACAAATTTCGGTTGATTACACAATTATTGATCTGTCCAATAACACATTTGAAGGAGAGATCCCAGACGTTATTGGTGGTCTTAATTCGCTAATAGTGCTCAACTTGTCCCACAACAGCCTCAATGGTCCAATTCCAAATGCTTTGGGGAATCTCACAGAGATCGAGTCGTTAGACCTATCTTCAACCAACTCTCAGGAGAGATCCCACAAAGTCTTGCAGAATCAACACTCTTGAAGTTTTAAATCTATCGCAAAACCGTCTCGTGGGCCGTATTCAGATGGAACACAATTTAACACATTTGAAGAGAAATCTTTTGAAGGAATCCGGGACTATGTGGGCTTCGATGACCAAAAGCGCAGCGAGCATACACACAAACAAGAGCTTGAATCACATGAGGAGAAGAGTGGATTTACATGGGAAGTAGTGACGTTGGGATATGGATGTGGGACCTTACTTGGATTGGTGATGGGATATCTAATGTTGTCAACAAGAAAAGTCAAGTGGTTCAACGCAATTGCTGATGCAATCGAGAGTTTGGTCTTGAAGAAGAAGAGAAGACATGTTTATATCGGAAATGACGTTAGATAATCAAAGGTACGATATTTCATATGTTTACTGATTTACTCTATAAACTTTCTTGCTCTAAATTAATTTGTGATACAGGTTAGGAGTTTGGGGTGGAGCTGGGACTTTTTAAGTTATGCTGTCATATATAAGCTTCTGTGAATTATGATGTTTGTGTGTTGTCTCTTTGAATTACTGTTGTATGTATTTAACAATAAATTTACTTTGGTCACTGTGTGACCTTAATAGAAATTCAGTAATTTTTTTTGTTATTTTGATGATTATAAAACCATTGCAGGTACATATATGAAAACTATATAATCAACTGACAACTGTAATAAGTTGTATCGCTTTGCTTTTGGCAAAATATATGCTTCTCATTTCTATCAATTTTAAGTTGCGGTAGAAATAGATATGTGAAAATGAAAGCTTAATTACTAATAACATGTGTTATGGTATATATACTTTGACCATCCATTGCGTTCTTGTGTTCTGCATATTAGTAAAGCAACAAATCAGATGTTTCTAATGTGATAACTTAGAATTTGAGGTTAAGTTGCATTGTATAAGGCCATACAAGACAATGCCAGTGACCCTGCTGCTGTTACGCAAATGTGTGCTTCCCCATATTTTCTTCAAATCACAAAATTTGTGCATTAACTGCTACATGTTATCCTTTTAATGCTAAAGAGTAATGATTGCTTGCGTTCAGTCAATAACAAACTGGTATGTCTTTTCAGGATCCAAATATTATCTATAATTGGTAGAATTTAATGTCTGGCAATTACTTATCGACAGATAAAAAGACCATCTGTGGACTGCCGAGTTTTCCATTATTATCGATTTGGAGGCGATTTCACTTGAAGCTTGATATTTCATAATGCAAGTAGCCTTGTGGATGCTACAGTTCCGTACAGCTTTAGCTCTATAAACAAGTCCCCGCTGTTATAGTTCACTTATGTTATTGTGTTGTATTGCCGGCCTTGAAGACAAACGATATGTATGTCCGAGTAAATAACACATGGTTACATCTTTTTGCCATCTAATTTTATTGGCCTTTTGTTCTGATTTACGGAAGATGAGTACTTTTTTTGCTTTTCTGTTACAGCAGTTGTGAGATAATTTAGAAATTAGTTGACAGTTTAGTTGATGACCTAATGGTACACTATATAGCACACTTCTGACCTCTCAAACAACCTAAGTTTTATACGGTCATGAATAATATAAGAAAAAGCCAAGTTTCATGGTTTGTGATGCAAATTGTTTAAAACATTGTCATAGGCTGTGAAGATATATCCGTAACAGGAAATACAGTGTATCAAAACCTTAGAAGGGCACAAGATGACCGAGGCAATGACAATAAAACTAGCGGTCTGAAAATGGCGGACGGGTCAGGTAATGGGTCAAAATGAGTTTGGGTCACGGTTGAACGGTTACTTTTATCAATTCCCCTCTCTCCCTTTTTGGATTACTGAATTCAATTTCAGAATATAATATCTGTTATATGCCTATTACTAAAACCAAAGGTGACAAACAGTGTGGAAAATAAAAGTTATAGCCGATTTTGTTTATTACTAATTTGGTATAAACTTGACCCGAAAAGTCAAATGTTTTACCCTTAGGTAATCGTATATTTGTGTGGCTGAACCTTCAATATAATCGTCATGTTTCTGTTATTTTGATGGTCATGGATACTTGCCTTTAGCAAAAGTATTATGACATAACTTTTAGCATGGCTATGCTGCTCATTAATACCAAGAATAATTTGTTAGATAAGAGCTCCAACGTGCGCTTTAGCAAAACCTCGTTTAGTACTTCACTGGAGCCACAAACATACTCTACACTTTTGGTGGACACGCTGTCACAGTGTTAGTATTCATCCTAAATTAAAGTTTAGTTTTCTTTTTCTAGTCAATTAGGTTAATAATGACTTGAGTTACATGTTTATTGCGGTGAAATAATGCACGCGATGTGGAAGCCACGAAATTTAAGTACATATATCTGTTTGCAACATTATATGTGTTCACATTAACACTCCCATCAACTGCCGCAATGTATTGGGCCTTTGGTGATCAACTTTTAAACCACTCCAATGCTTTTTCCCTTCGCCAAAAACTCGTTTGGATACACCGTTGTCCTTATGCTCATCCATCGTATAACCGCTTGAATGGTTAATCGACTTACTACGGCTGCTTGATTCTGTGTTGACCGATTTGTGTTTGTTTTGCTTGGCTTATCTTTTGCGCTTTATAACATTTGGTTTTATGTGAACTCATTGTACTTTGTGTGGGAGAAAGTAGTGGAATGCATGATACAAAGAGCATATGTTTACGGGCATTGGCTAGATTGCCGCCAGTGATTCCAATTTGGTTCCTAGCCATCATCTTCCGTTTTTGGTCCAATCAATTCGGCTGTTGGGGCTTTGTTGGTTAGCTTCACTGTCTATATTATCCCTGCTCTAGCCCATATGCTTACTTACCGAAAGGCTTCTGCTCGCCAGGTAATCCATCCGCACTGTCACTAAAATCTCAATTTCTAGTAGATAGAGACTAAGAAACCCACAGGTAATCAAAACTAGAGGTGAAAATGGGCAGGTTGATTTACAAGTCATTAGTTCGATTAAAACGGGTAAGTTTTGATACGGGTAAAAACAAGCAGGGTTGGTTAACCTTAGTTGGTTTACAAGTCAATTAGTTTTGACGGCCATGTACATTGTGAACATTTTCATCGTGGTTTGGGTTTTGTGATTGGTTTCGATTTGGAGGTGGGCCAACATGACAAATTTCATCAAACGAGTAGATACATTCGATTTATTTGCAAAGTGTTACCAATGCAAGTTTCCACCACCACTCCTCATAACCATTAAGTTTAATGATTTCGGTTCGTTGGTTGCTTTTCTTGACATGGTCTTTTGTTTTAGTCTAGCACTAATATATGATTCTAGTGTCTAAAATGGTCGGTGTTGAATTTATTTAGTTATGGTCGATATATAGCATAGGTTTGCTTTTACTTTGGTTGTGACAGTTTTATGAGTAAATCCACTTAAAGTCGTTTTGATATTTGGGATGTTTAATGGTTTTGATATCTTTGTTGTTCAAAGACCGAATAATTTGTCTCTTAAATATAACTTGTTCGACTTAACAACCAACGCAAGCCCACTCACAGCTCATAGACTTTGATATGTGTCATCCATTTTTGTTATTCACATATGAATGCATGAGAATATTTTCGCGTTGTACCAATTGTCCTTGAAATCAGTCCTGTTACATGATGAAAAAGTCAAAAACAACATGATTAGCAATCCACATTGTATGATCCTGGATGGTGGTTGCAATTAGCAACACCATCTTTCATAAGCTACAGTACCATTTCTCTGCTATTTTTCTCATAAGTGTAGCTCATTAACTCGACTACTTATTTCTTTGAGCTACATGGTCTCTATCTATATATTTTCTTTCGTGCTGGGGATAGTTTGAATTTTGAGCATCTGCCTGTGACAACTTCTATTTTCATGTAATATGAACAAACATAAAAACTGTCGATAGATAATTTGGTTGCAGCATCCAGGAATTCTTTTCTTGACAATATTTTCTGGAACACTTCGAGAAACTTTGAGCGTTGAAGTATCCGAGAGGTTTGAAGATTTGTTTATAAAATTTAAAAGAAATCTTAACCAAATGATTTGTAGCGAACGATACTTTATTTTCTGTGAGATTGCTCCATAACTAAATATTTGTCGGTCTAACTTTTATTAAAGACATGCAAGATAATTTTATGGTGTATACTAATGACATTCTTAGTTGCCTTTTGGAAAAAAACTAAAAGAAATCTTGATACAATATTTTAGTAAATTTAAATTTTAGAGTATCGAACACGATAGTTTGACACTTTGACATGTCGCACTACAGCGCATCACCAAACTAAAAAATCTTTTTGCATATTAAATTTTGAGTAAATTGCATTTTTGGTTCCTATAGGTTGGCCAAATTGCATGTTTGGTCCCCATTCTTTTAAAAGTTCAGCTAACATTCCTATTTTGAAATTTAGCGTGCATATTTAATCCCTAGTTGAATAAGTATAGCGAACACCCAGACCATTCAATGTGGACCATTTCTTATATCATCCTTGCGGGTAGAGTACCATACCGTCACATGTACATCTATAAAAGCTAACAGTTAGTTTATAAAAGGTTATTTTTTATTTGTTGATGTGGGTGTTTTTGATAGTTAGGTTTTGTTCATTTTGGTTTTGTAAGTGTTTGATGAAGTTTTTGTTTCAAAATGAATGCTTTTCTGAAAATAAATGAAAATGGGAGCGAACAACATGATGATGATGATGGTAAGCTTTCAGTTAATAATGTGTATGTGGAAACTACTTTTTAGAAACATCCCCTGCACATTTTAGATGGTTGTGGGCAGTGTTCTTTTGATACACGGGATCGCTGTAGTAATGTTGCCATTTAGCCCCCATAACCATGAAAACCTACATTACCATCGTAGCCTCTTATAACCATTAAAACCTACATTACCGTTAAAACCTACTTTACCATTATAGCCTCCAGAACCTGGAGGTTGGTAATAGTCACCTGCTCCGTTCACGTTGTTAGCTGCGTTTGAATTATGACTATCTTATTAGAAAGGTAAAGACGATTTAACTTCATCGAAGTTCTTGGTTTCCATTAGAAGATTCAGTTAGGTCTTTCATCCATTTGATACTTGTCTCATTAGGTCATTTGGATTTGATGCTCAACCAGATGGTGAGCCTACCTATAGAATTAAGTAAATACAAAGTGCATTGGCTAGTTAGCGGGGTAGAATGGGTAATTTTAGCACGGGTCAATAACCTGCAAACACTTTCATCCATCTTTATTAATGCGTTATATGTGATTACAAAAACTATACTGTTACAATTAACTACAACTTGATGAACAACGCCATCTAGGAGGTTGTGCCCATTCAACCTGTTTCTTAGCTAATTATTGCCATTTTACCCATTTGACCCGGCAGAATTAAAACATAATCCAAATTAACCTGTTGAATGTATGATGTATGTTCGAAATATATCCTTCACTATCTCTATCTCCCATTATTTTCTACATATCTGCTGCTCACAGACTTGTCTCTTCAATTGCTCCGGTTCTTCCACAAAGAATATTAATGAGATCCACAGATCAGGTCGCATCGTTCATCTAAACAAACACACGCGGATTAAACAAACCCTAAAAAAAAAAAAAAAAATTGGGCTAAATCACCCTCATGAATTAGTTACCTATAATTTTTATGTTATTGTATTTAATTTATCAATAATAAAACAAATTATGCTTCGATTTAGAATTTTCGGGTTTTAATTAGGCTTCATAAGGTTATGGAGTTAAAATAAGCTGTATCTGATTGCTCGCCTTTGTTTTAGGTTTCGTCATTTTGATATTTTTGTGTTTTATAGTTAATGTGAGGTGATCGGTGAGGTGCTCAACGGAGCCAGATGATCCCAGCAAGTGTTCAAACCGATTGGTTTTGGGTGGTGATTGATTACAGCTATTGGTTCAAGTTTGTGATATTCAAGCTGTTAAAATATGGTATGGTACTTGCCATCAACTATAATAGATATAGGTATTTTGGTTGTCGGTTGCCCGTTTCATTTGCCTAAGTTGTGTTGACTATGTTGCAGAGGGTGTTTGTTTAACCTTATTTGATTTCAGCTTAACCATACGCTTTTTTTTAGACTTATCTACTTATATGAGCATTTTTATATAGGTGTCATAAATCGTGGGGAAGAGAGGCTGCAATTACAAGCGGAACTTGAGCGTTTCGATGGACAGGTACAACTTTCTCTGCTTGGACTATGTTAAGATAGTATAGTGTAGATGAGTTGCGTTGAGTATTGACATAATTCTGACAACCGAAAATTTTAGGCCACTCACGTTCGCCAATTCAGGCTGCTCACCTAAAGGCGAAATCAATTTATGTAAGTAGTTAAATTTATTGCATTTTTGTTGATTTTGTTGGTATTAGATGTCGATTTTCGTGCCATATATGTTGGCCAAGAGTCGTTTACCTGAACTTTTTTGGATTCTGAGTGACGTTTACTTATTAAGTTTCCATTTTCTTGGATTATAATCATTTACAGGATCCGGGATATTGAAGAAAAAACCCTAAGGCTGTTGGATGAACATGGATACTCTTGGACAAGTAGATGCAAAGTGTAGGATGTGGCTACTGATTTCAGTTAATAACTGCATCTGATTTTCTTTCAGTATGTGAAAGAGAAAACAGATGGTCACCACTGATGACGAGCTCAACATAAGGTAAAACATGAATTATGAATACAGAACGCATTATAGGTTATGTTATCGTCCACTCGGATTGCTGAAAGTTTTCTCATAGCCCTCATACCAACACTAGGATGTGAGAGACCATTGTATACAAGATTGCTCATTTGCTCAATAGCGGGCCACATTGGAAGATTAAAGTTTTAATGTTTTTAACGTCAAGTTTACATGATTCATGACTACAATAAAGATTATTTTAAAGATTAACAGGAAAGCAATAAGTAACTTTTTGAGGATGTCTCTTGGGATTGGGTTTTGTTGTTGTTGTATGGAACTCATATGATTTCAGCTTATGATTATAGATCTTATAAGAGTAGTCATGGTATTTATTCTTGATATATACCCTGTTGTTTTGTATGCAAACAAAGCCGTGTTTGTTCTTTCATTTCCGAACACTTAACCCCTATAGCTTTTGAAATTTTGCAGATCACAATTATAACAGGTTCAGTGCATCATTAGAGAAAAACATTTACTAGCTCAAATGTAAAAGGGAGGTATGGGTTCTTCTCTTAATCTTCAGATTGTTAATTTTATCGATTGGCACAATTTAGAAGTAAAGGTGTTATATTTGTCTTTTAGTGAACACGTAGGTGTATTTGGATTAGCTTATTGTATGGGCTTTTTAACTTATTACCAAATAAAAGCTCATTTTAGTGTTTGGAAGAGGCATCCTTCTGCACCACAAACTTGACATGATCAAAGTAAAGCTTAAACTAAAAATTATATGTACTTCGGTAGAATTTTAGTGTATAATCTTCTGATTTATGATCTTAGGTTGGTCATGTAGCAATATATTTTTCTTATTGAACGAAACACGTAATAATATATTTCTACTACTTTAAAGTTGAAAATCTTATATTGTTATGTTCAAAAATTATAAAATTCATATGGCAGATGGTTTGAATTTTTAACGATGAAAAAACGAATTTGATTGAATGACATATTAATATATTCAGGTAAGCCTTGCTCATTGGTTTGGTGTTTTATGTTTTAAACTGACCGGAACCCCCCAAAATAAGTATCACAGTATGAGGTCATAAAAATGTAATTCCATTCCTTCTGACGAGCAGCGAGAATAAGAGTGAATGCAAATAAGTATCACAGTATGAGGCAATTTGAGTGCATGTTCACTTCTTTTTGTGAATGCTAAAATAAGAGTGATCCTAACAGTGAATGCTAAATTTTTTAATATTGGCAATATGTTAGGAAATTTGAGTGTCTGCTCCTTCTGATGAGCAAGAAAATTCATCTGCAAATTTGGTAATTTTAGTCGAATTTCTTGGCAATGGTCTGACCACATATGGGGAAGGTCGGTCAATGCAGTTCTTTTTGTGTTAACAAGTTTTAAAATTTCAAGTTTCTTTCTTTTTTGTATGATATAGAAGTAATTAACATATATATCTTGCAGGCTCTGCTCATCTGGCCTTCTGAGTGATGTTACCATTGAAATTGAAGATGTTTCGTTCCATCTTCACAAGGTATGCTTTTACTCGCTTACGTTTGGACTGATGATCACTCACTATGGTAGGGAGGTGTTTGGCATCGTGTTTTGAAAGTTATAACGTGAATGAAATTCAACACAATTGGTTGCATTGCAGGAATTAGTCTTTGGATGTGTATCTTTGAAGTTGTGATAATCCAATGATCACTTATTTGAGTGTTTGGCAATTTGAATATTAAGGGGTTTACATGTTACGTGACCATATAAATGGATGATCATGATATGTTTCGTTGCAGCAAGTAAACCTATAATCTGAAAGTGATAATGATTAGGTCCCTAATGAATCCAATAGTCAGAATCGTATAACTAAATACAAGCGCTACAAGCTGTATATTGCGACTTGAAAGCCCAACCATTTCACTGGGTGTATGGAAGTGCGTTTTCATGGTTATAGTTACAATTCACAAGTTGAGGAATCAGAATCTGATGGTCAAATAATTAATTGTTTAGTTAACCTGTATTGTTCTTCCACAATCAGTTTTTTATAACTGTTTTGCTAAGACGCATTCATACAGCCCTTGGTAATATACTGTCTTTAACCGTATATAGTCCAAATTAAATTTCAATAGAGTTTTCCATTTCGCAAGATGTGATCATTGAAGCACCTTTAGACTATTATCCTGTAACTATATTGACCATACTCACTTCTTCTCATAACTTGCAGTTCCCGTTATTATCTAGAAGCAAAACATTGGAAAATCTCATTGAGGATTCCTCCGATGATGAGAAAAAGATGAAATATGAAGATGAAAAACAATCTTCTAATCTTAAACTTCATGATCTACCAGGAGGGTCAAAAACCTTTTTACTCATTGCTATGTTTTGTTATGGAGTCAAACTAGAAGTTAACTCAAGCAATATAGTTCCTCTTCGATATGCGGCTGAGTACCTTAAAATGCAGAAGGATATGGAGAAGATAATCTCATTAATCACACAGAAACCTTCCTGAGTGAAGTGTTTGCCACCTGGAGTGATACATTGAAAGCACTCGCTTTCACACTGTCTACAGGTAATTCCTTATGAGTTTTGAACTTTTAGTGCGTCTTTAGTTTATCAATTATGTGTTTCTCGAACTATAACATAACTTTTGAAATTCCCCTACGTCACATTGTAGTTTACATATAGTTAATATATAAGATTGGGTCTGAAATTCCCCTACGTCACATTGGTTTTTGGACAGTGGCTGTTAATTTAAGGCCGGTGGGAGACTAACACTTGGAAGGTCAACCATCGATGCTTATACCACATTGTGGAACACTTGGGCTTCCTTGGCCGAAAATGTTTTGGATTTGTTTTTTTTAGTGTGTATGGTTCAGTGGGTGTCTTCAGGGTGTGTGTTCATGTGGTGCGTTCAGAAGGTGAGTTCAGTGACTGTGTTAGTGTGTAGGTTTAGGGGTGTGTTCGGACGAGTTGCTTCAGTCAGTGAGTTAGTGAGTGTGTTTAATGGGTGCGTTGAGCAGGTGAGTGAGTTATCGGGCGTGTTTAATGGGTGTGTTGTCAAAAGGAACTGTTTTGGGTACATGTCAAAATGTGTCGGTCGCAGGATTTATGACGGACAAGTTACTCAGCACTCCGATCATCTTTAAGGTAAATTTGTGTCATCATGTGCTTCTTTAAGAGTTTGGTATGTCTTTTAGGCATATGATTACGGATTATCACTTTCGAAATGCATGGATAAAATATCAGCTTATTTTCTAAAATGGGATAAATAATCATTGATGGTGCGGAACTTTTTGTTGATGTTGTAATTACAGGCTATGGGAGCCATATTGAGTGTCGATAGGAAAAAATAACAGGTAATGGATATAGTTCCATTTTGACCCATTAGCTGGCCTAAAGTTTTGGACACTATACTTTGTTTATGATTACCAGAACATAACAGCAATGCCAAACAATCCCAAAGTGACTGCTATATAATGAAACATTTACAGTTTTTTCATCTAAAAAATAATAATAATTGACTATATATGCAGATAATTGGTTTAAGAAGCATTCCCAAACACCCCTAAGAAATATCTATGAATTGAAGGGTGGCCTAATACTGCCTGAACATGATATTTTTTGTTTGTGATTTAGCACCTAATGTTAAAATAGATCTTTTGTTGCAGGAGAACTTTAGGACTTAATATCTATTTTTAAGATGAGATAAGGTTGTCATTGATCCTAATACAAAATGCAAACTGCAATTAGTTTACCTATTGGCAGAAGGACGAGAATGCTAGCATTGCGTGCGCCACCTTCAGTCAGTGGTATGCCATCAGGTGACATTTCACCATTGTTGCCCCAAATCTATATCCTTAAAGCTCAAATCTTTATGTTAAAATATTAGTTACTGGTGATATTTCTTGGTAACAGTCCTTGGAAGCCCTTAAGAAGATATCACAAGAGCTCCCGACCGCCTACTTGCGAGCAGGGTCGCTGATGGCAGTGCTTTCTTATCTCGACTTCTTTTCAACCGGAGTCCAGGTATGAGTTAAGATGGTCTATTGCTTTGTTTGAAAATATCTCTTCTTTTCAAACTCCAACTGTTAAACTGCTGCATACGCTGCACCGTGTGCTGTTGTCTCTATGTCAGCGGTCTTACTACTGGGTTGTTCAACAAGTCAGCCTGCAATTTCGGTTAACTACGTAACTTTTAGATAGAAAGTATGCGTAAAAATAAATCTAAGCATGCAATTTTCACTGATTTATGTATTATCCGCTTTGCAAGGTTTCGGGCCTGATTTTTCTGTCATAAACGGGCTTTTGCGTATTATCTGCTGTTATAAATGGGGTGTTCGTAAAGCTTTTCTGCTCTCACAAATAGGACGCTTGGTGATATTAGCTTTCAGTTTTGAAATGACAATGTCTGTCATATATGTAGTGACTTTGAGTTTGTGAAGTAGTAAGATCAAAGGTTATTAAGGCCATGGATTAGGCTTTGCTTAATGTAAAAAAAAAGGTTATGCCATTTATATGTATTATAAGAAAATGCCCGAACTAATATTATTATTCAACTTGCTGAAATATGCATGTTTGGTTACAGGTTACCTTTAGTTTTGTATCGATTAATGAACAAATCTGGAAATTAAGATTATTTGTTTGTCGTTGCTATCCAAAGGATGATATTAATTACATGTCATGTCGTTATTTTCAGATGAGCTCGATTGAAGTTGTGATAATCCAATGATCACTTATTTTCAGATGAGCTCGATTGTACATTCTTAGTTGCATGAGGTTCCGAAAATCTTTGTACACATCAACAAGTCATACATCTTTAAGAAAACACACCGCTGCAACGCTGGGCTCTCCACCGTATGCACACAAACGTTAAATGATCTGTTCACACTGGTCCTTGATAGGTGTTTCCCAATGGATGGTCTGAAGGCAAATGTAACAGGATGACAGGGTTGTTTCCATCAACTCATCTAGAAAGGCAAGATATTCAAAAATCCATCTAAGTACAGCATATCTACAATAGCTTTTGTCTTTGTTATAGTGTTATGGAACTATATGATAATAGCCGATGTATTACTTTATGTAAATGCAATCAGTATCACTTGTCTGCGTATATTGGAGTGATGAACATGGTCTTGTACATGCTGCTGGAAATTGTCACTTGTTTTGTTATATGATATAGTCATATAAGTTTTTACAATAGCTGGTATATTTGATTATAACAGATGTTGAAGGTGAAGCTAAGTAGAATTGTAGTCTGTAGAAACATGAAGTATCTAATATTCTAATACCAAGTAGAAGCTGTTGGCTTATAAGGCAATGCCAGTGACCCTGCTGTTAATCATCTTCCCCATTTCAAAGTTTTTGGTGTATCTCGTATTTTGACTCCCAATTGGTCATGTCCTTCAATTTAAATAATCATCCACATGAAAATTTAACATACAAACTGCTCCTTATGTCGCGTGAAAATGGCCACAGGTACATGAACATATTTGGGGTAAATATACATCTGAATACGTTAAGAGCAACAGGCAAATCAAAACAAAATATTAATTATATGAGATGACATAATAATAGATCTGTTTTTACTTTAAAAAGTTATGTTAGAATTTAGAAAGTCTTGTTTTGTTATATAAAAGCCATAGACTTCTTCAATTGATCATCTGGAATTTGATTGTTAAATGACGCATGCACTTGCTGGACTAATTGCCGCTAGTAATCTAAGCCTTTTTGTCATCACCAACCCCCTCCTTTTTTTCCTTCATATATTCAATTTTCCTATACTTTATTTTCATGAAGCGATGCCTTTCTTATTGATGCTGTTTGGTTGTTTACAGGAAGATGAAAACCACAATTGGTAGTGTTGGATCATGGTCTATACAAAGTACTTGACAATTCTATTAGGACCAACTATGCTGCTCTCTGGAAGGTTTGCCTTGCAATTTCATGAATATTAATGACTTATCAATTTATCTATTATCACTTTCTCACATCCATTTCGCATGTTACCGCTTTAGAGCATCATTAGTCTCTGCACTGTATGGCTTGCTTACAGGCTTTAGTACTCGCGGATGCAAATGGAATAAAGGAAAATTGCTTGAAATTGGGTGCTGGTGAGGATTTGTATGCATTTTTTGCAGGGACTCTTACAATGAGACCTTGAATAGGGTTATTGATCCTGCCGTTGATCATCTTGCCATTCAAGGCAATGCGAGTGACCACCAGAACTGCAGGTTAGCTTACATTATACAAGGCTATGCCAGTGACCTTGCTGTTAATCATCTTCCCCATTTCAAAGTTTTTGGTGTATCTCGTATTTTGATTCCCTACTGGTCACATCCGTCAATTTAAGTAATCATCCACATGAAAATTTAACATACTAACTGCTCCGTATGTTTAAGGTTAAGTGGGAAGCTTTTATGTAGTTTAGTTGTTATTGTGTGCTATTGTTTATGAAAATTGAGCATATGTATCTTAATACCCAAGTGTTATAGCTCTATTGACTAATAGAACCTTTTTCTTGTTTTGCAGATGTATGCTTCGCTATATTTTCCTCAAATCACAGAACTTCTGCATAAACTGCCAGGTGTCATCCTTTTAATGTTAAAGACTAATGATTGCCTGCTATCAGTCAATAACGCATTGGTATGTCTTTTGCCAATCTAATTTCATAACTGTCTTTACAGGATCCGCATAATATCTATAATGATTAGCATTTGATGTTTGGGTATTACTTTTCGACAGATAAAAAAGACTCTTTGGAGGTTTTCATTATTATAGGAAGAGTTTCTTCTGAGGCACTGATTGAGGAAAAGTTGTCACATGCAAAGTCTCTCTTTAGCTTGCTACATGTTTGGTTGGAGGAGATGTCCGTTTTCTCATAATGCAAGTAGCCTTGTGGAGACTACAGTTTTGTACACCTTTGGCTCGGTGAACACAACATCAGTCTCAGAAATCATACCGAAAGAAATCGTTGGGTGTTCGGTCCTTATTGGTTTTGGATTTAAAAGTATTGCATTCTTTGGCTTCAAGCCCCTTTCCGAACCCGTAATAGTACGGGGAATTCAATAAGCTGGCCAAGCAACAGCCAACAGGTACACACATACTTGAATGTGGGGAAATATAAAGGCCAAAATTTTATTCTTTCTGGACAGAGCATAGATGATGACTGTAGTTTTGTGCCTCATATCCTCAAAATATGAGATGTGGGTCTATGGTTTTATTTTCGGAAATTGTAACAGATATACTAGTGAGTTAAATTCATGAAGCAATGCATGTTATGAACCAATAACTTATGTTACATGACATTTGCATAATTGCATGTACATGCCCAAAACATAAGTCTACACTAGTAGACAACAACATTAAATTTAAATCCCTACCTTCAATGGAAGTCTTCTTAAACCCTCATATACTTCAAAAAAGTTGGTCATAAGCGGTTGTATGCTTGTATCCCACCACCTTTGTTAGACATTTCTTCCATTATTTAAGTTTCTTCATTGCATTGATAATGACAGTATGATCTATTTGTTTCATATGAAACTTCTTTCAAGTATTTAACCTTTTATAAAATGTAAGCATAGCATTTAAAAAGTTTTTGAGCTCAACTTAAACCGAATTACTTTCTTATGTGTCTGAGCTTTAAAATAAATTTGAATTGTCATAAGTTATTGCTAGATTTTAGTTTCTCCTTGTAGAGTCCACCTTGCACTATATAACCCATCAGTTAAGTGAAACACACGATTGTATTCTCACACGATTGTATTCTCACAATTGTATTCTCACAAAATTGTTGGTCCACAAACGCACAAACAGTTGCATCCTCATCAATCTTTCTTAGACATTTCTTCACTGCATCGAGATTGACGAACAATTATATATCCCGACCAACCTTTCATAGACGCTTCTTCCATCATCCAATTTCTTCACATCATTGACAATGATAGATATGATCTATTTATTTAACTCAGATATACTTCAGAGTTAAATTTACGAAGTAATTTATGTTTCTGAACCAATAGCTTATATTATACGATGTTCACATGCATATGCCTAAAACATAGAAGGGCCACCATATGGAGTGACTAATGAGTTGTAGACCAAGACGAGTTAGACAACAACATCAAATTATAAACGTTATCTGAATTATCTCCCATTGAATCTTAAACCCTTACATACTTCGAGGTCGTTAATGAGTTGTAGACCAAGACGAAGTTTATTTTGAATGTCTACACTAGTAGACAACAACATTAAACCTAAACATTATGTGACTTATCTCCAATTGTTGGTCACAAAATTTTTACACCAAGAAACTTTCTTTATTGCATTGATGGACAATTATAATATGTTTTACCGTAACTTGTTTCAAGCATCAAGCATTCAAGCATAACGCCTCAAAGTTTTTGTAGCCCAACTTAATCGAATTGCTTATGTGTGTATGAAGTTGAACTTGAATTTGACTTGTCTTAAGCTATCACTTTTGGTTTTTTATATAGATATAGGTTTGTCTAGCATGTGTTGCATAACTCATCGATTAATTTGTTGCGAGTTTAACTCACAAGGGGAATAAGAGTAAAAGGTGTGTTCGTTCATGAATAATCAAGTAAGTGGTTTCGGTAGAGCAAATGTTTCACCAACTTGATTTAAAGAAATCTCATCAATAGTTCTTGTGATTTAAAGAAATCCCATTAATAGCTCTTGTTTATTGTTACCAGATCATTGGACTTGTAAATCGAGGTCTTAATAAGTTCATGACTTGGTTCGTCTAAAAAGTCTACATATAAGACATAGAAATAACTAAGGACTTACAATCATAAATAAATTTTAGATTGTGAGTTGGCTCATTCGAAAGGTCTATGTAAATGTACAAAGAGTAGAGAAGACCCTTAAATTTATCTAAATATAGACAAAAATACCTTTTGAAAAGTCTGTACGCATACAAAGAACACAAACATTCAGACCCACACCATAAATAAACTAGTAAACCTCAAAATATCGTTACACAAGCAATTTTTTTTAACGGGAACTTACAATATGACAATATTTACTCTACAAATTATCTCACACGTCCGAAGCCAGACTTGAACCTACAACCATTTAATTGAGAGTTTATCACACAACAAGGGTACCATTAGGAAACAAGCCCTTTGGTCACTATGCAAGCAATTGTTTGTGAAGTTTTATTAACTTCTAAGTATAATATTGAAACCTCAATTAAATTAGATTTAAGATCATTTGAGGACAAAAGATTCTTTACATACCAAGGGATCAATCTCCACCCTACATTTTTATTTGATCTAATGGATGAGATTAATCATAACAATTTAAAAAATTCACTTTCATTATTTTTTTTTTCAAATATTAATATCTTTCAAACCGTTAATCGTTAAGCGAAAAAAATATATATCATTGTGACGAGCATTTAATTATCTTTCTATAGATAGGCACTTTGATATACTTTCGACAATTTTTTTCTTCATATTTTTCACTTTTTTTTAAAGTTTTTTCGTTTTTTATGTTACTAAAATTTGCATTAAAAAATCATCCATGATTAAACACTAATTTGAATATCACATGTGATATTAGAGTTAAATCATATATGATATGTAATATCACATGTGATATTACATATCATATATGATTTAACTCTAATATGACATGTGATATTCAAATTGGTGTTTAATAATATATGATTTTTTTCATGCAAATTTCAGTAACGTAAAAAAGACGAAAAAACGTGAAAAAATGAGTTTTTTTTTTCCCTTTTTTCGAAATTATATCAAAGTGCCCGCCTATAGGAAGATTATTAAATGCTCGTCGCGACGGTGTAAATATTTTCGTTTAACGATTAACGGTTTAAGAGATATTTAAATTATAAAAAAATATGTGAAATAATAAAATGCTTTTAATCTCAGCCATTGATTTTTTTTAGATGGATGATGGAGATGAGTCCCTTGATATGTGAGAGAAGTTTGTTATGTAAAATAACTCTCCTCATTAAATTAACCTCAAAAAATTATAATATAAGATTTTATTTATTTATTTATTTATTATTTTTTTTTTGTAATCATAGTTTCAGACCTTTTGGCAGACTAATCCACATGATTTGCAGTTGAAAATTTTGCACAATAAAAATGAAATGAAGTTTAAGGCCTATCGAATCAAACGGTTTGTACAACTAGACTCTTTGGATCATAAATAAATTGGTAAGCAATAGTCAGCTTGTAATACTAAAACCGAAGAGTATGTTAATTTAGAGAACAAAAAATCTCTATGCAAGTTTTGATTAAAAATCATTATTGTGGATGACGAAATTTCATTGACACATTCTTTTTTATCACAATCAAAAGTTGGAAAATTTTGCATAATCAAACAAAAAATAAAGTCTAGAATTGACCATTTTAATAAATTTGCGCAACCCAAATGTTACGTTTATCAATGAAAGAAATATAGACCACAAATATATTCTCGATCTTATTATTATGAAAGCAACTACAATAATACTAGCGACACTATATATATTGGTAGCAATTGTGAATTTTTATAGCAAATCAAAAATACAAACACAATGACTAGTTCAATATCTAGTGCCTTTTTTCTTTTCCTAATTTTCACCACTTTTGCCTCTTCCACTTCTTCTTTGAATAAAAATATTCATAAATGCCCTAAAAAACAGAGTGAAGCTTTGCTTCTCTTTAAACATAGCATTTCCTCCATCAATTACACATACGAAAGGTCTATGTAAACGTAGAAAGAGTAGAGAAGACCCTTAAATTTATCTAAATATAGAAAAAAAAATACCTTTTGAAAAGTCTGTACGCATACAAAGAACACAAACATTCAGACCCACACCATAAATAAACTAGTAAACCTCAAAAAATCGTTACGCAAGCAATTTTTTTTAATAGTAACTTACAATCGACAATATTTACTCTACAATGTATCTCACACGTCCGGGTTCGTGACTGAACTACAACCATTTAATTGAGAGTTTATCACACAACAAAGACACCATTAGGAAACAAGCTCTTGGTCACCATGTAAGCAATTGTTTGTGAAGTTTTAATAATTTCTAAACGCAATATTGAAACCTCAATAAAATTAACGTCAAAAGTTCTAATAAAAGGTTTTTTTTTTTTTTTTTTTTTAGATTTAATTTTTTTTGGTAACCATAGTTTCGCATCTACTTTTACCGACTAATCCACATTATTTGAAGTTGAAAATCTTGCACAATAAAAATTAAATGAAGTTTAAGGGCCTATCGAGTCAAACGGTTTGTATAACTAGATCTTTGGATCATGAACAGAATTTGGTTATCAATGTCTTAAGAACACTAAAAAGTGAGAAGTATGTTAATTTAGAGAACCAAAAATCTCTATGCAAGTTTTGATTGAAAAACATTATTGTGGATGACAAAAGTTGGAAAATTTTTTGTATAATCAAACAAAAATAAAAGTCCTAGTCTACCATTTTAATAAATTTCCACAACACAAATATTACGTTTATCAACAAAATACAAACCACACATATATTCTCAATCATATTATTATGAAAGCAACTACAATAATACCAGTAACACTATATATATTTGTAGCAATTGTGAATTTCTATATCAATCAAAAATAAAAACACAATGAGTAGTTCAATATCTAGTGCCTTTTTCTTTTCCTAATTTTCACCGCTTTGCCTATTCCACTTCTTCTTTGAATAATAATATTCACAAATGCCCTAAAAACAGAGTGAAGCTTTGCTTCTCTTTAAACATAACCTTGCCTCCATCAATTACCCAAACGATTACTGTTCTGATATGTTCGGTTCTGATTATCATCGTCCAAAAATGATGAGCTGGAATACAAGTACTGATTGTTGTAAGTGGGATGGAGTTAGATGCGACGACTCCACCGGTGACGTCATCAGTCTCGATCTCAATTGCGGAATGCTACAAGGTACACTTCATCCTGACATCTCCCTCTTCAACCTCACACACCTTACTTATCTTGATTTATCAGATAACAAACTTAATGGGACATTGCCATCTTGGCTGTTTACTTCCCCCTCTTTAGAATATCTCTATCTATTTGATAACATGTTCAGTGGAAATGTTCCTTTTGAGTCATTTGCTCTTCCATCATTAAAAGAGTTATACCTCAGTGACAATCAGTTAGGTGGCCAAATTGATGTGCAAACATTTCGACAACTCACCAACCTCACTGGTCTAAGCCTTTCATATAATAATTTTAGTGGTGAATTGGAGTTGGATACATTTTTATCAACCCTCACAAACCTTGATTATCTCGGTCTCTCATATAGTGGTTTCTCTGTTACAACAAAGAATACCAATCATTATGTCAACCCTGGTTTTACACACTTAGGATTGGCCTCTTGCAAGCTAAAGGTGTTTCCGAATTCATTTCGAGCCATGAAACAACTTTTGTAGCGTTAGATCTCTAGCAACGAAATCCATGGCCAAATTCCTCATTGGGCAGGGGAGATAGGAGGTCATTATGGGTTGGAATATTTGAATCTCTCGATAACTTCATAACAGGCTTGCCACAATTTGAATGGTATGGACTACAACAACTGTATCTGCAGTCCAACTTGATTGAGGGGCCATTCCCTCCGTCAATTTGCAACATGAGCAAGCTAGGGTATTTAGATATGTCCAATAATCGCTTTGATGGATTGATTCCACAATGCTTTGGAAATATCACCAATCTTAAAATGATAGATATGGGGAATAATAGCTTTCAAGGAACAATTCCAAATGTATATGGGGATTGTGGAAGTTTAGAAGGGCTTATTTTAAAAGGAAATCAATTAAGAGGAGAGGTGCCAAGTTCCTTGTCCAAATGTCAATCCTTGAAAGTAGTTGATTTGGGAAACAACCTCTTGAATGGTACATTCCCTGGTTGGTTAGGAGATCTTCCAAATTTGCAGGCTCTTGTGCTCAAATCAAACAACTTTCATGGTCACATTCAATCCTCTTCAACTGTTGAATCCCCCTTTCCAAGTCTTCGAGTTCTTGACTTATCTCATAATAGGTTCGTAGGTCAACTCCCTGCAAAATATTTTCAAAATTTCAATTCCATGAAGAATGTTGTTAAAAACAGCACAACACCAGAATATTTGGACATGGGTGGAATGTATTACTCATTCGTCGTTGCGGTGAAAGGGTGAATCTAGATTTTCCACAAATTTCGTTGATTACACAATTATTGATCTGTCCAATAACACATTTGAAAGAGAGATCCCAGACGTTATTGGTGGTCTTAATTCGCTAATAGTGCTCAACTTGTCCCACAACAGCCTCATTGGTCCAATTCCACATGCTCTGGGGAATCTCACAGAGATCGAGTCGTTAGACCTATCTTCGAACCAACTCTCAGGAGAGATCCCACAAAGTCTTGCAGGAATCAACACTCTTGAAGTTTTAAATCTCTCGCAAAACCGTCTCGTGGGCCGTATTCCAGATGGAACACAATTTAACACATTTGAAGAGAAATCTTTTGAAGGGAATCCGGGACTATGTGGGCTTCCGATGACCAAAAAGTGCAGCGAGCATACACACAAACAAGAGCTTGAATCACATGAGGAGGAGAGTGGATTTACATGGGAAGTAGTGACGTTGGGATATGGATGTGGGACCTTACTTGGATTGGTGATGGGATATCTAATGTTGTCAACAAGAAAAGTCAAGTGGTTCAACGCAATTGCTGATGCAACAGAGAGTTTGGTCTTGAAGAAGAAGAGAAGACATGTTTATATCGGGAAATGACGTTAGATAATCAAAGGTACGATATTTCATATGTTTACTGATTTACTCTATAAATTTTCTTGCTCTAAATTAATTTGTGATACAGGTTAGGAGTTTGGGGTGGAGCTGGGACTTTTAAGTTATGCTGTCATATATAAGCTTCTGTGAATTATGATGTTTGTGTGTTGTCTCTTTGAATTACTGTTGTATGTATTTAACAATAATTTACTTTGGTCACTGTGTGACCTTAATAGAAATTCAGTAATTTTTTTTGTTATTTTGATGATTATAAAACCATTGCAGGTACATATATGAAAACTATATAATCAACTGACAACTGTAATAAGTTGTATCGCTTTGCTTTTGGCAAAATATATGCTTCTCATTTCTATCAATTTTAAGTTGCGGTAGAAATAGATATGTGAAAATGAAAGCTTAATTACTAATAACATGTGTTATGGTATATATACTTTGACCATCCATTGCGTTCTTGTGTTCTGCATATTAGTAAAGCAACAAATCAGATGTTTCTGATGTGATAACTTAGAATTTGAGGTTAAGTTGCATTGTATAAGGCCATACAAGACAATGCCAGTGACCCTGCTGCTGTTACGCAGATGTGTGCTTCCCATATTTTCTTCAAATCACAAAATTTGTGCATTAACTGCTACATGTTATCCTTTTAATGCTAAAGAGTAATGATTGCTTATGCTCAGTCAATAACAAACTGGTATGTCTTTTCAGGATCCAAATATTATCTATAATTGGTAGAATTTAATGTTTGGCAATTACTTATCGACAGATAAAAGACATCTGTGGACTGCCGAGTTTTCCATTATTATCGATTTGGAGGCGATTTCACTTGAAGCTTGATATTTCATAATGCAAGTAGCCTTGTGGATGCTACAGTTCCGTACAGCTTTAGCTCTATAAACAAGTCCCCGCTGTTATAGTTCACTTATGTTATTGTGTTGTATTGCCGGCCTTGAAGACAAACGATATGTATGTCCGAGTAAATAACACATGGTTACATCTTTTTGCCATCTAATTTTATTGGCCTTTTGTTCTGATTTACGGAAGATGAGTACTTTTTTTGCTTTTCTGTTACAGCAGTTGTGAGATAATTTAGAAATTAGTTGACAGTTTAGTTGATGACCTAATGGTACACTATATAGCACACTTTCTGACCTCTCAAACAACCTAAGTTTTATACAGTCATGAATAATATAAGAAAAAGCCAAGTTTCATGGTTTGTGATGCAAATTGTTTAAAACATTGTCATAGGCTGTGAAGATATATCCGTAACAGGAAATACAGTGTATCAAAAACCTTAGAAGGGGCACAAGATGACTGAGGCAATGACAATAAAACTAGCGGTCTGAAAATGGCGGGACGGGTCAGGTAATGGGTCAAAATGAGTTTGGGTCACGGGTTGAACGGTTACTTTTTACCAATTCCCCCTCTCTCCCCTTTTTTGGATTACTGAATTCAATTTCAGAATATAATATTTGTTATATGCCTATTTCTAAAACCAAAGGTGACAAACAGGTGTGGAAAATAAAAGTTATAGCCGATTTTGTTTATTACTAATTTGGTATAAACTTGACCCGAAAAGTCTAATGTTTTACCCTTAGGTAATCGTGTATTTGTGTGGCTGAACCTTCAATATAATTCGTCATGTTTCTATTATTTTGATGGTCATGGGATACTCGCCTTTAGCAAAAGTATTATGACATAACTTGTAGCATGGCTATGCTGCTCATTAATACCAAGAATAATTTGTTAGATAAGAGCTCCAGTCGTGCGCTTTAGCAAAAGCTCGTTTTGTACTTCACTGGAGCCACAAACATACTCTACACTTTTGGTGGACACGCTGTCACAGTGTTAGTATTCAGTCCTAAATTAAAGTTTAGTTTTCTTTTTCTAGTCAATTTAGGTTAATAATGACTTGAGTTACATGTTTATTGCAGTGAAATAATGCACGCGATGTGGAAGCCACAGAAATTTAAGTACATATATCTGTTTGCAACATTATATGTGTTCACATTAACACTCCCATCAGCTGCTGCAATGTATTGGGCCTTTGGTGATCAACTTTTAAACCACTCCAATGCTTTTTCCCTTCTGCCAAAAACTCGTTTTCGTGATACAGCCGTTGTCCTTATGCTCATCCATCAGGTATAACTGCTTGAATGGTTAACTGACTTACTACGGCTGTTTGATTCTGTGTTGACCGATTTGTGTTTGTTTTGCTTGGCTTATCTTTTGCAGTTTATAACATTTGGTTTTGCGTGTACTCCGCTGTACTTTGTGTGGGAGAAAGTAGTGGGAATGCATGATACAAAGAGCATATGTTTACGGGCATTGGCTAGGTTGCCAGTTGCGATTCCAATTTGGTTCCTAGCCATCATCTTCCGCTTTTGGTCCAATCAATTTGGCTGTTGGGTCTTTGTTGGTTAGCTTCACTGTCTATATTATCCCTGCTCTAGCCCATATGCTTACTTACCGAAAGGCTTCTGCTCGCCAGGTAATCCATCCGCACTGTCACTAAAATCTCAATTTCTAGTAGATACAGACTAAGAAACCCACAGGTAATCAAAACTAGAGGTGAAAATGGGCAGGTTGAGTTACAAGTCAAAATTAGTTCGATTAAAATGGGTAAGTTTTGATACGGGTAAAAACAAGCTGGGTTGGTTAACCTTAGTTGGTCAATAACCAATCAGTGTGTCAAATATGTTATTTATAAAATAATCCAAGTTTTTACATTTGACTTGTTAGCCCTGTTAGAGATAAAACCTACCTCAACCGACCCATTCACAAGTGAGCGGGTCAAAATCGTGACCTCTAGTACTCAAATAAAATCTGCATATAAGTTGGTGATTTTGTTTTAAATGTGAAATGGGTTTTAGGCTGCAAGTACTATACAATACATATGCAAAACCGAATAAATAGATCACATCACATGAATATTTTCGAGATTAGAAATGTACCTTCCATTCATACCTTTATAATTAAGGGGTTGAAAGTGGGAAAAGACCAAGTTTGGTGACATTTCAAGTGCAGGCTAAAAATGGCTTGATGAACCGTTCCGTTCGCCCACGCACCGGCCCCATTTGATGCATTAGTGATCAGTCACATTCTTGCTGCACTTAATCAATCTAAACATTGAGCTGGCTCAGTGACCCACTCACGTTACAAACCTAACCTTATATTGAGTGGCTCACCTTAAGCTTGTTGTATGCAGAATGCTGCGGAGAAGCCACCATTTTTTCTGCCTAGCTGGACGGCCATGTACATTGTGAACATTTTCATCGTGGTTTGGGTTTTTGTGATTGGTTTCGGATTTGGAGGGTGGGCCAACATGACAAATTTCATCAAACAAGTAGATACATTCGATTTATTTGCAAAGTGTTACCAATGCAAGCCTCCACCACCACTCCCTCATAACCATTAAGTTTAATGATTTTGGTTCGTTGGTTGCTTTTCTTTGACATGGTCTTTTGTTTTAGTCTAGCGCTAATATATGATTCTAGTGTCTAAAATGGTCGGTGTTGAATTTATTTAGTTATGGTCGATATATAGCATAGGTTTGCTTTTACTTTGGTTGTGACAGTTTTATGAGTAAATCCACTTAAAGTCGTTTTGATATTTGGGATGTTTAATGGTTTTGATATCTGTGATCGGAATACTTTGTCTCTTAAATATAACTTGTTCGACTTAACAACCAACGCAAGCCCACTCACAGCTCATAGACTTTGATATGTGTTCACCATTTTTGTTATTTACATATGAATGCACGAGAATATTTTCGCGTTGTACCAATTGTCCTTGAAATTAGTCACGTTACATGATGAAAAAGTAAAAAACAACATGATTAGCAATCCACATTGTATGATCCTGGATGGTGGTTGCAATTAGCAACACCATCTTTCATAAGCTACAGTATTGTTTCTCTGCTATTTTTCTCTTAAGTGTAGCTCATTAACTGGACTGCTTATTTCTTTGAGCTACATGGTCTCTATCTATATATTTTCTTTCGTGCTGGGGATAGTTTGAATTTTGAGCATCTGCCTGTGACAACTTCTATTTTTCATGTAATATGAACAAACATGAAAATTGTCGATTATATAATTTGGTTGCAGCATCCAAGAATTATTTTCTAGACAATATTTTCTGGAACACTTCGAGAAACTTTGAGCGTTGAAGTATCCGAGAGGTTTGAAGATTTTTTTATAAAATTTAAAAGAAATCTTAACCAAATGATTTGTAGCGAACGATACTTTATTTTCTGTGAGATTGCTCCATAACAAAATATTTGTCGGTCTAACTTTTATTAAAGACATGCAAGATTATTTTATGGTGTATACTAATGACATTCTTAGTTGCCTTTTGGAAAGAAACCTAAAGAAATCTTGATACAATATTTTAGTAAATTTAAATTTTAGAGTATCAAACACGATAGTTTGACACTTTGACATGTCACACTACAGCGCATCACAAGACAAACTAAAAATCTTTTGTATATTAAATTTTAAGTAAATTGCATTTTTGGTTCCTATAGGTTGGCCAAATTGCATGTTTGGTCCTCATTCTTTCAAAAGTTCAGCGAACATCCTTATTTTGAACTTTAGCCTGCATATTCAATCCCTAGTTGAATAACTAAAATACCCTTTGTGTTCTTCCCATTGAATGTTCACATGAATTTGTATTTTTCTTTTTACAAAGTAGATGAACACCAAGAACATAAATCCGAACCACCAACCCAAAAAATTAACCGATCTTCATAAAAGCTAACAGTTAGTTTATAAAAGGTTATTTTTATTTGTTGATGTGGGTGTTTTGATAGTTAGGTTTTGTTCATTTTGGTTTTGTAAGTGTTTGATGAAGTTTTGTTTTAAAATGAATGCTTTTCTGAAAATAAATGAAAATGGGAGCGAAGAACATGGTGATGATGATGATGGTAAGCTTTCAGTTAATAATGTGTATGTAAAGGAGTTTACAGTGTATGTGGAAACTACTTTTTAGAAACATCCCCTGCACATTTTAGATGGTTGTGGACAGTGTTCTTAATGATACACAGGATCGCTGTAGTAATGTTGCCATTTAGCCCCATAACCATGAAAACCTACATTACGATCATAGCCTCTTATAACCATTAAAACCTACATTACCATTATAGCCTCCAGAACCTGGAGGTAGGTAAGAGTCACCTTCTCCGCTCGCGTTGTTAGCTGCGTTTGAATTATGACTATCTTATTAGAAAGGTAAAGACGATGTAACTTCATCAAGTTCTTGGTTTCCATTAGAAGATTCAGTTAGGTCTTTCATCCATTTGATACTTGTCTCATTAGGTCATTCGATTTGATGCTCAACCAGATGGTGAGCCTACCAATAGAATTTAGTAAATACAAAGTGCATTGGCTAGTTAGCGGGTAGAATGGGTAATTTTAGCACGGGTCAAAATGGGCGGTCGGGTTAACCTGCAAACACTTTTTCATCCATCTTTATTAATGCGTTATATATGATTACAGAAACTATACTGTTACAAACTTGATGAACAACGCCATCTAGGAGGTTGTGCCCATTAACCTGTTTCTTAGCTAATTATTGCCATTTTACCCATTTGACCAGGCAGAATTAAAACATAATCCAAATTAACCTGTTGAATGTTTGATGTATGTTCGAAATATATTCTACCCTTATATGCACACAAACGTTAAATGATCTGTTCGCACTGGTCCTTGATAGGTGTTTCCCAATGGATGGTCTGAAGGCGAATGTAACAGGATTCCAGGGTTGTTTCCATCAACTCATCTAGAAAGGCAAGATATTCAAAAATCCATCTAAGTGCAGCATATCTACAATAGTTTTTTTCTTTGTTATAGTGTTATGGAACTATATGATAATCGCCGATGTATTAGTTTATGTAAATGCAATCAGTAGCACTTGTCTGCGTATATTGGAGTGATGAACATGGTCTTGTACATGCTGCTGGAAATTGTCACTTGTTTTGTTATATGATATAGTCATATAAGTTTTTACAATAGCTGGTATTTGATTATAAAAGATGTTGAAGGTGAAGCTAAGTAGAATTGTAGTCTGTAGAAACATGAAGTATCTAATATTCTAGTACCAAGTAGAAGCTGTTGGCTTATAAGGTCTGAGCAATAGTTTAAAATCTTACTGCAATTATGTAATAGGTAACAACTTTGTGTGTAAGACTCTACATCTAATTGTGTTTATTAGGGATGTTCAAAAAATCCAAAAAACGGACAAACCGACCCGATCCGCATGATCCACTTTGATGAATCTCAAAAGGGTAAGGTAAGTAAGACACACTTTGATGAATCTCCCATAAGGAATAAGAAAATAAACAAAGTCAAAGAGAGTTGAGATAATGCTCACCAATGAAATCTGGGATGAGACGACCATCAGAAAATCTTCCAATTGGTATATTAAAGTAGCATTGACCATATGGCCAAAAGTTTGCCTGAAAATCAGTAGTGGTGTTGATGTGGTGGTTGTTTCCAGGATCGAAAAGCGAATCACCAAAAACAAATAGCACAGCTTGTTGAGAACTAAGGCAACCTGTAGGTATTGATAGACTCAAAACAACAACAAAAACAACAGTGTGACATTTGCTGTTAGCAACAGCCATTGCTAATATGTTCTCAGATCAAGAGGTTTGATTAGTGCTCTAACTTGCTAGTGGAAGTTAAGGACCCTTGCAAAAGTCAACCCAGCAGAATGTACAAGTGGCAAATAATGTATCAACCACCTGTATGGTCTAGTAAACAAAGTGTGTACTTTTGTGGCCTGTTTTTTGGTACATCTGTGTGGTCCAAGTTTTCATTAATAAATGTTATAGACGTAGATGGTGACATTGATAAATAGTCGTGAATAGTTTATAGGCATAGGTTGCTTTTGATTCAATTCTTACCGTATTAGTAGTCTTTTACAGTCATTCCGACCATGAATTCACCTATGAATTCACCTAGGTTGCATGCTGGTTAATACCGTATCAATTTGGCTACCACTCCATTTTGTTTCTTTACTCTATGAATTCTCTTGCTCTTAAAACAGATTATGATGCAGGTAGAGGAGTTCAGGGTGGGGCTACCACTCCATTTTGTTTCTTACTCTATGACCTTTCTTAAAACAGAGTTATGCAGTCGTAAACTGTATAATCAAGTGACCACTGTTATAATTTGTATCTCTTTGATTTTGGTAAATATATATGCTTCTCATTTCTATGAATTGTAAGGCAAGCTTAACAAGTGGTTGTAGTAGAAAAAATTCTGTGTAAATGCAAGCATGATTAATAATAACGACTCGTCTCTAATTTGACAATCCAGTGTGTTCTTCTTCTGTTCTACGTATTAGTAAAGCACCAAATCAGATGTTTGTGACGTGTTTTAGAGGAAACTAAAAGTATGAGGTTGTTGGCTTTTAAGTAAAATTGTTTGCCATATTTCATTTTTGAATATGCCCACCACTTGCTTGCATTGATGAACTGATTATGAGACCAAATTGCTTTGGATACTCATTACGGATGTCTACAATTTTATTCCTGGACAAAGTATGAGATATCGATTGTGGGTCTATGGTCACAATTTGAGACAATCAGTAACACATATACAGCTAAGTTGAATTTATGAAGGGATAATAATATACGGAGTATATATGAAGTTATGAACCATTGGTTTATGTTACAAGATAGACATTTTGTATATGCCCAAAACCTTAGAAGGGCCACCAGATGATGGAAGCAATGTGTGGTAGACTAAGATGAATTTACTTGGAAAGTCTACACTAGTGGACAACATAATTTATGAAAGGTATATGTTTCACTTGTTCTCTTATCTCATCAACTTGTCAAAATGGCTAACTCCATTCTCTACAGAAGTTTGGGGCGGGGCTGACAACTTTTCAGTAATTGTTGTTTGTATATTTATTGAAACTTTTTCTGTTTGTATTTTTGGTATGTTAGGAATGGTATTATACTCCTACTGACAGTTCAGTAAATTTTAGTTGTTTGAATGATCATACAAGAATTGTGGTCACTGATATGACACCAAGAATGCCCTTCCCAAAAACCATAGGCTCAAGTGACAAGTGTAACTAAATGATTTCTTTGTTGCAGTTATCATATTATGTGTTGACACCAACTATTTCTTGAGACCAAAGCAACAATGTTTCTTTTTCAAGTGAGTGTATCTTTTTTGGTGAATCTTTATAACGTAATGTTAATTTTATAAGGTGATGTTGATCTTCGCTCCTAATCCAAATAAACTGATAATTCTTATTTTTATAGGAGACCAGGATGCATTCAACCATTCGAATGGGTTTGGTCAACGGTTTTGTTATTTTAAAGATGTACTCTCTGGCAGGTGTTAAATAGGAGTATCGTACTATGCCACACCCAATGCGGATAGATTTAAAAGCAAGACTATGGTCGCTAAATGTGAAGATTTCAGGGTTCGTGCATGGGTTTACTTTCAAACATTTTAAAGACATATTGGCTTTTGGTGTATCTTGTATAGTGACTCTATTAGTGCTCTATATTTAATAATCATCCACATGAATATATACCATACTGACTGCTCCTTAAGTCCTGTAGAATTTGCCACAGTTCGATTTTTAAGATACCTGCATTTTTGGGTTATATGTTCAAATCTTAAGTACTAGTGTATGAGTATCCTTGGGCTTCTCTAACCCCTTGTTTCTAACCCGTACTAGCCTGAGAAAACTCAGCAAATTAGCTAACTATATGGATGACCATACATACATGGGTGACATCGAGATTACATTTCGTAGGTTTGTTTTTCGATCGACAGAGTAAAGGTTTTACGAGCTGTAGTTTTGTGCTTCATAACCTCAAAGGATGAGATATCAGTGGTCATAATTTGAGACGGTTGTAACATGTATACTTCATAGTTGTAATTAATGAAGGAATCTTACGTGACATAATTTCAGCATGTATATGCCAAAAACATTAGAAGGGCCACCAGATGAAGGAAGGAATAATGACTAATGTGTATTGGACTAAGATGAGTTTACTTGGAAAGTCTACCCAAATTCCTATTTTCAAATTTGAGTTGCAGGTTTATTGGATTCTTTATCTATCTATGGTTAAAGTTAGAGTGATTGAGCCAATACGCAACCAAACACCCATCTTGCAGCAACAGGTGTGTTTGGTAGTTGTTGCAGCAATAATCAAACACTCTTGCTGCTGCATGAGGAGTTTATTTGGTCAAAACGGGTGATTCGGTCACTTAATTTTACACGTATTGGCTCAAATGGGTGAAATGGTTGATTTTTTTTGACACGTTACTTATTATACGTTTGGGCTAAAATGGGTCAAAACAGGTTAAATGGGTGTAACTTATACAACAAAGTTACTTATTAGTACATGTTTGGACTAAAATGGGTGAAATGGGTCAAGACGGGTTAATTTTAACAAACCCCCGTTGGACCTCAAAAATGAGAAGTACTCAAAATCCTTGATCCATGTAAGTCAATGTTTGACTATTATTTTCCGTTTGATGATCTACAAATCTAAATGTGGAATTTTAACTCACTTACTGATAATATAACACAATATAACCTGTCAAAAGGTTCAAGAATAGAAAGTTGTCCAATGTGTATTTTTTAACCATTTAACCTTTTAATCATTCATACATCACACATTAAGTATAAAAATGAACTGCGACAAAAGATATTCGGGTCAACCTGTACCAACCCGTATAGACCCGTCAAAACTATGTGACAGTTAACCGACCAGTCCATTTTACCACCTTTGTTCATGATCTTTGTGAAATCCTACAGTGAAATCAACGTCATCAGGAACATAGCTAAATTGCAGTTACATCAACGTCATCAGGAACATAGCTACCGTGAAATCCTACTGCAATTTGTCAAAGACTCGGGCCTACATAGCTACCATGATATCCTACCGTGATATACCATACTGACGGCTCCATATGTCCTGTAGAAATTGCCATAGTTCAATTTTAAGATACTGCAATTTTGGGGTAATATGTTCAAATCTTAAGTAGCAGGGTATGAGTATCCTTGGGTTTCTCTAACCCCTTGTTTCTAACCCGTACTAGCCTGAGAAAACACAACAAATTAGCTAACTTTATGGATGACCATACATACATGGGTGGCGCTTACATTTCAATTTTCTTTTCTTATGGACGATATAGGCTTTGAGAGTGTAGTTTTGTGCTTCATAACCTCAAAGGATGAGATATCGATGGTCATAATTTGAGACAGTTGTAACATGTATACTTCAAAGTTGTAATTAATGAAGAATCTTACGTGACATAATTTCAGATGTATATGCCAAAACATTAGAAGGGCCACCAGATGAAGGAAGGAATAATGACTAATGAGTTTTGGACTAAGATGAGTTTACTTGGAAAGTCTTTTTAAACCCTCATATACTTCAAAAGTCGTTGGTCACAACAATTATATCCCAATCAACTTTCTTAGACATGTCTTTATCATCTAAGTTTCATCATTGCCTTGTCAATGACAGTTGTAATCTATATTTACTGTGGAACTTATTTCAAGCGTTTAACTATTTATTGAATGCAAGCATAATTACCATATAAATATTACGACTTGGGCCGGTTGCTTCAAATGTCTTTGTAGACGTTCAAAATAATTAAAAAAAAAACTTAACTAATTCAAGGACTTGTAGAACCCCCAAAGATCATTGTGTTAAGTTTTGTTTGAAATCTACACAAATTCTGTACACTTAGAAATGTAAGACTTTCTTGAACAACTGCTGTTTCTAGAGAATAAGCATCCTTTAAAGGAACATAAGCTGTATATGCATCTTCACCAGCTCGGTATAACAAACAAGAGTATACATTTAGTCAGTATAGTGCACTAATCAAAACCAATACAAGCATAAAATCCTCAAAATAGAAAAATAAAGTTAAATGCACTTATACAAGTTCCGAGTACTGTGTGAGGTGAGAACAAGTACATTCTAGCTTTGAAGAATCACCGTTCAATTAGTAGTGAAGTAGGTTTGGCCATCGTCTTTTTCTAATCCCATACATGTCAATGAAGTGCCTCATGAAAACTCCATATAGCGTCTTTGTTGCATTTCAGTAGTTTGTTTTAATCAAAGTATGAAACGGGTAAGCAATCTACTATATTTCAGATGCAAAAATGTTACCTCCTCCACGTGATATGCCAAAATGCTACAAGATTTATTATTTCATTTGTTAAAATTACCTCACTATATATTCAGTGTTTGTATACTTTTAAAATTATCGATTATGTTGGATAGAGGATATTTATGGTTTTTGTGATTTGGTAGTGGTTATTAGTGACATAGAGATTGGTGCTTTTATGATTTGGAAGACTGATATGTTTGGTTTTTGGTATTGCTGCATTTTCAGAACCTTGGTGAGTGTTTGGTGCTTTAAAGGTTTCGGAGTACTGGAGAATGGATCTATATGGTTTATTATTTTGTATTGAAGATTAGGAGGTTTTTTATTGCCTGGGATATAGTTTTGATGGTTAAATTGGTTTTTTTTGTTTGTTTTTTTTGCTGATAAAGTCTGGTTACGGGTGCATAAGGGGTGTTTGGGTATTGGCTTGGAGAGTTGGGATGGTATTTACCACTTAATGTACTGGACTGAATTGTATGGCGCAAAGAATTGTTCGTCTGTTTGAGCTTCAGAATGCAAGAGATGGACTTTTTGATGAACACAACAAAGAATTTTTCATGTATCCCATTGAATTCATATGTCATTGTTTTTAGTTTTAGTCATTTGTATCTTATTTCATTTTTAGCTTTTTTTCCCAAAGTTTGTGTTGGGAATGTCAAATCTTAAGTAGCAGTGTATGAGTATCCTTGGGCTTCTCTAACCCCTTGTTTCTAACCCGTACTAGCCTGAGAAAACTCAGAAAATTAGCTAACTATATGGATGACCATACATACATGGGTGATGTCGAGATTACATTTCCATAGTTTTCCTTTTCTTATGGACAGAGTAAAGGTTTTGAGAGCTGTAGTTTTGTGCTTCATAACCTCAAAGGATGAGATATCAGTGGTCATAATTTGAGACGGTTGTAACATGTATACTTCAAAGTTGTATTCAATGAAGGAATCTAACATGACATAATTTCAGCATGTATATGCCAAACATAGAAGGGCCACTAGATGAGTTTACTTGGAAAGTCTCCACTAGTAGACATCAAAATTAAACTTAAAACCCTACCTCCAATTTGAAGTCTTCTTAAACCCTCATATACGTCAAAAGTCGTTGGTCACAAACAATTATATCCCAATCAACTTTCTTAGACATTTCTTTAATTATCATCTAAGTTTCTTCATTGCCCTGACAATGACAGTTGTAATCTATATTTACCGTGGAACTCATTTCAAGCGTTTAACAACTTTTTGAATGCAAGCATAACGTATAAAATTTATGACTTGATCCGGTTGCTTCAAATGTAGATGCACAAAATAACAAAAAACTTAACTAATTTAAGGACTTGCAGAAACCCCAAAGATTAATGTGTTAAGTTTTAGTTTAAAATCCAGGCGAAATTGCATATATATCCTCACAAAGCTTTATAATTACATATATATCCAACTTAAAACAATAATTACATATTTATCCTTGCCAAACATAAAAACTTACATATATATCCAAATTCTTAAATAAAACCTTTAAAAACAACTATAATTATTATTTAACACTCAATTGACCATTATATCCTTACCCATCATTCTTCTTCTTGCTGCTTATTCAATTGACACCTATGTTACAACACAACTCTTTCCTAAATATTAGCTCACGTTATAAACAATCATTCTATTCTATTCTCATTCATAACTTATTGTATTAGTTTAATATATGTTGATTTCATATATTGTTCTTGTGTGTATTTATGTGGTTGATTCTATAGTTGGTGTTTGTGGTCTAATTGGTGTTGTAGTTTAATTTTATGATTGTAAACAAATTAAAAGAATACAATTTCCCAGTCATATTTCAATTGGCAACACTTTGTGGTTGAAAAAAAAGACGAAAAGAAAAACAAATCCGATTATATTAGAAATCAGAGCATAGCATTCCATGTCTATGGCATCTCTTTTTGTCAGTAGGCTCATAAGAATGTTAAAACAATACGAAGTAATATTTATTTTTTATGTTTTGTATTTAAGGAATAGTTGAAGGAGGATAATTATCATATAAAATGAAAAGGGTATAATAGTCAATCAAAAATTAAATAAGATTTTTTATGAATTTAAAAGTTTTAATTATAATTAAATTAAGAATTTGGATATATATGCAATTTTATATCTTTGATAAGGATATATATGTAATTATTAAATTATGTTGGATATATATGCAATTATAGAGCTTTGGAAGGATATATGCAATTCCCCCTAAAATCTACACAAAGATTCAAAGGGGTTTTACATATATGTCCCTGCTTATTCAAGGGGGTTTTACATATATGTCCATGCTCAATCAACTTAAAGTAAATAAGGGCCCGTTTGGTTTGTAGATGGCTTTAGAATTACGATTATGATTTTGATTTAAATTTGGTTTAGGATTTGTATTTGGATAGGAAAAAGAATATAATATTTAAAAATATGTTATATATTAAAATATAAATTTAAAGTTATTTATATTAATAATAATTTGATAAAAAGAAAAAAATGAGGATGAAAATGCTAATGGTCCACAATTGTACCACTTTGTCATAAATCCCTTATAACCTCCCACCTTTACTACACACCCTAATATTTGGGATTAGTAGCCAAATCCTAATCCCAAAAATACAACCAAACACTTTATTTGAGTAGGACAAAATCAAAACCCATCATAATCCTATAAAATAAACGGACCCTAAATTTATATCAGAAGGTTTTTGTCCATTATTGAAGTTGGAAATTATGTACAGTTAGAGAATATTAAGTTCAAAGCCCTCTGTAACCAATTGTAGGATTGTCAACTGAAAGATTTTCGTAAAGAATAAGAAAAAAAGTCTATCCAGACCTTGAAACAAGAACTTATTGAACAAATTAGATTACACTGAATATGCTATGGGACAGAAGGATTCGAACCTCCGAATAACGAGACCAAAACCCGTTGCCTTATGGCTTGAGTTGGAATGAAAAAGTCTGCATAAGAAATCAAAACACACCCACAAGTTTCACAAGTTACTCCATATAAGTATATGACTAAAAAGCACTACTGCAGTTGGATGGATATAATTAAGAACATGTTACAAACTATTTGAACTCGATCCAAATTTGGGCTATAAATTTATTAGTTTAGTGAGCTTAAACCCTAATTCCTATTTTCAAATTTGAGTTGTAGCCACTAGCCTGTAGGTTTATTGGATTCTTTTATATGGCTATGGTTAAAGTTATAGCATTTATTTTTAATTTTTTTATTATTATTTTTTTTATAGAGTGATTGAGTGATAGTTGTGTGAAGACCCTACGTGGATAAGTCAAAGTCGTCATATGAAAGTATTATTATTAGAGACCATAGAACATCCAAAGTTCAATCAACGTCAATGGATGAAACTTTATGCATGGTGTGGTTTTATAAGTAATGAAACTTCGCATTACAAAAAGTATTAGAATAATAGTAAATATCTCTTGTAGAGATTCCATATATACAAGTGATATACACTATTAGAATAATGGTATATATATATATATGCCTTGTATATATTGAAATATTGAATATCACATCCATAATTCTCTCATAAGACCAAAGCACACAAAGTTGGTTAATTTATAACTTACATGTATTCAATTATTCATGTATGTGAAGTTGATAATAGTTTTCATATGGTAGATGGTTAATCTATAAATTAACAAAGGCGAACATTAAAGCGCGTGTAATTTTGAAACTGTCGTTTATTAAGGATAGGGATATGAGATGTGGGTCTTTAGTTATAGTTTGGAAATTGTAACATATATACTTGTGAGTTTTATTTATGAAGCAATTAGTATTTAATAGTTTATGTTACATGGCATTTGCATAATTGCATATACATGCCCAAAACATTAAAAGGACCACCAGTTGAAGGGAAAATGACTAGTAGACCAAGATGAGTTTACTTTGAATTCTTCTTAAACCCTCGTATACTTCAAAGTTTTTGGTCCAAAAACTCACAAACAGCTTACATCTCAATTAATATTTCTTAGACATTTCTTCGGGCATTGAGATTGACAAACAATTATATATCCCAACCAAATTTCGTTGATGTTTCTTCCATAATCCAAGTTTCTTCACAGCATTGACAATGATAGATATGATCTATTTATTTAACTTAGATGTACTTCTGAGTTAAATTTATGAAGCAATTCATGTTTCTCAACCAATAGCTTATGTTATACAATGTTCACATGCATATGCCTAAAATATAGAAGGGCCACCATATGGAGTGACTAATGAGTTGTAGACCAAGACGAGTTAGAAAACAACATCAAACTCTAAACATTATCTGAATTATCTCCAATTGAAAGTTTTCTTAAACCCTTACATACTTCAGAGGTCATTAATGAGTTATAAACCAAGACGAGTTTACTTTGAATGTCTATACTAGTAGACAACAACATGAAACTCTAAAAGTTGGTCACAAACTTTTTCTTGTGAAACTTTTACACCAAGCAACTTTCTTTATTCCATTGACAATGACAATTATAATATGTTTTTACTGTGAAACTTTGTTTCAAGCATCGAAGCATTCAAGCATAACGTCTAAAAAGTTTTTTTGTAGCCCAACTTAATCAGAATTGCTTATGTATGTGTATGAAGTTGAACTTGAATTTGACTTGTCTTAAGCTATCACTTTTGGTTTTTTATGTAGACTAGACGAGTACCCGTGCATAGCAACGGGATTTTATAGCGAAAGATCGTTTAGTGATAAAAAAAAGTTATGGGTTATAAACGAAAAATAATAAAAGTTTGAAGATTTGGGGATTAAACATAATGTTTTGAAACCGGTTCGACCCGGGTGGTTCAACCGGTTGTACCGCTCGGTCGAAAAATGGGTCGATGAACCTACACAACCCGATGGGTTGGGTCAAAACGGTCAAATTAAAGCGTCCCGGGTCAACCCGGTTTTCAATTCAGATTAATAGTTTTGTTTTGAAATATATGTTTTCAACATTTCTTTTTTAGTTTTAACTTTTCACTTTATACTTTTGGTTTTCTTTTTATATAGTATAGCAGGGTACCAACATGTTTGTTGGCGGGTACTGCATGACGATTAACCGGATAAATAGATCTCAATGAGACCTAATTCCACCGGTTTGTATCGGTTTCAACGGGTCCTCTTTGGTTCATTTTCGGATGGCTTTTATTGGTTAGCCGAACCTGTGGCGACACCGTTCCTGGTTGAACCATTTGGTCCGGTCCGGTTTTCAAAACTATATATACCATCAACTTGTTAGCTTGTATGAAACTTTGTGTGTTTTATTAATTTGTATAATGTATATAATAACATGTACTTTTTATTTTAGGGTGTCTTAAAAATAATATTAATTAGTATGTTTAATTATTTTATATTATGGATTATGTTGTAGCTTGTTTAAATTGTAGCTTATTTAAATTGTACATTGTGAAAATTTTATTGTACTTTTTAATAAAGGGTTTTTTTAATTAGTTGTTTTTAATTTGGTAAAAATGTTTTTATTTAGTTGTACAATGTGAATAAATTATTGTACTTTTAAGTAATGGAGTATTTTAATAAAAGTATTAATTATACGAGTAATATGCAATTTCTCTCACCTTTGACTTTCAAGGTTTGACCATACACTCATTATATGTAGTATAGATATAGGTTTGTCTAGCATGTGTTGCATAAGTCATCGATTAATTTGTTGCGAGTTTAACTCACAGGGGGAACAAGGAGTGAAAGGTGTCTTCGTTCATGAATAATCAAGTAAGTGGTTTCGATAGAGCAAATGTTTCACCAACTAGATTTAAAGAAATCCCTTTAATAGTTATTGTTTATTCTTACCGGATCACCGGACTTGTAAATCGAGGTCTTAATAAGTTCATGACTTGGTTCGTCTAAAAGTCTACATATAAGATATAGAAATAACTAAGGATTTACAATCATAAATAAATTTTAGATTGTGAGTTGGCTCATTCGAAGGTCTATGTAAACGTAGAAAGAGTAGAAGACCCTTAAATATATCTAAATATAGACAAAAATACCTTTTGAAAAGTCCAGACGCATACAAAGAACACAAACATTCGCACCCACACCATAAATAAACTAGTAAACCTAAAAAATCGTTACGCAAGCAATTTTTTCTCTGAACTTACAATCGACAATATTTACTCTACAAATTATTTCACACGTCCGCCGCACTTGAACCTACAACCATTTAATTGGGAGTTTATCACACAACAAGTGTACTATTAAAAAAAGTTCTTTGGTCACTATGCAAGCAATTGTTTGTGAACTTTTAATAAGTTCTAATAAAAGTTTTTTTTTTTTTTCCTTTTCTTTATTATTATTTTTTTTGGGGGTAACCATAGCTCCAGACCTACTTTGGCCGACTAATCCACATGATTCGAAGTTGAAAATTTTGCACAATAAAAAATGAAATGAAGTTTAAGTGCCTATCGAGTCAAGTGATTTGTTCAACTAGACTCTTTGGATCATAAGCATAAATTGGTTATCAGTTGTGCTTGTAACAGTAAAACTGAAGAGTATGTTAATTTAGAGAACCAATAAATCTCTATGCAAGTTTTGATTGAAAATCATTATTGTGGATGACAAAAATTTCATTGACGCATTCTTTTATATCGCAATCAAAAGTTAGAAAATTTTGTATAATCAAACAAAAATAAAAGTCTAGAATTGACCTTTTTAATAAATTTGCGCAACCCAAATGTTACGTTTATGAATGAAAGAAACATAGACCACAAATATATTCTTGATCATATTATTATGAAAGCAACTACAATAATACGAGCGACACTATATATATTTGTAGCAATTGTGAATTTTTTTATAGCAATCAAAAATAAAAACACAATGACTAGTTCAATATCTAGCGTATTTTTTCTATTCCTAATATTCACAACGTTTGCCTCTTCCACTTCTTCTTTCAATAATATTCATAAATGCTCTGAGAAAGAGAGTGAAGCTTTGCTTCTCTTTAAAGATAACCTTTTATCCATCAATTACACAAACGATTACCTAGATGATTACTGTCATGATTTGGTTTTTGATTATCATCCAAAAATGATGAGCTGGAATACAAGTACTGATTGTTGTAACTGGGATGGAGTTAGATGCGACAACTCCACCGGTGACGTCATCCGTCTCGATCTCCATTGCGGAATGCTACAAGGTAATATTCATCCTGACATCTCCCTCTTCAACCTCACACACCTTACTTATCTTGATTTGGGATATAACAAACTTAATGGGACATTGCCATCTTGGCTGTTTACTTCCCCCTCTTTAGAGTAACATGTTCAGTGGAAATGTTCCTTTTGAGTCATTTGCTCTTCCATCATTAAAAGAGTTATACCTCGATAGCAATCAATTGACAGGCCAAATTGATGTGCAAATGTTTCGACAACTCACCAACCTCACTGAACTGTACCTTTCATTTAATAATTTTAGTGGTGAATTGGAGTTGGATACGTTGTTATCAAGCCTCACAAACCTTGAATATCTCAGTCTCTCTTACAGCGGTTTCTCTGTTACAACAAAGAATGCCAATCATTATGTCAACCCTCGTTTTAGGTTCTTATTTTTGGCCTCTTGCAAGCTAAAGGTGTTTCCGAATTCATTTCGAGCCATGAAACAACTTGGTTACTTAGATCTCTCTAGCAACGAAATCCATGGCCAAATTCCTCATTGGGCAGGGGAGATTGGAGGCAATGAGTTATGGCATTTGAATCTCTCACATAACTTCATAACAGGCTTGCCACAATTTCAATGGTATGGATTAGGTTCCCTATATCTCCAGTCCAACTTGATTGAGGGGCCATTTCCTCCATCAATTTGCAGCATGAGTGGTCTATGGTATTTAGATATGTCCAATAATCGCTTTGGTGGATTGATTCCACAATGCTTTGGAAATATCACCTCATCTCTTGAAATGATAGATATGGGGAATAATAGCTTTCAAGGAACAATTCCAAATGTATATGGTGATTGTGGAAGTTTAGAAGGGCTTATTTTAAAAGGAAATCAATTAAGAGGAGAGGTGCCAAGTTCCTTGTCCAAATGTCGATTCTTGAAAGTGGTTGATTTGGGAAACAACCACTTGAATGGTACATTCCTGGTTGGTTAGGAGATCTTCCAAATTTGCAGGCTCTTGTCCTCAAATCAAACAACTTTCATTGTCACATTCAACCCTCTTCAACTGTTGATTCTCCTTTCCATGTCTTCGAGTTCTTGACTTATCTCATAATGGGTTTGTAGGACAACTCCTGCAAGATATTTTCAAAATTTCAATTCAATGAAGAATGTGGTGAAAACAGCACAAAACCAGAATATTTGTCCATGGGTAATAAGTATTACTCATTCGTTGTTGCGGTGAAAGGGTGGATCGAGATATTCCAAGACTTTTGTTAGCCTAACTATTATTGATTTATCAAACAATTATTTTGAAAGGGGGATACCAGAAATAATAGGAAGTTTGAGTTCTTTGAAAGTGCTAAACTTGTCCCACAATAGCCTTAATGGTCGAATACCAAACTCTCTTGGTAAACTATCAGAGATTGAATCATTAGACCTTTCTTGGAACCAACTCACAGGAAATATCCCTCAAAGCCTTGCAGGAATCAAGGGCCTTGAAGTCTTAAATCTATCACAAAACCATCTTGTGGGCGATTCCAGAAGGAACACAGTTCAGCACATTTCAAGAGAACTCATTTACAGGAATTTGGGGCTCTGTGGGTTTCCACTGCCCAAAATTGCAGTGAGAATGCACACAAACCACAGCTTGAAGTAGAAGAACATCATGAGGAGGAAAGTGGGTTTACGTGGGAAGTGGTGATGTTGGGATATGGGTGTGGAACATTAGTCGGATTAGTGATGGGATATCTCATGTTGTCAACAAGAAAAGTGAAATGGTTCAATGCAATTGCTGATGCAGCAGAGAGTTTGGTCTTGAAGAAGAGGAAGAGAAGACATGTTTACATCGGGAAATGACGTTAGATAATGAAAGGTATGCTTTTTCACATGATTTCTTATTTCATCAATTTTTTCAAAATGTCTTACCCTATGAATTCTCTTGGTCTTAAAAAAATTATTATGCAGGTAAAGGAGTTTGAGGAGGGCTGGGACCTTCTGAATTATGCAGTCGTATATCAGCTTTTGAGGAGGGCTGGGACCTTCTCTTGGTAATATCTGATTATTATGACGTTAGATAATCAGTGCAGAATTTTAAGATAATTATGACTTATTTATCATTTAATGGGATTATCTGTAGGCAATATCTGATTTCTCCACATAATTTTTCAGATATTTTTGCTTGGGGCATTGGCAAAACTTGGGGCTGCAGTGGTAACTTATCCTCTTTTAGTTGTAAAGGTAAGTACTTGTCATTTGAGCTTTTTTTTAGAGCAGCAAAATAATAATTATAATGAAACATACATCAATTTCTGAAATCAGTGACTTGATTTAGACCCACTAATATCTGTAATCGACACATTAGGACTCAAGACTGACTGATTCCATCTTCAAAAATCTAACTCAGATGTTAATAGTCGAACTAGGGGTGGAAAAATGGCGGTTTGGGCAACAGGCAATTTTTTGGTACTTGCTGAAACTGGTCGGGTTGGGTTGTGGAACATTTTTTAGCCAAAAAATTTTAGCAAAATTTATATTATTGCAACAATAACATTAATGTTTGAGTAAAGTGATTTAGGATGTTTTATGCATAAAAGATTCACTTTAGATGACTTTCTTCCTGTTTGACCAGTTGGGGTATCGACCCAGTTAACCCGTTTCTCTTTAAGTTATCTTTCAATTAAAATGTTTGACTTGATGACTCGTTGGAGATGAAACAAAACCCGAAGCGACCCATTCATAAGTAAATGGGTTGAAATGTTCATCTCAAAACAAAAGTGTTGCCAGTTTTATTTTTTCTGTTACACCACCCCAGTATATAAAGAAACATTAAACTATCTGTATTTTGCAGTCAAGACTTCAGGCAAGACAAGCTATGGGGTTAGACAAAAAACATGAGTACGAAGGTAAATGTGATTATGAAATATGCAAAAGTTACTAACCTCCCACAAAGATCGCATATTCACACAAATCCTGTTTTCGTTCATTAACACCGGATGAAATTCTAAAGATGATACGCTACGAAGGGCTCCATGGCTTTTACAAAAGGATGAGCACAAAGATTGTACAAAGTGTTCTGGCTGCAGCCTTTTTGTTCATGGTAAAGGAAGAACTTGTGAATGGTGTTCGGTGGATGCTATTGAAGGATGCAGCTAAAGTTAAACCCTGTTTTCGTTCATTAACACCGGATGAAATTCTAAAGATGATACGCTACGAAGGGCTCCATGGCTTTTTCAAAGGGATGAGCACAAAGATTGTACAAAGTGTTCTGGCTGCAGCCTTTTTGTTCATGGTAAAGGAAGAACTTGTGAATGGTGTTCGGTGGATGCTATTGAAGGATGCAGCTAAAGTTGTGAAATCTAAATCTCCTTAGCCATATAGTAACACAAACCACCCTCTTCCATTTCCACACGAAATAATAGTAAAATTTGTTTGTACGAAATAATTGGATTGGTGATGTGATATCTTATGTTGTCAAGCACAAGACCAAACTGGCTTAGTGCAGTTGCTGATGCAGGGGAGTACATGATCGAAGAGCCGAAACAAGTGAACAAGAGTTTATATGAGAAAATGAAGCTAGTTTATGAGAGTTATGTATTTGATGTTTTCCCATTGCGCCAAATTGCGCAAAATCATTAATACTATGATTTGTTCCTTTTTTTCTTCCATATTTTCTGATGCAGATGGAATCTTTTGGCTGGAAGTCCTGAGATATATAGCTGCTAATATTGTAGTAGTGGATATGCTGTTATAGTTTATTTATGTTATTGAGCTTATTAGTTAGCCTTGAAGACAAATGATATTTGTGTCTGATGGTCTTCTGAGCAAATAACACACGGTTACATCTTTTTAGCCATTTGTTATGATCTATAGAAGAAGCTAGTGTACATTTTGTACTTATCTGTTACAGCAGTTGTGAGATATAATTACGAGATTGGTTGACAGTTTCATTGATAACCTGTTTCATATATTTGTTTCTAAGTGTAATTTTCCATACCTCAAATTGATTAACCATAAACAGGTTCATGTTAATTCATATGCTGACAGCGTGTAATTGAAAGCAATTCATGAAAACATACCCTCCTTTTTCTTTCCCAAATGTCAACCTGCCGTGCCTCAAACGTTCAGAAGTGAGCTTTATGAATGCTCCTTTTGAGATATCCAGGTTTTAAACCAGCACTCGTTTTTCTTTTCCTTTTGAGATGTGCCTCAAACATTACACATAGGAAAAAGATTGGGAGACCTAAAAGATATGACTAATTTTGTGCCTAACTTATGTGTCATTACCTTCTTGGGTTGTGAAGAAGTGGGTCCGGTTAAAACAACCAATGAATTGTTGACACACATATTTAGGCACAAAATTAGGCATAAGTTTTAGGTATGTCAATCATTTCTCTTACACATAAGATTCAATTTTCTCATTTCACTTTATTTTCATTCGTGGAAAGCAGTTGCAATAAATAATGTCTAAACATCATATAATTTAGTCAGGTTAAGTTTCAAAAAATAACATCAGATGAGAAAAACGTTTAAAGTAGTTGAATGAAAAGCATTATTATTGGAACAAAAAAGGCTCAAAACTCAATCAAAGTCAATGGAGAGTATCTTTTATGCACGGTGTTGTTTTATGACTAGATAAAAATTAGAAATGAAGTTTGCGGAATTGCACAAACCACAAGAAAAAGCTATAATCAAAGGCCTTGTCCATACCACATGATTTGATGAGCGAGTATTCCATTAGCATGTATGTACCTTGGGATCAATTAGGAAAACTGTTTTTATTATATTCCTTGGCATCGGGTCTGTCGAGCAAGCGAGCAATGCATTTCATATACTGATTTCTACTGTATTTGTTTACATACTGTGTAAAACATGAATTTTTAAGAAAATCACATATATGAAACCGCAAAGTAACTTTATTGCCTAAAACAAGTCGAAACAACTCAAATTCAAGTAAATATAAGCACTACGATGATGGCAAAACATGTGGCAAAATGGAATGATTCTCCCCAACCATACTCGTAGAAAGCTTGTAACAAGATCATAGTATTTGTAACTTCAACTGAGCTACTGTCGTTTCCTGATGAGCAATAAAATAAATAAAATTTATGACAAATTATTATCTGTGATCTGTATTATTATGATATGCAAAAGTAAGCATACCTGCAACTGGCGACTTGAAGCAAATTCCCGGAACAGTACATTGCTGAAACAAAGCAGCCAATTTTGATACCAAATAAGAACCAACACAATGAGAATGATTATAAATAAAAATATTACCTGTGAAACAATGCCCAAAGAAGTTTTGTGTCAACTCTTGCAGCATCAGTAATAGTCGAGGGAGGTGTGAAGCAAAACCACTGAACAACCATAGCTTTTTAAAGACTCTGCAACCTACATCGATCTTCAACATGACGAGCCATCATATTTTCCAACTTTTACTTCTCTTGATATTGATAAAACCCTGTTAAAGTGAACAGAATGCAAAGGATGAGCCCAACAACACAATGAGACAACGCAATCTATATTGACATATTCATATATATAGAACCTCTCAATAATTTCTTCAAAGCTTCCTTTTTCAAATTGCCATTTGAATCAACTCCAGGAGAAAATGGAAGGTATACATAGCAGAAAGAAAGATCTTATAACTGATATGAACACTGCAAACACAAATGCATGAAATACAAGCATTACAAGTTGTGACAGGGAACAAACAGAGATGATAAACTCTCATATGAAGAACTTGAGATTACTATTAGTATAATCATTGAGGTTAGTCCTCACTAGAGAGTTTCAACAAGGCAATGTTAACAACTAATCATGAAATAGTAGCTAAAAGATTGAACTGAAGATCAAGAGATCAAAATAAAGCAATAATTCCCCAAAGATTCACCTGCCATTCAGCCGTAACTCCATCATATGAACAAACAGATCAATGTAACCGTGGCGTGCAAGCTGAGATGCATATATTCCAACCAAATCTTGATTCTTCATAGGGTCCAATGCATTGCTTGGGTAGAAAGTGTCCGCAATCCCTGAACCAAATAAGTCAATAGCTGATGTCAATAAACGAAAAATGAATCATGAGTTCGAACCATATACTAATTGGTATAAAACATACCAATTATGTAAGTCACAATTAGATTACTTTAAAACACACATCCAAACAAAGAACACGAGTCTTAAGTTAATGATATACCATCATCCTCGGCATCATAGTCATCCATCTTCAGTTCTTCTAAACTTGTGCTGCTTCTTGCTTACCCTACATGAGGCAATAATCACCTGTATGCTGTTGTCATTTCCTGAAATGTGGTAGCTATATATGAGACGTTAATCAAGATAACCAGTTTACACATAAGTATTCACTTGTAAATAGCCAACCAAATTGAACAAAGCGGTGCCGGATAGAAAGATTATGGCAGAGTAAGCCCACATTAAGAGTGAAGCTATTAAATAGACAGCAGACAACCACCAAGAATCATGGTGCAGATAAACAACACGAGTAACCTCACGAGCAGTCTTCAACAATAAACATACCAATAACCACACAGCTAGCCCACGGAAAAAACCCTGGTAAATGAGTGTCAAAACAGAGCGATTTTAGTAACAGATTCACACATCAGCTGCAACCATGAATTCGTTTATTCAGATAGAAAAACCAGGAAGTGCTAATTTCACTAGAAACACCGTGACATCCCTTCTACAACAGACAAAAGTCATACAAATAGAAAATACAGGAAGTGATATGTTCACTAGAAGCATTGTCAAGCCTGTTTTACAGGTGCCCAAAATTTTACATCGTCGCTAGCTTAGTTTTAGATAGTGACATATTGACAGATTACCATTAGACATTATAACCTTGAACTAAAGCCAATTTAATCAGACAGTAATACTCTACATCATCTCTTCTCAGTCTTAATTCAACCACTATCAAGCTATCAGCATTATAAAATTTGAAGTTCAAATAAACTGCAGATCGTTCAAATAAACTGAAGTTCAAGGAAAAAAAAAGACTTTGAAATGAAATTACCTTATGCTTGCAGAGGGCGCGACGTAGATTTGAAAAGCAACCATTACAAACAATGGTGAGAGGTGCGTATGCAGTTGTCACTTCCCCATCCTTGGTTTTGTAACACACTCCTTGGACTGTTCCGTTTTTTTCAAGTAATGAAGTTACAGTCCCTTGTTAAAGTTTAACACTGATAACAAAAAGATTCAAAAAAGCTTTTTATCAGTAAACTGATATGAGTATGAATAATGTTACTTGGATGTATTGAGGGTAAAGAAAGCATACTTTGGAAGAGTTGCAGCTTTCTCCCTCATCCGCTGAATAAAACGCCCATTGTGAAAGCTTCATCCAGATATATCAGAGTCGAATTCTTCCAATGGATAAGAAAGTTTAGTGTTTTTACCATCCATATAAATGGCATATCCAAATACCTGTTGAGCCTCAATTCCATCCACACAATCTGCAATATCTCAACAATAAGACATTTGTAAATTTAAGGTTCAAGAAGTTGCATAATTAGGCGTAAGGTAACAAAGTGAAATCTTACCGTCAAGACCGAACTCAATTAGTTTCAGATAACCTCCTGGTTGAAGAAGTTCACCAACAGTTGTATGAGGTTCGGTCAAGTCCCTTCAATCACATGAACTCGACGTCCATCCTAATTAATTTAAGCAAGTATTCTCAAGTAGTTAAGCTTAATTTGCAAGTTATCAAAACTAGTGAAAAACTGTAATCAATTGATACGAAAAAGGGGTTTAAACTGTAATCATGCCTTTATCTAAACAAGCGATCACAAGATTGTTGTAGTGTAATGCATCTTGGAACTCCAATGGGATATGAGAAAAGAGCTTCTCACCTTGTGATATCCCATGAAGCTTAGCGGTGAATTCCAATAGATATGAGTAATCGAGTTCCTTTGGCATGTAGGGCCTTTCCCTTATAACCCATTCCATCACCTGAAACAAATTCAGAGGAATACAGGCTCAGAATTCATTTCACAAATTCAATGGATTTTTCCAGTTATTTTGTGGGTATCACATATATGTTAGGGGGTGTTTGGAATTGCTTCTTAACACTTTGTTATCTGCTTGTTGCTTTCTGATGACACAAATAAGTATTTCAGTGTCTTGATAGAAGCAAACTACTTATGATTATTCTTATTTGAGGGTTGAGAAAGCAGTATCCTGTTCTGATGATATTACCTAGAAAATTGTTAAATTAGCAGAATTTTCAAACACTCCATTGCATTCTGTTAAGTCTTATTATCTACATTGCTTATTTCCAAAGCATAAGCAGTTTTGATAAACAATCCCAAACGCCCCTTAATGTTGATTCTGATATACAACTTCTTTCAAGACACAAACAAATAAATGGAGGTGGATTCCTATTAAAACCTGAGGGAATTTTTTTTTTTTTTTTTTTTTTTTTTTTAAAGAGATCAAGACTAGTATATCTTTTCCACAACGAATTCCTAAGACCTACATGCTTAAGGGGAACTATCCAGAAACAACTAGGGATAGAGATGTTATCTATATAAGAAAGGAAAGGGTCAACTTTACGAGAATATCGTCGCTATAGAACTGGATAACTACTACGTTAATGGGAAGATCGATCAACATCCTCGCATCACCACCCTATTTATTAAATAAAAACACAACATAACTATGTACTCAAACTTCCGTTTTCATGAATGCTATATGAAGATGCTACTATTTCTCTATTTCTATTGATAAAAATAACAATTCAAAACAACGTAATATCGTATATTAGGTCCATATTTAAATACACTCATGCCAAAACTTAGTAATCTCATATCATGCTGCCTAAAAATGAGCTAAAAAGACTAGTTTTCACCAAAATTAAAGACGGATAATAGAAAGCTAGAAATTCAGACTTTTTCAGTTAGGCATTTACACAAACACCTTGTCTGCATTACCTCAAGCCCACGTTTATTAAACCCCTTTTTACGTAACCGATTAATAGCGAAAAATTCGTCCGTCTGTGTCACGTATAATATTTAATAAACTGTAATCAATTGATACGAAATGATAGTCATACATAACAAATACAATACGTGCCCTAATTTCAAAATACATAAATCCAAACCCTAACTTACATAATAATATACCTGATTCATAATGACAGATAGATCCGAGTGAAATCGCATAAGGTGATTGACCAATTCGCCGCCATTTCCGTAACCGCCGTGAGTTGTGACGGCGTGATGTTCCGCGACGGTGAGTAAATCGGTGAGGGACTATTTTTGCCAAGTCATGAAACTTAAGAATTAACGCTTTGCAAATATTGTTCAACGGCCTTTAGTATATATAGAACGTAGCTTGAAACCCGCGACGCAATGATTATAAAAGCGTTGTTTAAAACGACACTTAAACCTCGCCACTGTTTTTTAAAGTTGCGAAAGATTATTAATCTTAAGCGACTTACTTCAGAACGACACTGAACCTCAAAAAAGCATTAATTTCAAGAAAGTTTGCATTTAATGACTTGTTAAATAGTATTGCATTTAATGCACTTGTTTTGAAGCAACCATGTACGCTAAATATTTAATGCACTTGTTAAATAGTATTGCATTTAATGCACTTGTTTTGAAGCAACCATGTACGCTAAATAGTATATAAAGATTTTGAAGCAACCATGTACGCTAAATATTTAATGCACTTGTTAAATAGTATTGCATTTAATGCACTTGTTTTGAAGCAACCATGTACGCTAAATAGTATATAAAGATAATTGCATTATCAGTCTCTATAGATATCAGTCACAAAAAGTCTTTTATTTTGTAGTGAAAACTCGATCAAAGTCAATGGAAAGTATCTTTAATGCATTGTGTTCTTTAAGACTAGATAGAAATTTGAAATGAAGTTTGGAAAATTGAACAAACCACAATAAAATGCTAATCAAGGGCCTTACCCATACAATATTACAATGGGATCAATTAGGAAAATTGTTTAATTATATTCCCTGGTATTGGGTTCGTGGAGCAAGTGAGCAATGTTGGACCTTGAAATAAAGAAGCACAATAGTTAGATATAATCTATAATGGCAAATTATAGTAAGTTTGGCCCCATTTTCTATTTGTCGGTAAATCAAAACTCGTATTTTGATTCGATATCCGTTGAGTTAGTTTATTTATTCGCTCTACATGAGCGGGATGCAATGTGATTGAATTCTAATTTTTCAGTTTGTTGTTATTTCTTAGTGTATGTGCCATTTCACTTGTTATTTCTTAAGTTAAATGTAGAGAACTAGGATTATGTGCAGGGTTGGTCCGGTCTCTGATGCCTTGAACGAGTCGATCAAAAAATGACCCTTTTAAACTAATAATATGCTATGTTTTAGAGGTTTGGAACTTGGTGGGGCTCATCTTATGTCGATCAATTTTATTTAATACATAAGTGATTACGTATTGGGAGGCCAACCAACTATTAAATTTATTTTTTTAGATCATTCATTTCTAAAAACTAACTTATAGGCAAAACATTTATGTGTTTGCTTTTGTTTATACCAGTTTTGATTAATTTTTTCACAAAAATATTTGAAACAATAAGAATAAAACTAAATATAGCATATTAAAACAATAAAAATAACTATTGTAGTCCATGTTTTGAGTATGTAGTTTCCAAACTAACACATGATCAAATAATAAAACATTCAAAAACTAATTATGTAGTTTGCAAAATTTCCTTAAGACATTTTTCTACCAAAATGTTTGATTATTTTTCCAAAATACTCATAAATAGTTTACTTCATTGTGAGGAACGTACTTTTAAAAACCCATTTGGCCCCTAAAGACTAACATGACAACTTTTAAAGGAATTGAACCGCCATTTGAACCCCTCCCAAAAGCTACAAAGTTACAAAACCACCGTTTGAACCCTCTATCAACCCTTTTGAACCTCTCTCATCCAAATTCACATCAAGCTTTATCTTTATTATAACATAAATTGCAAGTTGATTAAAAAATAGATGAATGTGGGTTGTGATTTTAGATTACGAGTATTCACTATTGGGACTACCAGAAGATAGTATTGAGAGGGAAAGAGTTAAACATGAAGTCCACACCAGGAGTGCACGTAGGCTTGAAGAACTTTATTTCAAAAACGGTGGAATATACATCAAGCTTGGTCAACATATTGGTCAACTGGTAGGATAGGACCTACTAACCTTTTTAATGGTGTCGGAATTTAAGTTTCGTATGTGATGATTGGATTCATAGTATATGTAGTGTATGCGGTTAGCTAAATGGAATGTTCTCATTTAGGAATATTTGGTACCTCAAGAGTACATTAAAACATTAAGGGAGTCGATGTTGAACAGATGTCCGACCTCTTCTTATGATCAAGTGTGCCAAGTTGTCAAGAAAGAGCACCTGAAGAGGTATGTTTACCTAATCTCACTTTGCTCTTACTTTTGTTTTAGTTATTTTGAGTCATAGAATTTATAAAAAAAAAAAAAAAAAAAAAAATAAAAACTATTTACTTTTACAGATATTTGATGAGTTTGACCCAGTCCCCATTGCAAGTGCTTCCCTTGCTCAAGTTCATGTTGCTCGAACTCATCAGGGCCAAAAAGTTGCTGTGAAGGTTTCAAGTTCTTACTATGAACTAATCTTGTTTTTGGGTTCCTTTCAACTTGTTTTGTTAATGGCTTAACTCATTTAATACTTTATTCATGTTTCAGGTACAATATATGCACATGACAGATACTGCAGCTGCAGATTATGCAACAGTCGAATTCATTGTCAACACTTTACATAGGCTCTTTCCTTCATTTGATTACAGGTTTATTTGTTAGAGCTTACCGCCTATCTTATTTTTGTTATTCAACTGCTATTTCTTTTTTGCATGTGTTTATTGATGGGGATATATGGTAATAACCATAGTTGTGCATGGGTTATAATATAGGTGGTTGGTAGATGAAGTACACGATAGTCTACCTAAGGTCAGACATATTTTCAACCTGTTATCTTCTCATAGTTTTATGATGTCCTGCTACATGTGTGTATTTATGCAAACTCTTCTGATATGGTAGGCTATATATTCTTTGAAATAGTATTGTTGATAAGTTACAAAGATGATCAGGAACTTGATTTCTTAAATGAGGCCAAGAACAGCATTAAATGTATGGATAACTTTCGAAAGTTATCTCCTCATATTGCAGACGATGTGTATGCGCCTAAGGTATATTGGAACCTAAGTACCACAAAATTGTTGACCATGGAGTTTGTAGAAGGCGCAGAAGTCAATGACTTGGAGAGCATCCAAAAACTTGGAATCAACCCACATGACATTGCAAGGCTGGTAAGTATCTTTTCTCTGTACTACCAATTGGCTAGTTACAGCAGTTTTCCTGCTCGGAGCTATTATCCAATTCATGTCCCATGTTGTTTGTTGGTTAATACAGGTGAGTAGAACATTTGCTGAAATGATGTTTAAACATGGATTTGTGCACTGTGATCCACACGCTGCTAACTTGCTAGTTCGCCCACTGCCTTATTAAAAAAGGGGCATTTTTGGTAAGGCATTTTTGGTAATACCATGATTTTACTAGAGAGCTTTTAGTCAACATGGTTTAAGTTTTTTGTTGTTTTAATGTACTGCTTCCTATCTATAAGCTTATGAAGGGGTACCTTCTTGCAGAACGTATGATCACATTTGTCAATTGGGTTTCTTCAGGACCTCATATGGATCACAGCGTACATATACATCTGAGTACATTAAGCACAACAGGCAAATCAAAACAAAATATGAATTATATGAGATGACATAATAATGGATCTGTTTTTACTTTTAATAGTTATGTTAGAAAGTATTGTTTTGTTAAATAAAAAGCATAGACTTCTTCAATTGATCATTTGGCATTTAACTAAGCCTTTTTTCCCTTCATATATGCATTTTTTCCATACTTTATTTTCATGATGCGATGTTTTCCTTATTGATGCTGTTTAGTTGTTTACAGGAAGAAGAAACCGCAACTAGTACTGCTGGATCATGGTCTATACAAAGTACTTGACAATTCTATTAGGACCAACTATGCTGCACTTTGAAGGTGCACCATACAATTTCTTGAATATAAATGACTTTTATGCCATCTATTATCAACTATGCTTCGCTTTGAGCATCATTAACCTCTGACCTGTATGACTTGCTTACAGGCTTTAGTACTGGCTGATGCAAATGGAATAAAGGAAAATTGCTTGAAATTGGGTGCTGGTGAGGATTTGTATGCATTGTTTGCAGGATTCTTACAATGAGGCCTTGGAATAGGGTTATTGATCCTGCCGTTGATCATCTTGCCATTCAAGGCAATGCCAACACCACTCGAACTTCGGGTTAGCTTACATTATATGTAAAACCCTAAAAATCTAAAACGTGTGAAAGACCATTTTGCCCTTCAAGCTTAAAATTGTGAAATCACGATATTACGCCAATCTCAGTCAACTATGTTTATAACTTAACTAAGAAATAATAACTTGTGCAAGATAAAATAAATAAAAATAAATTGACTTCCACTTATGCCTACCATGTGAATATCACACAATATATAAGTTGCATAGACTACCTAATCATCTACAATGTTACTAGACACATATATTTGAAATAAAACTAACACACATGTAATTAAGGTAAATTGGTAGCATTGAAAGAGTCAATCATCCTCCCTTATTCACGTCCCAATGAAACGCCCAAATATTCTCCCCATCATTCCCTTTTATGCTCATTAAATCTCCTCATTTTAACCTACTTCCCATAATTCAAAAATCACACCTACAACCTATTTCTTCTCTACCAAAAGTGACGGCAAAAGGGCTTCACCCTCTTCCATTTTCAGTCGACAAAAGAAGGGTTCAAGAGAAGGCTCGTGGGCGTTGTATAGGGGCTGAGATCGTAGGGTATTGATTCGAAGGTCCGTTTGGTTTTGTCATTGGTTAATATTGCTGCTGTCGTGGAGTCTAGGACTCATAAGGAGTGCTTGGTATTGTTTTGTTTGATCTTGATCTTCCTCATTTCACGCATAAAAGGGTAACAACCTCACCTCATATTTCCCTTTTGTTTTTCTTTCTGAATCTGGTCATGTGATGCTTCCATGCGCATGATATATACACTTAGCATGCTACATAAAATAATAATACATGAATTGGTTTTGACCTTGGTTGGGGGTCCCCTTTGTGTCACGACATGATTAAAGAAGAAACATTGGCTAAACCTTTTTGTCACGTGAACCATAACATGAATATGTATTTATGTCGAATAGAGTGTTTGCATGAACCCTTGTTGAATCTGATTTTGGACCATCTCGACATGCATTTCTTTGTTATTATCAAGCCTTAATGAATCTAAAACAAGAGTATACACTTGGTAATTATTGGGTCGAATGGTACAAGGTCTAAGGTGTCGTTTTGATACATTTCATGGGCGTATATAATTACGATGTCGGGAGGAGTCTCGACACTAAAAAGGTTTACACAAAGGGTCGTATAATCTTGTACGAATCGGGTCCTAACGGTTGAAAACGTAAATATAATTCATGATTTAAAAGCTATGGCTCATTTGTATACCAGTACGATTTAATAAAGTTAAAGGATGAATTGTAATTATTGGGACGTAAGGTAGGATATGTTAGCATGACAACTAAATGGACTAAAGGAGTAAAATGAGCAAACCTGGTTATATTTACACTAAAGACCCTATACTTTGTGATAATTACACTTTAGACCCTAAACTTGTGTTACTTGTTATAAACGGTCCTTAAAGTATAATAACACTTTTTTCACTATTTTAACCTAATATAACTTTGATTATATCACTTATGACTAAATTTTCTAAATACGAAACCCGCTATTTTCGGAAGTTGCTAATTATAGAAATATCATATTTTATAAACCCGCCTAAAATAGAAAGTTACTAAAAGTGGAAACTCGATAAAATGGAAAGCCGTCTAAAATGAGTAATCCGACTTTAATAAGCGTTATCAAATTCATATAGGTTCGGACGGTGGATTGATTCATCGTGTGATCGTATTTCGATTTTTGCTTACTTCAAAACAAGGTGAGATATTCTATCCCTTTCGAGGGATTTCTCCCGACTTTTCGATCCTTGACTTTACTTCACTTATGATATCCCTTGCTATGATTTCCTTATGCTATGATCCTTTTGATATGATTCCGACTTAATCCTTTGATATGATTCTATTCGCTATGACCTTAGTTTGTTATGATTATGAACCTCTGATTATGAACCATCTGATATGAAACTTTGATATGAACTTTGATATGAACTCTGATATGAACTTTGATATGAACTTTGATATGAACTCTGATATGAACTTTGATATGAACCCTTATAATATGATATGAATATGATTTGACCCTTCAGTTTGATACCCGAGCCAAATATGTTTCCTAGTCGAAGGTAACTCGACCGTGTCATTGATGCACCAATGGCATGACTCCGGTGTGTCTGTTGATGATACACACCGTCCCCATTCGATATGATTATGAGCTCACTATATGTATATGATTTGGCCACTATGTTTCGGGGCGATGGATGCATCCTAGATATGATATGTTTCGAGGATTTGATCGATTGGAGCTTTGTCCGGTGAATGATGTCGGGTGCAATCCGCGTCTTCACAATTCGGGAGCTAGCTACTCCATTTGTTACCGAGGTCTCCTCCTATTATGTATGGTATTCCGAGGTCACCCTCCGAATACAATGGCTACTTATGATATGATATGATATGATATGTTTCGGCCTCGCAGATTGATAACCCTTACACTTTTGATAAACCTATATTGTACCTTCAGATTCCCCAACGCACCATAATCAGATTACTTGTTCATTACTCAATACCTTTATATGATTTACTTGTACCAAGATATAGATACTCCATTACATTGATCATCACACTTTCATTACGTTACTTGGCACTATGGTTCCATTCACGCATCGGGTTATTATATGTCATTGGATTGATTATGATATTCATGTTTATACGACTCACCGCTTATTTTGTATGATATGTATGTATGCGATATAAGATGTACCGTTGTCATCCGATGATATGCCATCTTATCGTTATGTGATCCTTTGAATTGTCTCGGTGACCATGCTACCGTGTAATCGTTAGTTTTGTCTGCTTATTATGTTTACTTGCTCGCTTAATCTCGTGGACTATGACTATCCGTTGTATCCTTATCTCGCTTGTTGATTGACTGCCATGTTTACATTTCGCTATGTTACCGTTTGCTTGGGTAAATGGTTCAACTTATGACGCCCGGCTTGTTAACTTGTTTAATTGCCTGCTATGTCCCTAATTCATTTAATTATAGTGTTCATATTGTATTCCTACTTGTTACGTGATGACTGCCATGTTTTTGACTGCCATTATGATACTGATTATGTTTTCAACTAAGGGTTTTGACCTGTGTGAATTGCCATGCTCACTTATTATTAATTGCTTCCGCTTTTCCTGTAGACATTTGTTTGGCTTGTATGTTTCCTGATTTCTTGAATTGATTGTATGACATATATGTTGTGTGGATGCTACGTCTGCTATGTTGTTTATGTTTCAGTTCTTGTATGTCTGGTTTGTATGTGCTTGTTTAATGTCGATGCTTTGCTTTGCTTCGCTCTCCTTGTTATCTGCTCGCTTTGGATATCTCAGATAATTGTGTTCGCAGGATCCTCATTGACTCATTGTTCTCATTTCACGCGACTTTGTTATCCGCTTCCTTTGTTTCATTTCGCTTATGCTTTTATTTAGCTTTCGCTTTGTTATATCTGCTCACCGGGCTTTTTAAGCTCACCGCATTTCTTTTCCTGCGGCGGTGTTAGGTTGAAGATGGGCTTTGATGGGTGAGAGTTGGATTATTTGGTGGACCAACCCTAGATACCTTATTATTCGGATTTATTTTGTTGGGCTATTGTTTGGAGATTTCATTTTATTTTAGACATATTGGATTTTGTATTTTTCCTTGTAAGTCATTCGTCTATATGACTCGGTATTTTATTCTTTAAGGCTTTCGCTTACAAAATTTTATTTGTATGTTCTGATATGACACCAGAATGTGACACTTCTACCCTTGTCGGGTTGGGGTGTTACAATTATGGTTTCGGAGCCCAGGTTTCGTCTTGTTGACCTTAGGATTGACCTGTGAGGACTGGGTAGACATTAGGCTTCCGTCTGTTATGATCTTCTCTGATTCGTTTGATTGTCGTTCAGATTTGACTTTGATATTCGTATGTCTTCATTGATTTGGACTTTCTCTTTTTGCATCGAATTTTGTTATTTTGTCTTCGCACATCCATTTGTGATCGGTAGATGGAGACTACCCGTGGAGCCGAAGATGATGGTGCCGACCTGCGTTCTTTAATCCCCGAAAATGAGAGGTTCGTGAAGCGAAGCCACCCGACCGCCGTCTTCTTGGAGACATTTGGATGTCTTCTGGAGGAAGCGGAGGATCAACCAAAGACGCAAAAGACGGAGACAAGATTCAACCGGTGGTTGCGAGATTCATCTACTTCATATGATTGAGCGCGACCGTGTTACTCCGATTTGTTTGTCATGCAATTGTGGCGATTTGATATTTTGCTATGTGATTTTGATCGGCATTGCTCTTCTTTGATTTGTTTAGAACTCGGTTTGAATCGTGAAGCGTTATCTTTGGCATTTTGGTAATATCTCGCTTTTCCTTTGAATCTTCATGTGAGTCCCGAGGAACCGCTTTACGCAAGTTGGTGGCCTTCTCCTTTGTGGTATGGTAAGTTGTTTGATGTAGTATATGTTGTATGTATGTGCTCGTCCGCTTTGGTATGTTACTTGTTATCTCGATGTGATATGTTTTGTGTGATATTGGCTATGTGGTTTGTCATGACCCGGATGTAATATGGTGACAATAAGGGCTTGTTATGTGATGCAAGTATTATGACCCGATCAACGTGATAATACCGAGATCATATAATTTGAACTTATTGGAATCATACGACATTTTGGGAAATGCACTGGGTTGGTACGTGAATGGAATATGACCTATATCCGTTATTTGTCACTCCTCATGTTCGATTGGAATTCTATACCTCTTTGTGAGATTCTCGCCGATATCTCGTTACGTGTAAGATTTGTACGCTTTGAAACCGATACGATTATGATCCAGATGAAACTATGGATTGCTACGTCGCTTTAAGCCATGCGTCTCAGTATCCTCTGCGACTTCAATTTTCGAGGACGAAAATTTTCTTTTAGAGGAAGAGTTGTAAAACCCTAAAAATCTAAAACGTGTGAAAGACCATTTTGCCCTTCAAGCTTAAAATTGTGAAATACGTATATTACGCCAATCTCGTCAACTATGTTTATAACTTAACTAAGAAATAATAACTTGTGCAAGATAAAATAAATAAAAATAAATTGACTTCCACTTATGCCTACCATGTGAATATCACACAATATATAAGTTGCATAGACTACCTAATCATCTACAATGTTACTAGACACATATATTTGAAATAAAAACTAACACACATGTAATTAAGGTAAATTGGTAGCATTTAAAGAGTCAATCATCCTCCCCCTTATTCACGTCCCAATGAAACGCCCCAAATATTCTCCCCATCATTCCCTTTTATGCTCATTAAATCTCCTCATTTTAACCTACTTCCCATAATTCAAAAATCACACCTACAACCTATTTCTTCTCTACCAAAAGTGACGGAAAAAGGGCTTCACCCTCTTCCATTTTCAGTCGACAAAAGAAGGGTTCAAGAGAAGGCTCGTGGGCGTTGTATAGGGGCCGAGATCGTAGGGTATTGATTCGAAGGTCCGTTTGGTTTTGTCATTGGTTAATATTGCTGCTGTCGTGGAGTCTAGGACTCATAAGGAGTGCTTGGTATTGTTTTGTTTGATCTTGATCTTCCTTATTTCACGCATAAAAGGGTAACAACCTCACCTCATATTTCCCTTTTGTTTTTCTTTCTGAATGTGGTCATGTGATGCTTCCATGCGCATGATATATACACTTAGCATGCTACATAAAATAATAATACATGAATTGGTTTGACCTTGGTTGGGGTCCCCTTTGTGTCACGACATGATTAAAGAAGAAACATCACTAAACCTTTTGTCACGTGAACCATAACATGAATATGTATTTATGTCGAATAGAGTGTTTGCATGAACCCTTGTTGAATCTGATTTTTGGACCATCTCGACATGCATTTCTTTTGTTATTATCAAGCCTTAATGAATCTAAAACAAGAGTATACACTTGGTAATTATTGGGTCGAATGGTACAAGGTCTAAGGTGTCGTTTTGATACATTTCATGGGCGTATATAATTCTGATGTTGGGAGGAGTCTCGACACTAAAAAGGTTTACACAAAAGGGTCATATAATCTTGTATGAATCGGGTCCTAACGGTTGAAAACGTAAATAGAATTCATGATTTAAAAACTATGGCTCATTTGTATACCTGTACGATTTAATAAAGTTAAAGGATGAATTGTAATTATTGGGACGTAAAGGTAGGATATGTTAGCATGACAACTAAATGGACTAAAGGAGTAAAATGAGCAAACTGGTTATATTTACACTAAAGACCCTATACTTTGTGATAATTACACTTTAGACCCTAAACTTGTGTTACTTGTTATAAACGGTCCTTAAAGTATAATAACACTTGTTTTCACTATTTTAACCTAATATAACTTTGATTATATCACTTATGACTAAATTTTCTAAGTACGGAAACCTGCTATTTTCGGAAAGTTGCTAATTATAGAAATATCATATTTTTAGAAACCTGCCTAAAATAGAAAGTTACTAAAAGTGGAAACTCACTAAAATGGAAAGCCGTCTAAAATGAGTAATCCGACTTTAATAAGCGTTATCAAATTCATATAGGTTCGGACGGATTGATTCATCGTGATCGTACTTTCGTATTTTTGCTTACTTCGAAAACAAGGGACAGATATTCTATCCCTTTTCAGTAGGGATTTCTCCTGACTTTTCGATCCTTGACTTTACTTCACTTATGATATCCCTTGCTATGATTTCCTTATGCTATGATCCTTTTGATATGATTCCGACTTAATCCTTTGATATGATTCTATTCGCTATGACCTTAGTTTGTTATGATTATGAACCTCTGATTATGAACCATCTGATATGAAACTTTGATATGAACTTTGATATGAACTCTGATATGAACTTTGATATGAACTTTGATATGAACCCTTATAATATAATATGAATATGATTTGACCCTTCGGTTTGATACCCGAGCCAAATATGTTTCCTAGTCGGAAGGTAACTGACCGTGTCATTGATGCACCAATGGCATGACTCCAGTGTGTCACGGTGATGATACACACCGTCCCCATTCCGATATGATTATGAGCTCACTATATGTATATGATTTGGCCACTATGTTTCGGGGGCGATGGATGCATCCTAGATATGATATGTTTCGAGGATTTGATCCGATTGGGGCTTTGTCGGTGAATGATGTCGGGTGCAATCCGCGCCTTCACAATTCGGAGCTAGCTACTCCATTTGTTACCGAGGTCTCCTCCTATTATGTATGGTATTCCGAGGTCACCCTCCGAATACAATGGCTACTTATGATATGATATGATATGATATGTTTCTCGGCTCGGGTAGATTTACGATAACCCTTACACTTTTGATAAACCTATATTGTACCTTCAGATTCCCCAACGCACCATAATCAGACACTTGTTCATTACTCAATACCACTTATATGATTTACTTGTACCAAGATATAGATACTCCATTACATTGATCCATTACACTTTCATTACGTTACTTGCACTATGGTTCCATTCACGCATCGGGTTATTATATGTCATTGGATTGATTATGATATTCATGTTTATACGACTCACCGCTTATTTTGTATGATATGTATGTATGCGATATAAGATGTACTGTTGTCATCCGATGATATGCCATCTTCATCGTTATGTGATCCTTTGAATTGTCTCGTGACCATGCTACTTGTGTAATCGTTAGTTTTGTCTGCTTATTATGTTTACTTGCTCGCTTAATCTCGTGGACTATGACTATCCGTTGTATCCTTATCTCGCTTGTTGATTGACCCGCCATGTTTACATTTCGCCTATGTTACCGCTTGCTTGGGTAAATGGTTCAACTTATGACGCCCGGCTTGTTAACTTGTTTAATTGCCCGCTATGTCCCTAATTCATTTAATTATAGTGTTCATATTGTATTCCTACTTGTTACGTATGACTGCCATGTTTTTGACTGCCATTATGATACTGATTATGTTTTCAACTAAGGGTTTTGACCTGTGTGAATTGCCATGCTCACTTATTATTAATTGCTTCCGCTTTTCCTGTAGACATTTGTTTGGCTTGTATGTTTCCTGATTTCTTGAATTGATTGTATGACATATATGTTGTGTGGATGCTACGCCTGCTATGTTGTTTATGTTTCAGTTCTTGTATGTCCGGTTTGTATGTGCTTGTTTAATGTCGTGATGCTTTGCTTTGCTTCGTTCTCCTTGTTATCTGCTTCGTTTGGATATCTCAGATAATTGTGTTCGCAGATCCTCATTGACTCATTGTTCTCATTTCACCGCGACTTTGTTATCCGCTTCCTTTGTTTCATTTCGCTTATGCTTTTATTTAGCTTTCGCTTTGTTATATCATTCACCGGGCTTTTTAAGCTCACCGCATTTCTTTTCCCGCGGTGTTAGGTTGAAGATGGGCTTTGATGGGCTGAGAGTTGGATTATTTGAGTGGACCAACCCTAGATACCTTATTATTCGGATTTATTTTGTTGGGCTATTGTTTGGAGATTTCATTTTATTTTAGACATATTGGATTTTGTATTTTTCCTTGTAAGTCATTCGTCTATATGACTCGGTATTTTATTCTTTAAGGCTTTCGCTTGTAAAATTTTATTTGTATGTTCTGATATGACACCAGAATGTGACACTTCTACCCTTGTCGGGTTGGGGTGTTACATTATATAAGGCAATGCCAGTGACCCTCATGTTAATCATCTTCCCCATTTCAAAGTTTTTGGTGTATCTCGTATTTTGACTCCCAATTAGTCATGTCCTTCAATTTAAATAATCAATCACATGAAAATTTAACATACAAACTGCTCCTTATGTCGCGTGAAAAAGTACATGAACATATATAGGGTAATCTGTTTAAGGTTAAGTCACTTAAGTGGGAAGTTTTTATGTGGTTTAGGTATTGTCTTATATTTAAATGCTCTCTTGTTTATGAAAATTTAGCATCTGCATCTTGAAACCCAAGTGTTATGGTTCTATTAATTAATAGAATCTTTTTTATGTTTTGCGATGTATGCTTCCTATATTTTCCTCAAATCACGTAACTTCGCATAAACCGCCATGTGTCATCCTTCTAATGTTAAAGACTAATGATTGCTTGCGATCATCAATAACGCTTTGGTATGTATTTTGCCAATCTAATTTTGTTATTGTCTTTCCAGATCCACATAATATCTATAATAATGGTGAGAATTTGATGTTTGGGTATTACTTTTCGACGATAAAAGACCCTCTGTGGAGTCTTTCATTATTATAGGAAGAGTTTCTTCGAGGCACCGATTGAGGAAAAGTTGTCACGCAAAATCTCTCTTTAGCTTGCTACATGTTTGGTTGGAGGAGATTTCACTCAAGCCCGCTTTTCTCATTATGCAAGTAGCGTTGTGGATACTCCAGTTCCGCATGACTTTGGCTCGGTGAACACAATATCATTTTATTAGCTTATATAGAAGACATAAATCATGCCGAAAGAAATCGTTGGTGTTCATCCTTGTTGATTTTTGATTCAAAAGTAGTGCATTCTTTGGCTTCAAGCCCTTTCCTAACCCGTAATAGTATGGAAATCCAATAAGTGCTACAACAGTACACACATACATGAATGATTTATTATATAGGCTAAATTCTTATTCTTTCTAGATGAGTATAGATGATGATTAGTGTAGTTTTGTGCCTCGTATCCTCAAAATATGAGATGTGGATCTATGGTATTATTTTTAGAAATTGTCACGATATATTAATGAGTTAAATTCATGAAGCAATGCATATTTATGAACCAATAGCTTATGTTACATGACATTTGCATAAGACTAGGCGCACCAAGGTCGGACGACCAAGTCGCCAATCGGCCGGGTTAGTCGGCCGTGGTGTGGTTGTGTCGGTCGGAAGAGGGATTTGGTCGAGAGGACGATCAGTTGAGGCTTGTATATGTGTTTCAAAAATCCATCTGTTCGGTTGGTAACTTTTAAAAATTTAAACCCTTTTACCCTAATTTATGTACACTTTATATACTTTCATCAATTTTTTTTAAATGGTTGGTTCGCTTCCTAACCAGCGGCATCATCTTCATCATAAAAAATGTTATCATTTGTGTGTTGAGAGATTGAAAATAGTGTGTATTGAAATTAAAAATGTAGTGGATATATATAGGGAAAAAAAGATGGTTGAAAAAAAAAAGAAAAAAGAAGACGAATGTCGCTTTGGTGTGGTAAAAAGTCGTTCATAAGTCGTCGGAGAGAGAAGGCTAATGTGACATGAGCCAAGTCTAATTGCAGGTACATGCCCAGCAGATAAGTTGAGCCACTAGATGAAAGGAGTGACTGATGAATAGTAGGCTAAGATGAGTTTATTTTAAAAGTCTAGACTAAGTAGACAAGAACATTAAATATAAATCCCCACCTCCAATTTGAAGTCTTCTTAAACCCTCTTATACTTCAAAAGAGTTGGTCATAAGCACTTGTCCCCCATAGACATTTCTTCCATCATTTTTACATCTTTAGTGCATTGACAATGACAGTATGATTTATTTGTTCCCTATGAAACTTCTTTCAATTATTCAACCTTTAATAAAATGCAAGCATAGCATTTAAAAGGTTTTTGAGCTCAACGTAAATTGGATTGTCATAAGTTATCGCTAGATTTCGTTTCTCTGTAGATCTAAGTCCACCTTGCTTATAAGACCTAACCCATTAGTTAAGTGGTTGTGAGTATAAGTTGCATCAAGAATGAACGGTGTTCAAGTCTATAAGTATAAAATGTTTGCGACCAGTTCACGTGAGGTGTAGGAGAGAGCAAAGTTAACCTTAACTTCATGAAAAGAAATCCAGTCAATATATTAATTCGTTTTGTTGAAGTTTCGAGACAATGGACATGTAAAATCGATGTCGAACTGATACATGTAAGTTCATTACCAGGTTTGTTTAAAAAGTCTCCATAGAAACAGAGAAAGAATATTATATCTGAGTTAAAGTCATAGATACAATAATGTATTGTAAGATTGTGAGTAAGTTCATTTGCAAAAGTCTTTGCACGCGTAGAAAGAAAAATAAACATTGACCCACCAACCCAAATCATAGCTTATAAATGAAACTATAGCCTGCTCATACTTTGTAGCAAATGTGAATGTTAAGTCTTTAGTAGTATCCTTTTTCGTATTTTTATTTTCTCCAGTTTTGCTCCTACCGCTTCTTTGAATACGAGTCATAAATGCTCTCATAAACAAAGTGAAGCTTTGCTTGCTTAAACATAACCTTTCATCCATTTACGACACATTATGAAAGTTGATAATTTTACAATTAAGCCCATAAAATGGATTTAAGATTAATCTATTTTCAAAAGTGTAGGCTCTAATCTTAAATTGTAAAAAACAATCAAAATATAACGTTATTTATACTTAATTTCAAAATTTGAAAACACGAGCTCCAAAAGTCATATATATTTTTTTTATTTAATGAGATTTAAATTATTCAATTGCATTTTTTACCACAATTAATTGAAGGTTGAATTTATAGACCAATAGACATGCTCAAGTTTTACAAATAGGCTAAATTAAGTTCTTCGATTGGTTCGATTAAGTCTTCGCTTTAATGAATTATCCAAAATCGCTTCCTTTAGTGTTTAAAGATTATTGTGACCACATAATTTTCAATGAATGATTCTTTTTTGTTGCAATCAAAAGTTAGAATTGTGCATAACTCGATAAGAAATTAAAATTTAGAGTCTATCAGTTTTGATAGACTTGTATAACCCAAGTGATACTTTTATAAATATAACTAGACCACAAACATATTATTGATTATTTATCTTCAAGAATATTATTGTAATACCAGTGACAATATACTTATTTGGTTTACAGCCTTTTTGGCCAACTAACGAGAAATGAAGTTGAAAATTTTGGACAATAAAAAATGAAATGAAGTTTAAGGGCCTATCGAGTTAAGCGATTTGTACAACCAGACTTTTTGGATCATAAGCGTAAATTGATTATCAATTGTACTAATAACATTGATTTAAGATCATTTGAGGACAAAAGATTATTTACATGGGATTAATCTTCACCCTTCATTTTTATTTGATCTAATTGATGAGATTAATCACAACAATTTAAAAAACCCACTTTCATTATTTTTTTTTCAAATATTAATATCTTTCTAATCGTTAATCGTTAAGCGAAAAAAAAATATCATTGCGAAGAGCATTTAATCATCTTTCTATAGATAGGCACTTTGATATACTTTCGACAATTTTTTTTCCCGTATTTTTCAATTTTTTTTTTTTTTTTACGTCACTGAAATTTGCATTAAAAAAATCGTATATTATTAAACACTAATTTGAATATCACATGTGATATTAGTGTTAAATCATATATGATATGTAATATCACATGTGATATTAGTGTAAAATCACATAAGATATACATATCATATCACATGTGATATTACATATCATATATGATTTAACACTAATATCACAGGTGATAATCAAATTAGTGTTTAATCATATATGATTTTTTTTTCATGCAAATTTCAGTAACGTAAAAAAAAAGAAAAAAAACGAAAAAACGTGAAAAAAATGGTTTTTTTTTCTTTTCTCGAAAAAAATAATTAAATGCCTGTCTATAGAAAAATAATTAAATGCTATTCGCGACGGTATAAATATTTTCGCGTAACGATTAACGGTTTAAGATATTTATTTAAATTATAAAAAATAAATGAAATAATAAAATGCTTCTAATCTTAGCCGTTGATTTCTTTTTAGATGTACGGTGGAGATGAGTCCCTTGGTATGTGAGAAAAGTTTAGTACGTAAAATAACTGTCATCAATAACATTAAAACCGAAGAGTATGTTTAGTCAATAAATTTAGAGAATCAAAAATCTCGATGCAAGGTTTGGTTGAAAAGCATTATTGTGAATGACAAAATTTTCACCGACACATTCTTTTAATCGCAATCAAAAGTTGGAAATTTTTGCATAATCAAACAAAAATAAGTCTAGAGTCTACCACTTAAATAAATTTCCACAACCCAAATATTACGTTTATCAATAAATTTCCACAACCCAAATGTTACGTTTATGAAAGCAACAACCACACTATATATATTTGTAACAATTGTGAATTTTTTATAGCAATCACAAATAAAAAACACAATGAGTAGTTCAATATCTAGTGCCTTTCTTCTTTTCCTAATTTTTACCACGTTTGCCTGTTCCACTTCTTCTTTGAATAAAAATATTCATAAATGCCCTAAAAAACAGAGTGAAGCTTTGCTTCTCTTTAAACATAAGCTTTGCTTCTCTTTAAACAGAGTGAAGCTTTGCTTCTCTTGAATGGTTAGATCTCTCTTACAGCGGTTTCTCTGTTACAACAAAGAATGCCAATCATTATGTCAACCCTGGTTTTAGATACTTATATTTGGCCTCTTGCAAGCTGAAGGTGTTTCCAAATTCATTTCGAGCCATGAAACAACTTGGTTACTTAGATCTCTCTAGCAACGAAATCCATGGCCAAATTCCTCATTGGGCAGGGGAGATAGGAGGTACTTATGGGTTGCAATATTTGAATCTCTCACATAACTTCATAACAAACTGGCCACAATTTCAATGGTATGGACTAGAAGAACTTTACTTGCAGTCCAACTTGATTGAGGGGCCATTCCCTCCATCAATTTGCAACATGAGCATGCTAGCGGTTTTGGATATGTCCAATAATAGCTTTGGTGGAATGATCCCACAATGCTTTGGAAATATCAGCTCATATCTTAGAATGATAGATATGGGGAATAATAGCTTTCAAGGTACAATTCCAAATGTATATGGGGATTGTGGAAGTTTAGAAGGGCTTATTATAAAAGGAAATCAATTAAGAGGAGAGGTGCCAAGTTCCTTGTCCAAATGTCAATCCTTGAAAGTAGTTGATTTCGGAAACAACCATTTGAATGGTACATTTCCTGGTTGGTTAGGAGATCTTCCAAATTTGCAGGCCCTTGTCCTCAAATCAAACAACTTTCATGGTCACATCCAACCCTCTTCAACTGTCGAATCCCCCTTTCCAAGTCTTCGAGTTCTTGACTTATCTCATAATGGGTTTGTAGGTCAACTCCCTGCAAAATATTTTCAAAATTTCAATTCCATGAAGAATGTGGTGAAAAACAGCACAAAACCAGAATATTTGTCCACGTTTGGAACGTATTACTCATTTGTTGTTGCGGTGAAAGGGGTGGATCAAGATATTCCCAGACTTTTTCTTGGCCTAACTATTATTGATTTATCAAAAAATTATTTCGAAAGGGGGATACCAGAAATAATAGGAAGTTTGAGTTCTTTGAAAGTGCTAAACTTGTCCCACAATAGCCTTAATGGTCGAATACCAAACTCTCTTGGTAAACTATCAGAGATTGAATCATTAGACCTTTCTTGGAACCAACTCACAGGAAATATCCCTGAAAGCCTTGCAGGAATCAAGGGCCTTGAAGTCTTAAATCTATCACAAAACCATCTCGTGGGGCGTATTCCAGAAGGAACACAGTTCAGCACATTTCAAGAGAACTCATTTACAGGGAATTTGGGGCTCTGTGGGTTTCCACTGCCCAAAAATTGCAGTGAGAATGCACACAAACCGCAGCTTGAAGCAGAAGAACATCATGAGGAGGAAAGTGGATTTACGTGGGAAGTGGTGATATTGGGATACGGATGTGGGACTCTACTTGGATTGGTGATGGGTTATTACATGTTGTCAACAAGAAAAGTGAAATGGTTCAATGCAATTGCTGATGCAGCAGAGAGTTTGGTCTTGAAGAAGAGGAAGAGAAGACATGTTTACATCGGGAAATGACGTTGGATAATGAAAGGTATGCTTTTTCACATGATTTCTTATTTCATCAATTTTTTCAAAACGTCCTACATCGGGAAATGACCTTCTGAATTATGCCATCGTATATCAGCTTCTGAGTTATGATGTTTGTGTTCTGTATCTTTGAATTATTCTTGTATGTAATACTAGTGTGTTGTTAGGATTTTAATACATATTTACATGGTCACTGGGTGATCGTGTATTGATGTTGTTGACGTTGGTGTAATTCAGTAAGTTTTTTATTATTTTGATGTCTATAAAATTGTAGACACTAGTGTTTGTTATCGAATTGTAAGGTGTGAAAAGGAAAGCATTATTAATAATGACTTGTCTTTTAGTATATTTAATTTGACCATCCAGTGTGTTCTTCTTCGATATGTTCTACATGTGTTTTAGCGTTTCATTATCTTCCCACCACCTGCTTGACGAGTGGATTATGAGACCAAAATTGCCACTGACCCTGCACTTGAATAATCATCTACATGAAATTTTATCATATACCTACTGCTCCTTATGTCCTGTAAAACGTGCCATGGTCCTTTTTAGGGTACCTGCAAAAAATGTGTCCTATTTACTGATGTAGGTTGAACGTTATGGTTGAAGCTGGACGTTCTGAGATGTATAGCTGCTAAATTTGTAGCGGATATGCTAGCTATAAAGTTCATTTATGTTATTGTGCTGTATTGCTAGCCTTGAAGACAAATGATATGTGTGTCCGAGCGTTACATCTTTTTGCCATCTACTTTAAATTGCCGGGTTTATTATTATCTTTTTATCCATTGACCAGCCAAGTCTTAACTTTTACCCTTAGGTAATCATGTTTTTGAGTGGTTGAACCTTCAATATAATTTTGCAAAAGGAAGAGAAGACATGTATATATCGGGAAATGACATTAGAAAATCAAAGGTTGTTGTATAAATTTTACTAGATGATCATAGTCGTCCAAGTATTAATATTGATTGTTATAAAATACCATAGTGTTGGCTATTAAGATTGTAACTTGAACAATTTGCTTTCTGCAGGTTCAAGAAGTCTTTGGTGAAGCGGGAATCTTGGGATTCTGGAAAGGCGTCTTCCCGACATTGGTTATGGTACTTGCTATTTAGCTTTGGCCCATGCTGTATCAACATCACTTCTTGACTTCTTGTCCACATTGTTTCAGCCAGGTCAGCAATCCTTCAATACAGTTTATGCTGTATGAGACCCTACTAAAGAAGTTGAAGCAGTGTCGTGCCTTAAGCAACAGTAACCAAAGTGTAACTGCTTTAGAGGCAAGTAACTGTTAGTATAATCACTGCAGAATTTTCAGATAATTATGACTTATTTATCATTTAATGGGATTATCTGTAGGCAATATCTGATTTCTCCACATAATTTTTCAGATATTTTTGCTTGGGGCATTGGCAAAACTTGGGGCTGCAGTCGTAACTTATCCTCTTTTAGTTGTAAAGGTAAGTACTTGTCATTTGAGCTTTTTAGTAGAGTAGCAAAATAATAATTATACTCAAACATACATCAATTTCTGAAATCAGTGACTTGATTTAGACCCACTAATATCTGTAATCGACACATTAGGAGTGGAAAAATGGCGGCTTGGGCAACAGGCAATTTTTTGGTACTTACTGAAACTGGTCGGGTTGGGTTGCCTGGAACACTTTTTAGCCAAAAAAATTTAGCAAAATTTATATTATTGCTACAATAACATTAATTTTTGAGTAAAGTTATTTAGGATGTTTTATGCATAAAAAATTCACTTTAGATGACTTTCTTCCTGTTTGACTAGTTGGGGTATCGACCCAGTTAACCCGTTTCTCTTTAAGTTATCTTTCAATTAAAATGTTTGACTTAATGACTCGTTGGAGATGAAACAAACCAAGCGACCCATTCATAAGTAAATGGGTTGAAATATTCATCTCAAATCAAAATTGTTGCCGTTTTATTTTTTCTGTTACACCACCCCAGTATTTAAACAAGCATTAAACTATCTGTATTTTGCAGTCAAGACTTCAGGCAAGACAAGCTACGGGGTTAGACAAAAAACATCAGTACGAAGGTAAATGTGATTATGAAATATGCAAACGTTATTTACCTCCCACAAAGATCGCATATTCACACAAATCCTGTTTTCGCTCATGGACACTGGATGAAATTCTAAAGATGATACGCTACTTAAGGGCTCCATGGCTTTTACAAAGGGATGAGCACAAAGATTGTACAAAGTGTTCTGGCTGCAGCCTTTTTGTTCATGGTAAAGGAAGAACATGTGAATGGTGTTCGGTGGATGTTATTGTAGGATGCAGCTAAAGTTGTGAAATCTAAATCTCCTTAGCCATATAGTAACACAAACCACCCTCTTCCATTTCCACACGAAATAATAGTAAAATGTTTGTACGAAAAAATGGGTCCAGAAGCACAAAAACTGTGGGGTGGATTGAAAGGATTAGTAATGAAGAGATGATAATTGGTTATATTTGAATCTACAGTGTAGTGTTTAGTGGATTAGCTACAAAGATTGTAAGGTGTTGGTGCAATATGTATAAACTTTCTTGTTTCTTACGCCCTTCTCTATTTTGTCTCGTTTGATTTAGTCTCTGTACAAAATTAGTATCTGAACCAGTATGCAATATCTCCCGCTCTTCGCTGTTAAACTATTGACATATTATGTCGTAAGTAGTTATGTAAATTGACTTGTAGACAAATGCTTAACAACATGGTGTAGCAGACTAGTAGGTAGACGGATCACATCTAGAAGAAGCTCGTCATGCAGCGTAGCAACATTCCTGAATATGGAAAACACGGATGGACTGATTCATTACATGTCTTGTTCCAAGTTAAAAAGAAGCTCGCCATGCAGCGTAGCAACATCTATAAGAAGCTCGTCATGCAGCGTAGCTTTGCTGCTCTTTAAACAAAATCTTTCATCCATCAACGGCACAACACCTTTTATATGTAGATGAATTCTGTCAAGATGCGTTGGGTTCTGATTATCATCCAAAAATGATGAGCTGGAACACAAGTACAGACTGTTGTAACTGGGATGGATTAGTTGCGACAACTCCACCGGTGACGTCATCGGTCTCCATCTCAATTTCGGAATGCTACAAGGTACAATTCATCTTGACAGCTCCCTCTTCAACCTAACACACCTTACTTATCTGGGATTATCATATACCAGACTTAATGGGATATTGCCATATTGGCTGTTTACTTCCCAGTTCCCCCACTTTAGAATATCTCCGTCTATATGATAAAATGTTTAGTGGAGATGTTCCTTTTGAGTCATTTGCTCTTCCATCATTAACATACTTAGAAGTTAGACCTCAGTAACAATAATCAGTTGGCTGGCCAAATTGATGTGCAAACATTTCGATAACTCACCAACCTCACTCGCCTGTACCTTGTAACCAACTCACAGGAAATCAATTAAGAACATTTGAAGAGAACTCATATAGTCGGAATCCAAAACTTTGTGGGTTTCCATTGCCCAGAAAGTGCAATGATTATTTACACGAGCTACAGCTTGAAGCAGATGAAGATGAGGAGGAGAGTGTATTTACATGGAAAATGGTGATGTTGGGATATGGATGTGGAACCTTAATTGGATTCGTGATGGGATATCTTATGTTGTCAAGCACAAGACCAAACTAGCTTAATGCAACTGCTGATGCAGGGGAGTACATGATCTTGAAGAACCGAATTAGTGGTACCGATTTTTTCCCGAGCATAAATTAGTGGTACCGGTACCGTACTGAACGGGATTCGGATACCGGTATCGGTACCGGTACCGGGAAATCGGCTTTTCCTTGCTTTTTTCGGGAATTTCCCGATTTGGTACCGTCCCGCATCAATTAGTGGTCCCGATTTTTTTCTCCTTATTTCAGAGTCCCGGTACCGCATCAGATTTCAAGAATCGGTACTGCTTGCACGGTACCAGTACGGTTCGGTTCGGTTCGGGATTCGGTTCGAAATGCTCATCCCTAAGTTTATATGAGAAAATGAAGCTAGTTTATGAGAGGTATGTATTTGACATGTTTTCCCATTGCACCAAATTGCGCAAAATGATTAATACTATGATTTGTTCCTTTTTTCTTCCATATTTTCTGATACAGATGGAATCTTTTGGCTGGAAGTCCTGAGATATATAGCTGCTAATATTGTAGTAGTCGATATGCTGTTATAGTTTATTTATGTTATTGAGCTTATTAGTTAGCCTTGAAGAAAAATGATATTTGTGTCTGATGGTCTTCTGAGCAAATAACACACGGTTACATCTTTTTAGCCTTTTGTTATGATCTGTAGAAGAAGCTAGTGTACATTTTGTACTTATCTGTGACAGCAGTTGTGAGATATAATTACGAGATTGATTGACAGTTTCGTTGATGACCTGTTTCATATCTTTGTTTCTAAGTGTAATTTTCCATACCCTTAAATTGATTAACCACAAACAGGTTCATGTTAAAATATATGCTGAAAGCGTGTAACTGAAAGCAATTCATGAAAACATACACTTCTTTTTTTTTTTTCCTTCCAAATATCAACCTGCCGTGCCTCAAACGTTCAGAAGTTAGCTTTATGAACGCTCCTTTTGAGATGTCCAGGTTTTAAACCAGCAATCGTTTTTCTTTTCCTTTTGAGATGTGCCTCAAACATTACACATAAGATTCAATTTTCTCATTTCACTTTGTTGGCCCAATTTTACGGATCTTTAATCAACGATATACCAAAATATGAAATAATCTCTATTTTCTATAAATCTGTCATCATAATTCTGTACAAAGTTCCTATCTATTTATAACAAATGAAAAGGTACATTGTGAACCGTTGTGATGGTTCAAGATACGGCAGTTATGTTTGTAACTGTCATATAACTGTTTGTTAACTGGCAGTTATTTCCAGCGAGTTGACTTTTTCATGTTGACTTTGACTTTCGTTGACCGGGTCGTTTGTGGGTTGAGATGGGTCGATTGGTGATTAACCCAATATTCTCCCCCTTAATCACAATCGCTGCGACGTAGATCTTTAAGTCTTTTGTAGTCGCCTCACACAACTCCATTTGCTTCCTTCGCATTCTATGTTGTTTTGCATTCTCTCGCGGTTTCGCAATCTCTCTGCTTCGCAATCTCTGCACTCATTCGCAATCTTTGTTGTTTCGCATTCTCTGCAGTTCTTTCGCAATCTCATTGCTTATGCAATCACTGCGGTTTCTCATTGTATCATTTCTCTTCAGTTATAGTCGCCATAAGTAATGTTGGCTCTAAGTCTTCTTCCATAAAATTTGAATGTTCTCTGACTTGATTATTGCGTTTATTTTGACATTCATATGCATAATGTCCAAGTTTGTGACATCGGTAGCATGTGACTTGAGATTTGTCTCTTGTATCTTCTTCAAAAGACGCTCGTTCTTCCCTTTTAGATTGATAATTGTTCTTGTCTTGTTCTCGGCCTCGAGACTGGTTAAATCTTCCCTGACCATATTCTCTAAAAGGTTTTCCTTGTCCTTTATGTTGTGTGAACATCAAAGTCTCTTGATTGTTCACTTGTTTATCCTTCTTAAACTTAATCCTTTCTTCATAGGTTTTAAGTCTTCCAATTGCTTCTTCCACAGTCATTTCACTTAGGTCGGAATATTGTTCTATAGATGCGACTATTTGCAGATACCTATCGGGTACAGCATTTAGTAGTTTCCGTACTAAGGTTTCATCCTCTATGGTGTGTCCTAGACTAGCGGATTTGTTTACGAGTGTTGTTAGTTTTGTATCAAAGGTGTCAATTGTCTCGTCTTCCTTCATTTGTAACATCTCAAAATCAGATTTGAGTGTTTGTAGTATTGCTTGTTGAACTCTGTCTTCGCCAAAGTGTCTAGTTTTCAAAGCATTCCAAATGTCCTTCGCGGTTTTGTGCTTTGTTATTTGAAGTAATTGTTCCTCGGGTAAGGCTTGATAAAGGAAAGCAATAGCGGTTTTCTCTTTTGTCTTATTGGGTTGAGTCGACTCAGTCGGCTCTATTGTTTCCCATAAATTATTTGCTTCAAGAATGATTTTTATGCGAATTGCCCATAATGAGTAATTCCGGGGCTTTAGGATTGGGCATTGAAATTGAGGTGTACTATTTGTAAAATTAGTACTAGGTTCCTTATTTCCACTTTCTTTCGTTATATCTTAAATATATTGATAATAAAAAATATCTCCAAAAATCTAACACGATGTGTGTTGAAAAATGTTTTATTTTTCCTTATAGGCTATAAAACTTTATAGGACTAGTTTTTAAATCCAAAACTATCCTCGGAGATTATATATTTTAAAAAAACGGATAACCTAAGGTTAATTCCTCCTTAAATGTTATTCTTAATTATAATAAGCAGCGTTAAAACACTAGGTTATTATATTTAAAAAATTGATCAAGTACTAAATTTGTAAAAATAAAATAAGTTATCAAACAAAAAATAATATATATCAAAATGAAATATATACTATAAATAAAAAATGAAAGAGTGGTTTTGTAAATTTTGGAACCTGAATGGGTTGATGGTGTAACCCGATGCCTTAAAATAAATAAATAAAATCCTTTGTGTAGCCCTTTCTTAAATTGATGCGCCTCTTTTAATATTTTGTTTATCCCTTTTGTGAGATAAAATGCGCTCCGTATATTTCTTGTTTCTCTTTTTATTTTGAGATAAAGAAAAATAAAAAAACATCTCCTCCGAGACCGTTCGCCTCTCCCTTTTTCTCGGGAATGGATTCGCTTTCTTCTCCTAATCTTTGTGGTCAAAGCCTGTGATAAGGCTTGAGTGACCTTCTTCTCTTTTCCGGTATGTGGTGATCTTCGCGAACACTAAATCCCTTCAATCGAAACTTTAGGGTTTTCAATCCGTGAGAGGTATGAAAGATTGGAGACTTTAATTAAGTCGATTGGTGGCTTAATTAAACGTTCTGGGCTTGATTCTTGATTCGAAACAGGTGTGTTTGTTCTAATTTGAATCTTTAATTCTGCCCTAATTGATGACTTCGTTTAGTTTTGTTTGAATCAATATGTAAACGATTTTATTCGTTTTTCTGATCCTATTGGATTGGGTAAAAGAAAAATTGGTTTCGGATAAAAAAGAAGAAAAAAATTTTGCGAATTTTCTGATTCCGGGTTGAGAGTAATCACTGTTGTGATTATACCCCTGTTGCGACAGAAGTGTGAATCACAAAAAAAATGACGTCTTGGATTTTTTGTGTTTAAATCGATTTGCAAAAATTTTATCGAAACTGTTTTATGTTTTCTTGGTTTGATTCTGGAACTAAACGAATATGGTATATGATGATTTTGGCTCTGATACCAATTGTTGGCCCAATTTTAGGGATCTTTAATCAATGATATACCAAAATATGAAATAATCTCTATTTTCTATAAATTTGTCATCATAATTATGTACAAAGTTCCTATCTATTTATAACAAATGAAAAGGTACATTGTGAACCGTTGTGATGGTTCAAGATACTGCGATTATGTTTGTAATCGTCATATAATCGCTTGTTAACTGCGCTATTGGCGATTATTTCCAAATGAGTTGACTTTTTCATGTTGACTTTGACTTTCGTTGACCGGGTCGTTTGTGGGTTGAGATGGGTCGATTGGTGATTAACCTAATACACTTTATTTTCATTCGTGGAAAGCAGTTGCAATAAATAATACCTATACATCATATAACTTGGTTAAGTTAGGTTTTAACATATAACATCAGATAAAGAATGCGTTTAAAGTAGTTAAATGAAATGTTTTATTATTGGAACAAAAAAGGCTCAAAACTTAATCAAAGTCAATAGAGAGTATCTTTATGTATGGTGTTGTTTTATGACTAGATAGAAATTAGAAATGAAGTTTGGCAAATTGCACAAACCACAAGAAAAACCTATTATCAAAGGCCTTGCCATACCACATGATTTGATGAGCTAGAGTATTCCATTAGCATATATGTATGTACCATGGAATCAATTAGGAAAACTGTTTTTATTATATTCCTTGGCATCGAGTCAGTCAAGCAAGTGAGCAATGTTGGGCCTTGAAATATACAAGCCCAATGGCTAGCTATAATGGCAAATTATAGTAAGTTTGGCCCATTTTCTATAATGCCTTGCCCGTACCACATGAGTTGATGAGCTCGGTATTTCATCAAGATGTATCTTTGTTTAGTTTCATGTTACATTGTTATTCGATTTATTTATTCTCTTTACATGATTGGGATGCAATGTGATTGTATTCTATATTTTTTCACTTTCTTGTTATTGTTGTTATTTCTTAGTGTATGTATGTTCACTTGTTTCTTCTTATGTGAAATGTAGAGAACTAGGGATATGTGCAGGGTCGGTCCGATGTCTGATACCTTGAACGAGTCAATCAAATATTGACCCTTTTAAACTAATAACATGCTATGTTTTAAAGAGGTTTGGAACATGGTGGGGTTCATCTTATGTCCATTTTATTTAATAAACTAGTTTAAAGACGCGTGAATCAATTTTTTAATTAGTATTAATAATGAAATAATAAGAAAATAAACAAAAGTAAATATGATCCAATATATGGAAAAAAGAATAACATAAGAGAGTAACAAACGGTAATCCAAAGTTCATATAACTAAAATCAAATGAGTCACGACAAAATTTTAACATTATGGGTGTGTTTGGCAAAAGTAGATGTGAGTAGTAGTAGTGAGCGAAGAGTTGTGTCAGGAGCGATGTCAGTGCGACTCACTCTCACCACTCACGACTTCTTAAAGAAGCATTGGAAAATTGAGCATTCTAAAAATATGAAAGCTCACTCCTTTGCCAAACGACTAATAAAAATCAAAGTGCTCATTGCTCACCGCTCATCGCTCCAAAAAGCTTCACACCGCTCCGTGCCAAACATACCCTATATCATAGACCTTCAAGTACTTCTTTGTACACGACATTTGTAGTATTTTATGACAAATGATTATGTATCTAGAGATCACCAAACTATTAAACTTTATTTTTTATGTCATCCATTCATAATAACTAACTTACAGGTCACCCATTTATGTGTTTGCTTTTATTTATACCAATTTTGGATATTTTTTTCTCGAAAATCTTTGAAACAACAAGAATTATAACAACCCGTAAATTTACCAAGTCATTAATTATCGTTAAACACAAACTAATTCATTTTGAAAGTTTAATTAACCATTATCGCGTTTAATTTTTTTAAACAATACAACAACCATTGACGAATGACGTAACTCACATTTCATTTCGAACGAGCACACACGCGTACCGACACGTAATAGTTATGACAACAATTAGGGTGAGAGGGGTCATTGGCATAGGATATCGGTACCGCTGTTTGGCATCGGCAAACGCCACCCCCATCACCGTTACCGTTTTTTGGCATCGGCATCTGCTTTATATATCGGCATATGTATGCCGATGGATGTAACCGTTGGGATTTTTTTGTGACCGTTTTTTTCTCATCTTTGACCCCTTTCTTGGGTAGTTTGTGTAATTTTTAGTTTGATGCCAAAAATTGGCAACAACCCCCATTAGTTATGGTAGAATTGGCATGAAAATTGGCAAGTGACATGGCATCGTGTCATTGGTCCATTTCCATGCCAATTTTTTTCTATGCCCAAATTTGGCAATGACCCCCATCACCCTTAAATAAACTCAATAAACAACTTGATTTAAAATATTATATTATTTACGAGAAGAAAAAATGATTGTTGTGCCTACTAATTATGCCTACACGACTACATATGAACCTAATGATTTGATTGAATTTTCACTGAAGGGGTGTAAAAGGTTTAAGATTGAATTTTTCAACACACGAGCCCCTTGAACCTTGTGTTTGATTATGCGTAAAAGGTTGCGTTGCGAAATACTAGGTTTGGAATTGCGTACAATTGTGTTTGCGTGAACCTGTGTTTTGTGTTTGTGAGTTCTAATAAAACCAAGTGTGTTTGCTTAGTGTGTTAATAGGCCTAGGGTGTGAGTGCTTTACATTGGGCCTCTAGCCCCTCAATATCTAGGGTTGCGTTTGGTATATAAACAGGCCGAAGCCCACAAAATTACACATGATGTTTTGAGTTATTTCAAAATGGTACTAATATTTTACGGATATTAAACATTTGATTAACGAGTTTTATTTGTTTTGACTTTTGTAATATTGGTACCTTTCGGTTGATTTTGGATTGTGACATTGGGATTGATATTCGGTTTTGGAATTGGATATACTAAACGGATTTTAATATCAGGTTGAGACTTGTATCACTTGGATTTATATCGTGTTATATCATTTGGACAATTATGGGACTTGTAATGGCATTTATTGGACATTAGATAATTTGGACTTATTGGACTTGAAACGAATACAATGTATTAGACTCACAACGAATTTAATATATTTGATTCGCAACGAATACACAATAAGAAAATAATGCCTAATAACTAATAAATACTTTAATTAGTTTTCTAATAAAATAACTTGGGAAATTGATTTGCAATTAAGTCTTTCGACTTGGGAACATTCAATAAACGAGCGAGTCATGACGAAATTTTGTGAGAATTCCTATACAAACTTTATTTTCAAAAATTCTTTTATTATTATTAGTTACTAGCGGTACTGTTGTGATACCCGCGTGCGTTGCGGCGTGGTACCACAAACTAAATTTTTGGCGTGTAATATTTTTCGATTATACTAAAAGTTTTGGCGAGTGAAGGCCACATAGACCATGTCAATGGGTGGTGATGCTGACACATGCCATTAGCCGTGGTGGCAGATTTAGTTGATGGCGCCGGTTGCTATTTAGCACAAGAGTGGCAATTTACGTTTTTTTGAGAGAGAGTGTGAGATATGATTGGTCTTTTGTGTGTGTTTGATTGTGGGTTTTTATACCCGTTTTGTACTAATCAATACATTTAATATGTTGTTAAAGTGGGCTGCAAGAATGAGGCTGTTACAATACATTGCTTTTAAAGTCATAAAAGTGGGCTTTAAAAATATTAGAGGGACTTTAAATTTTGTATTCAATGACGACTAATGTTACAAGTATTGGCTTAACTTTTAAGCTAGCATGTGTATGTATTAATTTAGCAAGAGACATTATATTTCCATAATAAGTAAGTTACAAAATCTGAATTTTAAGCCTTACTATTTAGAGAATGTCCTAAATGCATTATAAGATAGTAAAGATAAGTCCAACTTGTTTCTATTTTATAAAACAAGTATGTTTTATACAAGCTATTAGGATAATGCGAAAATACCGAAACTACCAACTGACTTACTTTTAACATGGTTCTTTGTCGTCACTTCCTCGACTTCTTTCTTGTCATTATCATCTCGACATGAGTCTTTGTCAATATTTCTTGACTATTCTTTTACGACTTTTCTTTATAATATATTGGGATATATATATATATATATATATATATATATATATATATATATATATATATATATATATATATATATATATATATATATATATATATATTATATATACTATCGGCGTGAGTTATATGTCAAGTCTATATTTTCTTACCACCACACGAAACGTTGATACTAAAATTTTGAGATATTGATTACCGGAAATCTTTGATACGAGTATTCCATGAAAACTAAGACAAGTTGTCTTTTGAAAACTTATTTGCTTTACGAGACGTATTCTGAGTTAAGCCGAATACTATTAGGTTGTGCCGATGATGTACCGTTGTGCCTTTACTATTTGATTGTCGTTGTGCCTCCTTCTTGATATCGTTGTGCTTTACTTGTGAGACTGATGTGCTTTGCTCATTGATTCCAGTTGTGATTTTTACGTTGCTTCGTATCGTGGTGAGTTCATAGCCCCACTTTTACTGATTTACAAATTCTCTTTGGGGAGATACATGCTATAAAACTGAATACAACTCATTTTACAAATGTATGCTATGTCTGAACTTATTATTGCCTAAGTACCTTGCTATAAGTCCCTCACATCATGAACCATTAATCACTGCGAGTGAACGCGAATATTGTAGATAGATCTATTGGGATTGACGAATCCCGTCTATGTTATTAAGATAGAATAGCTAGGTGCACTATATGTGAATTACTTTAGGTAACTGGCAACTACCTACTTGGGGGCTTGTTACTACTATCATTTCTATGATACAATAGTTAACGTTTTGTGTGTCATGAGATTAGTGCAATAATAAGTACTTTCAAATTATGGGTGCAACAACGTGTCCAACTGCCTCTTAAACTCTAAATCTTGTTATCAACTGCTTGACTACTATACCTATGGATTCACTCAACCTTCGTGTTGACTTTTTAGCATGTTTTATCTCAGGTGTTTGATCTTTACTATTGTATAACTTATTTCTGGAGGCACTTGGTATTGGCACGGCCATAGACAACTCTGATATACATATTTGGGACTACTTTATCTCTATTATGGGCTTGTATTTCCGCATTATCTTTGAATAATGTAAACTTAATACTTTTAAACGATGAAAATTTCTTCTAAACGGTTAAGGCAAAACCGTTCTTAATTACTTTGTGTTGTGATCCAATCGTAGCACCCAAAGTGACTTGTATGCTTCCGCTTAGACCGATTTTAAAGGTGTTACAAGGATTAAGCTAAAAATAACTTATTAAAACAACACATATAACTATTATTTATCAAACTATATTTAGTCAAAATAATTAATAACAATTTAACTATTGTTTTGTGTTTAAATTTTTAATTTTATCAATTTGATATGACAAAGTTAGATTTATTCTTCAAACTGTACAAATTTAAGGCGAAATTTGAACAAGGTTAATATAAAAAAATAAACACATATTTTGGTGATTCTTAAGTTAGTTTAAACTAGCGGGGTACTGCAGCGTTCTTGGCCGGGTACCACTCAAATAAAAATTTCGATGAATAATGTATTTTAGTTTACTATGTTCTTTTTAACAATAAATTTACGGATATCAAAATTTCAGATAGCCTGTGCCTGCTTCGGGCTCGAACCCGATGGCCTGTGTCGCTCGGGCTTGAGCCTGTTCGGTTCGCGCTGTTTCGGGCTCAAGACCATTTGGCCCGTTGCCCGTTCGGGCTTGAATATTTGTATAATATGATTTATTATTTGTAGTAGTGAAATTTAATGCAGAAATTGTGTTTAATTTGGTTGTACAATATGCTTGATAATTTGTATTTCTTATGTAAGGGGTGTTTTAATTAATAACTGTATTAATTATATTTATTGACCAGTTAAATAATTGACTACATTAAATAGCATTAATGTGGTGTTTTGTTGTAGACTATGCTTCTTGTCTTAACGTCTGAAAATTATGTGCATTAAAGTGTTGTACACTATGTTTCTTTTCTTGTAAGTAGTAGTCATTATAGTCATTAATAACATTGACCACTTTAATAGCATTAATGTTGTAAGTCTAAAAATAAGTCTGAAAATTACATCATGCTTATTTTGTTGTAAACTATGCTTATTTTGTTGTAACCGAAAATTGGTTGCGGACTTGTACATTGTGCTTAAATGGTTGTAATTTTTGGTGAAGGGTGTTTTAATAGCATTAATGTTGTTTGATAGAATTTTGGTCTTAAAATGACACCACGCTTTATTTTGTTGTACAATATGCTTACTTTGTTGTAATTCTGAAAATTGGGTGCATTAAAGTGTTGTAAACCATGCTTAATTTCTTGTACGTTTTAAAATTAAAAGTGAGGTGCCTACGTGCATTATAAGTAGTATAGATAAATGAATAGTCTAAAAGTAAAAAAGTTTAATAATTGAGCGGCCCCTAGATAAATAATCCCAATAAATAAAGAGGTACAATAAGTGGAGATAAATTCCAAATTACATGTTCTCAATCGTCATGCGTTTCTGTTATATATTAGTAGTAAACTTAAATATAGATTAGGGACTTAAGTGTACTTTGTAATATGATTAGGTGTTAGACATAAACTAGGATTAGGTAGCTTGGAGTGCAAGCCAAGGATGTTTCTTATTTGAATTAGGAAAGGTTTCTACCCCCTCATCTCTATAAATAGAGATAAGGGGGGATGCTAGTTATTCATTCTTCTTCCTCGTTGTAATAGCTTTATTAGAGTATTTAATAAAGGTTTGGTATGAGGGTATAACATGTGCAATATTCTTGTTAGTTCTTTGTAGTATATTGTGTCTCTCTTGTTTGCTACGTGTGCTTGATACAACTCGCGATCTAGCGTTACGCGATCGAGCTTTGGGTTGTTGGCGGTTTTGTCCAACAAGTGGTATCAAGAGCGCGGTTATTGTGGTCATGGAAGTTCGAGTACTAGATCGAGGTTTCGAGTTCGTTTGAGGGTTCGAGGTTCGGGTTTCGAATCATTCTTCAAGTAGCAGGTTTTCCAATCAGAGAAGACGAGTAAAAAACAAGGACGTGGTTGCTAGTTATTAAAAAAACTAAGAATAGTAGTATCTTAATCACGTGGGTCTTAATACTACAAAGTTGGCATACAAGGGTGTTTTTTTTTATCGTTTTTGGTTTATAAAAATGACTTCTAACTTCGTGGATTTTTAATTCGAGAAGTTCAAGGTTTCTTATTCTGAGGTTTATTTATTTTCTTGTGGTTCAAGTTTCGATTGTGGTTTCATTGGGTTCAAGTTCACGACCGGGTTTGCTTGTTCGAAATCGAAGGTTTAGGGTTATTCTAATTAATTCGATTTGCAAGAAGCGTTTATAGCAACAAAGGGAATATTGCACACGGCTTGTGAGGCTTGTCGGTAAAGTTGGTTAAGAAACAACTTGACAAGGATTTTAGCAAGGTTAAAGAAGAATGGCTACTTCGATAACTAGGTTTAACGTCGAAAAATTCGATGGGAAGAATGACTTCGGGTTATGGCAAATAAAGATGCGTGCTTTAATGGTACAGCTAGAATATGATGCTGCTGAAAAGAAGAAAGTGAAGGAGTCTAAAGAAGCTAATCTTGGAAAATTACTGAAGTACAATGCTTGGTCGACAAGGTGGTCCCCGGTCCGAGGTTCCAGTACAAGGAAAGGGTGGTGAGTATCGGTTATGTTTAAGTATTACTCCTAAGGTGGAAATCGTTATATATTAGTAGTAAACTTAAATATAGATTAAGGGACTTAAGTGTACTTTGTAATAAGATTAGATGTTAGACATAAACTAGGATTAGGTAGCTTGGAGTGCAAGCCAAGGATGTTTCCTATTTGAATTAGGAAAAGTTTCTACCCTCTCATCTCTATAAATAGAGATGAGGGGGGATGTTAGTTACTCATTCTTCTTCCTCGTTGTAATAGCTTTATTAGAGTACTTAATAAAGGTTTGGTACGAGGGTATAACGTGTGCAATATTCTTGTCAGTTCTTTGTAGTATATTGTGTCACTCTTGTTTGCTACGTGTGCTTGATACAGCTCGCGATCTAGCGTTCCGCGATCGAGCTTCGGGTTGTTGGCGGTTTTGTCCAACAGTTTCTTAAAGCAAAAACATCAACTATCCCTTATTGTAGTCCATGTTTCGAAAAAGAAATGTAGTTTCCAAACTAAACATGATCAAATAATAAAACATTTAATGACTAATTACCTAGTTTACAAAATTTTCGCAACTCATTAAGACATTTTTCTATCATGCCTTTTAAGGATACCAACATGTATGATTTTTTACCAAAATTCTTTGTGAGTTACGGTACACACTTTTAGAAACCCATCTTGGCCCTTAAAGACTAATATGACAGCTTTTAGAGATATTGGATTGCCATTTGAACCCATACTTGAAAGCTGGATCCAAACTATGCGCCGGGGGCTCTCAAACAACACACAAAAAAAGTCGTTTGTTATATTCTAAACACTTCAAATCTTTCAGAAAACAAAACCTATGAAGGATACCAATGTGTGATTTTTTTTAACCAAAATAATCATACAAAGTATACTTCTTTATGAGTTGCGGGCTTACGGCACATACTTTTTTGGCCCCTAAAGACTATGACAACTTTTAAAAGCAATTGAACTGCCATTTGAACCCCTCCCAAAAGCTACAAAACAAATTAAACCACCGTTTGAACCCTCTCAACCCTTTTGAACCTCTCTTCCACCCTTTCCCTTCTCCATATCTACCCACTTTATGTTGTTGTTGGTGTTCTATGGGTAGTATATCTTTTCATTTTGAGTTAATTCTACCATGTTATAAATTGATTTTAAAATAGATGAATGTGGGTTGTGCTTTTAGATTACAGTATTCACTATTAGGACTTCGGAGGATAGTATTGAGAGGACAAGAGTTAAACATGAAGTCCACACCAGAGTGCACGTAGGCTTGAAGAACTTTGCTTCAAAATGGCGAATATACATCAAGCTTGGTCAACATATTGGTCAGTTGGTAGGACCTTTTTCCATCTCCTTAATATCGAATTTCAGTTCCTTGTTTGACATGTTTGACGACTGGATTAATAATAGTATATGTAACTTATGTGTTTAGCTGAATTGAATGTTCTCATTTTTCATTTAGGAATATTTGGTACCTCAAGAGTACATTAAAACGTTAAGGGAGTCAATGTTGAATAGATGTCCGAGTTCTTCGTATGACCAAGTGTGCCATATTACAAGGGGTCCTATAGATCAATGTAGTGGCTAGTGAGTAATACAACAGACTCAAGTCCTTTGATAAATTGCACCAACATATCTAGGGCACTAAAAAGGTGAATAGATTTTTGCAAAATATGGATGCCAGTGTAACTACTTGTAAAGTTATAGTGACATTCAACATGCCCAGTACGTGACCCCAATCTACATTTTGTTTAACAAGTATCCTACTTGTGTTTTGCAGATAACAACCAAAACAAACTACAGTATGTGTAACTACTTAAAAAATCTTTTGTTATTTAATTATTACGGAGTTTACGACAAAGGCCGCTTATTGTCTGAAATGGTACTTCTCTCTTCTAGAAAATAGTCCGTAATAAGCGGCCTTTGTGTAACAGACATGGGCATAAGTGAGATGATGGCCAGTTCTGCTAACTAATTATCAAAATAAATCAAAATCGTATATGAAATTGACCGTTGGTAGTTGTAGTACCGGAAGCAGGTATGAAAACTAGAAATGTTAATGAGATGAAATTAGTCATAAAATATGGTTTTAATTAAGGCGTTTAGTTCACGCGGACGTAAAATTTGTGGGAAGTGGATGATGATGATTAAGTACAAAGCTGATAAAGGTTTTGTTACAAAAGCCCCTTACAGTTTTGATTTGTTTTAATACTTACCCTTGACTTTATGGAATAACTTTTTGATACAAAGTTATTACCTCCACAAAATCTATAGTTTACTTTTGGTCACTCGCATTTATTGAGGAAGCCTACTATTTCAGATTAACACGACAACAGTTTTTTTTTTTTTTTTTTTTTTTGCATTTTAACCGAGTTAGACAACCTAGTTGAAGTTAAAAATTATCTCGTATATAAGGTAATTGTCATGTACTCATAAGTCGTTTGTGAATCACCAAAAACAATTTTAATTGGATTATAGTTTGAAACAGGGACGGAACCAGAAGAATAAGTCACTGTGCATTTATGAGAAATCAAAGAATACTACATGCGCAACTTTTTGAGACCGGGTGCATTTACAAAATAATAGAGGTTTTTAACAAAATTAACACTACGAGACAAAAATTCATGGGTGACTGGGACCCCGGACACCCCGGTTCCGTCCCCAGTTTGAAACATGTAAAGTTAAAACAATTTTTTTTTTTTTTTACAATATTGGTCTTTGTGCTAAATTTTCATAACTGGTCCTTGAGCGAATTACTTTTACGAACTTGGCAATTGTATGATCTTTTTATAAAAAAGCACAATAACATACAAAAAAGAATACATAGGCAACCAAACCAATATATATTTTGTGTTTTAAAATAAACATGAACAAACAAAAGAGGAAATTTCTAAAAGAGACCCATAGGGAACAATGTTACCAAAATAAACCGTTGAATCTTGTGTTACAAAAAACTACTCTACGCGCAAATTGCTTGCTCTCCCAACTTTTTTTGCGCTCCACGCTTTAGATCATTCCACGTGTACTTTAAGATCAAATCTGAAGTCAACACATGGCAGGAAGTGCAGTTTTTTTGCTCTCCTTATTTTTTTGCGCTCCCAATTTTGAAGCTTTACTTGGTTTAGTGGGGACTTGGTTTAGTGGGGACGGAGAGCAAAATTTTTGCTCTCCCAACCTTTTTTGCTCTTCCAATTTTGAGTATCATGTCACGACAAGATAATAGACCTATAGTGACTAAGGTGTTAGTGACACTAAAAAAGTGTCACTAAATATATACTTTTAGTCACATTTTTTAAAAAGTGTGAGTAAAAACTTAAAATTTTGAGATTTAATGACACTTTCTACGTATAAAATGTGACTTTAAAAGGCAAAAGATGTATCTTCACACTTTTTTTATGTCACTATAAATAGACTTTTACCTGCCGGACTTCTACGTACACTTTTTAAGTGTAGGAGAAGCATATAAATTTTTTAGTAACACTTCTTTTATACTTTTGTTGACACATTTTTACTTTAGTGACACTTTTTTAATTTTTGATGACACTTTTTTTAAGTGTCACTAAAAGACTATAAGACAATAGAGTGACATGTACACGAAGAGTAAATATTTTTCTCTCCCTCCAGTTTTTGCGCTCCATAAGATTCTATTTAAGAGGATAGATGGTTACATTTAGATTTCAAAGCAAAAAAATACGGTTTCTCTTTTTTAAATTTGGGAGCGCAAAATAGAGAGGGAGAGCAAAACAATTTGCGCTCCGTGTACTTTCTTATTCATGTCAGTTGGGAAAAAATGCGCTCAAAGTAGATTTTGGTAATCCTAATTTAAAAGGTAGTTTTTCGTAATATTCATATGGCAAGTGACATTTTGGTAATATGTTTCAAACAAAATGTTTAACTTTGTTATTTTCCCTAAAAGTAATATGTACCTAATAATTAACCAGTTTTTTACAAACCAGATATAATTAAGAATAATATATTGCATAATATACTTGTTTCTCGTGTGATTTAACTTCTTGTTGTATCCATATAAGTTAGAAAAAATATCAAATGTTAAAACAGGTTACATGAGGACCAATTTTGCAATCACAAAATCAAACAAGGGCCAATTCACAAAAGAATTCAGAGGGTTACTGTACTATTTTCCGAAATAAAAGTTTGCAAGGGAACATCTTTGCAGAATTAAAAAATAAAAAACAAAACTTTTTTTTTTTTTTAAAAAAAAATTCCAATTTTGCGAATTTTATGAGTATTTTGGCTTTTTTGGTAAAAAAAAAAAAGTGGGTGTTTTGTGAAAAATGGTTGTAAAATTGGATAAGTTTGTGAGCTTCCCTCTATAATATTATTTGAATATGAATGTTTTAAGTTCTTTTAGAAAATATAAATGCAACTAATGAATGACTGTGTTTAGTAAAATTAGTTGGAGTTCGAGTTGGAGCTGAAGCTCATATTATAAGCTAAAAAAGCAAGAGTTTTATTTTCATAGAGATCTTTGATAAATTACTTGAAGCTATAACTTGTTATTATAAAATGACATAAAAATACATCAAGTTAATTTCACATGTATTTTTAAGCTTTTGTGTATTTATCAACAATAATTTAAAAGGTATTTAAGTAACTTGACTAATTACATGTTTTACTCATTTTTAGGCTATGTTTGGCGACACGTAGCAGTAAGCAGTAGTAGTAGCAGTAAGCAGTAGCATTATTTGTTTAAAAAAACGTGTTTGGTAACGTAGCCGTAGCTGTAATTATAAAATATAAAATTACGAAAAAGGACATATATAAATATGTTATATACTTATGAATGTTATTTTCGAGGGTAAATTGGTAATATTAAAAATAAAATGCTAGCAGTATATTGGAATGCTTATTTAGGAAGCATTAAGATTAGAAGCAGTTGACGTGTTGCTAAATGCTAGCAACAGCGTTGCCAAACAAGCATTAAGACTGGAACGCTTGTCGCTTAACGCTCTTAAACGCTTCAAAAAAAGTGTTGCCAAACATGACCTTAAAAGAGTTAAGGGCATAAAATAGTAATATTATTTGAATATCAACAATAATCTGTCTTAATGTCAGTTCAGGATATATATATTAAACAATAGAAGTGTAGAGGAATTTTCAAATGCTTACTCTTATTTTGGTGCTTACCAAGGGACAAATCCCCACCATCCATCTAGTTTAATCTAATGGTGGAGATAAACCTAAGATTTAATATGAAAACCTAAGTCCATGTTTTTTTTTTTTTTTTTTTTTAACATTTTTTTCGCTTTCATCGCTTTCATCCGTATTCATACGCTGCTCGCTTTTATACGCCGTCCGTGTTCATATGTTTTCGTTTTTTTGCGTTTCGTCTAATTTCAAACGCCGTCTGCTTTCATTCGCTGCGACGCTTACATCCGTTTCGACATTTTCGTCCGCTTTCGGCGCTTTACGCTTTTGCACGCGTTTCATACGCTTATATATGTTTTCGCCTGCTTTTAGACATTTTGTCCGCTTTTACGCTCGTCCATTTTAGACATTTTCGCCCTGCTTTCGCACGCTTTCATATTTTTCATCTGCTTTCTTACGCCGCCGCTTCGTCCGCTTTCACACGCCGCCGCTTTCTTATGTTTCGCTTGTTTTCATCGTTTTGTCCATTTTCTTACATTTTCGCTCGTCGTCCATTTTACATACGCTTTCGCACGTGTTTTTATTCTTTCATACGTTTCTGCTTTATTACATTTTCGTCCGTTTTCTTACATTTTTGGCCATTTTCATCCATTGTCATACGTTTTTGTATGTTTTTTAGCTTTTCATGTATTTTCGTCCGTTTTTAGATGTTTTCGTCTATATTTTTACGTTTTCATGTATTTTCGTTCGTTTTCATACGTTTTCATGTGTTGTCACCCGTTTTTTACGCTTTCATCCATTTCTAAGTTTTCGCCTGCTTTCATCCGCTTTTATCGTTTTTGTCCGCTTTATCGCTTGTCCATTTTCGACGTTTTGTCCGCTTTCATCGCTTTTATACGCTTTTTATTCGATTTAATACGCTTTTGTCCGCTTTCGACGCCATTTTGATATTTGTAAGTGACACTTATTTATCTCTTGTGATATAACACCGTAAGGAAGATGAAAAGTATTACATTCTTCATAATGTATGTGTTATCGCCAGTGATACTCAACTAAGAATGTGATGGTTATGTTTTTGAAAATATTTAGGAAGATTTTTGTGTTTTATGATATTATGAAATATTAGAAAAGTTGTTCAACTGAAAACAAGAGATGTTATGATACTTTTGTTAGACTTGTGGTGGATTTTTTCTATTTAATGGATACATTGTGCATGTTTCGATAGGTTTTATAGCCGGATTTGAAAATGTCTATGATTGAATCAGCAAACTAAATAAGCTATGGTTGAAGATAGCACACATCTTTATAAACAAACTGAGGAAGCTCAAACACTTGTGATATCACAGGTAATATCACCTCACTTGTGATATCACACTTGATATCATGTGTGATATTACCGGTGATAGCATGTGTGATATCATAGTTTATATCACTTGTAATATCACCTGTGATATCACCAGTGATATCACCTGTGATATCATGTGATATCACAAGTGAGGTGATATCACAGGTCTTTGAGCTTACTCAGTTTGTTTATAAAGATGTGTGCTTTCTTCAACCATAGCTTCTTTAGTTCGATTCAACCATAGATATTTTAAATTCCACTATAAAACCTATCGAAACACGAACAATGTATCCATTAAATAAAAATTCACCACAAGTCTAACAAAAGTTTCATAACATCTCTTGTTTTCGCTAAACACCTTTTTAATATTTCATATTATCATAAAACACAAAATCTTCCTAAATATTTTCAAAACACAAATAAAAAATGAACAAAAGCATCACAAGAATATAATAAGTGATGTTTATTTTTATTTCTTTCATATATACTTGGTAAAATACTAAATTTTTATTACATTTGGTATGAATTTAATATTTCACATTCTTTGTTGAGTATCACAACTGATATCACATATATGATGACGAGTGTAATACTCTTCATCTTTCTTACAGTGTTATATCACAAGAGATAAATAAGTGTCACCTAAAAATATCAAAATGAATAAAAAGGAAGAAAACTATGAAAATAGAGACTTGACATATTCTCAAAATCAAACAAGTGTTGCATTAAATTAGCATTTTTTTGAACAAAATAAGAATTCACCTAAAGAGACTTTAACCCTTTTATTTCTACTAAGAGTATAATATCACAAGTGATAGATAACATTGGTTGCATTAAAAAAAAGATGCGCTTGTCAATTGCGATGAAAGGCATAAAAACTATCTTGTAACTGAAAATTAAAAAAATATTAGAAAAATCATAGGTGATAATATATAAAATATACAGAAGCGATGAAATATCTCGGATGATATTAAAGGTTAAAAACATACTTGTTTGTTTATGAAATATCACAAGTGATATTAGACATTAATTTTTAATAATAAAATATCACAATTGATATTAGACATGCAATATAATAAAGTTTAATAATAAGCATGAAAACACATGAAAATAGATGAAAACGATAAAACGCAAAAAGGACGAAACGTATGAAAACGGACAAAACCTATGAAAACGAATGAAAAGCGATAAAACGTATGAAAAGTGAAAAAAGCGTAAAACGGACGAAAATATAAAACGGATTAAAATGGACGAAACGAATGAAAACGGACAAAATCGCTTTAAAATGCATTTAAAGCGCCTAAAATGGACGAAACGTAAAAACGGACGAAAGCGATATAAACCTATGAAAACCGGCGAAAACGTAAGAAACGGACAAAACGTAAGAAAACACACGAAACGTATTAAAATGGACGAAAATGCATTTAAAAGGTATGAAACGTAAGAAAACATAGGAAACGACGTAAATGTAAGAAAACAAAGCGGTAACGTAAGAAACGGACGAAAACGTATGAAAACGAACGAAAACGGAAAAAACGTAAGAAAACATAAGAAAAGGTAAGAAAGCAGATGGAAACGTAAGAAAACAAACAAAAACATAAGAAAATAGACAAAAACGTATGAAAACGTAAGAAAACAGACGAAACCTTATGAAAACGGACGAAAACGGATGAAAACCTATGAAAACGTAAGAAAACGTATGTAAACGGACGAAAACGTATGAAAACGGACAAAAATGGACGAAAACGTAACAAGACTGACGAAAACGTAACAAAACGGACGAAAACGTAAGAAAACAGGCGAAAACGTAAGAAAACGGACGAAAACGTAAGAAAACGGACGAAAACGGAAGAAAACGTAAAAAACAGACGAAAACGTAATAGAACGGACAAAAACGTATGAAAACAGACGAAAACGTATAAAAAGCAGAAAAAACGGAAAAAAACGTATGAAAGCAAACGGAAAAAAACGTATGAAAGCTGACGAAACGGGAAAAAAAATAAATGTAATTAAAAAAAGTGATAAGAAAAAATACAAATAATGGAAAATAAATAAGAAATAAAAAGAAAAGAAAAGAAAATAAAAAACATGGACTTAGGTTTAGACATATAAATCTTAGGTTAATTTCTATCATTAGATCAAACTAGATAGAAGGTGATTTATCCTTTAAGATGCAAGGATTTTTGAGACGAAATAAAGTCACTTCTGTATGTAATTTTGTATAACTCTATAACGCTTAAGCAACTAGTTCTTTTCAAATAATAAAATTGATGGAAGCAACTTTTATTTGGATTTTTAGATGATTGCTTTTTATGAATGCGATTAGATCTACTCCTATATATCCATATTAAATTTTTATTTGGCATTTTTTAGATGAATTGTTTTTGATGAAGCGATGTTGGATCTACTTCCTATATTATCCATATTAAACTTTTATTTGGCATTTTTAGATAAATTGTTATTTTTAGATGATTGTTTTTTGATGAGCATGATTGGATCTACTTCCTATACTTCATATTAAATTTTTATTTGGCATTTTTAGATGAATCATATTTTTAGATGATTGTTTTTTATGAGCATGACCGAATATACTCCTATATATCAATATTAAACTTTTATTTGGCATTTTTAGATGCATTGTTATTTTTAGATGATTGTTTTAATTTGTACCGATGTCAAGAACGATTGTAGTAAATGATCTCATCCCGATCAAACGGTGGTAATCGGAGCAGACTCGGCCTCCTTTAAAGCGAGATTGGAAAAGGTACTACGGGCTAATGCAGATGTCTTCGCATGGACCCACTCGACATGACGGGGTCCCGTAACTCTCACCATAGACGGAAGCCCTTCGACATCGAACACAAGCTCAATGAGTTCAAGCATATTGAACCCATCACAAAAGCGTCGGCGTGGCCCCGAAAGAAGTGCCGCCGCATGCAAAGAAGTGGACGAGCTTGTAGCAGCAGCATACTCGTGGAGGTGAAGTATCAAACTCAGCGGCCAATCCGGTGATGGTCAAGAAGCATGATGGAGGATGGCGAATGTGCGTGGACTTCACAGATATTAACAAAGCCTCAAGAAGGATCGCTATCCTCGCCGTAAATTGATTGAAAGTAGAATCTTTGTCGGGTTTCACCAAGTGTTTCCTAGACGCTTATAAGGGTTACCATCGATAAAATGGCGGAAGAGACGAAGAGAAAAAATTTTTTACGAAAAAGCGTTTAAAATGCAACTATTGTAGATGATGTAAATAGAGCGCATGAAATACCGCCATCTTTTATTATATCATTCAAGTAAATGCAAAAATCGTCCTCGTGGTTTAGCCAATTGCGATTTCGTCCGCATCGCTCATTTAACGAGTCCGCTTAACTAGCTAAGTCAAAGGACCAAAAGCGACTAAACAAAGTCATCAATCTAACTGTTTTTGCACTTAATGAACAAGACGGACGAAATCGCAATTTGGCTAAACCACGAGGACGATTTTTGCAATTTACTCTTTAATTTTCTCAACTATTTTTATAAGATAGTTTTGATTAGCGATATATATTTAAAGTTACAAGCATAGAGCAGTGGGTGCAGTAACTTAAGTAAAATCATTATTTTAGATTTTCTTCTTTTTAATTACTTTTACCCATACACCCAAAAACGCCTTCTCTGATAACTTAAGTCAAAACCCAACTTTTAAGACCCGTCATAACCAACTAAAACACAAAAGACCAGTTAAAAAAACACAAAATACTCATATGGCGAACACCAAATGAGTGGCTAAATGCTTAGCGAAGGCACCTACCGGTGCAATGGCTTGGCTTAGCGAGCGTGCCAGGTGGGTTTGGCGATGGTGCCTCGCCACTACACCATGTGCTCTTAGAGATCATATAAGTTTTTATAACTAACATTGATGAAGTTATTTTAATTTTTTCGTAGGTCAACAAATTTAAACGTCAAAACTTTCTTATCCGTCGCAATGCTCGAGCAAATAAGTTATAACATCGTTTGATATTGACTAGTGTCATGACTTTCATGTCAAACATTAGATTATACATGTTTACTCGTATACAAATCACTTTCATAAGGGTATAAAACCATAATGTTAAAATTGAGAGAACAAGAACTTCTACTGGTATACAAATCACTTTTATGAATAAACGACTTTGATACTTCGTATTTCCATAGTCTACATTCCCAAGTGATAAGCCTATATATAGCTTTTTGTTAGCATGGGCTGGGCCCTTATTAAAATTCTAAAGAGATACAAAGATCTTTTTGGTGTCAAATTTTTGAATTCAGCCCAATACATTATATATATACTAATGGGAGGATACGAAACGGCGACAAAACATGTCGTTTAGGCTGCGCTTGATTTCTGTGAGCCCAAATGCCAGGCCCATGTTTTCTTAGGCCCTGTTACTCGACCTTCTCTTATACGTGTCTACTACAGTAATACGTGGCGCCATATTGCTTTCTTCGTTTCCAGCGATCGTTGCTTATCTTCTCGGTTCCGTCGTCTTCGATAATCACCGCCGGTTGTTTGCGGATTTCGTATTAGGTAATTGCTTTTTCGTTGTTAGATGTTTGATGTCAGATACAGATCCACCACATCACTCATCTTTACCGCCATATACACATACACCGACAAGTTATCCTTTCGATATCACTCTTCTGGAAGTGCGACGTTTTGTGATGTGGAATTATCTCTCTCTAATTTGTTTAACGCTGGTATCAATTGTTGTTTCTGAAAGGATGGTTTCGAAAGCTGAATATGTGGTTGATATGTTTGCGGTAAGTTCTATTCATATTTTCAATATAGGGTTCAAATATACATAATAATTCAAACAATTCAATAGATTGGTATGAATTTTGTAAAGATGCAGTTTTTCCAGTTACTATAGTTGATTTCGTAATATTTATAGCCTTTTTTTTATATATATATATAAACCTGTTTATTTATCTTTTGAAAATTTGGATTTAATTAAGAACAAATATTGTTTGGTGTTTGTGTAGAACCTCAAATGTTGGAAGTTATTGTGGCTATAGAAATTTCGATGAGGCTTTCAGGAATTTATGAGGGTTTGCTGTGATTAGGGTTAATGGAGAACCTGCGAATTATATGAATATAGGGTAAAGTTTGCATTTTCTGGTTTTATGATACCTCATAGCTTATCTTTCTCCGCCGCTCCTTATTCACTTTATGGCTTACTTACATAATTACGCTCTTCATGGTTTCTTGCAGGTTAACGTGCTAATACATGCTTATTGCTGACTTTCTTCGGTATTTCGGTAGCTCAGGCGCTATTTGCAACGTAGACTTATGGTGGTCATTGTTACATACTAATCAATCATATGGGTTATTCTTTCAATTGTCTGGGTATGTAATCAATTTATAGATTCAAAATGGTTTCAAGGGCTGTGATGATTGTCATAACCGACTAAAATGAATGGGTCATTCATGCTCTCATGTAACCTGGCAAGGCAATGACTGGACTGCATAGTTACAATTGCTATGCAGCTGTCTATTTGCAGCCCCAGCGACATTTTGATGTTTTTGTGACCTGATTCTTTTATAGATCTGAGCCTAATCGCTTTGCTATATATACATTTATCATATAAAGGTTAACTATGAAACCTGGACACCATTAATATTCGTCTTAACAGCGCCGTTTTGTATCCTCAAATTAATATACTATGGGCTATGATGATTTCTATAATTTGTGGGAAACGGAATGGGTCACTGAAAATCTGAAAGGTGCTGTGGCGGGGCAGTCACCGGAGGGCATAGTATAAATGGTAACTATGCAACCGGGTCAGTTTTGCAGCTACGGTGAACTTCGGTTGTTTCTGTGGCCCGGTCTCTGTTTACAGGTCTGAGTCTAATTGTTTTCTTAATCAAACTATTATTATATATCCTTATAAAGCGCTTAATCCGCGCTGCTTTTGACACTCCTTGATGACGCCAGACAATGCAACTTTTTCTGATTGCAAATCTTAGTCTTCCTGACTTTCTGGAATTAGCTTCTTGATTAGTTTTCCTGACTTAAGGGCTATGAAGTATTACTACTGCTATGGATTTTTTTTGAAGTATTACACTTATATTTGCGCAAATCTTAGTTTTCCTGACTTAAGGGCTATGAAGTATTACTACTGCTAAGGAAGTACTGGTGGGATGCTCACACGCTCTGATAGGCACCCACGCTTTGGCCATAAGCATTGCTCTTTCAAATTAACATTCAGAGAACCCTTTCTCAATATTTTAACCAGTGAAACGCCTACATTTTAATGCTCATTTCCATTATAAATTTCTAAATAATCAAAGAAGGTCCTTGGATAAAATAAAAATACAAAATATTGCACAATGATGTACTGAAATGGGTCACTTTAGGGGCTGAAAGGGGCATGGGGTTGACAGCTGAACTAGGGGCTGAAATGGCACGCTCGGGAGCTAAATGGTGGCTGAAGTGGGTACTTTTGAGCTGAAATGGGCCAGCTTAGGGGCTGAAATGGCGTGGGATTGACGGCTGAACTAGGGGCTGAAATGAGTACGCTTTGGGAGCTAAAATGGTGGCTGAAGTGGGTAAGTTTCGGTGGGTTTGGCTACGCAGGCTTATACAGCCGCCAAAGACGCGGCCCGGCAACATCCAGGTTTTAGCACTTTTTTGTGTGTCGTTTGTGGATTTTTTGGAGATACTTTGTGCATAATTTGATCGATAAATATCAAATTCCCCGCCGCAACGCTTATTCTAACATTTAATTGAGATACTTTGTGTGTTATGTTTAATTGAGATACTTCAAATTCCCCGAGCATCAGGTTCTGTAACTGAGCCTGACTACAGGTGCATATAATAGATTCTTAATAACCCTGCATAAACGAATTTGCATTGTGAAAAGCAACTATATTTACTCATAAACATTGTGCTTTCCTTTTTCATAGCTACTTCTTCAACGCACAGATTTACGATCCTACAGGTGAGATAACAGTGACATGTTTTAGCGCTGACTCACATTCATTGGTAAAGATTGCAACGAACTTATGAAAGGACTGATGTCGTACGCCTTTTTAAGATATATGATGTCTGATAAAAAGGTTTAGTTCTGATATCTTAGAAAGGGTTAGTCCTTCTGATATCTCAACCACAAGATACACGAGTCAATATATTCAGCGTTGCAAATTAATTTATAAATCCTTGATTACTTTGTACAAAAATATTTATGGTTGAAGTCTTAATCAAGTTTAAGGTTTATACTAATGTAACAGCATATGTTTCATGTGAATCCTTAGCCTAACTCGAAGTTTCATGAAAATGCAGGTTACACAATGGTCTGTTCGGTCAGTTGGTTACAACAAGGGACTAATCTTGCCGTTTGTACTAGCGGTGGCGATGTCAAGGTATTGATAATTCAAGACCCAAATCTGAATCGAAGTTCACAAGCAGAAACACAAAACCAATAACTGGATACTAGAATACGCTCACTAGTATTAATCAGAAAATATAAGCTCAAACAACTGATCGGTTTTTTTCATATATCCAACCACAAGCTCGGCTGGTATATATAGGTGTTAGAATATGCTTTCTAATCCTACTACAATTCTAATAAAGCAAGATAGTCCTTAACAAATAAGGAGTCCTAATTAAACTAGAATTGTAAACGTCCATATGCTTGGAATCTGTTTTGTCTTCCCATATGCTCGGTCAGACATTATGCCAACAAATGACAGATATTTTTGTTAAGCTAATGATATAATAGATTATATTTGTATTAATAAAATATATTTCTTTCCGATATGAGATGTGTTACGTTGTAAAAGTGAGAACAACGGAAGGACATAGCAAACACGTTGGTTCCTTAGCTTAGAGTTTATCAATGTTATATTCACGAAGCCGTGAAACAAGCATTCTTTAACATGGCCCACGAGCACATGAAAGTTTGAAAGCGCATTTAGTAACCTTTTCTGCACTCGACACCGTTTGCACAACCTCCTCACTGATTAGTGAGTCTGAAGCTTGCAATGGTAAAACTTTTTAGCTTACATTAATTTGTGCCTAAAATGATCATTCTTTAAGGTTGTTTTTTTTTACAACATGATGTACGTTGGCCAATGTTAGAAGTCAGGTGTGGCTAAGTTCCAAACTGTGGCATTCTTTCTTTTTAACAACAAACTTCTAATATTCTTTGAATTTGATCCAAATTTATACGTGTTGGGATGCGGTTTTTTTAAAAGCATGTACCAATCCTCTTTTTAACTACTGCGAGAGACAGAATGCACACATTTACTTCTTAAAATGGTTTGCCAAACACTTTGTGTTTACTCATTCCAGGTATGTCCAGAGCAGTTGTGGACTTTCTAAGGACGTGGCTGAGTTGGATTTGGATATAGGTAAACTTCGATAAATACGAAAATGAGAATTGTTATATTGGATTTTTGACATTGTATATTTGACGTTACCAATTTTCTTTGAAACGTGGCAATCATGCAGCTATTTTGACTCATCGCCATACTTAAAGAACTGCTACTTTTCAATGAATACACAAGGTAAACCACGCAAACTAAACTGCGATATATGTCATACGCCAGGTACTTCATGTCGCACCTATTGGTTGTCTTACTGAAATATTCCTGCTTGCATGCGCATGTGATATTATTTCTGCTGCTATGATTTTCAGAGGCAAGTATATATTACATTATCACAGTCAACACACACTCCCAAGTGAAAGGGTCATTTAGTGCAATGAAGACGCTTTGTTTGGGCATCGATATGTTGCATCAGTACTATGTACTATAGTTATTTGCATGTGTGATGTGTGTCATTCTTTGTTAATTAGTATCGAATAGTCGTTAAATTTGCTTTGTATTAGCAACTATAGTTATTAAAATAGTTGTCTTTAAGTGTACATACCATTAAATTTAAAAGTATTTTGCCAAGTTAACCCCAGTACCCAATTGTGTTTGTGCGAATTAAAGGTATACCGATAAAATATCAACTGTCCCGCCGCAACGCGGCGGCATCGTAGCAATCCTTGTTCTCATAATTTCATAATTAGTTAGACATCATAAATTGATATAAAATAATTACAATACATAGCTGGAAAAATAATGGGTTATTAGCATAAAATAATATCTTGTTATTTTGTTATCGCGACGTCACAGATTTTTTTTTCCTCAATTGACATCAACCTTTAAATCGCACTATCACACAGAGCTTTGTGACCATTTTGCCTTGTTTTTTCAAAATTTTAAGGGTAAAATGGTCATTTCATGGTGAAATAATGCAAAGAAACACAATAAAGACGAATTTAAAGCCCGTATCAAGATTAAGAAAAAATTTACGCAACATACAACGACAAAAAAGCCGACAAGATTACGTTTTTTATGCTAATAACCCTAAAATACACAACTATAACAAATTAGTCGCCGCTTAATAAACGTGTTGGGTTGGACATGGAGGATCATCTTTTAACTCGAGGGTTTTTTTATATAGTTTATGTAAGCGTTGTTTGGAAGTATAATGTACATGGCTCTTGTTAAGAGTTGCTTGTATTCCATATGGCTATTGTAGAGGTCGTTTGGATGAGTTAAAGTTGTACCTGTCGGTTTGTTTTGGACAAAATTAGCATATTTATATATTTATTAAAGTAACAATGGCGTCATTTTTGTATAGTTCCGGTGTTGAAGTAACTAATTATTTAAAAAAAGTTTTATTCATTAACATTTTTATCAAAATTCTAAAAATTGGAGTAAAATACTAGGAAAACAAATACACGTATTTTTTACATTTTATATCACCTATCTCATAAACGTTTTAACAAAGATCGAACTCACAACCTCTAAGCCATGCAAGAACTCATATGTCATCGACCAAAAGCGCATCAAGTAATACTCGAGGGTATGTTTGGCAATGATCGTTAAGTTCTCAAGCAAGAACCCGGCTTTAGATTTTGTACATGATGCTTTTTTGACAAATAACTAGTAATCAAAATGCTACTTGAAAGAGCATCGACTAGTAAACAGACTAGTAACTAACATTTACATTTAATAATTACAAATATACGACTATGTTATCAAACATTTTATCAAAACAAAAACTAATGCTAACTAATACTGCTCCCTGCTAGTGTATTTTCGCCAATCTAATCTAGTAGTATTATACTAGTAGTCACTACTGCCTCTACGAATCCATGAAATTTTAAGGCCCTGCATTTAAATTATATAACGGCGCCTTTCGTTGAACAATATATAAAGTGTACAATTTATAAGATATATTACTCATTTAAGATATTTTCTCATCTAAATACTTTTTTTCTTCATGAAAAATATGTTTACATATGTATATAATTATTAACGAAACAAATTTCGTACTCTAAAATTCGAGATCCCGAAATGGTCCACCATCTCACACCCCAAAGACGTCCATGTTGTATAAGTTTGTTTAGACGTGGAGCAAAATTATCCACGGAGAAAAAATTAAATTTCCAACAACTCAAATACCTATTCCCCGATAAAGACTCTGCGTGCAAACAAAACAAAAAAAAGAAATGGTGGTGGCCCGATCTATATTTGGCGCTAAATCAAAACTCGCATTTGCAATCACCGCTTTAACCGCCGGAACAGGTGCCGTGGCTGTCGCTAACTCCGAAGACCCAGCCACGTCACTCAAACTCTGCACCACTGTCCCTCTCCGCCTCTTCCGCGTCTCCCTCACAGCTGCCACCATTGCTTTCGGTATCAATAATTTATAAAATTATTTATTATTATTATTATATTATTTTTTATAAATTCTTTGTTGTTAGTTTTTGGATATACAATTAGAGTTAGGTAACAATGTTAGGTTTCTAGCAACTAGATTTGGACTTTGGCTATAGCTGTCTGTTTTATCAATATATTTGGTAACGTAGAAGTTAACGCTAAAGGCTTATTTATATTAGTGTTTCATATAAGAGCGTTTGAACAAAGTCTACTTGTCGCCAAACCACATTGTGATTGAGATATACTAGTAGGTGTGATATCGGAAGATCGAAATATATCTTTGTTTAGTTTGATGTTACATTGTGATTCGATATCCTTTGGATTAGGTTGCTTTAGTTATTCGCTTTACATGAGCGGGATGCAATGTGATTATTTTTCACTTTGTTGTTGTGATTTCTTAGGTGAAACGTAGGGATATGTGAATCACTCGATGATTTAATTAGCGTTGAGAGTTTTCGTGCTTTTTAGTTACTAAGTTGAGTGTATAAAGCCTATAATAAGAGTTAGGTAACTTTTAACCATTAGGTTCAAATCCTACTAGCTGCAAACTTCTTAGGGCCAGAGTTGTGGAGGGCTAGTGATTTACCAGGCTCTATGGGTCTTGGACTCTTGGTCATCAAAGGTGGCTCGGGGTGGGGTTACCTTGTACCCCCAAGAACAAAACTTTTGATGGCGAATTGAAGATTCAAATGTTGTAATTGATCATTATGTAGATTGTAATGAAGCTATGGTAGGTTTGATGCCAAATGATCAAAATGTAACACAAATTCGGTGTGATACTATAGGTTTCTTTAGCTCTTGGCTTAAGAAGATTCGGGTTATAATATGATATTATGTAGTTACGGGTCGTTTGCATATTTAGGGATTATATTATGCCCCAAAATACCGTTACCAAACTCATCCCATACCGGTCCTTTACCACCAAGTCACTATCGCGCCGGTGTCCTCATTTTGCCTTACAAAATCAGTACATCCTGTACCAAATACTGAGAAAACCAAAACTAACTAATTAATACCAGAATACTGGAATATCGCTTTTCAAGCTGTATTTGTTCAATGTCGTGTGTAGTGTTTACTTATCTTTGTTTATCTACAGCACTTTTATCGCTTTTCAACTTGTATTTGTTCAATTTCGCCCCCCTCCATTTTCTCTCCTTTATCGGCTTTCTTCAGCAGATTCTTTTTCTGCCACAGCCAATTATGGCACTCTCCCCATGGCAACTATCTTGCATATGATTTCTATCAAGCTTCATTCAAGCAACTATCTTTTATGGAGGAATCAAATGATCCGTCTCCTCTCATATCAGAAACTTATGTAGCATGTGGACGGTTCTGCAGCCCCTCCGTCTGCCACGATTATTGCTGACAACAAAGACTTGCCGAACCCAGCTTATACAACCTGGTTCGAAACAGACCAACGGGTGTCATTCTTTGAACTCTTCTTTTGAGGAGGCTGCCGCTGAGTTATTGGACTTTCTTCTTTGCACAGATCTCGAATGCTGCCAAAACGCGCGATAGCCACTCTTCAGTTGAACGTATACACAGTCTACGTGATCAACTTCGCCTCTTGGTCAAAGGAACCTCTTCTGTTTTTGAATTTGGCCGCAAATTTAAGGCCTTATTTGATCAGTTATCAGCCATTGGACAACCTGTTGATGAATTGGACAAACTTCATTGGTTTCTTTGGTCTTGGTGCCTCATTTGAGACTTTTCCTACAGCCATTAGAGCCTCTAAACCGCATCCATTCTTCCGTGATCTTCTTTCTCAAGCCGAAAGTCACGAACTTTTTCTGACATCATGGTTCGAGGTCCACACCCCCGTTACCTTTGTTACAGATCATTCTTGGCTTCCATACACTTCTCATGGCGTAGGTCGGTCATCACACGGGGTGGTCACGGCCTTGGCCGTCGAACCCCTCATTGCCGCCTATAGCTATGTCGGATCGATGGTCATTATGTTTCACCGCCCGAACCTTGCCTCATATGCGACCAAGGCGCTTTTTAGATGCAAATCTTGCTCACGCCCTTCATGCTCAATGCGATCTGCTCGATGCTACTCAGATTGCTATGTTGCGTATCTCGGAGCATCTACCACATGACATCTTCTCCCGACAGCCTTCCTCCTCGCCCCGACTGCCTTCCGATGCTTCTCCTCATACCGCACGTAATCGCTACCTTCTGTAATGGTCAAACTCTTAATGTTTCCCACACCGGTTTCCAATAATATTAAGTCAATGATGTTTTAGTTGTTCCAACCTAGCTTCAATCGGGCGGATATCATTACAAAGCGCCTCCTCGCTCTCGGTTTGAATACTTTCGAGCCATGTCGACTCTGGACCACCACTTTTTCGCCAAGGGGTGTTAGAAGTGAAATAGTGATATTACATAATTGTAATGGAAATGATCGGGCTAAACGCAGCCTACTTTCATGCCTAAAGTGATGTGGAAGTGTTTAATTGGTTCATGATGAAGCGTGATATACCCGCTGAGGTTGCATCGAGATAGGGCACCACTTTAATCGCCATGAGCTCCTAAAGAATATTTAGAGAAGAGAACATAATTATTTGTTTGACATAACTATGCTTTCATTCATTATAATGGCTCGGTATTTATAACCTTACAATGATAAAATTTAACCTCACAATGACAATGACAATGGGCTTAGCCCACGACAAACACGACCTAAAAATTAAGATAAATAAATATAACTTAGCTCACTATCCACGGGTGTAACATTCTCCACTCCTTCAAAAATCACCTTGTCCTCAAGGTGTTGTCTTAAAAAAAATCTTGATTCCGGGATCCCATATTCTTCTTTGAATAAACATGGACTCTTCTTTGAACCATATAATGGTTATGATATGGGACTCAAAGGACTCTTTCCAAACCTGTCCATAAGAGGACAACTCTTCTTTGTAACTTATGTTTTCTTATAGTCCCATGTCTTTGATCTAAAACATGCCTAATACGAGGCCCATATTCCATGAATTTAGGTAACAACATCATTTGTTTCATCTTGTAACCAAACCTCTCGCAACACAAATTCCTTCAAACACACTATAGCCTTAATCCTTCTTATCTCGCCGCCACGGTCGAATTTGATAATAAATAAACTTGTTGTGTGTAACCTTCTCTTTTCTTCTTCTTCAAACTTTTTCTGCCGTGTCATTGGTATTGTCATCAACATCATCCACCGGCTTCGTAGTTTTATTTGATGATAGCCCACTAACTTCTCGTGGTGCAAAGATCCTTCGCAGGTCGGTGTTGTCATCCTCGTCATCCTCGATGTTGCTACTACCGCTTTATCACGGAAGAAGACGATCACGATCCTCAAAACGTGTTTTCATTAAGCGAGCAAATGAAAAGCTTCGCCTAAAGTTGTAGGGTTTGACCTTAAGAGTGCGACATCGTAGAGCCATTAAGTCCGTAAATATAAAAAGATTTAAGTAAGTTTTGAGAGATCCCCGCACTCGATTTATAAGTATCTCATATTCGCCACCATAAACATAGTAGGTCGATCACAGAACCCTCGCCTCTCAACCGAGAGGTCGTGGGTTCGATCCTCACTCCCTACAAAGGTCGGAGGTCCTTTCTACCTTTGGTAGAACTAGAAGCGCTCTCTACCTTAGGTGGGTAAGGTCGCTACATCTCAACCTCCCGATACACCGGAACGGTATTGGTACCCATAACCCGTTGAAGACTGCATTGGCATTTTACTTTACTTTACTTTTTCATATTCGCCACCGCACTCCATTTGCAAAGAGCTTAGATAGTGCATCCCGACCGCCGCTCGATGCCATGAACAAGAATCAAGAACAATACTTTGTAACATTAATTTCACGATGAATAGTACTTTTCGCGATGAACAAGACTCCTATGAATAATGGTCGATGAACAAGACATTTTAAAAATTAAAATAATTGAACCCCAATTTGTAGCCCTCTTAACGAGGACTCAATGAAAGCACCAATTGATACGAACCGCTGAGGTCAGACGAGATAGGGCATCAAATCAAGCGCGCGAGCTCCTTAAGAATATTTAGAAGAGAGCAAAATTATTTGTTCGACATAACTATGATTTCATTCATTATAATGGCTCGGTATTTATAACCTTACAATGATAACATTTAACCTAACAATGACAATGACAACGGGCGAGCCCACGACAAACATGACCTAACAAGTAAGATAAATAAAGATGGTGAAGATGTAGACGAAAATCATTTTCGCTGTGGTTTTCGTGTTTGGGAATGTTTTGTCTATTGTTAGGATCGAATCGACTTAAGAAAAGGAAATCTTACTTGATTTTACCAGAAGATACCACATTCTTGTATGATTGACTCGAGCATGGATTTATCTCATTGTACTAACCGGACTGGGTAGCATGATGATCATAACCGGTTATCGCTATTGCTATTCATTTGCCCATTCACCGGTTTTGCTCGTGCTATACCTTTAGATACGCTGTCTCTTGTCGAATCTTCGATCGGGAGTTCGAGATCGAACAACTTATCTGCACATTTCCTTCTCGATTTTATAACTGAGGAACTCGCATGTCTGCATCTGTGGTTGTAAACGAGCCGAGTCGAGCTCGACTCAATACTATAACTCGAGCTCGAACTCGACTCGAGCTCGGTTTAGCTTTAGATTTTGAGCTCGAGTTCGACTTGTCATGAGAAACTCGAGCTCGAAACCCGACCGAGCTCGCTTACTTACATTCCATGCTCGAACTCGATTATTACTCAGATCAAGCTCGGCTCGACTCGATTTTATGAAAATTAAGTAAATGTATGTATATAAAAGGGTAAAAGTGTAATTTAATCAAAGTCAAGGCTCGCGAGCTCACGAGCCAACTATTTTGGAGCTCGAGCTCGACTCGACAATATACTCGAGTAGCTCGAACTCGAGCTCGACTCGCTTAAATCGAGTCGATTTCGAGTAGTATACTAGTCGATCTAGAATAACTCGCGAGTCGCTCTCGCCTCATTTACACCCATATCTCGCATCTCGAATGCAATAGCTTCGGTCCATTACCGTGAACTTGTCTGCTTGGAATAATCTTTCGCTTTTAATATGTTGAATAATAGTTTTAGTGGATGTATTTCCTCTATATCGAGTTTGATTCACCTCATTGCTTTGAGTCTTGCAAACACCATGCTTTCCGTGAAATACAAGTGAAAGTGCGGGATCCGGAATTACACGAGGCAAGATTGAAGCAACACCTCGAGGACAAGCGTGATTTCAAGGAGTGGGAATGATACGCCATCTGTAATTGGATAACTATCTTGTTACTAAGTCGTATTCGAGTCATGTTAGGATATATTTCTTTGTCTCAGACAGGAAAGTGTCAATTGTTTGGGAGTTCATCTTGTATTCGACTTGTGATACAAGTTAGGGTTATTTGGTATTTATACCGCCATGGATTTGTCAAATAACTTTCTAGTCTTGTCACTAAAATATTTTTAGAGTTACGCTTGAGTTGGTGCATACCATCGATAAAACCGTAACGGGTCAGACGAGATAGGCACCACTTCAAGCGCGCGAGCTCCTTAAGAATATTTAGAGAAGAGAATGTAATTTTTGTTTGACATAACTATGCTTTCATTCAATATAATGGCCCAAGATTTATAACCTTACAATGATAACATTTAACCTAACAATGACAATGGGCTTTGCCCACGACAAACACGACCTAACAATTAAGATAAATAAAGATAACTTAGCCCACTATCCGCGGGTGTTACAAAGTGGGTCCATCTACTTGCACCAATAGAATGAAGCCACATAAGATTAGGCATGTAATTAGGCACACGAGTTAGGCATGCCAATCAATGCGCAATTGTAATTAGGTAATAGTTGTGTATGATTCTTGTAATTCATTCCTTATACATATCCATCATTCCATCTAATCCCACCTAATTTGGTGTGGATTATCTCATTTACATTCCCCAAGGATAGCAAAATTTATCTACGTATTTTGTAATCGATTTATTATTTAGTTATTTAATATACATATATAGGAGCATAATAAGTTCATGTTAGAAAGCGCATTGCGCATTTCTATAGGTTAAAAGTCAAAAATTTGGGTGGCCTCCGTATACATTATCCCTTGTTTTTTTCTTATATACAATGGAACACAAAAGCAGCAATATGACAATGAAAATGAGACAATACGAATTGGATGCCCAAATAGGTTACAGAATATAGTTGCTGCAACCGAACGTTGTAATTCATTAGTTAACGATTAAGTTTTTGGATGCTCATAAATTTCTAGTAAAAGGTGCATTTTGGTCGGAAATAGCTGGTTGTAGCAGTAGCTAATTGTGGCAGTTTAGTTTTTTCAAAGTTTTGGTATTTGGCGGGAAATACCCAATAAATCAAAACTGGTAACGAACCGATACTGAACAAGTGTTTTCGGGGAGTGTTTTAGTGGTCGTTTTGTTCCTCGTTTTTGATCGGTAGACTCGGTATCGGTGCTAATTTATGTCGTACGCATCCATATGACCATATATATTGTACTGTATTGAAAGCTGGAACCATGCGCCAGGGTTGCTCTGAAACCACACACACAAAAATAGTCTTATGTTTTAGTTAGGTTAAAATGTTTATGCCATGCTGGTTAAACAGTGGCTATGATATCTATCTATAGGACTATATTTAGTTGGTTTAGGTGCATTACGAGTTTATAACCAGTTTGTATTTCCAAAGGGTGATATTAAGCCTTATATAAAGAGTTAGATTGGCAACGATGGTTATGGGACCACTCAAGATTCGGCTACAGTAAGGTCTGGAAAATGGTTGTTCAAGTTACAGTATATGCTGCAATTAATGATTTAATTCAATGAGGACAGTTTAGTTGTGTTTCAGTTAATTTCATTTCATCAGAGGGTCTGACGTGTATAATTTGTGAGTTAGAGTCATAGTACCAACATATGTGTGTCAGTTTGATTTTGGCCCATTATGTTTTTCCACCTGGTTTTGTTTTATCAAATAGAGGGTGGGACGTCGGTAAGTGAGTTAGGATCCTTTTTTGTGTCGGTTATTGTGTGGTAGTTGGCCCAATGATTGGGTTCTTGTACTTTAGTCTTTTGTTTCTCAATTAATGGTTCGCTGTACACACCGTATGTGGTGTTTTTATTTTCTTGGGTCCTTTTCTTCAATGGTCTTGTCGAGGAGGTGGTTCGCCATTTCTTTTGTATTGTGTTCTTTGGTTCCTTTAAAATATGTTTCCTTTATAAAAAAAGCCTTATATCGTGTAACATATGCTTAAATGTTCAATAAAATCTGGTAATTTGTTCTTGCACTATATTTTTCTGTTGATGTTCTGTGTGCAGTCTTTATATTCATTTTGAGTTTTACAAGTTGATTAAAAAATAGATGAATGTTAGTGTGATTTTAGATTACGAGTATTCACTATTGGGACTACCAGAAGATAGTATTGAGAGGGAAAGAGTTAAACATGAAGTCCACACCAGGAATGCACGTAGGCTTGAAGAACTTTGTTTCAAAAACGGTGGAATATACATCAAGCTTGGTCAACATATTGGTCAACTGGTAGGACCTACCAACTTTTTTAATGGTGTTGGAATTTAAGTTTGGTATGTGATACATGGATTCATAGTATATGTAGTGTATACGGTTAGCTAAAATGGAATGTTCTCATTTAGGAATATTTGGTACCTCAAGAGTACATTAAAACGTTAAGGGAGTCCATGTTGAACAGATGTCCGACCTCTTCTTATGATCAAGTGTGCCAAGTTGTCAAGAAAGAGCTTGGAGGGGCACCTGAAGAGGTATGTTTACCTAATCTCACTTTGCTCTTACTTTTGTTTTAGTTATTTTGAGTCATAGAATTTATAAAAAAACCTATTTACTTTTACAGATATTTGATGAGTTTGACCCAGTCCCCATTGCAAGTGCTTCCCTTGCTCAAGTTCATGTTGCTCGAACTCATCAGGGCCAAAAAGTTGCTGTGAAGGTTTCAAGTTCTTACTATGATCTAATCTTGTTTTTGGGTTCCTTTCAACTTGTTTTGTTATTGGCTTAACTCATTTGATACTGTATTCATGTTTCAGGTACAACATATGCACATGGCAGATACTGCAGCTGCAGATTATGCAACAGTCGAATTCATTGTCAACACTTTACACCGGCTCTTTCCATCATTTGATTACAGGTTTATTTGTTAGAGCTTACCGCCTATCTTATTGTTGTTATTCGACTGGTATTTCTTTATGCATGTGTTTATTGATGGGGATATATGGTAATAACCATAGTTGTGCATTGGTTATAATATAGGTGGTTGGTAGATGAAGTACACGATAGTCTACCTAAGGTCAGACATATTTTCAACCTGTTATCTTCTCGTATTTTTATGATGTCCTGCTACATGTGTGTATTTGTGCAAACTCTTCTGATATGGTAGGCTGTATATCCTTTGAAATAGTATTGTTGATAAGTTACAATGATGATCAGGAACTTGATTTCTTAAATGAGGCCAAGAACAGCATTAAATGTATGGATAACTTTCGGAAGTTATCTCCTCATATTGCAGACTATGTGTATGCGCCCAAGGTATATTGGAACCTAAGTATCACAAAATTGTTGACCATGGACTTTGTAGAAGGCGCAGAAGTCAATGACTTGCAGAGCATCCAAAAACTTGGAATCAACCCACATGACATTGCAAGGCTAGTAAGTATCTTTTCTCTGTACTACCAATTGGCTAGTTGCAGCAGTTTTCCTGCTTGGAGCTATTATCCAATTCATGTCCCATGTTGTTTGTTGGTTAATACAGGTGAGTAGAACATTTGCTGAAATGATGTTTAAACATGGATTTGTGCACTGTGATCTGCACGCTGCTAACTTGCTAGTTCGCACACTACCTTATTCAAAAAGGGGCATTTTTGGTAAGGCATCTAATTGTTAAATAAGACACTTGGAATCATACATTATAATACCATGATTTTACTAGATAGCTTTTAGTCAACATGGTTTAAGTTTTTTGTTGTTTTAATGTACTGCTTCCTATTTATAAGCTTGTGAAGGGGTACTACCTTCTTGCAGAACATTTGATCACATTTGTTAATTGGGTCTCTTAAGGACCTCATATGGATCACAGCATACATATACATCTGAGTACATTAAGCGCAACAGGCAAATCAAAACAAAATATGAATTATATGAGATGACATAATAATGGATCTGTTTTTACTTTAAATAGTTATGTTAGAAAGTATTGTTTTGTTAAATAAAAGACATAGACTTCTTCAATTGATCATTTGGCATTTAACTAAGCCTTTTTTCCCTTCATATATGCATTTTTTCCATACTTTATTTTCATGATGCGATGTTTTCCTTATTGATGCTGTTTAGTTGTTTACAGGAAGAAGAAAACCGCAACTAGTACTGCTGGATCATGGTCTATACAAAGTACTTGACAATTCTATTAGGACCAACTATGCTGCACTTTGGAAGGTGCACCATACAATTTCTTGAATATTAATGACTTTTTATGCCATCTATTATTACCTTTTTTTCACGTCCATTTTTGCATGCTTCTGCTTTCGAGCATCATTAACCTCTGACCTGTATGACTTGCTTACAGGCTTTAGTACTGGCTGATGCAAAAGGAATAAAGGAAAATTGCTTGAAATTGGGTGCTGGTGAGGATTTGTATGCATTGTTTGCAGGGATTCTTACAATGAGGCCTTGGAATAGGGTTATTGATCCTGCCGTTGATCATCTTGCCATTCAAGGCAATGCCAGCGACCACTCAGAACTTCAGGTTAGCTTACATTATATAAGGCAATGCCAGTGACCCTGCAGTTAATCATCTTCTCCATTTCAAAGTTTTTGGTGTATCTCGTATTTTGACTCCCAATTGGTCATGTCCTTCAATTTAAATAATCATCCACATGAAAATTTAACATACAAATTGCTCCTTATGTCGCATGAAAAGGTACATGAACATATTTAGGGTAGTATGTTTAAGGTTAAGTCACTTAAGTGGGAAGTTTTTATGTGGTTTAGGTATTGTCTTATCTTGTTTATGAAAATTTAGCACCTGCATCTTGAAACCCAAGTGTTATGGTTCTATTGATTAATAGAACCTTTTTTATGTTTTGCAGATGTATGCTTCCCTATATTTTCCTCAAATCACAGAACTTCTGCATAAACTGCCACGTGTCATCCTTCTAATGTTAAAGACTAATGATTGCTTGCGATCAGTCAATAACGCTTTGGTATGTGTTTTGACAATTTTATTATTTTCTTTCCAGGATCCACATAATATCTATAATAATGGTGAGAATTTGATGTTTGGGTATTACTTTCGACAGATAAAAGACCTCTGTGGAGTCTTTCATTATTATAGGAAGAGTTTCTTCCGAGGCACTGATTGAGGAAAAGTTGTCACGCAAAGTCTCTTTAGCTTGCTACATGTTTGGTTGGAGGAGATTTCACCAAGCCCGCTTTTCTCATTATGCAAGTAGCGCTAGGATACTCCAGTTCCGTATAGCTTTGGCTTGGTGAACACAATATCATTTTATTAGCTTATATATAGAAGACATAAATCATGCCGAAAGAAATCGTTGGGTGTTCAGTCCTTGTTGATTTTTGATTCAAAAGTAGTGCATTCTAAGCCCCTTTCCTAACCCGTAATAGTATGGGAAATCCAATAAGCTGGCCAAGCAACAGGTACACACATACATGAATGATGTGTTATATAGGCTAAATTCTTATTCTTTCTAGACAGAGTATAGATGATGATTAGTGTAGTTTTGTGCCTCGTATCCTCAAAATATGAGATGTGGATCTATGGTATTATTTTTAGAAATTGTCACAGATATATTAGTGAGTTAAATTCATGAAGCAATGCATGTTTATGAACCAATAGCTTATGTTACATGACATTTGCATAAGACTAGGCGCACTAAGGTCGGACGACCATATCGCCAATGGCCGGGTTGGTCGGCCGTGGTGTGGTTGTGTCGGTCGGAAGAGGGATTTGGTCGAGAGGACGATCGATTGAGGCTTGTATATGTGTTTCAAAAATCCATCTGTTCGGTTGGTAACTTTTAAAAATCTAAACCCTTTTACCCTAATTTATATACACTTTATATACTTTCTATCAATTTTTTTAACCAGTGGCATCATCTTCATCATAAAAAATGTTAAGTGTATTGAAATTAAAAATGTAGTGGATATATATAGGGAAAAAAAGATGGGTGAAAAAAAAGAAAAAAGAAGATGAATGTCGCTTTGGTGTGGTAAAAAGTCGTGTAAGTCGTCGGAGAGAGAAGACTAATGTGGCATGAGCCAAGTCTAATTGCACGTACATGCCCAAGACATAAGTTGAGCCACTAGATGAAAGGAGTGACTAATGAATAGTAGGCTAAGATGAGTTTCCTTTAAAGGGGGAATTGCGTATATATCTCTTCAAAGCTCTATAATTGCATATATATCCAACCTAATCTAATAATTACATATATTTCCTTTATAAAAATGAAAAATAACATATATATCCAAATCCTTAACTTAAATATAATTAAAGCTTTTAAAAACACAAAAATTCTTATTTAAATTTTGATTGACTATTATACCCTTCTTGTTCTATACGATAATTATCCTTCTTTAAAATATTTTTAAATCCAAAACGTTCCTGTAAATTTTTTTGTTTAACACTAAAGGGTGAGGCTACTGACAAAAAGAAATGACATACACATGGAAATATGATGCTCTGTTTTCTAATATAATTCGTTTAGGTAAATTTTTTTGTTTAACACTAAAGGGTGAGGCTACTGACAAAAAGAAATGACATACACATGGAAATATGATGCTCTGTTTTCTAATATAATTCGTTTAGTTTTCTTTTTCGTCATTTTTCTAGAACACACAACGTTGCAGTTGAAATATGAATGAAAAATTGTAATATCTTAATTGGTCTTATAATCTTAAAATTAAACCATTATTGCACCAATTGGACCACAAACACCAACTACAAGATGAACCAATTGAAAACACACAAGAACAGAAAACAAGGGTAGGGATCGAGTGAGAAGAAAACTTAAAATGAGAAGAATGAGAAATAACTATAATCACATATTTGAGATGCATCGACTTGAATTAGATGCATCTCTATTCATTTAGATGCATCACATTTAGTTTCAAAAGTGATTTTGAAGTGAAAACGATGTGAATTAGTACTAGCAACAAATTTGACCCGCAGATGACGAAAAATACATAGGATTCGTCTAACTTGATGACATGCATCTAATTTTTTGCTTGAAAATATATTATGATGCATCTAAAAGATTAAAGATGCATCTAATTCAAATTGATGCATCTTTAATGTGTAGTTATATTTATTTCTCATCCTTCTTATTTTAAGGATTCTTCTTATTTGATCCTTAGTCCAGTAAACAAAAAGATATATACTAAATTAATACAATCAATTATGAAAATAGAATTTAAAAAAATGATTGTTTATAATCTGAGGTAAATATTTGGGAAATAATTGTTTAGTAAATTTAACATGACTGTTGACTGAATAATAAGCAAGATAAATGATGGGCAAGGATATAATGGTCAATCTAGTATTAAATAATAAATATAAATGTATTTAAAGGTTTCATTTATATTTATTTATAAATTTGGATACATATGCAAATTTTTATGTTTTGTAAGGATATATATGTAATTATAATTTTAGTTCGGATATATATGCAATTTTGAAGTTTAGCAGGGATATATATGCAATTCCTCCTACTTTAAAAGTCTAGACTAAGTAGACAAAAATATTAAATATAAATCCCTACCTCAATTTGAAGTTTTCTTAAACCTCTTATACTTCAAAAGAGTCGGTCATAAGCACTTGTCCCCGTAGACATTTCTTCCATCATTTTACATCTTTAGTGCATTGACAATGACAGATGATTTATTTGTTCCTATGAAACATCTTTCAATTATTCAACCCTTAATAAAATGCAAGCATAGCATTTAAAAGTTTTGAGCTCAACGTAAATTGGATTGTCATAAGTTATCGCTAGATTTCAGCCCGGTAGATCTAAGTCCACCTTATGTTATATGACCTAACCCATTAGTTAAGTGGTTGTGAGTATAAGTTGCATCAAGAATGAACGGTGTTCAAGTCTATAAGTATAAAATGTTTGCGACGAGTTCACGTGAGGTGTAGGAGAGGGCAAAGTTAACCTTCACTTCATGAAAAGAAATCCAATAATATGTTACTCGCTTTGTTGAAGTTTCGAGACAATGGACATGTAAAATCGATGTCGAACGTGTTTGATTCATGTAAGTTCATTACCGTGTTTGTTTAAAAGTCTCCATAGAAACAGAGAAAGAATATTAGATGTGAGTTCAAGTCATAGATAAAATAATATATTGTAAGATTGTGAGTAAGTTCATTTTCAAAAGTCTTTGCACGCGTAGAAAGAAAAATAAACACTGACCCACCAACCCAAATCATATCTTATAAATGAAACTACAGCCTGCTCATACTTTTAAGCAAATGTGAATGTTAAGTCTTTAGTAGTATCCTTTTTCGTATTTTTATTTTCTCCAGTTTTGCTCCTACCGCTTCTTTGAATATGAGTCATAAATGCTCTCATAAACAAAGTGAAGCTTTGCTTCCCTTTCATCCATTTACGACACATTATGAAAGTTGATAATTTTACAATTAAGCTCAGAAAATGGATTTAAGATTAACCTACTTTCAAAAGTGTAGGCTCTAATCTTAAATTGTAAAAAACAATCAAAATATAACGTTATTTGTACTTAATTCCAAAATTTGAAAACACGAGCTCCAAAAGTCATATATATTTTTTCTATTTAATAAGATTTAAATTATTAAATTGCATTTTTGACCACAATTAATTGAAGGTTGAATTTATAGACCAATAGACATGCTCAAGTTTTACAAATAGGCTAAATTAAGTTCTTCGATTGGTTCGATTAAGTCTTCGTTTTAATGAATTATCCAAAAATCATTTCCTTTAGTGTTTAAAGATTATTGTGGACCACATAATTTTTAATAAATGATTCTTTTTTGTTGCAATCAAAAGTTAGAATTGTGCATAACTCGACAAGAAGTTAAAATTTAGAGTCTATCAGTTTTGATAGACTTGTATAACCCAAGTGATACTTTTATAAAAATAACTAGACCACAAACATATTATTGATTATTTATCTTCAAGAATATTATGGTAATACCAGTGACAATATACTTATTTGGTTTACAGCCTTTTTGGCCAACTAACGGGAAATGAAGTTGAAAATTTTGCACAATAAAAAATGAAATGAAGTTTAAGGGCCTTTCGAGTTAAGCGATTTGTACAACCAGACTTTTTGGATCATAAGCGTAAATTGATTATCAATTGTGCTAATAACATTGATTTAAGATCATTTGAGGACAAAAGATTATTTACATGGGATTAATCTTCACCATTCATTTTTATTTGATCTAATTGATGAGATTAATCACAAACAATTTAAAAAACCCACTTTCATCATTTTTTTCGAATATTAATATCTTTCTAACCGTTAATCGTTAAGCGAAAAAAAATATCATTGCGACGAGCATTTAATCATCTTTCTATAGATAGACACTTTGATATACTTACGACAATTTTTTTTTCCCGTATTTCCCCCCTTTTTTTCTTTTAAGTTTTTCGTTTTTTTTACGTTACTGAAATTTGCATTAAAAAATCATATATGATTAAACACTAATTTGAATATCACATGTGATATTAGTGTTAAATCATATATGATATGTAATATCACATGTGATATTAGTGTAAAATCATATAAGATATACATATCATATCACATGTGATATTACATATCTTATATGATTTAACACTAATATCACATGTGATAATCAAATTAGTGTTTAATCATATACGATTTTTTTCATGCAAATTTCAGTAAAGTAAAAAAAAAGACGAAAAAACGTGAAAAAAATGATTTTTTTTCTCGAAAAAAATAATTAAATGCCCATCTATAGAAAAATAATTAAATGCTTTTCGCGACGGTGTAAATATTTTCGCGTAACGATTAACGGTTTAAGATATTTATTTAAATTATAAAAAATAGATGAACTAATAAAATGCTTCTAGTCTTAGCCGTTGATTTCTTTTTAGATGTATGGTGGAGATGAGTACCTTGGTATGTGAGAAAAGTTTAGTACGTAAAATAGTTGTCATCAATAACATTAAAACCGAAGAGTATGTTTAGTCAATAAATTTAGAGAACCAAAAATCTCTATGTAAGTTTCGATTGAAAAGCATTATTGTGGATAACCAAATTTTCATTGACACATTCTTTTATATCGCAATCAAAAGTTGGAAATTTTTTCATAATCAAACAAAAAATAAGTCTAGAGCCTACCAGTTTAATAAATTTCCACGGCCCAAATGTTACGTTTATCAATGAAAGAAACATAGACCACAAATATATTCTAGATCTTATTATTATGAAAGCAACTACAATAATACTAGCCACACTATATATATTTGTAGCAATTGTGAAGGTTTTATAGCAATCAAAAACAAAAACACAATGAGTAGTTCAATATGTAGTGTCCTTTTTCTTTTCCTAATTTTTACCACGTTTGCCTATTCCACTTCTTCTTTGAATAAAAATATTCATAAATGCCCTAAAAAATAGAGTGAAGCTTTGCTTCCTTTTAAACATAACCTTTCCTCCATCAATTACACATATGATTTCTGTTATGATGCATTCGGTTCTCATTATCATCCAATAATGATGAGCTGGAATACAAGTACCGATTGTTGTAAGTGGGATGGAGTTATTTGCAACGACTCCACTGGTGACGTCATCCATCTCGATCTCTTTTGCGGAATGCTACAAGGTACAATTCATCCAGACAGCTCCCTCTCCAACCTAACACACCTTACTTATCTAGGATTATCATATAACAGACTTAATGGGACATTGCCATCTTGGTTGTTTACTTCCCCCTCTTTAGAATCTCTCGATCTAAGAGGTAACATGTTCAGTGGAAATGTTCCTTTTGAGTCATTTGCTCTTCCATCATTAAAAGAGTTATTCCTCAGTGGCAATCAGTTGGGTGGCCAAATTGATTTGCAAACATTTCCACAACTCACCAACCTCACTGACCTACGCCTTTCTTATAATAATTTTAGTGGTGAATTGGAGTTGGATACATTGTTATCAAGCCTCACAAACCTTGAATCGCTCGATCTCTCATACAGCGGTTTCTCTGTTACAACAAACAATGCCAATCATTATGTCAACCCTGGTTTTTGGTCCTTACATTTGGCCTCTTGCAAGCTAAAGGTGTTTCCAAATTCATTTCAAGCCATGAAACAACTTAGTTGGTTAGATCTCTCAAGCAACGAAATCCATGGCCAAATTCCTCATTGGGCAGGGGAGATTGGAGGTACTTATTGGTTGTCTCGTCTGAATCTCTCGCATAACTTAATAACAGGCTTGCCACAATTTCAATGGTATGGATTAGAATGGTTGTATCTGCAGTCCAACTTGATTGAGGGGCCATTCCCTCCGTCAATTTGCAACTTGAGCAAGCTAGAGCGTTTGGATATGTCCAATAATCACTTTGGTGGATTGATTCCACAATGCTTTGGAAGTATCACCTCATCTCTTTATATGATAGATATGGGGAATAATAGCTTTCAAGGAACAATTCCAAATGTATACAGGGATTGTGAAAATTTAGAAGGGCTTATTTTAAAAGGAAATCAGTTAAGAGGAGAGGTGCCAAGTTCCTTGTCCAAATGTCGATTCTTGAAAGTGGTTGATTTGGGAAACAACCACTTGAATGGTACATTCCCTGGTTGGTTAGGAGATCTTCCAAATTTGCAGGCTCTTGTCCTCAAGTCAAACAAATTTCATGGACAAATTCAACCCTCTGCAACTGTTGAATTCCCCTTTCCAAGTCTTCGAGTTCTTGACTTATCTCATAATAGGTTTGAGGGTCAACTCCCTGCAAAATATTTTCAAAATTTCAATTCCATGAAGAATGTGGTCTACAACAGCACAAAACCAGAATATTTGTCCACGGGTAGAATGTATTACTCATTCGTCGTTGCGGTGAAAGGGGTGGATCTAGATATTCCAAGACTTTTTGTTGGCCTAACTATTATTGATTTATCAAACAATTATTTCAAAAGTGGGATACCAGAAATAATCGGAAATTTGAGTTCTTTGAAAGTGCTAAACTTGTCCCACAATAGCCTTAATGGTCGAATGCCAAACTCTCTTGGTAAGCTATCAGAGATTGAATCATTAGACCTCTCTTGAACCAACTCATAGGAAATATCCTCAAAGCCTTGCAGGAATCAAGGGTCTTGCAGTCTTAAATCTATCACAAAACCATCTTGTGGGCGATTTCAGAAGGAACACAGTTCAGCACATTTCAAGAGAACTCATTTACAGGAATTTGGGGTTTGTGGGTTTCACTGCCCAAAATTGCAGTGAGAATGCACACAAACAACAGCTTGAAGCAGAAGAACATTATGAGGAGGAAAGTGGGTTTACGTGGGAAGTGGTGATGTTGGGATATGGGTGTGGAACATTAGTTGGATTAGTGATGGGATATCTCATGTTGTCAACAAGAAAAGTGAAATGGTTCAATGCAATTGTTGATGCAGCAGAGAGTTTGGTCTTGAAGAAGAGGAAGAGAAGACATGTTTACATTGGGAAATGACGTTACATAATGAAAGGTATGCTTTTTCACATGATTTCTTATTTAATCAATTTTTACAAAATGTCTTACCCTATGAATTCTCTTGGTCTTAAAAAAATTATTATGCAGGTAAAGGAGTTTGAGGAGGTCTGGGACCTTCTGAATTATGCAGTCGTATATCAGCTTCTGAGTTATTGACAGTCGTATATCTTTGAATTATTCTTGTATATGTAATACTAGTGTGTTGTTAGGATTTTAATACATACACTGGGTGATCATGTATTGATGTTGCTGACCTTGGTGTAATTCAGTAAGTTTTTTGTTATTTTTATGATCATACAACCATCGTGTATGCTATAAAATTGTAGACACTGTTGCTTCTTACGGAATTGTAACGTGTGAAAAGGAAAGCATTATTAATAATGACTTGCCTTTTAGTATATCTAATTTGACCATCCAGTGTGTTCTTCTTAGATATGTTCTACGTGTGTTTAGCATTTCATTATCTGCCCACCACCTGCTTGACGAGTGGATTATGAGGCCAAAATTGCCAGTGACCCTGCACTTGAATAATCATCTACATGAACTTTTATCATATACCTACTACTGATGTAGGTTGAACGTTATGGCAATTGTTGGCCCAGTTTTACGGATCTTTAATCAACGATATACCAAAATAACAAATAACAATTTGAATCAAGTAACTTTTCTATATATTTCAGTCATATATGTTTGTTACAGAGTTTCTAGTATTTATACATAATGAAACGGTATGTTTGAAGCATTGTGTCGGTTCAATACATATGGAGCAGTTATTGGTAACTGCTATGTAACCGTTGTAACTGCCTCTTTGACTTTTCGTATGGTTGACTTTTGTTGACCGGGTCATAATGGGTGTTGACTTGGGTCGCTGGGTTGGGTCGATTGAGATTAACCCAATATTCTCCCCCTTAATCACAATCGCTGTGACGTAGGTCTTTAAGTCTTCTTGATTCATCTTCTGGTTACATCCACCATCTGAGCTTTTAATTTTTTGTGATCATCCTTATGTCCAGGTAGATCAATTTTCCTTCGGTTATTTCCACCTTCTTCTATGATCTTCATTATGTCCATGTTGATCTGGTTATTTCCACTTTTTCTTCTGTGATCTTCATTATGTCCATGTTGATCTTGGTTATTTCCACCTTTTTCTTCTGTGATCTTCATTATGTCCATGTTGATCTGGTTATTTCCACCTTTTTCTTCTGTGATCTTCATTATGTCCATGTTGATCTGGTTATTTCCACCTTTTTCTTCTGTGATCTTCATTATGTCCATGTTGATCTGGTTATTTCCACCTTTTTCTTTTGTGATCTTCATTATGTCCATGTTGGTCTGGTTATTTCCACCTTTTTCTTCTGTGATCTTCATTATGTCCATGTTGATCTGGTTATTTCCACCTTCATTGTTGTTGTGATCTTCTTTAAGTCCAGGTTGATCATCTTCTTCTGGTTATTTCCACCTTCATTCGTTGTGATCTTCCTTAAGTCCAGGTTGATCATGTTTTCTTGGTTTTTCTTCAACAGTTGCCATAAGCAATGTTGGTTCTAAATCTTCTTCAATGAGATTAGATTCTTCTTCTTTCTTTGATGGACATTTGTTTGCAAAATGCCCATACTCCTTGCATTTAAAACACATCACCTTACTCTTATCATGAGTAAATTTATTTGAGTTGCCTTTTGATTTTTCCTTGAAATTATTTTCTTGGTCTCGCAACAAATCATGTCCACATTTTTCACAATGTCCGTGAGTAATGTTATTCTTGTGATGTGTAAACAATAACGTATATTGATCGTTATTGTCCTTGTTCTTCATAAACTTTATTCTTTCCTCGTATGTCTTGAGTCTCCCAATTGCTTCTTCCATCGCCATTTCACTTAGGTCGGAGTATTGCTCTATTGATGCAACTATTTGCGATACCTATCGCACAAGATTTAATAGTTTCCGTACTAAGGTTTCATCTTCTATGGTGTGTCCTAGACTAGCGGCTTTGTTTACGAGAGTTGTAAGTTTTGTAGCAAAGGTGTCAATTGTCTCTTCTTCCGTCATTTGTAACATCTCAAAATCATATTTGAGTGTTTGCAATCTTGCTTGTTGAACTCTGTCTTCGCCAATGTGTCTAGTTTTCAAAGCATTCCAAATGTCCTTTGCGGTTTTGTGCTTTGTTATTTGAAGTAATTGTTCCTCGGGTAAGGCTTGATAAAGGAAAGCAATAGCGTTTTATCCTTTCTCTATTGGGTTGAGTCGTTTCACTACTCAATTGTTTCCCATAAACCATTCGCCGAGAATGATTTGCATTCGAATTGCCCATAATGAGTAATTCGCGGGCTTTAGGATCGGGCATTGAAATTGGGGTGTACTATTTGTAAAATTAGTATTAGGTTCCTTATTTCCACTTCCTTTCGCCATATCTTAAATATATTGATAATAAAAATATCTCCGTAAATTTAACACGATGTGTGTTGAAAAATGTTTTATTTTTCCTTATAGGCTATAAACTTTATAGGACTAGTTTTAATTCCAAAACTATCCTCGAGATTATATATTTTTTAAAATGAATAACCCAAAGTTAATTCCACTTTAAATGTTATTCCTAATCAAGATACTAGGTTAATATACTATCCAAAAATATGATAAGATTTTAATAATTTTTTAAATAACTTATCAAAGTAAAAGCAATATATATCAAAGTATATAAAGTAAAAATAAAGTGGTTTTGAAATCTTTGAAACCTGGAGGGGTTGATGGTTTAACCCGATGCCTTAACTAAAATAAAATCCTGTATGTGGCCCTTATCTGTACACGCGTCCTTCCTTTATTTTATTTATCTCTTTTTTTTTGTTGAGATAATAACCCACGCTGCATTTTTTTTTCTTCCGAGACAGAATATTATCGCCTCTCTCTCTAAAAGAAGATTACTCTGATCTTCTTCTTCCTCCAATAATCGGCGGTTGACCGCCTTTGATGGTCGTGGTTTTTGACCGCCCTTTCTTCTATCTCCGTGTGGTGTTCCTTTTATGAGCATCGTTAACCCTTTAATTTGAAACCTAGGGTTTCGCTTGATTTGGGGATTTTTAGTCCGAGAGTGATATGAAAGATTGGAGACTTAATTAAGTCAATTGATGGCTTAATTAAACGCTCTAGGCTTGATTCTTGTTCGAACAGTGTGTTTGTTCTTATTTGAATCTTTGATTTTTGCCCTAATCGATGACTTCGCTTAGTTTGTTCAATCAATATGTATAAACGAGTTTTAATTGCTTCGATCCTATGTGGATAAAAATCGCCTTCGACGAAAGATTTGCAAATAAGTTTGTTGTCGGGTTGGAGTAATCACTTGTGTGATTGTTCCCTTGATGCGATTTAACGCTTAGAACACAAAGATGATAACTTGATTTGTGTTCAAGTTAATTTTGCATAAATTTTTTTTCAAACTGCTTTGGTTCTTATTGATTCGAAAACTAAAAAGAAAATGGTATATGATGATTCAGCTCGATACCAATTGTTGGCCCAGTTTTACGGATCTTTGATCAACGATATACCAAAATAACAAATAACAATTTGAATCAAGTAACTTTTCTATATATTTCAGTCATATATGTTTGTTACAGAGTTTCTAGTATTTATACATAATGAAACGGTATGTTTGAAGCATTGTGTCGGTTCAATACATATGGAGCAGTTATTGGTAACTGCTATGTAACCGTTGTAACTGCCTCTTTGACTTTTCGTATGGTTGACTTTTGTTGACCGGGTCATAATATGTGTTGACTTGGGTCGCTGGGTTGGGTCGATTGAGATTAACCCAATAATGGTCAAGTCGGACGCTCGAGATATATAGTGCTAAATTTGTAGCGGATATGCTAGCTATAAAGTTCATTTATGTTATTGTGTCAGATTGCTAGCCTTGAAGACAAATGATATGTGTGTTCGAGCGTTACATCTTTTGCCATCTACTTTAAATGGTCGGGTTTATTATTATCTTTTTATAACTTGACCAGCCAAGTCTTAACTTACCCTTAGGTAATCGTGTTTTTGAGTGGTTGAACCTTCAATATAATTTTCAAAAGGAAGAGAAGACATGTATATATCGGGAAATGACATTAGAAAATCAAAGGTTGTTTTATAAATTTACAAGATGATCATAGTCGTCTCGAGTATTAATATCGATTGTTATAAAATACCATAGTGTTGGCTATTTAAGATTGTAACTTGAACAATTTGCTTTATGCGCTTCAAGAAGTCTTGGTGAAGGGAATCTTGGGATTCGGAAAGGCCTTCCGACATTGGTTATGGTACTTGTTATTTAGCTTTGCCCCACGTCAGATCGATATCACTTGACTTCTTGTCCACATTGTTTCACCAGTCAAGAATCCTTCAATACGCTTTATGCTGTATGAGACCCTACTAAAGAAGTTGAAGCAACAGAACCAAGGTGTAATCGCTTTAGAGGCAAGTAATCATAGTATAATCACGCAGAAATTTTAGATAATTATGACTTATTTATCATTTAATGGGATTATCTCAGAGCAATAGCTCATTTCTCCACATAATAAACTTACTTAATAAATTAGTCTGAGAAATTTAATAAATTAGCCAACTATATAGAGGGCCACACACACATGGTTGATGTCTACAAATTCATTTATTTTTGTGTACATAGTATAAATTTTTGAGAAGTGTAGTTTTGTGTCTCATATCCAAAGGATGAGATCGCTAGATATTGGTTGTGGGTCTATCTCACAATATGAGACAATTGTAACACATATACTTCTAAGCTGATTTTTTTTTGGAACAACTTCTAAGCTGAATTTATCAATATGTTTATGAACCATATTACAAGATATTTTGCATTTATGTGTCCAAAACCATAGAAGGGCCGGCCACTAGATGATGGAAGAAATGTGTTGTCGACTAGATGTGTTTACAACATAATTGATGAAAGGTATGTGTTTCACTTGTTCTTTTATTTCATCAAGTTGTGCAAAATGACTACATTATTCTCTTTTAAATTCTACAAAAATTTATGATGCACGTATGGAAATTTGGGGTGGAGCCGACACCTTTTGAATTATGTAGTCATATAGCAGCTCTGGGAGTATTTTTTAAGTCTCTTTGAGTGGTTGTGAATGGCAAGTAAACGCAAGCGCCAACGTGTTTTGACTTTTGACAATGGAATTTTCAAGCATGTAGACTTTATCTACTTCTCACCATCAAATTCATTCAGCAATTTCGTGTAAATGACTAAATAATTTCCACATTTGTGGGCCATGGCAGAAAACAACACTAAATACTATACCATCATCGAGTTGAACCGGTCACGGATAATTATATCCCCATTCAACTCTTTTATTAGAAGTTTCTTCCATCATCTCATCTTTCTTCATTGTGATGTGTACCACTAGAAATCACAAGGAAATGAAGTAGTACCTTCAAAGACAATAGGCAATTCCGGCAAATAAGAATAGAATCACGAATTGAAATGAAAAGGGTTTTGTTATTTGATAGATGAGAGTTTACAATGAAGAAGAAGTTTACAAATCAATAGCTAGCTGTGAATGATTACAAGAGTTGTATTTATATAGGGAAATGGGTAAACTAATGGGCGGGAAAAGTTGTTGGGTTAAACTTTGAATTTTATCTTTGACTTTCTTTGACTTTGACTTGATCACATATCAATGCCTTCTCCTTCAAATGTTGATTGTCCTCAAGCAACTACTTAAGTAACCATGTTAAACTGTGGAAACTTAGTAGCAATGTCATCATATAACTCCCATGTAGCATCTGTAACTTCTCCATTTGTCCAATGCACCAGTACATACAGTGATGCTGCATTTCCCTTTTTAGCTAGTCTTCTGTCTAAAATGGCAAAAGGCTCTGCTGCAACCAAACCTTCAGTGTTCATCTATGGCAATCTTCCAGCTTCTTGAGGAATCTCACCCTTGTACTTTTTAAGCTGAGAAACATGAAAAACTGGATGAATCTGAGCAGCTTCAGGCAATTGCAGTTTGTAAGCTACCTTCCCAATCTTTTGGATGACTTGGAAAGGTCCATAATACTTGGTCGACAACAGGATTCCTACTTTGTCTGATGGTAGATTGTCTATATGGTTGTAGTTTTAAGTAAACCCAATCATTGACCAAGAATTCTCTATCAGTTCTGTGCTTATCAACCAACTCTTTCATTCTTGCATGTGTCCTTTTCATATGAAACTTGAGTAGCTTAATTGCTTCTTCTCTGCTCCCAAGGTTCTATCTACCATGTCAACTTTACTATCTCCTTTGTGTATGCAATGTGGATCGGTGGTGCTTGCCATAAACAACTTGGTATGGTGTAGTTTTGATTGTAGTATGATAGGAAGTATTGTACCAGTATTCAACTAAGGCCAACCATGAATTCCACTCCTTTGGCCTATCTCCACACATGCATCTCAAGTAACATTCTAAACTTCTGTTTACCGCTTCAGTTTGCCCATCACTTTGGGGATGATAAGCTGTTGAAGTATGTAATTTGACCTTCAAAATAGAGAACAATTCCTTCCAAAACTTACTCATAAAGACTGCATCTCTATCACTGACAATGATCTTAGGTAACCCATGCAACCTGTAGATGGTATCCAAAAACAATTGGGCTATTTGTATGGCTGTGTAAGGGTGTTTAAGGGCTATGAAATGACTGTATTTGCTCAATCTGTCTACAACAACCACAATAGCTGTCCTTCCTTGTGACATTGGTAGCCCATCAATGAAGTCCATTGAGATTTCTGTCCACACAGTTTCAGGAATAGGGAGAGGTTGTAGTAGCCCAGGGTAGACCACTAACTCAGGTTTAAATCTTTGACAAACATCACATTGCCTCACAAATTCCTTAACTTGTTTTCTCATTTTCTTCCAATACACATGAGCACACATCCTTTCCATAGTAGCCTGCATACCTGAGTGTCCACCATCAGGGCTACTATGAAAGTATGTCAAAATGTTCTTTCTTAACTCACCATTTCCACTAATGACCAATTTGCCCTTCCTTAACAACTGTCCAGCAGACCATAAGTAGTGTTTGACACTAGTAGCATCAGCTTGTAATTTCAAAATTAGAGCTTGTAACTCTGGATCATCAGTCCATCCTTGCTTGATTTGCTCATATAGATCACTAATTGATACTGATCTGTAACAATTCTGCACCAGATGGTACCCTGGAAAGTGCATCAGCAATTACATTTTCAGACCCTTTCTTATACATAATTTCATAATCATACCCCATCAACTTTGGAAGCCATTTCATCTGAGTGGGAGTAGTAATCCTTTGGTCTAACAAGTACTTAAGGCTGAAGTGATCTGTTTTTATGATAAAGTGCCTGTCAAGTAGATACCCTCTCCATTTGTCTAACGCTTGTAGTACTGCTTAGAATTCTTTTTCATAAGTTGATAATGAATGGTGTTTTGGGGCAAGTGTATTACTGAGGAAAGCAATAGGATGAACTTGTTGTTGTAGTACAGCACCAATACCCAAACCAGAAGCATCTGTCTCAATCACAAATACCTCATTAAAATCTAGTAGTTTCAGAACTAGAGCATTAACCATTGCAGTTTTCAACTTTTCAAAAGCCACCTGAGCACTCTCATTCCAACCAAAAGCATTCTTTTTTAACAACACAGTCAAGGGAGAACTAATGATAGCATAGCCTTTTATAAATCTTCTATAGTAACCTGTTAAGCCCAAAAAACCTCTAAGTTGCTTCAAAGTCTTAGGAACATGCCACTCAACCATAGCTTGAATTTTCTGAGGATCTGTAGCCACTCCTTTACTAGTAATCACATGACCCAAGTACTCCACTTGTTCAGCTCCAAATACACACTTACTTTGTTTTGCAAAGAGCTGGTTTGATCTCATGGTTTGCAAGATAATTCTCAACTGTTGCACATGCTTTTCCACACTTGAGCTATATACCAAAATGTCATCAAAAAACACCAAGGTAAATTTCCTCAGAAATGGTTTGAACACCTCATTCATTAAGGACTGGAATGTTGATGGTGCATTTGTGAGACCAAAGGGCATCACCACAAACTCATAATGACCTTCATGAGTTTTAAAAGCTGTTTTAGAAATGTCATCCTCATACATCCGGATTTGATGATACCCAGACCTCAAATCCAATTTAGTAAAAATCACAGATCCATGTAACTCATCTATCAGCTCTTCAATTAATGGAATGGGAAACTTATACTTCAAAGTATTCTTGTTTAATTGCCTGTAGTCTATACACATTCTCCAACTGCCATCTTTCTTTTTAACCATGTCTATTGGAGATGAGAAGGCACTTTGACTGTGCCTGATAACTCCTGATTCCAACAACTCCTGAACCATGGATTCTATAGCATCTTTCTGTGTAGGTAAATGTCTATAGGGTCTCAAATTGATTGGTGGTGTACCCTCCTTCAGAGGTATCTTATGATCATGAGATCTCTTGGGGTGGTAAGCCTTTTGGTATTGCAAACACATCTGTAAATTCTTCAATTAGCAGCTGAAGGGATGTTTGGATTGGGTTGAATTAGTATGTTGAGGTGTTTGATCGTAGGTGTAGGTCATGATCATATGTAACATAGCATTAGGATACACACATGGCTAAATTGGTTCCTTTTTCCATTCCTCTTGCAATATGTTTACCATTTAACCACTGCACAGTTGTCTTAGTACTTCCCCTTAGATTGATCATTCTACCATTGTAAATAAAACTCATTCTGAGATCCAAAAAATGGCATCTCATTTCTCCCAAAGTAGACAACCACTGCATTCCTAGAACGATGTCACAACCTCCCAATGGTAACAACATAACACTAGTAGTAAAGGTTTCACCCTGCAACTTCCATGAAAAATCATCACACACAGTATTGCTATACAAATTCCTTCCCCCTGCCACAGTCACTTGCAAAGGATAAGTATTCTTAAGATCACATCCAATTTGCTTAGCCTTATTAACATCCAAGAAGTTATGAGTACTCCCAGTATCAATCAAAATATGTAACTCATGCTTCCCAAGCTTTCCAATTACCCTCATTGTCTGATAAGTCTGAATTCCATTTAAAGCATGAATAGAAATTTGTGGTGCAACTTCAGTACTTCCTTCCAATTCACTACCAATCTGATCCTCCACCACACCCTCATACACAATTTCTTCTTCTTCACTTTCCTCTTGATCCACTATGACCTCCAATGAAAACATTTGACTAGGACACTTATGGCCAGGGAAATATTTTTGATCACAATAGAAGCACAAGTTTTTAGCCCTTTTTTATTCCAGTTCTTTCTGTGACAATTGCTTTCTAGGTGGTTTGTTTCTCCAATTAGCATTTGGAGTCAGTAGTGCTAATGGTTTAGGACTAGTTATGGGACCACCGTTGTGATAACTTCCAAACTTAGGAGTACTAAGCAATGGTGGTCTCATTTTCTTCTTAATCGCCATATTAGTGGCTTCTGCAATTTGGCCAAAGAGTAAGCATCGACCAATGTTTTGGATTAAACATTCTAATGCACAACTCAATCTCAAGAGGTAAACCACCAAGAAAAACTAATTGTTTGCTCTTCCGTATTTCCACCCTACTCAACAACTTATCATACTCATTTTGATAGTTTTCCATAGTGGTTTCATACTTGATGTTTTCAATTCGCTAATGGATCATCAAAAGAATCGCCAAATCTCTTAAGTATAGCAGTTTTATAAACCACCCAATCAACATTATCACCCATTATTCTCAAGAATTGCCTATGCCACATTAATGCAATATCAAACAAGTGAATAGAGATTAAGGCTACCTTTTGATCATCAGCAATGTTTTCCACCCTAAAGAACTGTTCACATTTGTAAAGCCACCCCCTTACATCATCACCCCCAAACTTAGGAAATTCAATTCTGGTAACCCTTGTGAACTGCATTGGATTCCCAGTCTGAATAGTATTTTGACTTCCAATATTCGTACCCCTTTGACTTGGGCCCTCACCATTGTTGATCCTTTGCTCCAACAACCTGATACTATCCCCCATTTGAGTCATAGTTCTCACAAGACTCTCCAACTGACTTTCCATTGTTGGAGGAGAAGTCTCAACAGATCTTGTATTCACCATTACTTCAAGATTGATCAAGAAACAATGAATTCTGTAACAATTATAACAAACTCTTGACTTCCCACTCAAGAACTGTAACTAACTACTCAAGAAAGTAGTTATTCAATCAAGAACCATCAAAACCTAGCAAAACTTGAATGAAACACGTATTGTGAATGTAAGATAGATGTAATGATACAAGAACAGCTTCTTGGTGCCAATATTTCTGCTCTGATACCAATTGATGTGTACCACTAGAAATCACAAGGAAATGAAGTAGTACCTTCAAAGACAATAGGCAATTCTGGCAAATAAGAATAGAATCACGAATTGAAATGAAAAGGGTTTTGTTATTTGATAGATGAGAGTTTACAATGAAGAAGAAGATTACAAATCAATAGCTAGTGTGAATGATTACAAGAGTCAGATTTATACTGGAAATGGGTAAACTAATGGCTGGAAAAGTCATTGGGTTAAACTTTGACTTTTATCTTTGACTTTCTTTGACTTTGACTTGATCACATATCACATTGCATCGACAACGAGATTAGTAGATTTCTTTTATCATACAGTAGTAATTAAGACAAACAAAGTCTTGAATCCCCTTAAAGCTTTCTTACTTCTTTCATCTTTTAAAACAACCCATAATGATTTTTTCTATATGGTTTTTATTTGTGTGTTTTGAAGGTGTAATTAAAATTGATAAATATGTTTGGGAAAGAAAGAAAGAAAGTGGTGGGAAATTGTGTGGGAAATTAATGGAGATATTGAGAGTCGAACAGGATTTTTTTTTTTTTTTTTTTTTTTTTTTTGTTACAAGTGGTAATTGAGAAAAGATATTTAACAAAGATTGTACACTTATAAGTAATTAACATAATATTCTTTTTCTTTTACAATGTCATAAATTGATAGAAACTTATAACTAATTGAGCATATTTACCATGGATATAAATTAATATTAGTATGATCGGATTCGAGCTCGAGACTCCGGGATTGCACACATTACGTATGAGAATCAATGTAAATAATAATTAATATATTAAATGTAATATTTAATTATTGATCACAAATAAATACTTAACGATAGTTAATATTTAACGAGTTTTGATTACCGGTCGTTAAATGTCAACGGATATGAAGAAAAGTTAACTAGCCAAGAGAAGGTTTTATGAATCTCTTTGGGCTTGTTTTGGCGAACCTATGGAATCCCACATCGAAACCATAGTAATCTTGACATCTACCATAAGGCTATAAATACATCCCCATGTATTCATCCTTTGGTACACTAGATTTCAATAGAAGGCCAAACTTGTTCTTTCTTCCCTCTTGTTCTTAGGTCGACGAGTAAAACCCCATGTAAGGGATTTGCGAGTGAAATTGAGCATAACAAAGGTGTTTGGTTAATCTATTGTGATCAAGAACCTAGCTTTTCTCATTGATTCGCTACTAATACGTGTGTACAAGAACGAAGAGCAAATACACTTGTGTTTGCATATCTTGGTGGGTCGACAAGGGTTTTGGTCGACATTCATAAACCCTAATTTATTAGCGTTTAAGGTTTCTTGGTACTTGATCTTAATTTGGGGCTTTCATAAACCCTAATTGCATTGATTCACAAAAGGTACACATATAATTTTAATTCGGTTAATTAATTTACAAGTATTATTCCTATTACTTCCGCTGCATGCTTTGATGATGTTTACATGTTTTCTGTAATTGTTATGATTAGTAAAACCCAACAGTGGTATCACGAGCCGTTAATATGTTGTAATTAATTACCAAAACACATAAAAATTGAATCTTTTTGATTATTACATGCTTTTATTGGTTTCTAGGGTTTTGAAAAATGGAACCCTAATTGTTTATTATAAGGGTCGATTACCCTTTAATTTTTTAATTAGGTTTTATTTTTTTGTAAAACTTGTAGAAACCCTAGGATTGCATGTATATTTTATGTTGTTTTAATGAATAATTGTTATGTACCATGTATTATGCGTATCTTGGGAATTCTTGAATAATTGTTATGTGGAATCCATGGTAAATACATGCATGGTTTATCATGGATTATTGATTATATGATTAAATTGTTAAGTATATATTTATCATTAATTATTAAGTTTATTCACATGTATTTCGTTTTGATAAATATTGAATTGGGGAAAATCTCAATATATCTAATGAATCAATTATGTGCTATGTGGTATGTGTTTTAGCAAAGACTTACGCAATAGATTTATCGACGTATGAGGCTCACGTTGTACTTGATGAAAAAACGTGGAAGTCTTGGTTAAACATATGCATTATTAAACCTAGAATTGATTATTAGGGTTTTATCGAACAAATTATGCATGTGGCTAATTGTTTTTACATATGTTAATTGTTAAGTTATATGTGTATTATTTGAGTTCGTTTTAATTTTTATTAAAGTGCATTTTTGTTTATATTGTATGACACGTTAGTAAGCAAAAAGGGTTTTTTTTTAGAATAGAAAATTAAATGGACTAAATAATGGGGAAATTTGATTTGGTTTCTAAGTATTAAATCTTGAACTTTTAATCGACTGATGCGACTGTACCAAATAGTTAGAACGACTCACTCACTAGAACAAACTCAAAAGGGGGTTCAAAGAAGTGCGCACAGTCACACTGAAAGGATGTCTAAGGTTATGCTTCACACGGTCCTCTCGCCCCTCAATGCTCGATTGAGCTACCTAGTATAACTATCCTATGTACGAAGCATCTTAGTGCAAAGTTGTAAGTTTCTCAACGCATCGATTAAAACTTTGTACAATTTAATCTTAGCAATTTAAAACTATGAGTAAGGTTTTGAAATTTTTTTTGCTATAAAGTTGTATGCATGCTTCTTTATACATAAGTTTTGATTACACATCAAAAATTATACCATTTAAATTTTAAGTTTATGCCATCTAATGATATGAAACACTTGAAGTTGTAATTTAGTTATGTGAGACCTTGAGCTAGATTACAATAACAAGGTGAATCTTTATGTTGTGTGAGACCTCAGCTTAAATAATTTGCAGTTTCTAAATTAGACAACTTAATTAAGTTAGTTAGTGAGACCTATAATTTAAGGCATAAGATGGGATAAAACATGCTTACATTTAGCATAATTGTTTTGAAAAATTGTAAATCCCATATTTTCTAGGAATTGAAAACTTGTTTGTCAATTATTGTTCTTCGACAATTACCTATTCTATACTTTCATCACTAGCAGATCAACTAATGTGGTGAAACTATGATAATGAGGGTCGTAGATTCAAGGAAAATTCTAAGGTTAATATGAATATTGACCAAGGTTATTTTATTTTCTTGAAAGATTTAATTATCGAAAATACTAAAATTGAATTTTGTTAATTCTTTGATTGTATTAATGCAACATTAAACCGTAAACGTGGTTTGGGCTTTGGTAAATTAATCTAGTTCTATTTTCAAACAAATGTTTGATCAAGAACAATTCACTAAAAGACAAACATAAACTCTTTTCCATGGAAGAAGAGTGAGACTCAATCCTATTTCTTTTCATGACTGAGAAAGGTATGTTAGGAATATTAGAATTGTCTAAATTCTAGTATAACTCATAGCAACTTTAATAGTTAAGAAAATTGCACACCATGTTTTCCTTAAGAGACTTCATTACCCTCTGTTGGTGATTGATTTCATATATGACATTTTGGTCAACCAGAAAACATGTTTGACATTTTATGAGTTATTAAATTAGAAGCTAGATTAATTAACGCAAAATTGGTAAAAGACAAACTAGTATATTTTATCTAGTTGTTTTGTTTTGACTAATTGAATGTGCTATACATCATTATGGCGATGGTAGACCCATTGAGGAAGAAATTGCATGCTCAATTTTTCAAGTTAATAGCATTGATGGATGATTCATCATCTACAAAGTAGAATACACTCTTTTACTACCTAAGTAATTGTTACGAATGGTCTTACAAAGGGGTAGCAACGTAATAGCACGCTATTTTCACTGGTTAATGAAACACTTACAAATCCAGTGGGAGTATGGTGTATTACTAAATAAGACATTATTGTAACGTTGTCTAATTGAGTGGGAGTTACAAGATTTATTATCTTGGTAGTAACTCAGATTATTTCTAGATTTTCTTGAAATAATACATTAGGTTCAAAAATGTAGATATTCATATTCTCAAGGATAGCCATGAACGTTTCCTTGATAAATAAGTGCTCCTACATCTACTTGTAATACTTATATATCTATGACACTATCATATTGCTCACATAAACAAACGAATGTCATGGTGTTTATCTACTATATGATGTTGTTCTATGCACAGTGGGAGAAGTATTTATTGTGCAAAGGAACAACACATACAAATATGATTAATGGATTCTCTTGATCGTAAGGTAAGAGATTAACGTTCTAATAAGATTGTCTTGCTTAAAGAACATGTGTCAAGATTATAGCATAGACTACTTTTATGTCTTATGTCATTCAAATTATAGAAACACTTGAAGTTACATTTTAGGTTAAGTGAGATCTTGGCTAGATTGTAATCTCAAGGTAAATCTCCACTTGTCGTGGATCGGGCGTGGATGCTTTTGCGCTTTCTTAATTCGGACACTTCAAGGGATGACATAATTAAAAATAAAGTAATCTAATGCTACTTTAAATATTTGTGTATTCTTGGAATGACATAAATAGTTTATTAACTTGAAAATTAATTAATTGAAACCATGGCGTGGTGTTCATAATAACTTTAAATTATACATGGTTATGTGTTTTGTATAAACTCACAAACATGAAGTCTTTTAAAGACTTATAATATAAAGTAAGATATTATAATCATATGTCTTTTGACTTGGTCAAAGAATACTTATGTTATAAAACATGCAATTGGCTTGAATATTCTATTATACCATTGTTGACTTAGTTGGTAAATAGGTAAGCCAAATGGAATAAGTTTATCTTACATATTGTTAGATTGTCTTATAATATTAATTCTAATGAAATCAGTATTTATATGGTATGTTCGATTAGAAGAATCAAACTTTGTCATATTGTTTGATTCAAGATAACTATATCCTCTTTCCTTCCAAAAGTTATCAAGGTTAAAAATTGAGTATTGATTGGATATACTTAATAAAACTCAAACCTAGAAGATTATTAAGACACCATTTTAGTATGGAATGTGATGAATCACATTGAGTCTTATATTGAAGTTTTGATTTGTTAAAACTACTTATGGAGTAGGTTATTAACGAACAAGATTTACGAACTGTCAATGTGTTTTGTAATATCCCAAAAGAAAACAATTTGGTGTTGTTCTACTTGCTGAAGTATCTATAGATAGTCTTTAACTTACAAAAGCAAGTGGGAGTTTTGTTTAGATCTTGAAGAGATTAAATTACAATTACAAAACACGTAATCTTCTAAAATGCACTAGTAAATATCATGATGAGGTCAAATATGATAGACCTCAAGATGGTGGAATTCTCATTCATAGATCCGCAAGGATTCTCAGATAATTGATTGATGTGCTCAGATATATGAGTTGCAGGATTATGGTAAACCTGTTAATCATAATGATGCAATTACCTAATATTGAATTGTGGTAAATTATTCATACTATGAATGTTAAGATGCTGTCCAAAAAGGTGATCAACTTTGAAAACTTGGTTTATCTTAATGAAGATGAGTTTCTTCAAAAAGAAAGAAAACCCTAGTGGTTTAAATCTTTGTGTAGAAATCATATGGACAAAATTGTACATGTGTTTAATGCATGACTTGTGACAAGATTATTAATCACACTTTAGCAATTAACTGTGATTGAATATTTTTTCCTTGACACATTAAATATATAATGATTATAATTGTCATACTTATTTTCATTGATATGAAAAATGACAATGAAATATTAAAACTCTTTCTTGTGTGATTGCTTTTGCGAGGACGATAAGTAATACAAATGAGTCATATGAATTCAAATAATCTTTGAAAATGTACAAACTGCAAGAATCCATAAATGGATATATGCATGCATCTAGGAGATGATTCGTATGTTTAACTATTAAATTCAAGTTTTGGTTTAAAATTAAAATATGATAATTTCTAAGTATTCCTGAAAGCTAGTGGAAGTATTATGTTTATTTTCTTTAAATCTTATATGTTGTGGGTAGTAACATTCCATCTAAGCTAAATGTTAAGTTTTAGTTGGGAATGAAACTTCACATGAAATATTTTGACAATAAGACATACAACCTTGGAATATATGTTTATTATTAATAAACATGTGCGGTAAAATAAATGAGTCTAATAGAACATGATATATCATTTGGAAAATGGATATGTAGAACATGAAATAAATCTTTGTTTGACATAAGGATTTTTCATGTACATCAGGTTATTGTTGTATCATGCTTGAATGCAAGATGATTTGACAACGCCTCTGCTCTTTTCTCTTAATCATTTATTCTAATATGTTATTCTTATGCAATTACTTATGTGATTTGCTTAATTACTTCAGATTTTTGTGATCGATTAGGAGTTAGGGTTCTTCGTTTGTTAGGGTTTCGTTTTTTTGTTTTCTTTTCTGGTCTTTATTCGTTCATGGGATACTATATACATGATTATTGATTGTGTGTATCATCATAACATGGAGCCTGGTTAGTCTTTTGTGGGATTATCGCTTAAACCCTAACATCCTGTTAGGGTTTTCTCTCTTATTTTTTGGTCGCTTTATGGTGCCGGGTTTGTCATCTTTACGTGGTTTGTGTGATTGTGTGTGGGTTTCGTGTCATGGAGAAAGGGTTTTCAATAAGGAATGTCCGTCGAAGAAAGTCGCTAGTCCACCCACCAACTTGGCCGATCAAGTTGGGTCTCTTAAGGAACCTATGCCGATTCATCGGTTTGGTTGAAAATAATTTGGGTGTGGAGCGATTACGCGCTCATCGCTACTATTGGTGGTATGGATTCGATTGTTTTGTTGCGTCCGACAAAGGTACACCTCTTGTTGGTACTGATGGACAAGTGGAGCCGTTTCACTTGGTCATGATATACCGCTCGATTCGCCTCTTCAAAACAAATTAATGTGGAGCAGCTGATTGCTAATGCGCATCGTAAATTTGATGTCAATGAATAAAATTGATAGTGATATTGCTAAGATGGCTTCATCTTCGATGTGAACAACTCGAGTGGTATTAATGGTACTAAAGTTTATTCGCAAATACTCCTCCGTCGAGTTTTGATGTGGCTATGCAATCCCAAATGTATGGTACTAATCATAGTGTTACTTCGATCTTAATGATTCGATGGATGGTAAGAATGCTTCTACTTCGGTCTTAATGTGAGTGATAGTATACATAATGAAGTGAGGTCGTTTGCTAATGTGTTAAACTCGAACGTATATCTAGGAAAGTTAACTTCCGCTCATTGGTGAATGAGAATCGAATTGATAATCATGATACGCTTCTTCCTAAGGTCGCTATGGAGGTGTGTTTAACCGCTATGATAATACTCTTGTTGGCTTCTGTGTCGGCAAGAATATTGCATTTCAGTTGGTCAAGAATTATGTCACCAATACATGGGGTAAGTTTGGTTTAAAGAAACTTATGAAGAATGATGATGGTGTATTTCTTTAAATTTGATTCTAAAGAGGGTGTTGAGAATGTTCTTCAAAGAGGACCTTGGATAATTCGTAATTCTCCTATCATTCTCACTAAATGGACTCCTGACGTGCTATTGTCCAAAAGTGAGGTTACCAAAGTGCCTGTGTGGATTAAATTGCATAATGTGCCATTACTAGCATATTCGGAAGACGGGTTGAGCCTTATTGCTACTAAGGTGGGCAAGCCGATCATGTTAGATGCATTCACTAGCTCCATGTGCGTTGACTCATGGGGTCGTATTAGTTTTGCTCGTGCTCTTGTTGAATTATCATCGGAAGCTGATCTTAAACATGTGGTAACTATGGCTATCCCTAAGAAGGATGATAGTGGTTTTACGACGGCTAGTATCAAGGTTGAATATGAATGGAAACCTCCACATTGCATGGAATGTAAAGTGTTTGGGCATGATAATGCTTGTTGTCCTAAGTCTCCAAGGAGCATCATGCTGATGCTCACACCTCGACCTTGGATGTGAATGATGATGGTTTTAAGGTGGTGCAGAATCGGAAAGCCAAACCCCAAGGTCCGAAGTTGTCTAGTGGTATTAATATGGGTAAGGGTCCTAAATTTGCTCCTAGGAAGGTGTTTATATCCCTAAGAAGAAGACGGATGTTGCTATCATAATGCTACAGTACTCCTGTTACTACTTCTAACTCTTTTGGGACACTTGAGGTGCAAGAGGATACGGGCTTTCAAAGTCCTGTGGTTGATTCTAATACTGAGGAGGCGATGATTGGGGATTCTACTGGTTGTTCTAAGGAAGCAGATGTGGATAAGGGTCGTACAATGGAGGTTAATGAGGATGTGTTAAATAAGACCGGTTCTACATCACATGTACCGTATGTGAGTGATTCAATGGGAACAATGGATGTTGGTTCTACTCCCATAGTTGAGAAAATTGGTAAACTTGAAAAACTACTTATTGCTGGGAAAGCTACTCTTGTGGATGATGATGGTCAACCTATTTCGTCTACCTCTTCTACTAAGAGAGCTAACCCTTTCTAAAGTGGGAGAGATTGAGGTGTCTGATTCAAGATGAGGTTGTTGCTAACCCATTTGATGAGTCTCGCTAATTTATTTGGTGGTGGCCAAGGGTATGAAGATGAGTATGATGAATATGACTTGATGACTATGCTAAACAGTTCGTGATCTTCCGGAATTTGGATGCCTTTAATGCCATGTATGGCACAACGCTTCAAGGTCCTAGGAAATAATTTCGTTGTGTCATATGTTATCATTTGAGTAGTGTTTTGTTTCTTGTTTAGATAATTGGAAGTATCTTGTTATGTAAGCTCTATGCCTATGTAACGGGCTGATATATGGGATCTCACTCATATACATTGTACTTAAACATTTATTTGGTTAATATATTTACCAGGGTGCAGGATTACTCCCCTTTACCCAAAAAAGATGATTTGACAACATTGATATATAATGAAGTTATTAGATAACTAGTGTAATGAATATTCTAATAGAATATGTTTGAATCTAGAATTACATTCCTCAGCCTAGAATTGCTCTCAAAATTCTATTGATGAGCAATACAACAATTGTTGCGTAATTGTCATAGCCAACGAACTTGAAAGTTTGTAAGGCATCAAACATTACACTATAGATATTGAAGGTTACGGAGATTTTTAAAGAGCATATTGTTGTTCGTATACAATGTTGCTGGTTTAATTGAGATGACACTCAATACTAGTCATGGTAGGATTTCATCCTTGTAAATGACCATGTGAACTAGTTGTGCTCAACTAAGAGCATAGTTGCATTATACATTAAAGAATAAGAATACTTTAAACTTTAAAATGTTTGAAAGTTTGATTGTCATAAATTGGTGGTTGAGGATGTCACACATTTTATGAAATATTATGTGGCAATATCAAGATATTTTGAATGCACACATACAAGAACTTCATTAGTTGAATTCTTGAAATAAGTATTCTCAAAATTCCAATAGATCAAAGTTAGTTGAAATTATGCCTTGTCAACAAGTATGATTGTCATTACTTGAGGAATAATTCATTAACAAGTATTATCATGTATTGATCTATTTAGTATTTGGATAAGGATGTTATGAACAAATATTATTTAAATGAAATAAAATATTGGTTATGTTTAGTTTTCATTTTCTTAATATTATATCCTATATTTGCATGTTTAATCCGTGAATAACTTATGTTATTCTAAAAGTCCGTTGTCAATCAATGATGTGGAATGTCATTGAATTAAGACAAATCGAGTTTTGGTAGAATATACTTAAAGTATATTGATGCGTGGGACATGCCAATTACATGATATTCAATGAATTGAATATAGATGATCCCAACTTAACATGATTATACTTTATGGATCCTTGTCATTAAATAAATCATGTATATTTATCCTCAGACTTGAGATACCAGATAACTGTTATGAATGTAGAACACTTGTGTGAAATAGTCTAACGCTATCCGTAAAAGGTGGTTATAAGGGCTATTTACATAAGTGTTGCAAAGTTCATGAGTTTTGCTTGTACTCAAGAGAATTTGCTCATTTGAATTTGTTTCAAAGCATAAGACTGTTTGGGCCCCTCGTAGGATTGGCAAGATGTTTGTAAGGCCTTACCCAAGATCTTTCTGGAATACGTTCAGATGATTTGGTAATCTTGTTCAATCATATATAACGAGAAACAAAATATTAACTTATGAAATGACTCGATCCATATTCACGCTAATGAAGTATTAGAAGTAAAAGGATAAGTATTGAGGATGAATCATTAAATGGTTTTCCAGGAAACCACACTCGGTTCGATCTGGGGGCATTGGCGTGTTAGGCTAGACTAAACCAATGTCATTACTATATTAAGATATATCCAAGTGGGAGTTGAAAGGTTATGGATATAAATTAATATTAATATGACCGGATTCGAACTCGAGACTTCGGGATTGCACACATTACGTATGAGAATCAATGTAAATAATAATTAATATATTAAATGTAATATTTAATTATTGATCACAAATAAATACTTAACGATAGTTAATATTTAACGAGTTTTGATTACCGGTCGTTAAATGTCAACGGATATGAAGAAAAGTTAACTAGCCAAGAAGGTTTTAGGAATCCTCTTTGGGCTTGTTTTGGCCGAACCTATGGAATCCCACATCGAAACCATAGTAATCTTGACATCTACCATAAGGCTATAAATACATCCCATGTATTCATCCTTTGGTACACTAGATTTCAATAGAGGCCAAACTTGTTCTTTCTTCCTCTTGTTCTTAGGTCGACGAGTAAAACCCCATGTAAGGGATTTGTGAGTGAAATTGAGCATAACAAAGGTGTTTGGTTAATCTATTGTGATCAAGAACCTAGCTTTTCTCATTGATTCGCTACTAATACGTGTGTACCAAGAACGAAGAGCAAATACACTTGTGTTTGCATATCTTGGTGGGTCGACGCGGTTTTGGTCGACATTCATAAACCCTAATTTATTAGGGTTTAAGGTTTCTTGGTACTTGATCTTAATTTGGGGCTTTCATAAACCCTAATTGCATTGATTCACAAAGGTACGCATATACTTTTAATTCGTTAATTAATTTACAAGTATTATTCCTATTACTTCCATTGCTTGCTTTGATGACGCTTTACATGTTTTCTATAATTGTTATGATTAGTAAACCCAACAATGGCATCACGAGCCGTTAATATGCTGTAATTAATTACCGAAACACATAAAAATTGAATCTTTTAGATTATTACATGCTTTTATTGGTTTCTAGGGTTTTGAAAATTGGAACCCTAATTGTTTATTATAAGGGTCGATTACCCTTTAATTTTTTAATTAGGTTTTATTTTTATTTTAAAAACTTGTAGAAACCCTAGGATTGCATGTATATTTTATGTTGTTTTAATGATAATTGTTATGTGCCATGTATTATGCATATCTTGGGAATTCTTGAATAATTGTTATGTGGAATGCATGGTAAATATATGCATGGTTTATCATGGATTATTGATTATATGATTAAATTGTTAAGTATATATTTATCATTAATTATTAAGTTTATTCACATGTATTTCGTTTTGATAAATATTGAATTGGGGAAAACCTCAATATATCTAATGAATCAATTTGAAAAAAAAAATCGTTCAAAATATATAGTAGTGCATATCTATAGAAAGATAATTTAATTCTCTTCGCGATAGTATGATTTTTATTGCGTAACAATTAACGGTTTGCGAGATATTTAATTTTTAAAAAAAGAGTGAAAGTTTATTTTTTTAAAAATGAATGGCTATTATTGGTTCATTGGATTTATGCTAAATTTGAGATCTATATTGAACTTTTGTCATAACTAATTGGGCCCCTAAATTCATAAAGTAATTGTAGTCATTCTCAATCAGTGATGTCCTCGTCTCCTGCTGTTTCGGCATGATTCGAACATCATCAGTCGGAGGTACAAATGATGATCAAAAGAAATCATAAAATTCGGATCGGATATATACGATGTGCGATTTCGGCTTAATTGACTTAATTTGGGAGTTTCCGATACAACTAGGCAAATCAATACGAACGTAGGATACTGTCATATGACTTTGAGATAGTTATGGTTTTCCTATTATTCCTTAGTTCGTTGTGGTATTAGGGTTTTTTTTTTATTTAGTTTTTTATTTTTAGAAAGGCGTTGTGGTATTAGGGTTAGTTGATCGTATTGGATGTTATGATAACCACTACATAGTACGAGTAATTTGTTTACGTCGTTCCTCTAGGCGGGAGGCTATGAGTCTGAAAATGTTAATCTCGAAATCATCAAACGAGCACACAAAATTCAAAATTACTTCTAGCAATGACGTTGGAATCATGCCTTACATCATCCCATCACCATGTAAGAGTCGCAAATGGCGAGATTGAAGAAAATGAGGACATCGATGAAAACATGAACTATGGCCGTGTACCTGTCCGTCGAATTATGAGGTCTAATTCATTCCAGAACTCCAGGAAAAGTTTGTTAAAGGTAGCGTTTAGATAAGTAGATTATAAATATTGGAAGAAACAGATTTGATGGAACTGCCTATAACACCCATGAACAATTTTAGGAGATAATTTATTTTTGAATTTATATTATAAACAACATACTGTAATTGGTAGTTTATTGCCGAATGCCTTCATAAGCTTTTATATTATAGACACTTTTAAAAGCTTAGCATAATTTTTATTAGAGAAAATGATAGGAATGCCTCCGATGCCTTGACCCTATTTACTTTCCGGACCGTTTTTTTTGGTTGTATGAAACTAGACCAAGGGCAACTTCCTCATTGCGCAACTCATCCACAGTGTGACAAGTGTTCCGTATGTGTAAGGTATTGTTTTTTGGGCAAGTAAAATGCGCTGGGCAACCGTATTTTTTAAAAAGGGTTTTTTTGTCATTTTGCATGACATAGAATGTACACATTTGAATAGTGAAAGGACATTACATTTTTATTCAAAATTCCATACCCACTCGTCTTCTTCACTCTCTGTTTTTGCTTCTCGCACAAACCAATCTGAGTTACTGTTTTCACTAATCAAACCGTCTTCTTTGTCAGTCTCTCTCTTCCTCCTAACTTCCTATATAGCCCCATATACAAGAGACAGTGTTTATTGCAACCGAGTTTTACAGTTCACGAAATCTTTTTCAATAACCGGGTATAATATAGTATGTAAATCTATTTATGAATATTTATTACATATGATTTATTTCCAATTGGTTCTATGTTATAATAAATCGTTGTTGTTATTTGATTAATAGCTATGTTAGATAGGTGTTAATTTCATTTTATAATCTATTGCTCTTTTAATGTCTGTCTGATTCGTAATTGCAAATGTTGATTGTCTTAATTTAAGCATTTTGTTTTGTGTTACGACCAGATTGTATCACGTTATTATCCCGTTGTTATTAAACTATTGATTATGTACGGTATAATACTTTAGATGTCGTTAGTTAAGTATGGAACAATACTTGGTTCATTAAAAAATGTAGCGGCAGTTTGTAGACTAATATTAAGTCATTGAAATGCGTCGAGTTCCAGCCATTGAATCTGTTAGATTCAATAGTAGATGGTTTATATGCATCACCAAATATGCTTATGCTATTGTTTACGATGTTGGTATGGATTCCTTCTATGGTATGAGTTATTTTTTGTTTTTTGTTGACCCTTTTTAGGACTATGAAGCTAAATTAATCATTACGAGTAAACTGAACTACTTTTGGTTAATAAAGCAAAAGTTAGACGCAAGACGCTGGATCTTGTTTAGGAGGACCTGCTTTGGAAGATGGCTTGATCTCTTGTTTTTTGAACATGAAACACACATCATAGATTATATGCTAAGGAAACAACATAAAGGGGACGATTCTCATTATGATATGCCCCTCATTGTTTACATGGAAGGACATGCTCTACATTATGGTCATCCCGAGTTTTGTCTAATGACTGGGTTGCGGTTTGGAACTCTAAGCTTGGGTTGTATAAATCTGGTTCTTTCAATTTTCATAACAGGTTATTTCCTGACAAGCAAGGGTTGATTGTAACCAACTTAGATGTTATTGGTGTTATCGAGGATGAAGAGCGGTTTCGATAGATATCTGATGAAGACGTTGTACGTCTTTCTCTTTTGTTAGCCTTAGAGGTGATCTTTATGGGCCGTTTGTTGACAGACGAGGTGGCTGATACACTGATGAGGTTAGTTGATAATCTAGATGACAGGAATGCCTTTCCATTGGGTGAGCATATGTGCACTCATTTATATGACCAACTTCATAATGTAATTGATAAGCACACGAATGACCACCTTTTAAGATTGAAGAAAGATCCAAAGTATTGTCCGACATATACTTTGTATGGATTTGTGTTTGGTTTTCAGGTATCCATGTATTTGTATTAGTATTAATCTATTTAACATTTATGTTTTGCAAGTTAACATTTTTACTGATTTCTATATTGAAAAGTTTGTGTTTTTTTTAGTCGTATAGGTTTGGATCCTTGAGTCTTTTGAAAGATGTCATGGTTGGTGGATTAAACATCCAAATGTGATACCAAGAGCACTTGCCTGGTCTAGGAAGTCCATCTTTAAAAGAACTGATCGTTCGAACCTTTTTTCAACGGCAAGTCTTTTAAAATTTTGGTTATTTATTATCGTGTTTATTTATTTATTGTTTATTATGTGTTATACATAACCAAAACCTAGCAATATTGACACTAACCTAATTCCATTTTAACCCCAAAATGTTTCTTTTTACTTGTGTTAACTAATAACCCAAAACACACAATCTATTGTATACGCATTAACCCAATGCACACAATCCGATCATTCATATACCTACGTTATTTTATCCATCAAGATATTGGTTGACACATGAACTATTGCATATGCACAAATACTGTCATGCGAATATGCGTATTCAACCAATATCAAAAATGAAAATATTACCAATTTTTGGTCAAAAACATATGCAGAAATATCTGAGTATTTGCATATATACTTACATATGCACAAATGAGTATTCCACCAAAAATATGTGCGCACAAAATACCACCATTTTTTGTCGAAAACATACGTAGGGATGTTCTAGGCATCTGTAACCTAAGCCGAAGAGTACAGGTAAAAAGTAAACCTACACAGAAAAGTAGATGTCCCATTTCCACATATGTAATTCAAGGCATATACATAAATACTCAAAAGATTTGCACAAATAGTCAGACTAGATTTAAGTCAACATATTATAGATTAAACAGATAACTACCATCCAAGTTTTTTAGTACATCAACAAACTACTATATAAGGTAAACAAATAATACTTACGCCATTCTTCTTTTTCCTTTGCCTTTGCTTTTGTCAGCCGCTCCTGTGACTGTTGAGGGTTTTTTTATGCCAAATTTCTTCTCTTTAATATCAGCCCAAGTTTGTTTATTTGCAAGTCCAATTACCTGATCCTTTTACATGGGAGGTTCAGACTTTGAGCATCAGAAACCGAAGGTGTTTTTTCCTCAAAACTCATAAATGTTACCCTTTTCAACAGACTTTCGTGGTAACCTGCCACATCGGGCCTGTCAGAATAGTCACTTAAGTTGTAGCTAGACAAATAGCTGGACATAGAGCTTGAATCACTTTCAAAAGTTTCAAAATTGGGAAGTATGAATCACATGGATTATATGGTTGCATTATATCAGAAGAGCTTGAGGACATTATCATGCTTGAATCATAAGAGATTGGTGTGATATCTGCAAAATAAAACAAACACTTTATGATGCTTGAAAATAAGCTTAACATTAGCAAAATAATATTTACAGAAACAAAAACCCACGTGCTTTTTTTGAAGTCATTTTGATTACGGTTTTGCTGATACATGTGTGTAAAACTAGTGTCAATGCGTGTCTTTGTATGAGTGTCAGTATAAATGTCACTATAAAAGAAGGCCTCTACCTAACCGCATTTATAACCATTAACATCCTAACAAATGCTGGTTGTTCAACTTATCCCTTAACTTTGAAATTATAACTAAGGTTACGCAGCAACATAGTTGTGCAACATCTTATACATCCTAACACAACTAGAAGAACTCTTTTGTACATGTCGTACATGCATATCTAATAACGAGTAATAACAAATCGGCTAACAGTACTAAATTTTATACAGACAATTGTAACCCTGAGCAGGACTGTTTTTTTAATAGCAGGACTGTTTTTTTAATAGCAGCAGTAACCTTACGCTACCAGTAGTAACAACAAGGCCTTCATTATTTGGTCTTCATCACTGGCAGTATTAAGTTCAACTAGCAGTTTATGACTTTATTTTGACACTCTTAAAATAGTAGCCATATTTTCATTATAGTTCATCACCAGTACTAAGTTTAAAAGAGCAGCACTAATCATATTTAGCAGCAGTAAAATCAACATCATCAACACGTCAGAATCCCAACAATAGTTATCAAATCCAATTAAACCATTTCTATACTTGAAAACAAAAACTATAATACATCAAAACTAGGAGAAAGTATGTGTAAAAGGGGTGAGTTACAATGAGGAAATGGCTCACTATTTATAGGCAAAAATCCTCTACTGTCCCCCGGATCCTACGGATCCCTTGCTTGAGGGATCCGTCCAGTGTAATCCTGGGGATCCGTAGGACGCTCCTCCTAAATGGGTCATGAATCATGGATCATCGGTCATGGGTCATGGATATGAGCCTTAAGTGGCCTCCAAGGTACAATGTATTTAGATATTGTGTCATGGGTCTTAGATCATGATCCATGGATAATACCCAACCATGACTTCATGCATGATGTCATGCAATGGGTCATGGATCATGCTCCATGGGTATGGGTCATGGACTTTGGTTTTTACCCAACTACATTCAATGTATTAAGTCAATGGGTCAACTACTTAGATTTTTACCCATTACAATATATACTAAGTATATATATAAGTACATATCCATATTATATAAACACTAGTTGTTATACATATGCATTTCTCTATCACGTAAACATTATTACTTGTTTAGTGTTTTATATGAAAGTGTAAGTGTGTCAGTAAACTATTGGCTCAAACTATTTACGTATTTTATTTGTTTCGTTAAAATGATTTTACGTTTGTTATCGACAAAACATTTGAAGATCGTAAAATATAAATAAACGTTTTTATGGCTTATTTGTATTAACAATCTCCCCATTTTTGTTGATGACAAAACAAAATATTATTTTAAGGAAAAACTAAAATTCGTAAAAGTTTGAATTGGTGTTTTTACTCTCTTATCCCCCTTTTTGTCGAAACAAAAAAAGCGTCGAAAAGAAACTAACACATTGTTTTTAAGAAAAACGTGTGAAAAGTAAAATATGAAAAAGTAAGGAGTATGAGAAGAGAAGAATTCTCGTCTTAGCCCCCCCTTGACGGGTGCGTCCCTTTGTTGAGGGCTTCAAGTAATTAGGAAAGCTAAACAAGTGTTTTGCAATATCGTTTGCAAATGTCTTTTAGACGAACATGCTCCCCCTTGACAAGTGCTCCTTTGAAAGGAGGACGTCAAGTAATAATGTAATCCTATGTGAAAGTAATAAAAAAGTCTTATGTTGCACGGATCTCATGGTTCCTCCCTGGGAGGGAAATGTTGGAACTAATGATATAATTAGTTTGTTTAGTAATAGTTAGAGGACCAAATAGTATAGTTTATATATTATGTATTATGAAAGAAAAGCCTATAAACATACTTGGAATATGGGCTGGGTCAAATGGGTCGTTTAGGATACAACGGTTAGAAGTTGGGTGTCATTTACTTTTACCGAAACGATATCCTCCCTTCTATTAGTACCGCTTCAGTAAGTATATATAGGTTAGATTTCTGTTAACAATTCATCAATTCAATACAATTCAGTGTATCAGTTGTAAAGTTATTAAATCGATCAATCAGTTACTACAAGAATCTGTCCCAAACACCTTGTTTATCCAGACATATTCACAGAAGTGGTGTAATTGAAGAAACGAAGGGATAATTGAAGGCAAGAAAGCAACACCTCTGTAACCAATTGTAGAATTGTCAACTCAAAGATTTCCACAAAGAATAAAAAATTCTATCATGACCTTGAAACATAAACTTGTTGAACAAATTAGAATACACTAGATATGCTATGGGACAGAAGGATTCGAACCCCCGAATAAGAGCAATCAACCAATAGGTTATGAGTTGAAGTCTTGTTGAAGATATTTATAAGTATATAGATGTGTGAAAAAAATGTCATTACAAAAATCACCTTTAGAAATCCTTGTCGTGTAGAATAAGTGCTTCACGGTATTGATAAAGGAAGAGATGCATACACCATTTTATATGATACATACGCCATTTTTTAAAAGCTATACAAGACATTGTACAACACGATATTGCACAAATAGTGGTGTATGCCCAAAACAAATGGTGTAAATATCACCTCCCAATTGATAGTGTCATCCTTCTTTAATTTCTATCAATCAAGAAAATTCTCTCAGAAGCTCGAAATAATGACTACTATCAAAATGGGTAAAAACCTGACCCATAGTACCAAAATGAGTAACAATCTGACCCGGCAATCAAAATGGGTAAAAACCTGACCCATAGTATCAAAATGGGTAAAAACCTGACCCATACAACTAAATGGACTTACAAAACAACTAGATTAATGCTGAAGAGAACAAGTTAGACCAAACCAAAGCCCAACCATACTAGCCCTTCCAAAATGGCTAGATTCCAATTTACACAAACTATAAACCCGCTTGCTGCAACACTCAAACCATGCAGTGAAATACCTATAAGTCGACCATGGACTACTAAAATGACCCTAATTTATGTAAGCAACACTCCACCTCATCACATAATACCACCAGTTAGTAGGGGTGTCCAAAAAAACCGAGGAACCAAAAGAACCGAGGAACCGTACCGGTACCGACCGAGAACGGGACCATATATTAGAACCATGGTACAGTTCTTGGTTCCTAAAATTTCAAAATTTCGGTTCTCGGGACGGTTCGGGTTGGAACCGTACGGTTCTGGTACTTTCTCGAAAGAACTGACTTTTATGAAAATATGTAATTTTTTAAGGTTTGTTTGGGACATTGTGCACATGTATGTATGCGGCCTTTTAAGAAAATAGAAAAAACCCTACATAAACCTAAAAAACCTTTAAACCTTAACCTTTAATCCATTGATTCCATTCAAAGATTCAAAAAAACATTCATCAACATCATTCATCGACATGAAAGCAAGTTTTTTCTAACTAAAATTATGAACAATTTTGTGTTGCTTAGTAACAAGAAGTTGTAATTAAATATTGGTATTTATTATTCATTAAATTTAATGATAAAAGTCGAGAAAGTGAGCAACAATTAACTATTATGGCGTTACTGCATGGTATATTGTCACTATGTAAGCTATTGTAAGCTAGTCATCATGATTGATATATAATATTCACAGTGAGTTTGTAATTATTTTCGTGGATAATGAATGATTGATAAATTATTTTCGTGGTTGTCAACTTATTTCGAAGTTTTACGAACCGATTAGCCTAATTTCACATCCATCCAAACATAATTTTTTAACACTTTGATACTCATGAGAATTACAGAAAATTCCCGTACCGGAATCGAACCGAAAAACTTGGGACAGTTCTTGGTTCCACTTTTTCCTTATTTTCGGTTCTCGGATCTTTCAGTTTCGGTTCCGGTTCGGGACGGTTCCAGTACCATGGACACCCCTACCAGTTAGTACACTCAGCAACAAACATATAATCATAACCATCATTATCCCTATCATAGCAATAGATGGTGTGCGCACATGGCAAGTAAACCAACATGATTGATATTGTCTGTTGTCGTTATTTTTATGCAACGTGATGAAATTAATCCCCACAACTCATTTATATAAAAGTTGTCGAAGACCAAGATGGCAGATGAAACTGACCACCGGTAGTTGTAGCAACAGAAGCAGATATCAAAACTAGAAATGCTAATGAGATGAAATTAGTCATAAAATATGGTTTTATTTCTGAAGCGTTTAGTTCACGCGCCACTGACGGAAAATTTTGGGGAATTGGGTGATGATGACTGATTAAATACAAAGCTGATAAAGGTTTTGTTACAAAAGCCCCTTAAAGTTTTGATATGTTTTAATACTTACCCTTGACTTTATGGAATAACTTTTGATACAAAGTTATTACCTCCATAAAATCTATAGTTTACTTTTGGTCAACTTCACTAGTTTTTTATTTATTTATTTTATTATTTTTTTTTATTTTTTTGTTAATTTTAATTTAGACATGCTTGTTAGTTGTTAGTGGTTCAGGTCCAGCAATAACATCCAGTTGAGCAGTATGCTAACTCTCAGACCCGCTTGTTCCTTCTCAAAGCGCGTATGAATTGTTAAATGTAGCCCTTGGGGTTACGGTAACAAAATCCATATAAATATGATTCCAAAAGCGAGCTTTGCGAACAAGTGACTTGAGAATCCATGTCCAATAACTCTGCCTCAAACGTTACACTTATGTTAGGTATTCACTTATTATTAAATACTCCACCGTCACAATATTATTGTACATACTTCTTTTTTAGGTTGTCCTAAAAAGATTGTCCATTACTAAAAATAAAAGTTAGAAGTGTTTAAGTTTACTATATCACCTCTAATCAAAAATTATGATTTACAAAGTTAAATGAAATCATCAATTAATTGTCAAAGGGTAGAGCTGTTATTTCGTTGCTTTTGTAGAATTCAAAAGTAGTAAAAAATACTTTTTCTTAAACATATGAGTTTTTTTTTTTTTTTTTTCAGTAAACAATAATCTTGGGTCAGAGGAGTAATACCTAAACAACAGATAATGTAGCCGGTTGAGTTCTTATATATAGCTTTTAAATAAACAACAAAAGTAAACTTTAATGATTCACTCGAAGAATCTCAAGTCTTTTGGTGAACTATTACTAGAAGATAGTATTGAGAGGGAAAGAGTTAAACATGAAGTCCAAACCAGGAGTGCACGTAGGCTTGAAGAACTTTGCTTCAAAAACGGTGGAATTACATCAAGCTTGGTCAACATATTGGTCAACTGGTTGGACCTACCAACCTATTTACTTTTACAGATATTTGATGAGTTTGACCCAGTCCCCATTGCAAGTGCTTCCCTTGCTCAAGTTCATGTTGCTCGAACTCATCAGGGCCAAAAAGTTGCTGTGAAGGTTTCAAGTTCTTACTATGAACTAATCTTGTTTTTGGGTTCCTTTCAACTTGTTTTGTTAATGGCTTAACTCATTTGATACTGTATTCATGTTTCAGGTACAACATATGCACATGACAGATACTGCAGCTGCAGATTATGCAACAGTCGAATTCATTGTCAACACTTTACATCGGCTCTTTCCTTCATTTGATTACAGGTTTATTTGTTAGAGCTTACCGCCTATCTTATTTTTGTTATCGACTGCTATTTCTTTATGCGTGTGTTTATTGATGTGGATATATGATAATAACCATAGTTGTGCATGGGTTATAATATAGATGGTTGGTAGATGAAGTACACGATAGTCTACCTAAGGTCAGACATATTTTCAACCTGTTATCTTCTCGTATTTTTATGATGTCCTGCTACATGTGTGTATTTATGCAAACTCTTCTGAAATAGTATTGTTAATAAGTTACAATGATGATCAGGAACTTGATTTCTTAAATGAGGCCAAGAACAGCATTAAATGTATGGATAACTTTCGGAAGTTATCTCCTCATATTGCAGACTATGTGTATGCGCCCAAGGTATATTGGAACCTACGTACCACAAAATTGTTGACCATGGAGTTTGTAGAAGCGCGAAGTCAATGACTTGCAGAGCATCCAAAACTTGGAATCAACCCACATGACATTGAAAGGCTAGTAAGTATCTTTTCTCTGTACTACCAATTGGCTAGTTGCAGCAGTTTTCCTGCTTGGAGCTATTATCCAATTCATGTCCCATGTTGTTTGTTGGTTAATACAGGTGAGTAGAACATTTGCTGAAATGATGTTTAAACATGGATTTGTGCACTGTGATCCGCATGCTGCTAACTTGCTAGTTCGCACACTGCCTTATTCAAAAAGGGGCATTTTTGGTAAGGCATCTAATTGTTAAATAAGACACTTGGAATCATACATTTTAATACCATGATTTTACTAGAGAGCTTTTAGTCAACATGGTTTAGGTTTTTTGTTGTTTTAACGTACTGCTTCCTATTTATAAGCTTGTGAAGGGGTGCTACCTTCTTGCAGAACATTTGATCACATTTGTCAATTGGGTCTCTTAAGGACCTCATATGGATCACAGCGTACATATACATCTGAGTACATTAAGCGCAACAGGCAAATCAAAACAAAATATGAATTATATGAGATGACATAATAATGGATCTGTTTTTACTTTAAATAGTTATGTTAGAAAGTATTGTCTTGTTAAATAAAAGGCATAGACTTCTTCGATTGATCATTTGGCATTTAATTGTCAAATGACACATGCACTTGCTGGACTAATAGCTGATAGTAATCTAAGCCTTTTTGTCATCACCAACCTCATCCTTTTTTCCCTTCATATATGCATTTTTCCCATACTTTATTTTCATGATGAGATGTTTCCTTATTGATGCTGTTTAGTTGTTTACAGGAAGAAGAAAACCACAACTAGTACTGCTGGATCATGGTCTATACAAAGTACTTGACAATTCTATTAGGACCAACTATGCTGCACTTTGGAAGGTGCACCATGCAATTTCTTGAATATTAATGACTTTTTATGCCATCTATTATTACCTTTTTTTCACGTCCATTTTTCCATGCTGCTGCTTTCGAGCCTCATTAACCTCTGACCGACTTGCTTACAGGCTTTAGTACTGGCTGATGCAAATGGAAAAAGGAAAATTGCTTGAAATTGGGTGCTGGTGAGGATTTGTATGCATTGTTTGCAGGGATTCTTACAATGAGGCCTTGGAATAGGGTTATTGATCCTGCCGTTGATCATCTTGCCATTCAAGGCAATGCCAACGACCACTCAGAACTTCAGGTTAGCTTACATTATATAAGGCAGTGCCAGTGACCCTGCTGTTAATCATCTTCCCCATTTCAAAGTTTTTGGTGTATCTCGTATTTTGACTCCCAATTGGTCATGTCCTTCAATTTAAATAATCATCCACATGAAAATTTAACATACAAACTGCTCCTTATGTTGTGTGAAAAGGTACATGAACATATTTAGGGTAATATGTTTAAGGTTAAGTCACTTAAGTGGGAAGTTTTTATGTGGTTTAGGTATTGTCTTATCTTTAAATGTTCTCTTGTTTATGAAAATTTAGCATCTGCATCTTGAAACCCAAGTGTTATGTTTTGCAGATGTATGCTTCCCTATATTTTCCTCAAATCACAGAACTTCTGCATAAACTGCCACGTGTCATCCTTCTAATGTTAAAGACTAATGATTGCTTGCGATCAGTCAATAACGCTTTGGTATGTCTTTTGCCAATCTAATTTTATTATTGTCTTTTCAGGATCCACATAATATCTATAATAATGGTAAGAATTTGATGTTTGGGTATTACTTTTCGACAGATAAAAAGACCCTCTGTGGAGTCTTTCATTATTATAGGAAGAGTTTCTTCTGAGGCACTGATTGAGGAAAAGTTGTCACGCAAAGTCTCTTTAGCTTGCTACATGTTTGGTTGGAGGAGATTTCACCAAGCCTGCTTTTCTCATTATGCAAGTAGCGTTGTGGATACTCCAGTTCCATACAGCTTTGGCTCGGTGAACACAATATCATTTTATTAGCTTATATATAGAAGACATAAATCATGCCGAAAGAAATCATTGGGTGTTCAGTCCTTGTTGATTTTTGATTCAAAAGTAGTGCATTCTTTGGCTTCAAGCCCCTTTCCTAACCCGTAATAGTATGGGAAATCCAATAAGCTGGCCAAGCAACAGGTACACACATACATGAATGATGTATTATATAGGCTAAATTCTTTTTCTTTCTAGACAGAGTATAGATGATGATTAGTGTAGTTTTGTGCCTCGTATCCTCAAAATATGAGATGTGGATCTATGGTATTATTTTTAGAAATTGTCACAGATATATTAGTGAGTTAAATTCATGAAGCAATGCATGTTTATGAACCAATAGCTTATGTTACATGACATTTGCATAAGACTAGGCGCACCAAGGTCGGACGACCAAGGTCGCTAGTCGGCCGGGGTTGGTCGGCCGTGGTGTGGTTGTGTCGGTCGGAAGAGGGATTTGGTCGAGAGGACGATCGATTGAGGCTTGTATATGTGTTTCTAAAATCCATTTGGTCGGTTGGTAACTTATAAAAATTTAAACCCTTTTACGCTAATTTATATACACTTTATATACTTTCATCATTTTTTTTAAATGGTTGGTTCGCTTCCTAACCAGCGGCATCATCTTCATCATAAAAAATGTTATCATTTGTGTGTTGAGAGATTGAAAATAGTGTGTATTGAAATTAAAAATGTAGTGGATATATATAGGGAAAAAAAGATGGGTGAAAAAAAAAGAAAAAAGAAGATGAATGTCGCTTTGGTGTGGTAAAAAGTCATTCGTAAGTCGTCGGAGAGAGAATGCTAATGTGGCATGAGCCAAGTCTAATTGGAGGTACATGCCCAAGACATAAGTTGAGCCACTAGATGAAAGGAGTGACTAATGAATTGTAGGCTAAGATGAGTTTAATTTAAAAGTCTAGACTAAGTAGACAAAAACATTAAATATAAATCCCTACCTCCAATTTGAAGTTTTCTTAAACCCTCTTATACATCAAAAGAGTTGGTCATAAGCACTTGTCCCCCATAGACATTTCTTCCATCATTTTTACATCTTTAGTGCATTGACAATGACACTATGATTTATTTGTTCCCTATTAAACTTCTTTCAATTATTCAACCTTTAATAAAATGCAAGCATAGCATTTAAAAAGTTTTTGAGCTCAACGTAAATTGGATTGTCATAAGTTATCGCAAGATTTCAGCTTCTCTGGGTAGATCTAAGTCCACCTTGCGTTATATGACCTAACCCATTAGTTAAGTGGTTGTGAGTATAAGTTGCATCAAGAATGAACGTTGTTCAAGTCTATAAGTATAAAATGTTTGCGACTAGTTCACGTGAGGTGTAGGAGAGAGCAAAGTTAACCTTAACTTCATGAAAAGAAATCCACCAATATATTACTGCTTTTGTTGAAGTTTCGAGACAATGGACATGTAAAATCGATGTCGAACATGTTTGGATACATGTAAGTTCATTACGAGGTTTGCTTAAAAAGTCTCCATAGAAACAGAGAAAGAATATTATATCTAGAGTTAAAGTCATAGATACAATAATATATTGTAAGATTGTGAGTAAGTTCATTTGCAAAAGTCTTTGCACGCGTAGAAAGAAAAATAAACATTGACCCACCAACCCAAATCATAGCTTATAAATGAAAGTACAGCCTGCTCATACTTTGTAGCAAATGTGAATGTTAAGTCTTTAGTAGTATCCTTTTTCGTATTTTTATTTTCTCCAGCTTTGCTCCTACCGCTTCTTTGAACACGAGTCATAAATGCTCTCATAAACAAAGTGAAGCTTTGCTTCTGTTTAAACATAACCTTTCATCCATTTACGACACATTATGAAAGTTGATAATTTTACAATTAAGCCCATAAAAATGGATTTAAGATTAACCTATTTTCAAAAGTGTAGGCTCTAATCTTAAATTGTAAAAAACAATCAAAATATAACGTTATTTATACTTAATTCCAAAATTTGAAAACACGAGCTCCAAAAGTCATATATATTTTTTTTTTATTTAACAAGATTTAAATTATTCAATTTCATTTTTTTACCACAATTAATTGAAGGTTAAATTTATAAACCAATAGACATTGGTTTTACAAGTAGGCTAAATTAAGTTCTTCGATTGGTTCGATTAAGTCTTCGTTTTAATGAATTATCCAAAAATCGTTTCCTTTAGTGTTTAAAGATTATTTTGGACCACATAATTTTCAATGAATGATTCTTTTTTGTTGCAATCAAAAGTTAAAATTGTGCATAACTCGACAAGAAATTAAAATTTAGAGTCTATCAGTTTTGATAGATTTGTATAACCCAAGTGATACTTTTATAAATATAACTAGACCACAAACATATTATTGATTATTTATCTTCAAGGATATTATTGACAATATACTTATTTGGTTTACGGCCTTTTTGGCCAACTAACGGGACATGAAGTTGAAAATTTTGCACAATAAAAAATGAAATGAAGTCTAAGGGCCTATCGAGTTAAGCGATTTGTACAACCAGACTTTTTGGATCATAAGCGTAAATTGATTATCAATTGTGCTAATAACATTGATTTAAGATCATTTGAGGACAAAATATTATTTACATTGGATTAATCTTCACCCTTCATTTTTATTAGATCTAATTGATAAGATTAATCATAACAATTTAAAAACCCACTTTCTATCATTTTTTTCAAATATTAATATCTTTCTAACTGTTAATAGTTAAGCGGAAAAATATCATCATGACGAGCATTTAATCATCTTTCTCTAGATAGGCACTTTGATACACTTTCGACAATTTTTTCCCTATTTTTCACCTTTTTTTTTTTTTTTTTTTTTTTTTTTTTACGCTATCAAGTTTGCATTAAAAAATCATATATGATTAAACACTAATTTGAATATCACATGTGATATTAGTGCTAAATCATATATGATATGTAATATCACATGTGATATTAGTGTAAAATCACATAAGATATACATATCATATCACATGTGATATTACATATCATATATGATTTAACACTAATATCACATGTGATAATCAAATTAGTGTTTAATCATATATGATTTTTTCATGCAAATTTCAGTAACGTAAAAAAAAGAAAAAAAGAAGAAAAACGTGAAAAAATGATTTTTTTTCTCTTCGCGAAAAATAATTAAATGCTCTTCGCGACGGTGTAAATATTTTCGCGTAACGATTAACGGTTTAAGATATTTATTTAAATTATAAAAAATAGATGAAATAATAAAATGCTTCTAATCTTAGCCGTTGATTTCTTTTTAGATGTATGGTGGAGATGAGTCATTTGGTATGTGAGAAAAGTTTAGTACGTAAAATAACTGTCATCAATAACATTAAAACCGAAGAGTATGTTTAGTCAATAAATTTAGAGAACCAAAAATCTCGATGCAAGGTTTGGTTGAAAAGCATTATTGTGAATGACAAAATTTTCACCGACACAGTCTTTTAATCGCAATCAAAAGTTGGAAATTTTTGCATAATCAAACAAAATTGGAAATTTTTGCATAATCAAACAAAAAATAAGTCTAGAGTCTACCACTTAAATAAATTTCCACAACCCAAATGTTACGTTTATCAATGAAACATAGACCACAGACATATTATCGATCATATTATTATGAAAGCAACTAATATTCTCGATCATATTATTATGAAAGCAACTATCACACTATATATATTTGTAGCAATTGTGAATTTTTTATAGCAATCAAAAATAAAAACACAATGAGTAGTTCAATATCTAGTGCCTTTTTTCTTTTCTTAATTTTCACAATGTTTGCCTATTCCACTTCTTCTTTGAATAAAAATATTCATAAATGCATTAAAAAACAGAGTCAAGCTTTGCTTCTTTTTAAAGATAACCTTTTATCCATCAATTACACAAACGATTACCTAGATGGTTACTGTCATCGTTTGTATGGTTCTGATTATCATCCAAAAATGATGAGCTGGAATACAAGTACTGATTGTTGTAAGTGGGATGGAGTTAGATGCGACAACTCCACCGGTGACGTCATCCGTCTCGATCTCATGTGCGGAATGCTACAAGGTACAATTTATCCGCACAGCTCCCTCGTCAACCTAACACACCTTACTTATCTTGATTTGGGATTTAACAAACTTAATGGGACATTGCCATCTTGGCTGTTTACTTCCCCCTCTTTAGAATATCTCTATTTAGATCGTAACATGTTCAGTATAAATGTTTCTTTTGAGTCATTTGCTCTTCCATCATTAAAAGAGTTATACCTTTCATATAATAATTTTAGTGGTGAATTGGAGTTGGATACATTGTTATCAACCCTCACAAACCTTACAACTCTCGTTCTCTCATACAGCGGCTTCTCTGTTACAACAAAGAATGCCAATCATTATGTCAACCCTGGTTTTTTGTCCGTAGGATTGGCCTCTTGCAAGCTAAAGGAGTTTCCAAATTCATTTCGAACCATGAAACAACTTACATTGTTAGATCTCTCTAGCAACGAAATCCATGGCCAAATTCCTCATTGGGCAGGGGAGATAGGAGTTAATGAGTTGAATTATTTGAATCTCTCATATAATTTCATAACAGCCTTGCCACAATTTCAATGGTATGGATTAGAATATATGCATCTGCAATCCAACTTGATTGAGGGGCCATTCCCTCCATCAATTTGCAACATGAGTGGTCTAAACTATTTGGATATGTCCAATAATCGTTTTGGTGGATTGATTCCACAATGCTTTGAAAATATCACCTCAAATCTTAGAATGATAGATATGGGGAATAATAGCTTTCAAGGAACAATTCCAAACGTACTTGGGGATTGTGGAAGTTTAGAAGGGCTTATTTTAAAAGCAAATCAATTAAGAGGAGAGGTACCAAGTTCCTTGTCCAAATGTCGATTCTTGAAAGTGGTTGATTTGGGAAACAACCACTTGAATGGTACATTCCCTTGTTGGTTAGGAGATCTTCCGAATTTGCAGGCTCTTGTCCTCAAATCAAACAACTTTCATGGTCACATTCAACCCTCTGCAACTCTTGATTCTCCCTTTCAAAGTCTTCGAGTTCTTGACTTATCTCATAATAGGTTTGTAGGTCAACTCCCTGCAAAATATTTTCAAAATTTCAATTCCATGAAGAATGTGGTGAAAAACAGCACAAAACCAGAATATTTGTCCACGGGTAGAATATATTACTCATTCGTCGTTGCGGTGAAAGGGGTGGATTGAGATATTCCAAGACTTTTTGTTGGCCTAACTATTATTGATTTATCAAACAATTATTTCGAAAGTGGGATACCAGAAATAGTTGGAAATTTGAGTTCTTTGAAAGTGCTAAATTTGTCCCACAATAGCCTTAATGGTCGAATGCCAAACTCTCTTGGTAAGCTATCAGAGATTGAATCATTAGACCTTTCTTGGAACCAACTCATAGGAAATATCCCTCAAAGCCTTGAAGGAATCAAGGGCCTTGAAGTCTTAAATCTATCACAAAACCATCTCGTGGGGCGTATTCCAAAAGGAACACAGTTCAACACATTTCAAGAGAACTCATTTACAGGGAATTTGGGGCTCTGTGGGTTTCCACTGCCCAAAAATTGCAGCGAGAATGCACACAAACCACAACTTGAAGCTGAAGAACATCATGAGGAGGAAAGTGGATTTACGTGGGAAGTGGTGATATTGGGATACGGATGTGGGACTCTACTTGGATTGGTGATGGGTTCTTACATGTTGTCAACAAGAAAAGTGAAATGGTTCAATGCAATTGCTGATGCAGCAGAGATTTTGGTCTTGAAGAAAAGGAAGAGAAGACATGTTTACATCGGGAAATGACGTTAGATAATTAAAGGTACGCTTTTTCACATGATTTCTTATTTCATCAATTTTTTTCAAAATGTCTTACATCAGCTTAGTTATGATGTTTGTGTTCTGTATCTTCTGAATTATGCAGGTAAAGGAGTTTGGGGTGGGCTGGGACCTTCTGAATTATGCAGTCGTATATCAGCTTAGTTATGATGTTTGTGTTCTGTATCTTCGGAATTATGCAGTCGTATATCAGCTTAGTTATGATGTTTGATGTTGCTGACCTTGGTGTAATTCAGTAAGTTTTTTGTTATTTTGATGATCATACAACCATCGTGTATGCTATAAAATTGTAGACACTAGTGTTTGTTTCCGAATGGTAAGGTGTGAAAAGGAAAGCATTATTAATAATGACTTGTCTTTTAGTATATCTAATTTGACCATCCAGTGTGTTCTTCTTCGATCTGTTCTACATGTGTTTTAGCATTTCATCACCACCTGCTTGACGAGTGGATTATGAGACCAAATTTCCAGTGACCCTGCACTTGAATAATCATCTACATGAAATTTTATCCTATACCTACTGCTCCTTATATCCTGTAAAACGTGCCATGGTCCTTTTTAGGGTACCTGCAAAAAATATGTCCTATTTACTGATAGCTGCTAAATTTGTAGCGGATATGCTAGCTATAAAGTTCATTTATGTTATTGTGCTGTATTGCTAGCCTTGAAGACAAATGATATGTGTGTCTGAACGTTACATCTTTTTGCCATCTACTTTAAATGGTCGGGTTTATTATTATCTTTTTATAACTTGACCAGCCAAGTCTTAACTTTTACCCTAAGGTAATTGTGTTTTTGAGTGGTTGAACCTTCAATTTAATTTTGCAAAAGGAAGAGAAGACATGTATATATCGGGAAATGACATTAGAAAATCAAAGGTTGTTGTATAAATTTTACTAGATGATCATAGTCGTCTGAGTATTAATATTGATTGTTATAAAATACCGTAGTGTTGGCTATTAACATTGTAACTTGAACAATTTGCTTTCTGCAGGTTCAAGAAGTCTTTGGTGAAGCGGGAATCTTGGGATTCTGGAAAGGCGTCTTCCCGACATTGGTTATGGTACTTGCTATTTAGCTTTGGCCCATGCTGTATCAATATCACTACTTGACTTCTTGTCCGCATTGTTTCAGCCAGGTCAGCAATCTTTCAATACAGTTTATGCTGTATGAGACCCCACTAAAGAAGTTGAAGCAGCGTCGTGCCTTAAGCAACAGTAACCAAGGTGTAACTGCTTTAGAGGCAAGTAATTGTTAGTATAATCACTGCAGAATTTAATGGGATTATCTGTCGGCAATATCTGATTTCTCCACATAATTTTCAGATATTTTGCTTGGGGCATTGGCAAAACTTGGGGCTGCACTGGTAACTTATCCTCTTTAGTTGTAAAGGTAAGTACTTGTCATTTGAGCTTTTAGTAGAGCAGCAAAATAATAATTATACTCAAACATACATCAATTTCTGAAATCAGTGACTTGATTTAGACCCACTAATATCTGTAATAGTCGAACTAGGGGTGGAAAAATGGGGGTTTGGGCAACAGGCAATTTTTTGGTACTTACTGAAACTGGTCGGGTTGGGTTGCCTCGAACACTTTTTAGCCAAAAAAATTTAGCAAAATTTATATTATTGCAACAATAACATTAATTTTTGAGTAAAGTGATTTAGGATGGTTTATGCGTAAAAAATTAACTTTAGATGACTTTCTTCCTTTTGACCAGTTGGGGTATCGACCCAGTTAACCCGCTTCTCTTTAAGTTATCTTTCAATTAAAATGTTTGACTTAATGACTCGTTGGAGATGAAACAAAACCGGCGACCCATTCATAAGTAAATGGGTTGAAATGTTCATCTCAAATCAAAATTGTTGCCAGTTTTATTTTTCTGTTACACCACCCCAGATTTAAACAAGCATTAAACTATCTGTATTTTGCAGTCAAGACTTCGTGCAAGACAAGCTATGGGGTTAGACAAAAACATCAAGACGAAGGTAAATGTGATTATGAAATATGCAAACGTTACTTACCTCCCACAATGATCGCATATTCACACAAATCCTGTTTTCGTTCATGGACACTGGATGAAATTCTAAAGATGATACGTACGAAGGGCTCCATGGCTTTTACAAAGGGATGAGCACAAAGATTGTGCAAAGTGTTCTGGCTGCAGCCTTTTTGTTCATGGTAAAGGAAGAACTTGTGAATGGTGTTCGGCGGATTCTATTGAAGGATGCAGCTAAAGTTGTGAAATCTAAATCTCCTTAGCCATATAGTAACACAAACAACCCTCTTCCATTTCCACACGAAATAATAGTAAAATGTTTGTACGAGAAAATGGGTCCAGAAGCAGAAACTGTGGGGTGCATTGAAAGGATTAGTAATGAAGTGATGATAATTGGTTATATTTGAATCTACAGTTTAGTGTTTAGTGGATAAGCTACAAAGATTTTAAGATGTTGGTGCAATATGTATAAACTTTCTTGATTCTTATTAGCCCCATGTTTCTTACCCTTCTCTATTTTTCCTAGTTTGATTTAGTCTCTGTACAAAATTAGTATCTGAACCAGTATGCAATATCTCCCATTCTTCGCTGTTAAACTATTGACATATTATGTCGTAAGTAGTTATGTAAATTGACTTGTAGACAAATGCTTAACAACATGGTGTAGCAGACTAGTAGGTAGACGGATCACATCTAGAAGAAGCTCGTCATACAGCGTAGCAACATTCCTGAATATGGAAAACACGGATAGACTGATTCATTACATGTCTTGTTCCAAGTTAAAAAGAAGCTCGCCATGCAGCGTAGCAACATCTATAAGAAGCTCGTCATGCAGCATAGCTTTGCTGCTCTTTAAACAAAATCTTTCATCCATCAACGGCACAACACCTTTTCTTATAATGAATTAGTTGCGATAACTCCACGGTGACGCCATCGGTCTCCATCTCAATTATGGAATGCGACAAGGTACAATTCATCTTGACAGCCCTCTTCAACCTAACACACCTTACTTATCTGGGATTATCATATAATGACTTAATGGGACATTGCCATCTTGGTCGCTTCCCCTCTTTAGTATTTCTCCGCCTAATCGATAACATGTTCGTTGGAAATGTTCCGTTTGAGTCATTTGCTCTTCCATCATTAACATACGTACTTAGCTGTAGCAACTCGTAAATTTTTTATAAGGCAAAATGACTAAATTGCCCTTTGACTATTTGACTTTTACTGTAAGGTAAAAGCAAATACTATAACCGGTAGTAACCGGTAATTTACCAAGTTAAATAATTCACTCTGTTTTGAATTATTACACTCTGAACATTTTTGTTCACCTATGACTATAATTAATTATTTAAAGTTGTTACTTTATTAATTATGAAAGTTTAATCATGTAAACTTTCCTCGCGGTCAACACAAGACTACGATAAGTCTAGGTGTTCAAAATACTCTACTTTCACCAATAGTCATATTTTATATGAACTATTGCCACTTTGTTTTTCTTACGTAAATATTTTACTCTTTACGTAATACGCGTGCTCAAACCTACGTCATTAGGTTTTAACGACATAGATGCACCCTATTAGACTTATCACACTTTTAATATACTTAGTTGGAGTATATTGATAGTTTTAGACATTTTTATAAGTATTACATTTTTACGTTGCCCGGTTTTAAGTTTCGTGAGTTAAGGGCATAACGTTAGTAATTACCGGGACCAAACTACACTCCATAGAGATAACACATGTAATCACCCGTAATTTTTCAGTTATTAAATTAACTATAACCATCTATTTATTATCATTTTTATTTTTATTTTCAGTTTATATAACGTTTAGACTCTCCTATAAACCCACGACTCATTTTAGATATTAAGATTGAGTATATTGATTCGTTTTAATGTTTTATAAGCTCTATATTTTTTTATGTTACCCAGTTTTAAATTTAGTAACTTAAGAACCTAACGTTTACAATCATCGGGATCAAACTACACACTATTGCTTAATTTTTTTTCATAAGATATCTTAAGAAACCAAAACTATTTTTGGTTTCTCTTCTCTTTTAAAATCCAAATCCAACGCCAACACATGTACTTATTTCTTATGTTATCAAAACTTTGTCATCAAGATAATAATAATACCATAATATTTCGCTCGTCAAAACGTTCCTAAAAATATAAAATTTATAAGTTACGGATACTCAGAAAAGATTTTACGTAAGAATATGTTATCGCTTACGGTACAAGTTTATACAGTACATGGTACCCACACTATACTAAATAAAATTCAAAATAATATCTTTTTCTTTGATCTGATAATGGGGTTTTTGTCAACAATAATAAGCTAGGTGGCTGCGGGTCCAATGTTATTAAATCTTTAGTTGCATGATTGTGATTTGTGACCACTTTGTTTTTCTTGTATAATTGTTCATTTGATGTTGATATGCCATATACCCAATTTAGACAATCATGTTGGAATTGTTAATGTTAAAAGTAGGTGCTTGTTACTATTTCTATTCAACCAACTCTCGTTTTAATTATAGTACGGTTGAAAAGTAGAAAGTGACGAGAGTGGACAATAATATTCTTGAGCACAAATTAATTCAATTTACGTCAAACAATTGGAAGTTTGATTCAGACAACCACTCTTTCCATTCAACTTTTGTTTTTATTCTTCTTTTCACTGTACGAAGGACACAACACCAACACACATATATATATTTTTTTTTTCTTGCGAGTGGGATGACAACACAGAAACACAAATCATGCTGCCACTTTCGAACATGCTTGGCACATTCACACCACTTTTAACCTTCCCTGGAACCATGAGAAATACACATAAAATAATGGTAAAGACCATGCCTATTGTATCCTTTATATACAATCTAAGGCACATTGTAAACACACAAACCCATCTCATCTTTGTTGGAATTATATATCAAGACATTCAAATAAATAATCACAAAACATCAAAGAACTACGCAAGCGTATAGGATTTATTAATGAACAATTAATTAACATAAAAGAATATCGTCATTTTTCTTGCTTTCAATGAATGTTAATCAAATCCACAAACCAAGAACGGATGAACCCTAATTTGATTTAGTTAGATTATGTGAATTACCTCACTGCTTTGTAATTCAATCCAAGATAATAACAATAATGTGTTATTACTATGTTCTTGTCACACGCATCTTAAACCGAATTAAAGTAATGCTAGTTTTTATAAAACAAATAACTTTGTTTGTGGAAAAAGTGTGGTTCGACACCTTTGAGGTGTTCGACCGGTTTTGAGGACAAGAAAAACACACACAAACAATTTAGGGTTTAGCTTATGAGCACATGAGATGGAAAAATAAAACCCCTAGCCTTGTTTATATACCCAAGCAAACTTAGTGAACAAGTTGGTTTTCTTTCCTTGTTTTGTCCCTAGGCCGATCGGTTAAGGAGTCCTCAAAGGGATTCCGGAACCTTCCCAACTTTTGCAATTTAGTCCTTTTCCATAAACATTTAACGACCGTTAGTCCATTACATTAATTACTTAACGTCCGTTAGTTATTTCCTTTAATAAATAAAAAAATATAACATTTATATTTAATTATTAACTTTAAATTCTCATGCGTAAAGTGTGCAATCCCATAGTCTCGAATTCGATCCTAACTCACGTCTACTAATTTATATCCATAAAACTAATAGCTCCCACTTGGATATATCTTAATAGAGTGATCACATTCGGTTAGCGTCTAGCAACACTTCGATGCCTCTAGTACGAATCGAATAAGGCTCCTGGAAAACCTTTTAATGATTTCTCATTATTATTATCCTTTTGTTTCTAATACCACGTTAAATAAAGATATGGAATTAAGTCATTCTTTATAAAACTAATATGTTTCTCGTTTGTAAGTGATTGACCAAGATTACCGAATCATCTAAACATATTTAGGGAGATTTGAAGCGGCCGTACAAACATCTTGTCAACCCTACGAGGGCCCATCAAGATTAAACTCAAATAAATTTGAAGGAACAAATTCTATCTTGACTACAAGAATAACCCACAAACTTTGAAACATTTCAAAACAACCCTTATGACTACCGATTACTTATAGCGTTAAGTTGCTTCACGTAAATGCACTACATTCATGACACTTATCCGTATCTCAAGTCCGAGGATAACTATTCATAATTTACTCATAACAATATCCACAAAGTAAATTATGTAGTTGGGATAAGTCCTATATTCAATTCATTGAATATCATCCGAAATTGGTATGCATTCTCATCAATATACTTTCAAGTATATTCTACCACATCTCTCGATTTGTCTTAGTTTAATGATACTCACATATCATTAATCGATTAACGACATTTAGAATAACTTAGTTATTCACGGATTAAACATGCAAATATAGGACAACAATATTATAAATGAAAATAAACATAATCCAAACTTTATTTCATCAAAATAATAAATGTTTTACAATATCCTTTATCCAAATACTAATCACGCTTATGCATGAAACTTTTAGCTAAACGAAGTCCAATTCCATTGGCAAGTCCTACAAGCTTGTCTTTAGCTAAAGCCTTAGTGAACGGATCAACTAAGTTATCATCTGTGAACTTTCGAGATTTATTTCACGTTCTGGACTTGTTCCCTAACATAGTGATACTCCGTAGAAAATGTATGGTGCCCTTCATGACTCCGGTGTTCATTGGCAAATATGATTGCGCAGAATTGTCATAATACATATCAATAGGTGATTCAATTGAAGGCATAACACCAAGCCACGAAATGAATTTCCTAATCCAAATCCTCCATTGCACTTCCAAGTAGCTATGTATTCGGCTTCGTCAGAGACATCGCAATCGTACTCGCATCTTGCTCTTTCAATCAACTGCTCCTCCATTGATGACAAAGACATAACCCGTCCGAGACTTCGTATCATCTTTATCACATCGCCAGACGCATCACAAGAACTGTAACACCAAGTTCGTATTCGGATTTCCTCCATACACTAAAAACATATCTTCGTATTCCTAAGATACTTGAGAATATGTTTAACAAAAATCCGATGAAGTTCACCCGGATTCGTTGATATCGATGGTCATGTTTTGAGCGAACGCCACATCCGGCCTTGTGCATCTCACAACATACATAATAGATCCTACAGACGAAGCATAAGGAACTTTCGCATGCGTGCCACCTCGGCAGTGTTGAAGCACACATATCGCTACATAAGCCATGCTTTACTTCCATCGGCAAATATCCTTTCTTGGAATTTTGCATATTGAATCTCTTCAATATTTTATCAATGTAAGCGCTTTGACTTAAACCAATTAACCGCTTTGACCTATCTCGGTAGATCTTGATTCCCGAGAATATATGCAGCTTCTCCTAAATCCTTCATGGAAAAACACTTCCCAAGATATGCCTTAACATTTTGCAAACTCGGAATGTCTTTTCCCATAATTAATATGTCATCGACATAAAGAATTAGGAAAATTACTTTACTCCCACTAACTTTGTGATATACACATGGCTCATCAAGATTTTGAATAAATCCATACCTTTTGATTTCTTCATCAAATCTCTTATTCCATTGCCTTGATGCTTGCTTCAATCCATAAATGGACCTTTGAAGTTTGCATACGGTTTGGAAATTGTGGATTCACGAACCCCTCAGTTGCTTCATATAGATGTCTTCATCTGGCGACCATTTAAGAAGCGGTTTTGACATCCATTTGCCATATCTCATAGTCATAGTATGTCGCTATAGCTATGAGAATTCTAATAGCTCTAATGTCCGCTATAGGATAAAGGTCTCCTCGTAATCAATGCCATAAGTTTGAGTAAAACCTTGCAACTAGACGAGCTTTATAGACGTGTACATTGCCATCCATGTCGGCCTTAATCTTATAGAGCCACTTACTTCCAACCACCGTGGCGTTTGGAGGTAAGTCAACCTCTACCCGGACTTCATTTTCTCTCATGGATTGCATTATGATTGGTGCGAAGGTAAAACCTTCCGGATCAAGTTTAATCGACTCTTTCAAGAAAATCTCCATACCTAGCCAATTACTTGTGAATGTAACCAACCGTAATAAACTTAAAATCTTTGTTGGAGTTTATCTGCTGAGTCACGCCTAAACACCAAATGCAATGCCAAGATCGAGGAATATATTGGTGGATTCTCACACAAGGCCACTTGTCGTTAAGTCCCACAATTTAGAGGATGAATTGGTGTTTAAGTCACGGAGGATGAATTGGTGTTATTCAGATGTCGAATAATCACTAAGGATAGTGATCAATAAGGTTTTGATGGATAATTATACCTAAAGAAAAGATTAATAAATTACAATGACTTAAATGCAAATTAAAGGAAATTAAAAAGTTAAAATATATTAAATAAATGCTATCACTATTTTTACAATGATGTTTTTGTGATTTTATAAAATAAAATAACTTAAATAAACTATTTTAACTAAAACGTAAACTTAAATTACCTAAAAACGTGATTTAAAATGAAAACGTAAGTTATTTATAAAAATTACGCGAGTGCGCAAGCAAAAACGTAAAATTTATGAAATAAAAGTCCTACAAGTGTAAAAACAATTTTATTACGTACTATATGATAAAAGAAAATTTTAGAAAAAAGATTTATATTTTTTAGACTTTTATATTTTTTATTATGAATTAAATAAGATTTTACACTAATTAAATGTTTAAAAATACTAAAACTATTTAGAAAAATCTGAAACTTTTTTATAAAATACTTAATACTAATACAAATCTAAGAAAATGAAAAGGATGAAAAAGCTGGTCTAAATAAGCTCGAAATAAGCAATTAAGCTCAAATAAGCTTAAACCGACAAAGAGGGTTATATATTAAATATTGCAAACTAAAACCAAAAAAGACCCAAGGGCGCAATGGTTACAGTGTGTGGTGTGGTGAGTCAAAGGTGGCTGTGGTTCGAATCCCAAAGAACTCACCTTTGCTACTATTTTATTTTTTTGATTTTTCTTTACAAACTTGTTAAGCTAAGAAAATAAGCACTTTATATAACTACAACTTTTTATGAAAATGAATAATAAGCTCGCTTTTGAGCTTATTGTCTCAACAATTAACAAAAACTTGAAATAAGCACAAGATTTAAGCTAAAATGGCTTATAAGCTAAAAATAAGCAAAAGGAAAACTAGAAATAAGCTAACAACTATTAATAAGCTAAAATGAACAAATGAATAAGCACAATAATTTAAGAAATAAGCACTACAAATTCAAATAAGCACTTATGCTAAACCGATTAGCAAACAGTCCGACTAGCCAACTTCCGTGCCTTGTGGGGCCCACAAGATAGATTGAAAGTCCAAACAAAGGAAAATCCAATAAGTCGAGCTTATTGGCTTTTCAAAAGCTAAAGTACTCAGATTGGATTACAAGAATAAGCTTGTGAGAAGCTATTGAAAAAGCTAGAAAACCCACTGAGTATAACTCAATGTATACTGAGTTAAATGGACAGAAATAAAAAGCACTTGCAGGCTTATCAAATAAGCTGAAAAGGGAAAAATAAAACTTGGAACCTTGAGTCAGCTAGATGAACTTCTCAAAAAGCTAAAACACATAAGCTAGAGGCCATTAATAAGCTCTCTAAGAGCTTGTGAAATGGGGTACCACAACTGTGCACAGAGCACTCTTTGACTTTGAAATAAACTAGCACTTTGACTTTTATGAACTTGTAACTGATTATACTATCTGATTATGTTAATTTAAGGTATAATGTGATTAAGTTAAGCTAGGTTACCAAGATTTTACTTATATGAGTTTTACACTCAAAATTCCAACAGATGAATGTATAAGATGAGATTAAAAGGATTTTGACTTTTACTAAAAGAAGCACTTGTGTTTATTGTTAAACCGAGATAATTAGACCTATTGTGACACGTAACAAGCAAGTAACACTATCTTGAACACCCTCTAACACAGTTAAACAAGAAAATCCAAACACCACTTTATGTTGACCTGATTTGAATACTTTTCAAAGTATTTCAAAGATTAAAACCATGAAACTTGTTACACCTCATATATTATCATTAAATAAGACTAAAGAAACATTAAATAACAACAATAACAACATAAAACTAACAAATTAAACTTAAGCTAATTTAATCATAAAATGGAATTTTGTAAACTACAAATTTAAAAGAACAAGTTACTGATTTTTATGGTTTAATTATGTTTAACTATAACTAATGAACATGAAAAACAAAGATTTAAGCTAGTTTAGGATTTAAACATTAAATGACCAAATGGACCAAAAGGGCTTACAAGATGGATTTGAATGAAAACCAAGAACAAGGACACACATACACTTCCTATAGCTTACCAATAAGCTCTAATACCAAGGCCATCCAATATCTACCTTGCTCCAAATTTTTTATCACCTTCACCATAGATTTTTGATTTTAACTAATTTATTTATATTTTGGTATTTTTCTGCTTTTGGAACTAAACTGGTTTTAAAGGTTTCTAAAAGCTTGCATAAGCTTTATAGGAGCTTATGTGGGCTATTCAATCCAAACAACAATCTGAAAACAACATTTGAGCACTCATGAGATTTGTGAAATTTGAAAATTTGCATAAACTGAAACTTGAACTTGATACTCGAAATTGATGTTCACAAAAGATTTATTATACACTAAAAACTTGAAATACAGAGTTTTAAAGTTAAAAATACACTGGAATTGAAATTTAAGCTAAAATGACTTAAGAAAATGAAAATTACTCTAGATAGATTGATACATTGCTTCCCATTGCTATATAAAGATCTTTTCATCCTTTGTCGACCTCTCGAATTAATCCCACTTCATCTTGACCATTGGTTTCATCCAACTCATCAAAATTGCCAAATGGCAATTTTGGCGTAAATTTCCTACGAGACGTGTTTATCTCATTAATGGGGCTTGGATGGATGTGGAGGAAGGAAGAGGAGTTGGAAAGAGTGGAGATGGGTGAGGTGGAAAGGCAAGTGGTAAAACCATGGTGGTTTTGGTTTTAAGGGGGAATGGGAGAGACAAGTACTAAAAGAGGAGAAACCATGGCGCGGTTTCTTTATTTTAAATATTGGGCGGGTTGGTTTATTGGATTTGGGCACGAGATAATATAAAGGATCCGTTTGGTTTGTTAGCTAGTTAACCACAAGGACCAAAATGTAATTCCGCAGTTAAGGGCTGATATTGAAACTTTTCCAATCTTATCATAAGGACTAAACCTGTAAATCTTGAATAGTACAAGGACCAATTGCATAAAATTCCATTTATTAAATGTCCAAGGACCATTTTGACAATTTTCAAACCTGGGACCAAACTTGTAAATTTTCTCTAAACTTATCATAAAGGACCAATTATGCCACAATTGAATAGTACAAGGTGTAGTTTGAATAATTTCTATTTTTAAACTCACCAAGGACTGATTTTGACATTTTTCAAAGTTTAAGGACTAAAATTGTCATTTTGTAAATTTTAAACTTTAAAGGGTTTGTTTTGACAACTTTTGAATCTCATGGACCTTAAATGACATTTTACAAGTTTTTGAATTACCAGGGACTAGTTTTGACAACTTTTGTAACTTGGGGACTAAAGCGCCAATTATGCAAACTTGATACGTTTTCACCGATTTTGATGTTTTGCATTTAAAACATATAAAACACTTGTTTGTGATATTTTCATCATTTTGATGCATTTCGAGTGTTTTCGGATGTTTTGGCATTATAAACAAGATAAAATGATGAGTATTTAGACACTCATCAATCCCCACACTAAGATATTGCTAGTCCCTAGCAATGATTTGAGAAAAATTAATGGATTTCATCTCTTTACCAAAAGCCATTACTCGGAGTAGCCAATTGTTTTAGTTCAAGTAAGAACCTTGGTACAATGATAACCAAATGATTTTGAGCAAATCATAAGCTTCAAACGGATTTGATTTGTCTTTACCGTGTCGCTTGCTTCGGACTAGCCAACTCTTAGATAAATTATCAATATTATCTTTGGTGAGCCGATTACCAATTATGGATTTTCAATCGCCTTTACCACAAGCCATAAACTTGCGGGCTAGCCAACTTTTCACTAGTTTAAAGATATGGTGAGTTGAACACCATACAATTTTGGGCAAATTGCAAGCCATAAACGGATTTGAGATATCTTTACCAAGAGCCGCTTGCTCGGATTAGCCAATCCTTATGTGGGTTAGACATGGCGGATCGACACATTTGCCGAGTAAGTGAAAACACTTACTCCAAAAAAATTTTGGCCAAAACGGGAATTGGGTGGAATAATTACATGATAAAATTCATGAGAATTCCCCACACTTAGAAATGAATATTGCCCTCAATATTCAAAGTACCGCATGTTATGCCGAAACATAGAACATAAAAGGGAAATACTACGGCCATTATTTTGTTTTTGATATATACACACATTTTTTTTTTTTTTTTTTTTTTTGAGATTTATATACAACAATGGGCAACTCCCCACACTAGGGTGGTAGAAAGGGTAAGAAGATGTAAACATGGGTGAAAACCCATATGGTGTGTGCTATCGTTTTTGATTCCCGAGTCACTAGCTTGACTCGATCCCCGCATTCATTGGTTCATGGGGAATGTTTGTAGATCCGGACAATCACGGATGGAATGTCCTCTCCAAAGTAGTGCTTTAATCGATGACCATTCACTTTAAAATTTGGACCATCAGTGAGATAACTCAATGGTGCCATAAGGATAAACCTTAGTGATAGTAAATGGACCGCACTAACGGGACTTAAGCTTTCCCGAGAAAATCTTCAATCTTGAATTGAAAAGAAGGACTCGATCACCAACGTTGAAAACGCGGTTCTTGATTTTAGAGTCATGAATCTTCTTTGTCTTTTGTTTATAGATCAAAGAGTTCTCGTATGCTTGATCACGAAGTTCATTTAGTTCATTCATTTGAACTTTTCGTGATCACCAAATGTCTCAGATATCGAAGTTTGCATGCTTCAAGGCCCAAGAAGCTTTGTGCTCTAGTTCAATCGGAAGATGACATGCCTTCCGTACACTAGCTTGTATGGAGTACACCCAATTGGTGTTTTGTAAGTCGCACGAAAGGCCCAGAGCGCCATCCGTTTATCCGACCGGATGCACGATTTTCGCCATCGTCCTTTCAAGGATTCTTTTAATACCACGGTTTGAAACTTCCACCGCCCACTTGTTTGGGGGTGGTATGCGATAGAGAGACGGTGGGTAACACCATACTTTTGCATGACACGATCAAATTGGTCATTACAAAATGTGTACCACGATCACCGATTATAGCACGAGGAGTTCCAAACCCGCAAAAGAGATTTCAAAATTTCACAACAACTCGGGCATCATTGGTAGGTAAAGCTTTCGCTTCAACCCATTTTGACAAATAGTCAATGTACCACGAGTATGTATTTGTTACCTCGAGAAGATGGAAATGGCCCCATAAAGTCAATACCCGGATGTCAAATATCTCACAAACTTGAATGGCATTTTGTGGCATTTCATTTCTTTGAGAGATATTTCCATGACGTTGACAAGCGTCACATGCTTTGACAAATTCATGGGCATCCTTATAGATAGTGGGCCAATAAAACCCGGAATCAAACACCTTTTGGCGGTGTAGTTTGGACTATGATGGCCCCTGGGTCCAAAGATGGCAAGCTTTGAGAATGTCAATAGCTTCTTGTCCATAAACACACCGTCGGATGACTTGATCCGCACAGATTTTGAATAAGTAGGGTCGTCCCGTAAATAATGTTTAACATCTTTGAAGAATTTGTTCTTCTGCTGGGTCGACATCCCTTTCACTATGAAGTTACCCGCATGGTAATTTGCGAAATCAAGAAACCATGGGGTAGAAGAGTTTCCACGAAAAGAAACCGCATTGAGTGTCTCGAGAGGAAATGTTTCATTTATTTCCTTTTCTCGAAAACATCTTGGTGAGGGTTTTCTAATCGGAACAGATGATCGCACCGTGTTCTCGCCTCCTTTTTATCACGTATGATGATATCAAATTCTTGGAGGAGGAGAACCCAACGGAGCAATCTCGGCTTTGCATCTTGTTTTGCAAAGAGATATTTGAGAGCCGAGTGATCCGTATACACTACACATTTGGTCAAGATTAAGTACGGCGAAACTTCTCAAATGCATACACCACGGCTAATAGCTCTTTTTACGTGGTGGTGTAATGAGTTTGAGCTTCACCATAGTCTTACTTGCGTAGTGGATAGGTGAAAATGCTTAGCTCTCGTTGCCCTAAGACCGCACCGATAGCAAAATCACTTGCATCGCACATGAGCTCAAAAGGCAAGTCCCACCGGGAGCAACGAGAATGGGTGCTTCAAGAAGCTTTTTCTTCAATGTTTCAAAAGCTTTGATGCACTCGGGTGAGAAGATAAAAGGAGCATCCTTTTCAAGAAGATGGGTCATAGGTCAAGCGATTTTAGAAAATCTTGTATGAATCTACGATAGAAACCGGCATGACCTAAAAACTCCTAATACCTTTGACGGTAGTAGGATGAGGTAATTTAGCAATAACATCGACTTTCGCTCTATCTACCTCAATCCCATTTTTGAAATCTTATGGCCAAGGACTATGCCTTCTTTGACCATAAAGTGGCTTTTCTCCCGCTTTAGACAAAGATTGGTGTCTTCACACCGCTTGAGCATTTTATCTAGATGGGAGAGACATGTTTGAAACGAATCCCCAATGACCGAGAAGTCATCCATAAACACCTCCATTGTTTCCCGATCATGTCGTGGAAAATGGCCATCATACATCGTTGGAACGTGCTGTGAGCATTACATAGGCCAAAAGGCATACGTCTGTAGGCAAAAGTTCCGTATGGGCGGTGAATGTAGTTTTATCTTGATCCTTTGGATCAATGGGGATCTGAAAGTAACCCGAGAAACCATCAAGGAAACAATAGTATTCATTCCTCGCTAATCTCTCAAGCATTTGGTCCATAAAGGGTAGAGGAAAATGGTCTTTACGGTAGCGCCATTCAACTTACGATAGTCAATGCAAACACGCCATCCCGTAACCAATCGAGTTGGAATTAACTCGTTATCTTCATTCGTGACAACAGCTATGCCACCCTTTTAGGAACACAATGAATTGGGCTAACCCAAGGACTATCTCGAGATTGGGTAAATCAATCTCGCATCAAGAAGTTTGATAACCTCCTGTTTGATAACATCATGGATTTTGGATTTACTCTTCTCGATGTTGAATCATTGGTTTGAAGTCATCCTCCATCAAGATTTTGTGAGTACAAAATTCGTGGTTGATACCTTAATGTCGGAGAGTTTCCAAGCAATTGCTTGCTTGTGTGACTTCAAGATCTTTATGAGAGCGACTTTTCATCTTTACTCAAATCTCTAGCAATAATGACGGTAATTTATCATCACCTTCAAGAAATGCATACTCGAGATGAGGTGGTAAGTCCTTAAGCTCAACCTCGAAATTCTTCGCTTTCTCAACCGACTTGACTTCCTTGTTATGAAGTTCGACGGAGGGAGTGAAATGATGATGGATCATCATTAAGCAACTTCTCAATGAGAAGTATGTCCCCTCGATGTCGATGGGAGCGTGATCAATTTCCCATGGAATGTAATCACTAGACAAGTAAGCTTCAATCTCTTCCAAGATGAAGTCACTTTCCTCAAAAGGAGTGAGAGAAGGAGTAGAATTGGCGATGATAGGTTGAGATGAATGAGTGAGATTATCACTCAAGAATTATGATCATAACCAAGAACTTCTTGAGAGTACTCTTCGAAGCAACATCAATGATATCTATTCGGTTAACCGACTCGTAATCATAATTTGCGGAGTACCTCAAGTTTGATCAAGGTTAAAGGTGACGACTTCATTACCAACACGTAATGTGATTTCTTGCTCAAATACATCAATGAGAGCACGCCCGCTCGTGAATCCTCGACCAACAATGAGAGGAACCCGATGATCGGCATCAAAATCAACAACCACGAAGTCACCGGAAAATGGAACTTTCCTACTTTCACAATACGCCCTCGGCAATGCCAAGAGGACGGGATATTGTACGATCCGCAAGCTCGAGAGTCATGCATGTAGGAGTAAGTTCCTAAGAGAAAGTTTCTTCCATACTCGAATAAGGCATCGTTTGATGCTTGCACCAAGATCGGCTAAGGCAAAGCATTCAACCATTCCCGAAATACACAAGGTAAGAGAAATTTTCCAGATCTCCAAGCTTTTCTCGAAGCTTCTTCAGATAACCGCAGAGCGCTCGTTAAGAGGAGTTTTAGCCATTTCAAACAACTTTTCCTTGTTGCTTAACATGTGTTTGAGAGTTGATGCAAACTTGGGCATCAAGATGATAGCATCCGCAAAGCTTATGTCAAAATGTAGTTCTTGGAAAATTTGAAAAATTTGTCCATTTGATGACTAGCTTTTTCACGGAGCTTTTGCTCATTCAAACGTGATGGGTAAGGAATAGAAGATTTGGATTTGGTATTTTCAACGGAGCTACTGTGGTTCAAAACAACTCCCGGATTAGACTTGGGTTTCGGACAACTTGAGGATGGACATCATTGGTTCCTCCGTTATTAATAGGAAGTTCCTTGTATCCTTTGTAGCCTCCTAGTGGAGTTCACATTTCCACTACCTTCGGGAGAGAAGAAGAAGAGGTAGTAGGAATAGCGGTCCATTGTATGAAACACCACTTCGTTGTGATCGCTTTAGCATCGCCCCTCGGGTTAGCGATCGTGTTGCTCGGAAGTTTTCCCGAGCCCGAGGGTTGATCATTTAAAGACTTCTTGAGATCGCAATCCGACCGACCAACAACCTGCTCATTTCATCTTGGGATTTCATGAATCGCTTCAATAACTCATCGATGATGGTACCGGAGGATGTGGAGGAAATTCGAGGTCGGATGTTTTGATTATGACCTTGTTGTTGAAAATTCCTTGATTAGGATTCACATTCCCATGAAATTGATTCCCCGATTGAAATTGTTTTGATTAAGGTTCCTTGATGTTGGAAACCTTGATTGGGTCCAGGATAGAAATTACCTTGGTTTTGATAACCTTGGTTCATTCTAGGTTGATTCGATTCGGTTAGGATTCGTTAAAACCGGTGGTGCCTCGATAAGTGTTAGCACGGTAGTTTGGTTCATTTTGAGGACGGTATTGATTACCTCCCGATTTGAAGTACCGCTATAGCATTTGCTTCAAACGGACTACCATCGGTGGCGTGACAATTGTAGTATGCATGAGGACCACCACAAGTAACACAAACTTCAACTTTCTTCACTTCACCATGTGATGGTGTCTGAGTGAATGTGACTTTCTTTTGGTTAGCAAGAACCAAAGCTCGAATAATATCGGTGAGTTTATCAATCTTAGCATCGGTGCTAGATGTACTCACATGAGATGAAGTAGAAGGTCCGACATTAGACCGAGACCGATATGTCTTTGTTCGGAAAGGCGGACCGGGACTTGTTTTCAATGATTTGTAAGGCTTCTTTTGTGGTTTTGCTAAGGAAATTACCTCCATGGAGGCATTCAAAGAGTCTTGGTCACTTGTCTCGCACCATTATAGAAAGTATCCATTTGCATTAACTCGGTAAAACCATGATGCGGACACTTGAGCAATTCTTTGTAACGATCCCATGCCTCCCGAATGATTCATCAAATCTCCGAGAAAATTTCATTATCTCATTCTTAAGACTTGTAGTTCGGGATGGAGGATAGAATTCGTTAACAAACTTGGTAACTAGATCCTCCCATGTCTCAATGGAACGAGGGGTTGTTTCTCAAGCCAATTCCGGCTTGTCCTCTAGAGAAAATGGGAATGAAGAAGCTTGATAGCTTCATGTGGGACATTCTTGTATTTGATGGTAGATGCAATCTTGTTAAACCATCGAATGTGTGCATGAGGATCATCCCGCCAAAACCATAGAATTGGCTTTGGGTTACTAGATTAAGCAACCCGGTTTTGAGCTCAAAAGTATCACCCACAATGGTCGGGACAACAATGGCATCTCCGTAACCCTCGATGGGTGCTTGGAGAAGCTCATTCATGGGTTTGTCTTCGCCATTTCGACGGTGGTGGTGGTGGTAGACGCCTCGATCCACGGTGAAGGAGCCGAACGTCCTCTACGCTCTACGAGGAATCTTTCCAAGTTCGAAAGTGGACTTGTAGAACTGGAAGAACGAGTGCGCATGCACTAAGTATAAAAATCAATTTTCAAAACAAATGCGAGGCAAAACGACAAGTGAACTTAACCAATAATCACAAATGAAATGGCTTTTTGAAAAAGGTACACCAAATCACAAGGACACAAAGGCAAGTTTTAAATCGATGTTCGGGAACTTATTATGGTCACACCCCGCTTAGTAGGTGTACCGCCTTGATTTGCGGTGGTTGATTTTATGTATAAATTAAGTACCACCGAAAAGACGAGGTATGATTTGTGCAAATGGTTTAAAACTTTTGGAAAATATTTTTGGTATCGTCTCGTTTAACCAAATCGTATTTCTTTAAGAATCACCTTAAAAGAAACACAAGCTAGAAAACGTTACGATTGTTTTGTTGTTTTATATTGTTTTTAGTGTTTTAACACTTTAGGAAAAGTGTTAATGAACTTTTGATTTATATTAACTTTACAAAAAACTGCTTACAAACGATGGTATATGTGCAAGTACGGTCCGAAAATGCTTAGAACACGCTTACACCTCCCGGCAATGCGCCAAAATTTGATTGGTGCAAAACCGCAAGTTTAATCACACAAGCTAGCCACTTGTGAATGGCCAACCGTAATAAACTTAAAACAGTCAAACACCAAATGCAATTAAGATCGAGAGGAATATAATGGATTCTGGGTCGTTAAGTCCCACGGAGGATGAATTGGTGTATAAACACTTGATCGATGATAGAATAATCACTAAGGATAGTGATCAATAAGGATTTTGATGGATAATTATACCTAAAGAAAAGATTTATAAATTACAATGACTTAAATGCAAATTAAAGGAAAATTAAAAGTTAAAATATATTAAATAAATGCTATCACTATTTTTACAATGATGTTTTTGTGATTTTATAAAATAAAATAACTTAAATAAACTATTTTAACTAAAACTTAAACTTAAATTACCTAAAACGTGATTTAAAATGAAAACGTAAGTTATTTATAAAATTACGCGAGTGCAAAGCAAAAACGTAAAATTTATGAAATAAAAGTCCTACAAGTGTAAAAACAATTTTATTACGTACTATATGATAAAAGAAAATTTTAGAAAAAGATTTATATTTTTAGACTTTTATATTTTTATTATGAATTAAATAAGATTTTACACTAATTAAATGTTTAAAAATACTAAAACTATTTAGAAAAATCAAACTTTTTATAAAATACTTAATACTAATACAAATTAAAGAAAAATACAAATGATGAAAAAGTTGGTCTAAATAAGCTAGAAATAAGCAATTAAGCTCAAATAAGCTAAACGGGACAAAGAGGGTTATATATTAAATTGTGCAAACTAAAACCAAAAAGACCCTAGGCGCATGGTTATGTGTGTGTGTGTATCACTCTCAAAGGTGGCCAGGTTCGAATCCAAAGAACTCCTTTTTGCTAAACATTTTTTTTGATTTTTCTTTTGCAAACTTGTTAAGAACACTTAAATAAGCACTTTATATAACTAAGACTTTTATGAAAATGAATAATAAGCTCGGTTTGAGCTTATTTTCTCAACAATTAACAAAAACAAGAATAAGCACAAGGTTTAAGCTAAAATGGTTATAAGCTAGTGAAATAAGCAAAAGCTAATAAGAAATAATCTAGATGACTATTATAAGCTAAAATGAACAATGAATAAGCACAATTATTTATGAAATAAGCACTACAAATTCAAATAAGCACTTATGCTAAAACCGATTAGCAAACAGTCGACTAGCCAACTTCCGTGCCTTGTGGGGCCCACAGATAGATTGGAAGTCCAAACAAAGGAAAATCCAATAAGTCGAGCTTATTGGCTTTTCAAAAGCTAAAGTACTCAGATTGGATTACAAGAATAAGCTTGTGAGAAGCTATTGAAAAGCTAGAAAACCAGCTCGAGTATAACTCATTGTATATTGAGTTAAATGGACGTAAATAAAAGCACTAGCGAGCTTATCAAATAAGTCAAAATGGAAAATGAAACTTGGAACCTTGAGTCACTAGATGAACTTCTCAAAAGCTAAAACACATAAGCTAGAGGCCATTAATAAGCTCTCTAAGAGCTTGTGAAATGGGTACCACAACTGCGTACAGAGCACTTTTGACTTTTTGATTAAACTTAAAAAGTTGACTTTTATGAATTTGTGATTGATCTTAAGCTACGATTATGATATATTAAGGTAATATGATACTAAATTGAACTAGATATAACAACTTATTAACACAAAACCATGATTATAAAACTTAAAAATCCAACAGAATGATAATAAGATGAGATCAAAAGGATTTTGACTTTTACCAAAGAAGGTCTTGTTTTTCTTGGTTTCTATGAGATAATTAGACCTATTGTGACACGTAACAAACAATAACACCAACTTGAACACACTTAATATAGTTAACAAAGAAAATCCAAACACCACTTTTGTTGACCTGTTTTGATACTTTTCAAAGTATTTCATGATTCAAACCATGAAACTTGATTACACCTTATATTATCATTAATAAAACTAAATAAGCATTAACCAACAACAATAACAACATAAAACTAGAAATTTGAACTTATGCTATTTTAACTGTTAAAATAAAATTTTAACAACTACAAATTTTAAAGAACAAGCAACTGGTTTTATGGTTTAATTATGTTTAACTATAACTAATAAACATTAACAAATCAAGATTTAAGCTAATGAGCAACTTAAATATTGAAATGAATAAAATGGATCAAAAGCTTACAAGATTGGATTCCAAGTGAAGTGAGAACCGAGTCACACAAACACACCCTATAGCTTCCCAAGAAGCACTAATCCCAAGGCCATCCAATATCAACCTTGCTCCAAATTTTGTTTATCATCATCACCATGGATTTTTATTTTATTCTAATTTAATTGTATTTTGGTGATTTTCTTTTTGATTCTATACTGATTTTAAAGTTTCTAAAAGCTTGAATAAGCTTTCTAGGAGCTTATGTGGCTTATTCAATCCTTACTAACAACTGAAAACAACATTTGAGCACTCATGAGATTTGTGAAATTTGAAAATATGCATAAACCGAAACTTGAATTGATAATCGAAATTGATGACTTTAAAAGATTTATTACACACTAAATACTTGAAATACAGAGTTCAAAAGTTAAACATACACTGGAATTGAAATTTAAGCTAAGACGACTTAAGAAAATGAAAATTACTCTAGATAGATTGATACATTGCTTCCCACTTGCTATATAAAGATCTTTTCAGTCCTTTGTCGACCTCTGAATTAATCCCACTTCATCTTGACCATTGGTTTCATCCAACTCATCAAAATTGCCAAATGGCAATTTTGGCGCCAAAATTTCTTGCTTGAGAGGTGTTTATCTCATTAATGGGGTTTGGATGGATGTGGAGGAGGAGGACAGTTGGGAAGAGTGTATAAGGTTGGAGGTGGAGTGTGGAAAACAAGTGGTGAAAACCATCGGTATTGGGTTTACGACCATGGGAGAGACAAGTACTACTGATGGCGCGGTTTTTCTTTTATTTAAATTTTGGGCGGGTTGGTTTATTGGATTTGGGCCTGAGATAATATAAAGGATCCGTTTGGTTTGTTAGCTAGTTAACCACAAGGACCAAAAATGTAATTCCTGCAAAGTTAAGGGCCTGATATTGAAACTTTTCCAATCTTATCATAAGGACTAAACCTGTAAATCTTGAATAGTACAAGGACCAATTGCATAAAATTCCATTTATTAAATGTCCAAGGACCATTTTTGACAATTTTCAAACTCCAGGGACCAAACTTGTAATTTTTCTCTAAACTTATCATAAAGGACCAATTATGCCACAATTGAATAGTACAAGGTGTAGTTTGAATAATTTCTATTTTTAAACTCACCAAGGACTGATTTTGACATTTTTCAAAGTTTAGGGACTAAAGTTGTAATTTTGCAATTTTTGATTTCAAGGACTTGTTTTGACAACTTTTGAATCCTATGGACCTTAAATGACATTTTACAAGTTTTTGAATTACTGGGACTAATTTTGACAACTTTTGTAACTTGGGGACTAAAGCGCCAATTATGCAAACTTGATACGTTTTTCACCGATTTTGATGTTTTTGCATTTAAAACACATAAAACACTTGTTTGTGATATTTTCATCATTTTGATGTGTTTCGAGTGTTTTCGATGTTTTGGCATTCTAAACAAGATAAAATGATGAGTATTTAGACACTCATGGCTTAGATACTCGCCTCCTCTATCGATCGAAGAGCTTTAATCTTCTTTCCCAATTGCGCTCTACTTCAGCTTTGAAAACTTTAAATGTTTCAAACACCTCATGTTTATGCTTAAGTAAATAAACATAACCATAACGATCAAATCATCAAGAAGGTTAAAAGTAGCTAGCACTCTCTTTGACACATGTCTAAGTGGTCCACACACATCAAGATGAATAAGACCAAGTAGATCGTAAGCCCTCCATATTGCTATGAAAAGGTTTCTTAGTCATCTTCCAGATATGCATGACTCACATTTATCAAATGATTCATCATTGATATTTTGCAAAGCCCTTCTTGTTGCAAATTATGCATGCGAGCCTTGCTTATATGAGCAAGTCTACAATGCCAAAGATAAGAAGAATTCAAGTCTAACTTTATCTTCTTGTTAATGCTAAACATTGAATTATTATAATTGTTAGATTCATTTCCAATCACATCAATTTCAAACACACCATTCATGAATTGCTTTAAAATAAAATACACCATTTAAAGAAACATCAATTCCATTACGTGAAATAGTATGAGTAAAACCATCATCCAACAAAATCGAAAGGAAACAACACCTCTAATTATAGAAGGTGCGAATGACAATTATTTAATAATGATTACCAAGCCCGAAGGCAATACTAAACTAAACGCTCCTATGGCTTCAACAATGTGATGCGCCATTTCCCACGTCACAGATATTGTTCCCATATAGCAAGCTTCCTCTTCACTCTAAACCCCGCAGTTGTATTACAAATGTGAATACCACAGCCAGTATCATATACCCAGGAATTATTATGATTTAGAGTAAATAATTCAATGACAAATAAATTACTGTAATACTGCCGCCCATGGACCCTTCATACTTCATCTTATTTGCCCATGATTCATCAAGATAGAGAGCACTGCTTTTTCTTGCAATGCCCAACGCCTTACAAGGTGGCATGCTTGATCCTTTAGGATTATCCTTCCTAGAGTAGGGTTCTTCTTGGGTTGAGGTTGATAGGCCATCACTTGTTTGCCTTTGTCAACCTTACCCTTACCCTTACCCTTCCCTTCTTGTTGTTCGCACACGCGGTTTTGGCTTATTAATCCTTCCACCTCGAATAGCAAGTACACAGATGAGGGAACCTTTGAGGCAACCTTTCTCATAATCAATAAGCAATGCGTGTAGGTCAAGAATCGCCTTCCCACGCATGCATATTGAAATTTCGACAAAACCATTAAAATCCTTGTTAAGGGATCGATTAATCGATTCACGACCATGTCATCATCATAAGTTTTCCAAGTGCTTTGAGTGGTCCATGTAACCTTTCATTTCCAAAGACATGAGCACTCACAGTTTTACCTCACCTTGCCTACACTACCGTAACGCGTCGGTCAAGTCATAAATCTCGACTCAAATGGTTTCTCAAACATAGTCCAAGTTCATTGAGCATATTAAATGGGAAATAATGTTCGAATCGCTTTTGAAGAGCGGGTTCCATTGTTCCCAACATAAGACAAGCCACATCATTATGACGCTTATACTCAAGTTGCCAAGCATCGCTTTGAGCTTGAGTAGTATCGAGACCGTTGGTTGTTCAGGCAAGGTTCATAAAGATATTTCAACCGGTCAACAACTCTACATACAATTCTCAAAGAGCGGTGCCAATCATTGAAATTCTTAGAGCTACCAACTTTTCTCGATCAAAAAGCTTTTGAACGCAGAACTTATTGCGAATGTTAGTGTTATCGTTATTTTGAGCCATTTCTACGTAAAAAGTTCAAGTATTAGTATTTTCGATAATACAACTTTTCAAGAAAATAAAATATACCCAACGGTAATATAAACATATAACCATATAATTTTCTCGAAAACTAGGATCCAAATTATCATAGGTTCATTACATCGGTTGATTTGCTAGCAACGAACGCATATAATAAGGTAATCACGAACATTAATTGGCAAACAATTTCCAACTCCTAGATCATTATGGATTTATATTTTCCAACGCTATTGCAAATATAAACATGTTTCATCCCATCTTATGCCATTGAGTCCGTGTCTACTTCCTACTCAACTTAAGTGTCTAACTTAAAGAACTGCAAATATGTCCATGTAAGGTCCGACTTTACATAGAGATTTACCTCTCCATCACAATCTAGCCAAGTATCGTCATGACGTAAATTGCAACTTCAAGTGTTCCTTTTAATTAGATGGCATATTCTTAATTTAAAAGAGTACTAGTTTTGATTTTATGTGGTCAAATCAAATATGTACAAAGATGTCATGCATTCATCTTGTAGCATAATTTTAATAAAAACTTTTATTACCAATTCATAAAGATCAAATTATCAAAGTTTTGATTGAGGTATTGGGTTCACCAATTAAGGAATTTAGTGATAATTATCATCCATTATACCGCACTTTTCCATAAGTGTAAACACTTAGTGTTTCGGATAATTACCACCGGCGGCGCATGGAATTAACACTAATTCGCCCTTAAGATGAGCTTGCACATTTTATGGCTTACTAAGTAGCTCCACTCGAACTTACAGGGCGAGAGGACCGTAAGGCCTTGAAGCATAACCTAAGACATCCTTTCAGTGCGACTGCACACTTTATTAACCCTTTATAGTTCATTCTAACGGTGAGCCGTTCGCACCATTAGTACCAAAGTCACCAATCAATTAAACTATTGAAAACTTAACTCTTCCAAAACAATCAAATTTCGCCATTGTTTAGTCCGTATTATTTTTCTATTCAAAATTACCCTTTGCTTAAAACCTGCCTAACATAATAAACAAACAAGTAACAAATAAAAATAAACTACTAAAAACAATGCGCACATAATAAACAATTTATACGTGTAAACAAGTAGCCACATGCAACTTATTCGATAAAACCCTATTAATAATCAATATCTAGGTTAAATTAATGTATATATTAATTAGGGCTTTCACTCTCTCAATTGAGAGTGAGCCACATCATCGACGAATCGATTACGTAAACCCATAATTAATGATATACCAAATTGCACATAATTGATTCATTAATATATATAATTGAGTCTTCCCAATTCAAGATTTATCATAATTAACATGTCTCAACAATTAAACAATTATCAAAGCAACTTATCCATGACTAACATGCATGTATAATCATGGATATCATAACAATTTATACAAATAAGTCACAAGATCGCATATAAAAATTCCATGACACATAACAAATTATTCACGAATTAATCACGTAATCAATATTAATTCTAGGTTTTAATAAGGTTAGCAAACAATTTTCAAAACCCTAAAAATTTTATACATGTGTCGACTAAAAATAAATAGGGGAACGCCCCAAAAAATAAAAAAAAATCGACCATAGCATAAATTAAACATAAACCCTAGATTAACATATCAAACAATTAATTACTCATTAAAACCAATGACTCGTGATGCCACTGTTGGAATTATATATCAAGACATTCAAATAAATAATCACAAAACATCAAAGTAATCATGCGGAAGCGTATAGGATTTATTAATGAACAATTAATTAACATAAAAGAATATGCGTACCTTTTCTTGATTCTAGCCGAACAAGAATCAAATCCACAAACTAGCAACGGATGAACCCTAATTTGATTTAGTTAGGATTATGTGAATTACCCCTTACCGTTTTGTAATTCAATCCAAGATAATAACAATAGTGTGTTATTACTATGTTCTTGTACACATGTACTAAACCGAATTAAAGTAATGCTAGTTTTTATAAAACAAATAACTTTGTTTGTGGAAAAAGTGTGGTTCGACACCCTTGAGGTGTTCGACCGGTTTTGAGGACAAGAAAAACACACACAAAAAATTTAGGGTTTAGCTTATGAGCACATGAGATGGAAAAATAAAACCCCTAGCCTTGTTTATATACCCAAGAAAACTTGGTGAACAAGTTGGTTTTCTTTCCTTGTTTTGTCCCTAGGCCGATCGGTTAAGGAGTCCCCAAAGGGATTCCGGAACCTTCCCAACTTTTTCAATTTAGTCCTTTTCCATAAACATTTAACGACCGTTAGTCCATTACATTAATTACTTAACGTCCATTAGTTATTTCGTTTAATAAATAAAAAAATATAACATTTATATTTAATTATTAACTTTAAATTCTCATACGTAAAGTGTGCAATCCCATAGTCTCGAGTTTGATCCTAACTCACGTCTACTAATTTATATCCATAAAATAACAATCTTCACTCCCCTTTGTTTCTGTCGAGCAAGAAGAAAGGAAGAAAAGGAACTTTTGGTTACTAGCAAACTGGGAAGTTTATTTGGGTAAATTGTTGTGAAAGCTTGGGTTACATTCGGTTGTGTTTTTTTCTTGGCTTTTCTCTTCTCGTTCGAGTTCTCATATCTCTCGCACACCCACTGTATGGGTTTCAACTTGCATTACTTTGTTATTTTGTCTAATAGACTCACTTTTAAAACTTGCTATATGCATACTAATTCACTAAATGAATTTCTTTTGAACATACATATATACACGTACGTTATCTACATGCATATATATGTGAAAAGTGGTTTTGTTGTGTTTAAGGCTTGTATGGCAACCCTCTTTAATACGTAATACGCATAAACTTAAGGAAGTATACTAGCATTTCTTACTTACATGTCGAGCCTAGTAAAGATTTCTGAACTCGAAGCAACTAAAGGAAAAGTATAAATGAATAAACTTAAGTATTGGCTAAAGATGAAAGTACTTGCTTATATTTTTGTGTTGGCTCTCTCAATGGGTCGAACCCACTGTGGGTCGAACCACAGTGGGGGTGCCACGATATGTTTAGTCAAGTTTTGTGTTCAAGTTGAATGTCGTTTCCATCAAACCAAACCGTGGGATGGTGTTAGTTTGTTTCTACTTGGGTCTAAACTTTAAACTCACGACATAACCAAGAATGTAGTCGACTTAGTTGTGCTTATTTGATTTCTCTCGAACTCTAAATGCTCATTTAAAAACCGAATTTGTTAAAGTCTTTACAAGAGTTGAGGTATCAACCATTTTGAATCAAAGAATGAGAAAGAAATGTATAAGACTCAAGCACATGCATGCAATCTCAAACTCAATATTCACCAAGTAATCACTACAACAATCGGATGGATGGAGGAGACTTCTCGGGGACACAAAGTCCCCATGAAAGTCACTAACCACAAAATTGAATACGGCGTGGCACATGAATTACTGACTTGTTACGGAAAATTCAACGCATATTTTCCGCGGGGACATGTCCCCGGCGAAAGTAAGCTTGATTTTTATTAATCTTTGACCGGATAGTCAAAATTCAACGCAAAGTTTCTCCGGGGACGTGTCCCCGCCAAAAGTATTTTCAACTACTATCAAAATTTGACCAAACCCAAAAGCATGTTAATTGTTCGCGGGAAAATTCCCGCCAAACCTTTTGCCGGGACATGTCCCTGGCAAAAACCTTATCCAGGAAAATTACACTTTATATATCACACAAAGAAAATATGAGATCTTATCCCACCAAAATTTACCATATCTTATCCTCAAAACCACAACCTCACAACCTCTTATCTTCACACAAATTTCAAAACCTGAGATGGAGCAATTTAATCCTTTTATGTGTTCTTGTGGAGCAGGAAATATAAAATTAAGAACATCACATAGAGATTATTCATACGGGCGACAATATTATTCATGTCCTCTCATCAAAGGTGAACAATCATACATTTCCTATTTATGTAAATATACAAATAATTGGGTTGTAATCTCTTATAATTTTCTTCTTATGTAACGAATCCAGAAAAGACAATTGGTGCGGATATTTTATGTGGAAGGATGCATTTGATTTAGTACTTAAGAACAATCTACGCACCAACAGAGTGCTCGATTGCAATGAAAAGATCTTAGGATAAGGTTCTGGAAACACAAAACATGTGCTAGAGACAAGAGTAAGGGTCTTTGGAGGCCAAACTTCAAATAGACAATGATTCTGACGACCACGCATGTCGATCGGATGCATTACCGTGAATGTTAGATGACATGGAAAATCTTCATTATATGTAGTAGTAGTAGTAGTAGTAGTTATTGTTGTTCTTTGTTGTTGTTGTTGTTTTTTTATTCTTTGTTGTTGTTGTTGTTGTTGTTGTTGTTGTTGTTGTTATTGTTGTTGTTGTTCTTGTTGTTGTTCTTGTTGTAGTTGTTGTTGTTGTTCTTGTTGTTGCTAATCAAAGTAGTAGTTGTTGTTGATGTTGTTGTTGTTCTTGTAGTATACCAATGCACCTATACTTGGTCGTTTAACATGATCGTATACCAATGCACCTATACTTGGTCATTTAAAATGATCACGTATACCAATGCACCTATCGTGGTCATTTAACATGATCGATACCAATGCACCTATACTTGGTCGTTTAACATGATCGTGTACCAATGCACCTATACTTGGTTGTTTAACATGATCGTATACCAATGCACCTATCGTGGTCATTTAACATGATCATATACCAATGCACCTATCGTGGTCATTTGACATGATACGTATACCAATGCACCTATACTTGGTCGTTTAACATGATCATTATACCAATGCACCTATACTTGGTCGTTTAACATGATACGTGTACCAATGCACCTATACTTGGTCGTTTAACATGATACGTATACCAATGCACCTATACTTGATCGTTTAACATGATACGTATACCAATGCACCTATACTTGGTCATTTAACATGATACGTATACCAATGCACCTATACTTGGTCGTTTAACATGATACGTATACCAATGCGCCTATACGTGGTCATTTGACATGATACGTATACCAATGCACCTATACTTGGTCGTTTAACATGATACGTATACCGTGCAACCTAAGTTAAAAGTAATTAGATTAGTTTTATAATTTTTAGGTTAAATTTAGTTATATAATTTTATAATTTATTATTAGTTTTAATTATTTAAAATGATAGTTTTAATTTTATAACTAAACCTTTTCCGAGGACATGTCCCACGGGAAAGTTTTGGCGTAATTTTCATTTTCCCTCCGCACTTTTGCTTTATCCGCCATCATTTTCCCGGGACGTGTCCCCGTAAAATGTCGCAAGAAGACAAATAAAACTTTCGCTAGGGAGTTGTCCCGGCAAAGGTGAAAGGAAATATTAACCTCAATTATTATGGATCCGGTCTCACTCGGGAAAAAAAAAAAAAAAAGCGAAACCCTCGTCTTCCTCCTCTCAACTCACCACTTACACCAGCACTGCTACTCTCACACCACCACCACCACCACTGCATTGTCTTCCTCCTCTTAACTCACCACTATAGCACCTATACACTCGCACCACTGTGCACCACCTCCATTGCTACTCTCAACCCTCTCATTGTTTAATTCTTTTCTCAAACCCTCTCATTGTTTAATTCTTTCTCTTCCCCTCTACTCTCACAACATCCGAGACCAGGTACACATTTTTTTTAATTTTGCTAATTTTTAATTTTGCTAGTTTTTTTATTTTCGTTATTTTTATTTTTCTTTTAATTGTTGTTATTTGTTATTTGTTAATTGTTAATTGTTAATTGTTTAATTTTTAATTTATAATTTTTTTGTTTATTTTTTTTGGTACAGTAGCTGTGGTGTGACCAACCCGAGACCAAAAGGTATGTTTATTATTTTTTTTGTTTATTTTTTTTAGCGGGGACATGTCACCGGCAAAAGTTTATAGCTCCATATTTTTGAATGTATATGTATTGTTTTAGCTTCCTGTTAATATGAGTAGGGTGTGCAAAATTTATAGTTATTGCTGTTAATATGAGTAGGGTATGCAAAATTTATAGTTATTGCAAGGATTACATTGAGTCTCGCGCTCTCTGCAACTATTAGTAAACAACTTTATAAATCTGATGGCGATGTCGATAAGCATTACCAAACACCCTTTTATGAACTGATAGGTACAAATAAAACTAAGAACAGAAATTGGATGAGTAGCACAAGGGGTAAATAAGCTAGAACAACCAAAATAAGCAAAATACGAAATAAATAAACTACACTACAAGAGGATAAGCAGTTGGCTCAATGGTACACTAGGGGGAGTCCTAAACTAGAAAAAAAATGGAAAATAAGCAGTAAAAAAAAACGCAAATAAGCAATCGATAAGCTGAAATACTAACCTAAACTAATTATACTAATGGCACCTAAGAAACTTAAATAAGCTAAGAAAAATAAAACTAAATAAGCACTTAGATAATCAAATCACTTAAGCTCAGTAGTGGTTTGCAAAAGACATCGAGCCAAGGTGCTCACTTTGGAGCTTATTTGGAATAAGCTAGGAAGAGAGTTAAGACACAGCTTCGGCTACTTGAAGTCCACCTAGCCCACTTGCTTTTGCCCCCGGATATGTAGCCTAAATAAGCTGGTTACAGCTTATAAATAAGCTGTTGAGAATGGCAGAAAACTAGGAAACTAACACATTTGGTTTGAGACTCTTGAAACTTTAAAGACTAATTTCTGTGAACTTTCCTTAGCCGCTGTATATGCACACAGACCGTAATAAGGCGTGCAAAAATAAATAGAAGTAGGCAAGTAGCTAGAAAGGCTTGTGCAATAAGAGGCTGGTTTCAAATGAACTTGGAAAATAAAAACTTGGAATCCTTGAACAGCAGTCGCCTTGATCAAAATGACATACTATTTATTTATTTAATTATTTATTTAATTATATATATGTTTCTTCACTAATTTCTATGTTCGTTTAACAGATGGCAGATGTTGTAGCTAGGTCTCACGGTGGCGACGGAGGTAATTCGCCACCTCGTGGTCCCTCGAGGAGGATAGGTAGCAATTGCCAGCGTAAGAATTTACATGTTATTTTAAATTGATGAAATGTTATTTTATGTCATCATCACTTGAATTTGATTACTTGTAGGCTCTAAATCAAAAGCTGCAGACCCAAATGCCAAAATTGAGAAAGGCAGGAAGGTGGTGCGTGGTCCCACGAAGAACACGACACTGAAGGCGAAGAGGCACTGGATGGTCGCCCCTGTCCATCGAATTTCGTCCCAACCCGTAGGGGTTTGGACACGCGTGGGCCTCACTCTCTTGGTTCTCCAACTATGTTGGGAGGTGTTACGGGACTTGATTCCCATGTTTTGCGATTCATGGGCTAAGGTTCAAAGCGGCCAAGCCCCGCATCCATGAGCATCTACATGTAAGTTTTTTTAACCTTCATTTAAATTTGTATATTTATTCAAACTTGTTTGTTTATTTAAAAGTTGTATATTTTTTATTTATATTTTATTGCGGCACTACTTTGATCTCGATGCACACCTTGCGGCCCGAATGGAGAGAAGATTGTTGTGATGTCGAGTTTTATCTCGCAAAAAGCGATACGGCGACAACAAATATAGGTACAAAAAGATAACTTTCACGGCGGGGTGGGCTGGAGAAAATTGAGGAGATCAAAAGAAAGCATCCGAGAACAAGGCGCAGAGAGGATTGGGATGCGTTGGTAAATTTTGGATCGACACTTTATAATAATAATAATTCATTTATATAATAGTTTTATAATTTAAAATACGCGAGTTAAGCTTTGGACAAACCCAAAGCGTAAGATCTCGTGAGGCGAATCGACAAAACCGAATGGCGATCACGAGTTCTAGCCTTCACGGATCTCGATCGATGTCTGCTATTCGCCATAACTTTGTAAGAAACTATTTAATCATTTTATTTATATATATACATGGTGTTGGGTGTGTCGTTATTGATTTTATTTCTAAGCAGTTGACCGGTGAGGCCGAGGCGCGATTGCAGAAGACTTGATCGAAGCTTTACTGTCGGAACCATACGAGGCGATGTGTTTGAGTCCCATTATCCGAGGCTAGATATGTAAGTATAATTTATTTTCAAAGTCACCCATTTTGATGATATATAATGCATCACGACTTATATATTACTTTTCTCGTTTTTTGTAACTAACTACGCGAGCGAGATGTTGCGGATGCGGGAAGAGAGCACCTCCGATGGGACCCGCATGACTGACCGTGAGATTCTGCGTACCGTGATTGGTGCATGCAATCTCAAACTCAATATTCACCAAGTAATATTACACAAGGATAAACCAGTTACATACTAATTAATTATAACTAAACGCCTAGTAAAACCAAGGAACCCACTTAGCTCAGTTGGCTGGGGCATTAGTCAGTCAAGTGAAGGGTCTCATGTTCAATTCCCATCAGTGGCTGTTTTGCTCTTTTATTTATTTAATTTTTTGATGCAAGTTCCACCATTTGACAGCTTTAGCCCCTCCACTTCATGTCATTATTCAACTTTTAGTAAGTTTTCAAAACTAATATTTCTCTAACACATTTTGTCCAACATTCGTTAAACTTATATATTTAGTAAATTTTACTAAACCCTGACTAAAAGACGAACTATATACCGAAAAAAAATATTTATAATGAATACAAATAAATATTTTCTAACTTATTATCCCCTAACTAAATATATATAAACACATTTATATACATATATATCGTATCACGTAAACGTTATTGATATAAATACTATGTAAAGTATTTATTAATATCAACTATATATGATTTTTCACACTTTTATTTGATTATTTTCCGTACTAAGTATTTCGGTTACTTCTGAACCGGAAACCTACTCGTCACGAATACTTTTATATACTCTTATATATATAATAATATAATTGTACATTTGTCCGAGAGCCAATATTTACAAACCCTTTTTAAACGATTGAAACATAAACTCTGCCGCACAAGCAACATTAAACACAACCACTTGTAAACACTTAAATTTATTTAAACACTTTGAGACGTGAGTACACGTTAACATAAACTAAGAATTGCCATACTAATTTAGGTCGCGTGTTGGTGACACACACTGCTACTATTTGACTATTCATTTCGGAGGACTTATTTCTGAGGTGAGTTCATGACCCCTACTTTACTTGTTTTGAAACACTTTTGGGGGAGAATACATGCTTGTTTACCAAATTCCAATATTTGCAAATGACTTGGTTCTTGAAAACTTTATGTGCTTCACTGAATAACTTATTCATCTATTCAATTATCATTACAATAACATTACTTCTTTCGTTGTGCTAAATTCATAATATTTCAATTTTGGACATATATTTGTATGTAATTGTGTACATGAGTGTTTGTAGTGGTTGACATATTTTATTTAGCCAACAGTCTTCGGGACTGGTTGGATATCCATGATTACATTTAGCCAACAGTCTTTGGGACTGGTTGACAGATTTCATTTACCCAATAGTTTAGCTCCAGCTGGTTAGCGATAATAACTGATTTGGATTCCTATTGTGCACGGGACCACGTGGTGGTCGGATTTCATGTTGTGGTTTGCATTTCATTTTACTACTTGCTCAGCATTATTACTTATACATATGTCCTACTGGTTTATCATTGCACAACAAAACTGATTTACTACTTTGTTTCAAACCTATGAACTCACCAACCTCGTGTTGACCCTTTTTAGCATGTATTTTTAGGTTTAATGTGACAACTTACTTTGGAGGCTTTTGGCATGGCATGGCATGGTCATAGGATACTTTGAAATATTTGGGACCGCTTTATTATTATTATGGGCCTGTATTTCCGCACTAATTTTGACTAATGTAAACTTTATACATTTGTTTATAAATTTTCTTAATGAAAAACCGTTGCTCTATACTTTGTGTTGTGATACCAATTAGTAGCACCCCATTACCCGAATGCTTCCGCGGTGCCAAATTTGGGGGTGTTACAACACATAAGACTTAACACTAAAGTAACTAATTCTATCCTAATCCTATACTTGTTCCACGTCAAATACACATGTCCTTGGCATGGACATGTGTCTTTACATCCTTACAATCTCATAACACCACATATGTCATTAGTAACTTATTATTCTCACTTCATGCAAAAACTAATCTTCCTTCTCCTCCTCTTGGTGTTTCCGTGACCTCAAAGAGCCCCAAACACCATCACTTTTGATTTCTAGCTACAAGATTATACACAAAAGTTGTAGGTTTTGGTGATATAACTAGTTCTTGGTTCATTATCTTCAAACAAGTCTTTGATTTTATGGTTTAAATGGAAGATATTCTAGGAGATAAGCAAGGGTTCAAGGGCTGAGATTGAAAGAATTCTTGGGAGGTTAATAAAGGTTTGAATCAAGTGGTGAAAAGATTCAAGACAAGGGTGAAGATTAGAAAGGGTTTAGGATTGATTATTCTTGTTGTTTCCAACCAAATCATTGTAAGATTTGTGTTACTTTTCATTTACATTCAATATGGTTGTAATAATATTTATTGGATGTAATTTGATATAAGTAGTACATGTAATATGACATGATTGATGTTGTACATGAAGTTTGTAACATGAAAAGAAGCTAGAACAAGCCTTAGGTAGGTTTTATGTACACGAAGTTCTGCGATGAGTCCAAAGATTGATTAAACTGGTCATCTCGATGAACTTTGACGTTAATTCAGTAAGATAGGCTTGTATATCTATGTCTTATGGTCGTTTTTCCGGGTGGCGCACCTCATAACTCCTCCCGATGAGTAAATATGAGCCAAAATGGCAAAACATGTGAAAATCTGCACACCAGATTTCATTTGGGAAAAGCCCATGGTTCTGCTCATTTCTGGAAGTCGACTCAGTTTTATGAAATGTATCCAAGACCTAAACTTGAAGTTTGGGCAAAGCGGCGTGTCAAAAAGTTGTAGAACTCCAACTTATGGTCGCTTTGGCGGATCGAATGTGCAAACAAACTTTCGCAATGAAATATGAGTAATTACTTGTAATTAGACTATTGATATAAGTAAACTTTGTAACTTAAACTTGATTAAGCTTGAGAAGCTGTTAGAGAAAGTAAAAAACTATAATTTGATCTTTTGAATCACTTAAAAAGGACTTGTGGTTAAAAATTTATGCTTAGTTAAGTTTTACTAAAAGGAAATATAGTGCTGGAACAAGAAAGCTTGCTGAAACGATTTTAAAACAAGGTTTTGACCCTTTTCTGGTCCGAATCAGCAAAAGTGTAAAACACGAAAGTTGCTCAGAATGATGTTTTCTACAAAAAATCAAGAGCACATAAGCAGAAAGTGAACGACAAAGCTTAAAAACTAGAAAAACTAACCGGACCTGTTGTATACCGAAAAACAACCTTAGTTGAGAAACTTTAAGTGATATCTTGATTCCTTGAGGCCAAAACAAAGCCAAGGTTAAGCTAAGGTGTTGTTTCAAGATATTTTAACTTAGATACATCCTCAAGAATGTCCTTGATTATTGTTTGACTTAGCCGCACGGCTAATATAAGTTTAATGACCCGAAACTTGTTTTTAAAACTTAGTTCATTGGGTTAGACTTTGCTAGACTTTGACAAACTAAGTAAATGACCATATGTCATGTTAAAACACTTCACGACACACAACTTATATCATGATATCGTGACACAAGTCAATCAATAGTCTTTTGAATAAAACACACACATGTTTTATATAACATTTGTCTCGTCAAATACTTACTTATAAATGATAAGTACTACAATAGTAGGAATTTCATTATCATAAAGAGGCCTCTTGATTAAGGTGTCGATCGATTAGTTATTAGTTTACGATTTAAAGTGTCCCGGCTCCGCATAATGCTCACTACGACCTCTTGATTTTGATAGCCCGAACGATAGTACGATGTTATTTATACAAGAACTATAGATCAAACAACACTTAAGGGATACTTTAACTTAAGGATTCATGTACAACATCATATTGAAAACCAACATACTACATATACTTGTACACTTATATCGTACACTATACTAAAACGCGAATACTATGCTTTCGTAGGTGATCGTTAAAGATCTTGGTGTTGCCATACTCTATTGTTGACATGCATTATATCATTACACTCACCGCTAATCACTACGGTGAGTTTCATAGCCCGACTTTTTGTTTAGCTGCTTTATAAACCCTTTGGGGAGATACATACTCTGCTTTTACATGCTAAATGCTTTATTATGGACAATTACTTGCAAAATGAATGCCTTGATCAGTATTATTGCATGCCTAAGTTGTTTTAGCCAAAGTCCCCAACATCATGGACCACTAATCATTGGGAGCGAGCGCAAATATCGCGCATAGGCTCACTGGATTGACGAACCCGCTCATGTTATCGGAAATAACAAGGCGCACTATATTTGAGATTATCTAGGTATAGGCCAAAATACCTACCCGGGCAAGTTATATATACACACACACACACACACATATATATATATATATATATATATATATATATATATATATATATATATATATATATATATATATATATATATATATATATATATATATATATATATATATATATATATATATATATATATATATATATATATATATATATATATATATATATATATATATATATATATATATATATATATATATATATATATATATATATGGGAAAAGTGAATACGGGGTTATCTCACATCCGGAGCTTACATGTGAAACCATCAAAAATCCAAAAAAAATACGTCATTTTGGTTTATATTTTTTCAAAATTTGAGTAGTGGAACTAATATATGCATAGTGAAACACATTTTAATGGTGAATTAAATCAAACCATTGTTGAATCTATAGCTAATTTGTTAGTTAATGAAATTACCTAACAATATGATGTAGAAAATGCATGTATCAACGTGAACTCAACTTAAATGATGTTGTGATAAAATCAATAGAAAACATTAATATTGTGAAGGACATGATACAAATGAGGTAGATTTGATGTTTTTCTTGTTAAAACGACGTAAATTTTGATGGTTTCGCATGTGTTTAGATGCGAGACGCCCTATATTCACTATCCTCATATATATATATATATATATATATATATATATATATATATATATATATATATATATATATATATATATATATATATATCATCCATGATATATATACAACGCTTAGTCATGAGTGCCATAAGCTTGAGCAATAATAACTATCAAGAAAATAATTGTACACATTGCAATTATACTACAAACTATATTGTCCACTCATCATTTTCAAACCTATGTGGTTTCTATTGTTTGTATGACCGGTTAGGCAATCAAACGCACTATGGGCGATATAACAACGTAGCCCACTACTTTCATAAACTTGATATCTTGTGATCAAGCTCGATTTGGTTACAAACCTGTATGAACTCACTCAACCTTTGTGTTGACACTTTTAGCATGTTATCTCGTGTTCGAAAAGGAATT